>OZ053313.1:11177218-12377218 GCA_964056655.1 Arabis hirsuta
GGAATATGAAAAAAAGTAAGTGGCATTTCTGCAAAACTTGCAAAAATGTGGCATTTTTACAAAGTGGCATGGGACATATGACATATATCAAAAAATTTCTTAATTAATCTATATTTATTTCGTTTAATTCTCACTAGCATAATAAGTAAAGTGAATAACAATTGATACGTTAACATTATGATACAGATATATGAGCAATACAATCGCAATTGAAGGTGCAATTGATCACGTTGAAATGACAATCCAAATATGAAAGGTCAGATTTTTTCTCCGTTCATTATATATAAAATGTTATTTTTCTAACTAATAAATTAACACAAATTTAGAATCAAAAACTTGGAAGTTGATAGTTCGGTGTAATCCTTGACGGCGTACTTGAGTCAGTCGGATATTGGCTGGCTTTCCTTTTCACTTTCCAAATTGATTAAGCAGAGCAAGTGCAGTGGGACGGCGAGATAGTAAACAAGAACCCTTTCAGCCGACACAAAACTACTCAGATGGGATCGGGCAGCTTTCCTGACAGCGGCTTAGAGAAAGTTGCATACATGCGCAACCTACAACTTAAATTGCATTGTCCGAGGATGACTTCGAGCTGCTCCAAGACCTCGAGGTAGGAGGAACACATCGAGACTATTACCGTAGCAAAAAAATGAACAGTACATATTTTTACTATGGAGGACCACAACAAATCAAGTCGATAGCGGTTGAGTTTCTGTTTGATTATATTCTTCTACACTGATTTAGTTTTTTTTTTTTTTGTATCTTACTGGTTGTATCTATAAAAAAATAGCGTGTGTTTTATCGAATATAAACAATATATAATTTTGATCGTTGGAAAATAATTCTTTTTCATATATAATTTTATCTTACATTTTGGTGTTTCTTATAAATATAGTTAATTTATTATTTATAAAATTCTAACAAAATTAAAGTTATATATTAAGTATTGATTAGCTGAAAAAAATGTTCAAAAGTATTTGAACTAAATCTGACTAATTCACTTGTTTGATGTTGTAAAATTTAGATGAATTTTGTGAAAGTATCCACATACAACAAAGCCCAAATAACATTTTTTCTCAAGAAAAAATCCGAATAAAACTGTAGTTGGGTTAAAGTTATTTGAAATATTATTTGTCTCGAACTCATAAATTCACACACTTTTATATTAGCTTCTCATCTTTCACTAAATATAAAATATAAATAGACATGAATTAGATAAAATTATTGAGTATACTTTAATATTTGTTTTGTTTTTTTATCTAGGGATATTACATGGAAAGAAAAATAATGTCTTGTTGAACACAAATTAAATTTTAAAATGTGGTAATTAATATAAGATAATAAGTAGAAAATACAAAGAATTATTAAGTCATTAAATCTAGTAATTACTCTTTTGATGATGTAAAACTTTAAAATGATAATGTGGAGGCCTTAGATAGAGAGAAGAGTGTGCTATTATATATATATAGATAGATATATATTAGTTTAATAAAACTGAAACAGAATTATAATAAACTTGATAGATATTAGCATTCTTAATAATGTATTGATAACAGTAGTTACAGAAATGTAATTTTTTGAGTTGTGAAATTTGATTTAATTCATAAGAAGTAGATGACTAGTGACAAAATGATGATGAAAGATACATTAATGTATAGATGGTTACCAACATATGAATTTTTATGGATATTTTCATGCTGATTTACAATATTTTGACAAAAAAATTAATATAAAAATTTATTACAGTAAAATCTTTATAAATTAATAATGTTGGGACTTTGAAATTTTATTAATTTAGAGAGTTATTAATGAATCGATAAATTAATATTTATAAATATTAATTAATAGAAAAATATATGTTTTAGGTAAGATTTTAAAAATAAAAAAATTCAAATGATATTTTTTTTTTGGTCAAATTCAAATGATATCATATTAAAGAATTTAATTAAATCCATTTGTAAAAATGATATATATTAGCTCGAGATTCTGATTTATACTTTTATTATTGCAATAGAATGAATGTTAATATCATAATATATTATCTATCTACAAATAATACACATTATTAAGTACAAACTTTAGAAAAAAACATGATTATTATACATTTGAAAAGAGTTATGTGTACATAATCAATTATCGGGTTTATATTTTTTTACAAGTTTTGGATATCGAAAAAACAATCATAAAAGTTTTTTAGATGTAATAAGTAGAATAAAAAATCACTAAAGCCAAAAGAGTTATATACTTATATTCATAAGTATACATGATTATAAATATACCCTATTATTGGGACCATATTTTACATAAGAATTTCAAAAAAATTATTATTTTATCATCTTATCGAATTTTGTTAATTTTTACATTGGCCTGACTCGGAATCGGAATAATTTATTAATTTATGGTGATTATTAATTTATGGAATATTAACTTATGGAGGTTTTACTGTAGTTGATGTGTGATGAAATATCCATACGGAAAAACATATAAATCATGATCAATTAAACAATGTCTTTTTATTGAAAAAGATTAGATTTTGTTTTTTATTCAAGCAAAACATAAGTAAAATATCATCAAAACATAAGCACACAAAAATGCAACGACTCATACTTTGGTTTAATTGATCATGATTAAGTCTTAGATTCAATGCCTATAACACCGTTTCATAAGTTTAGGTGTTGCAAAAAAAAAAAAATGAAGATGCAAATTTGAGGTATTGATCTTCATTTTCTTTTTTGATTAACACTAACCGTTTTTGTACCAGTTGGTATGGTGTTTCTTGCTTACGCGGAAACATCATACGGTCAAATCTCACAAATACTGTAGGGGTCAGATTCCACCCCGGTAAAATCAAAGCAGAAAATGGCTAAGTACGAATATTGGGTCAAGGATGACTGGGTGAACCAACTAAGTCAAAGACGGACGATGTGATCTATCCTGGCAAGGCGGACTGAACGACGAGGTGACTCGGCAAGATGAATTACGCGATGATGCTCGAATGGCAGTGCTGGCGAGTCCAAGAACACTACTTGGTGGGAAAGGCAAGTTCGTATTGGAGAAGTGGGCTTGCAGAAGCAGGAAGTCCACAAGACAAGCCCGTTACGAGGTGAGACCCAAGGAGCGACGAGGTGGGCCGAGTCCAAGACATGACGAAATTGGCCGAGTTGGGCAATGCAACCCATTAGGCCTGGCCGACCTCAAAGAAAGGAAAGCTTCCTATTTTTCCTAGGGTTGACCTAGCCGACCTAGTGGACTATATATACTAATGTATTTACCTTGAGAAAGGGATCCGCAATTCTTTACAGAAAACGTTTGTACTTTCACGGCTTAAGCAAGAACAGCAATAAAATCATCTTCAACCTTTGCTCTCTGTGATTTCGTACTTGGAAGTCTTAGTCCTCCTCTTTCAACCCTTAACAAATCTAACTGTGTAGGATCTACCATCCCCAAATACCAGTATCGAAGATACTTTCCAAGATTTTCCCTTCTCTTCTCTCCCCATCCTCACTTATATTGATCTTAGCATGAACCGTTTCTCTGGAACCATGCCTCCTCAATTCAGACAGTTCTCTAAACTCATCTACTTTGATATGTCCATACACCAGCTAGTTGGGGAAATCCCATCTGGGTTTAGGGTTTAGAAATTTAAGTAACCTAGAAACTCTCCATCTTGTCAAAAACAAGTTAAACGGGTCAATTCCATCCGAGAAAGGTCTCTTAGCTGAGGTTCAAGAAATAGCCTTGTACCGACAATTTGTTAATTGGACCAATACCTTCTTCCTTAGGAAACCTCACCAAACTAGTTAAGCTCTACCTCTTTATCAACTATCTCTCTGGTTAACCCTATCTAATAGTATTCCTCCTGAGACCAAAAACCTAACCAACCTTGATGAGCTGCTATGCCTTGATCGAAAACCTAATCAAACCGTGTCTAGAGTTTTTGATGCCATAAACAACATAAAAACTGCAATTTAGTATTTAAATATTGATAGTAAGTAAAATACCAAATTTAATAGAAAATTGTTTATAAATAAATGAAACAAACAATATAAATATATATATAATACTATGATATACGGAATACGGTATTTTATATAGAGAAAAAATATGTACAATTAAAGTTGCAAAGTATAAACAAAAGTAAATGGATAAAAATTGACTAACAAATAATAAGTAATAAGTTAGTGAAAAATAAGATTTAAAAGTAAATCTAAACAAGTGTGAGAATAAATACAAAAATTAATAATTAAACGTTTTTAGAATAAAATAGTTTTAACTTTGAATTTTGGTAGGTGTTTATAATGGAAAAAACAAACTTTACACCAGAAAAATAAAAGTATTTGTCAATATGCACTTAAATACTAAGTGATGCCCAAAGCAATGTTTCAAATTTATATGAGTATCAACACCAATCTCAAATGTGTTGTTCTTACCATGAGGCAAATTTAGTCCAAATGATGACTACTCGTTTTTACTCAGAGGAGCAACAGGTTTTACCACTAAACAACACATGACTCGTTTAGTCAGTTTCCAACTTTTCAAAATTACAAAACAATTAACAACAAACCAAACAGATACAGAGACAACAAAAAGGGCTCTTTGTCTTGTATGGGATCAACGAGTCAGTCCTACATGAGCAATTCTTGAGCAAAACAACAAACACTTTTCTTGCGTCAGAGGTTAATTCCAAAGTCACATCTTCAAGAGGTTGCTCCTGGAGAATATCTTCTTGCAATATGGACTCGTCCTAAGGTTTCCATATCTTCGTACCTTCTCCACCAAGCTCTCCCGAACATGTCCCTGGTCAAATCCAATCCAACACCATGTTCACTATGGTTCTTGTAAACGTAAGGAAATATGATCACATGACTGACCTTGGTTACGGATAGAGCGGACTTGATAACGTAATTAGCAAAAGGGTCTTGAAGAAGATGCCCAAAGTTTGGAACAGAGACGAGCTCGCGCACTATCTGAGCTCTGCTCCCTGGATAATGTTTAAGGCATTTCTCCACCACATGGCTACTGAACTTCTGTGTAGCCAATTTCACGTAGTTACCTCTCAACTCAAACATTACACTAACTGCTTCCATCTTCTGTTCTATTATGTATTGCACCACATAGTTCCTGCCATTAATTCCACACGCGTAACAAAGGTCCAAAGTTGAACATGTTAGCATTTTTAACAGTAGTTTTAAGTATCTAACACAAGACCTACAAGTTAACCACATATCAATATATTAAGATGATGACACTGTTGAATCTTGCAGAGCCAAACCAATTTGTAAAAATGTCTTTTGCATTATTAGTTATTAGCACTAGTAGTATTATTATTACCCGAAAGGGTCTTGTGCAAGGAGAAGAGAGTTTCTAGATATCTCAGCAAGTAGCTTCTCACGTTCCGCCCCAGCCGAGTGTAAAACGCAGCGTTGCAGCACACAACATCCATGGCGATTAATCGCAATCTCAGCAAAGAACCTTATCGCAGCCTCCAGAACAAACTGCGCAAGAAAAAGTATACATAAAATTATCAGTTTATCACTCATCACTCAGTCACCAAGACTTTAAAAAGCATTTTCAAGAACATGAAATGGTAGATATTATGTTGGCTAAATTAAACCTTGTTATCATTAGGACCAAGGCATCGTAAGCAACTATGTAGCACACGGTTGCCGTTTAAATCTCTAACCAGAGAGAGAAAGCCTGGTTTAAGAGCTGACTTAACCAGACTGATTTGTTCCTTCGTAGTCACTGTCTCAATCAACTTCTGCACAACCCTTGTCCTGCTCATTCCAAAACATCAACTCAAAGTCTCAGCTTTTATCACAATATATAATATATATAAGCAAAATCGAAGCTTTCCCAAAACATGAATCATCAAGTCAAAAGGTCTTAATTTTTCAACCATGAGCTGCTGAAATGTTTATTTTTCAAAGGTCTCATCTTGTCTTAAATCAGTAAAAACAATTCAACTTTTTATACTCAAGAGCTGACAGATTATTCAAACGTCCCATTTTTCTTTCTTTCCAAAAATAGCATATGTTTCATCTTTCTCGAAAAACAAGAAAGATCTTATCCTACTCCACAAACATGTAATAACGTAATTAAAGCTTCATGGATCTCTCCTTAATTCTTGTGGTTGTGGGAAAAAAGCTACACTTTTATTTATTTTTATACTTTTCAAAATAAATCAAATCTTAAATGCAAATGCTTTTGTACTCGAGAAATATTTAATGGAGAATAATATGATATGAAAGCAAAGACTTACCCATAAGTGTTGAGGGAGATTGTGACAAGCAATCCAGGTTTTGAGGTGAACATGATGAGAATCTGTGTTCTTTGTTCTTCATTGCAGACTTGAATAAGCTTCTGTACGAAATAATTCCCAAACTGGTCCGTTCCAAGTTCTATCACATGATTAATCACTTCTTCGAATATAATCATGGAATCAAGAAAACCCCCTCTTTCCACAAACTTCTGCAATAATCTGCAACCCATTTGATCTTTTGCCATTAAGTACACAGAGCCGTAGATTCCAACCATGGACTCAAGATCTAGTGGCAAATCCTCTTCATTGAAATGATCTTCCTCCAACAAACTCTTCTTCTTCACACATTTAGCTCTAAGCTCGCGAGAACCTCCCATGGCTGAAAAAGGTGGAAAAATCATGTCTCTACTGTCTAAAACCTCATGGTTCATTCGAGAATCTGGTCGGATTTGTTGATTCATAGGTTGAAACAAGTAATCTCTGTCACGAACTCTGGGATTAGGGTTTGGAATGTCTTGCAAGTCAAGCAATCGGAGCCTGTGAAAGTACTCACCAACATAACCACCTGCAGAAACTTCGCCATAAGAGCTGTGTACTGAACCTTGACGACGAGAAGAAAACTCCAGAAACGGATCGTGATGACTCAGATCCTGGTCGAGTCTGGAGAAGCCATGGAGATTTCTAGAGCCGGAGTCGACGAGAAACGGATGGGATCCGGTGAAGATAGTACTCCTTCCGTCGTCTTCTTCATCGGAAATACCCATTTTACTGAGATTTTGACACAAACCCAGATCACTACAAGCCTTAGTAGTATTCAGATTTAGAAGGTTCCTAAGAAACTGGTCGTTGTCGTTCATGATCGGCGTCATGGGGGATGTACGGTCACCGGAAAAGCGAAATCCATCGGAGGAAGAAGTCGGAAGAGGAAACGCTCCGAAACCCAGGTCGTTATATGAAGCTCGGTTTCTGAAATCATGAGGAAAACACCCAAAATCCATGAACAAGTTCTTCTTCTCTTCAAACATCAAAAACTTGGGGAAATCTCTAGAAGAACAGAGCAGAGGAGAGAGAGAGAGAGGTTTTAGTGCATTTCCTGGGAATTTCTGGGTTTGGATTTGGGGAGTCGGCGATTATGAAGAAGAATGAAATGGGCATGGGCGTGTCATTGTACGGTAAATGTCTCTTTCTTTTTTTGTCGTTTTACAGAGACGGCTCTGCTCTCTACCACTGTTCCTCCTACACCCTGCAGAAGCGAAAGTTAGAGAGAGAAAGAGAATAAGAGACAAAATTGATTTTACGATTTTCTTTAATTTTTTTTTTTTCGTTGAGGTTTGTTTGTGTGGGTTTTTCACCAATTAATTCGACTCAGAAAATTTGAGACTTTATGTTCTTAATTAGACCCATTAACAAAAGAGAAATTGGCTTTTATGACCCTAAAGATTGACAACATTTAGGTAAATGACACGTACTTTATCTGTTTTATCTTTATTTTTAATGAAATGTATTTGTCCAAATACGCTTATTTATTTTTAGAAAATATCATTATTATTATTTTTCGCTAAGAATATCATTTTTCTTCCCAATCATCACCAACTAAATCTTATATTATACATACATCCCCACTATCATCTATGGAAATTTATTAGAAGAAATGTTACAAAGAGCGACAGCGGACAGTCCAATAAAAAAAACAAAAAAAAACAAAACAAAACAAACAAACAAACAAGTGAGTAAGTCATTGGGATTTATAGTGCATACCTTGGATTTTTTTTTTTTTTTGGGTCAAAATCTTGGAAATTTATGAGTTGGTTTTAAAGATGGAAATGGGATTTGAGCGTGTCTTTGTACGTACGGAGACTTTCTATATTTGCGGTTGTAGAGCGTATGATAAAAGAAGAAACAACCAATCATGCAAGTTTTAGTGTTTCTTACGGACTTGGATTTTATCGTCGATTGCATCGATATACATGTAATCCCCTTCGAATAAGTGTTCTCCAATATGAATTTTTTACTCTTGGAGAAATCTATCTGGAGCAAAACATTGGGGAGTTCATGAAGTATATGTAGGGGTCAGATTCCATCCTGGTAAGATCAAAGCAAAAAATGGCTAAGTATAGAAATTGGGTTAGAAAAGATTGTGTGAACCTAGTAGGTCCAGGCACGACTAGGTAACTAATCCGGCAAGACGAACTGCATGACGAGGTGACTAATCCAGCAAGACGGACTGCACGATGAGGTGACTAATCCTGCCAGACAGACAGCGCGACGGAGTTGTCGAAATGGCAAGACTAGATCGGCGAACCCAACAAGTCCAGGAACACTACGCAACGGCAAGGCCAAGTTCATAATGGAGAGGTGGGCTCACAGAAACATGAAGCCCACAAGATAAGTCCACGACGAGGTGAGGCCCAAGACACGATGAGGTGGGCCGAGCCCAAAGCATGACGAGGTGGGCCGAGCCCAAAGTTTGGACGATGTCGGCGTGTAAGAATTTTTACCTTTTTTGGGATTTTTACTACTTTCCTTAAAATATTTTTAGGGATTTTTAGAGATCATAGTTAAAGATTTTGTCTGAGTTTTTACCACTTGCCTTTATCAATTTTCGCATGGGCAATTTTCGTCCAACTTTTCATTCTCTCTGCTATATACCTAAATCTCATTATGCATATGTTAGTTTCCTAATTATCTACCCCAAAACTAATATTAAGCTAATTAACCCTTAATTAAACTCATAAAACCTTTTGACAAATGACCCTTTTTTCTAGTCTTCTGCATGAATTTTGAATTATCCAAGATAAATTTCCTAACTATTCACTTTTTCATTTTTTTTTGGTTGGTCATCTGATATATTTATTAAACTTGGTACGATATCACTGTTTCATTTTTTTGTTGGTCATCTGATATATTCAAGGCCGAGTTTTTGCTACAGTACTTTGTTTCTTAGATCTATTTGTTCTCTAACTCTAGGTTTCAATCAAAGGTTCTTCATAGGAGTGATTTCAGATCCGTGGCCCTTGGCTTGTGGTTTTGGTGGTTTGGCTTTGTTTAGGTCTTCGATGGTGGTTGAGGACGGTTTGGTTTCAATTAGACGTCGCTTGGTCTTCGTTTCGTTGGAGCTCGCTTTCTCTATCTTTGTCGGCTCAGATCTGGACTATGTTTGTTCGGAGTTGTTCTTCGTAGGAGGCCTGTGTTCGGAGGTTGGCTTTGATTGGGTCCTGAGTCTTCTCGCGATCTTGTCTCTGTTTATCCTCCTTGCCGTAGTATGGTGATGAAACATTTTCCTTTCTTGTTCTTTGGTTGGTGTTGTTTATATGAATTGCTTGCCTCAAGTGTTTGGACTTTTGGTTCATTTCTCCTTGTCGTCAGCTCCTTTGTGTATTTTCCTTGTGGGTTTCAGTTCTTCCGGTGAAGTACAGGGATGTGGCATTGGTGTTGGTGTTTCGGTTTGTTTAGAAAGTGGTTCTTTGTTCCGGTTCATGGGCAATGTCGTTTAATGGTCTTCGAGTTGGGCTTTGGTGGAATGATAGGCGTGGTTTGTCCTCTGATGCGGCTTTTCCGTTCATGAACGCGCCTCCTCTTAGCGTCCTTCAACTTTTGATCTTTTGTGCTCGTGATATCCAGTATCTTTGGGTACTTTTTTTGATGAAAAGTCTTCACTTCAAGCTTTGTTGTCTACGGTTTTTGAAGAGGGGAGCGGTTTCGATGCTCAGTTTAGACTATCTCGGATGTTATCGCACCTTCATTCTCTGTTGCTTTCGTCGCTTGGAAGAAATTTCTTCTTGATTGCTCTCCTTGATGTGGTCCCTTTTATTTTGCTCATGTTGTATCTCCTTGCGGTGGTGTATTCTCTGCTCAGCTTCTGTGGTGTCTTTTGGACTTTTGGCTTCTCGGACTCGCGTTCTTTGGCTTGTCTTTCTGGTAGTCTGGTTTGGTCTCTGTCCATCCACCATTTTCTTGCCGTTGGGTAATGTTTGTGGCTGAACATGTGTTAATTCCCATTGTTAGTAGTCTTAGCAGTGAAGTTCTAGCCTAGATAGTTTGTATTGAATTTCATAGTTCCTTTGATGTTCCTTGTATGGACTTTGTATCTGGGAATTTCAAGTTTGTCCATCGGCTTAGCCTCTGGTTCCGGCTTTGTAATCTTTTCGATATTGTACCAAATTTAATTTAAAAAAAAAAACTATTCACTTTTTCATATTATCCGTTTTTCCAATGCAAGGCAAAATGTATAATTCACGTTTTAAGAATCACGTTTGTTTTAGGCATTAAATGGTAACACTAAAAAATAATTCAGTTACATTTAGATAGATTTAGCAATTCCGCTAACACCATTTGCTATTTAAAAAAATTCCGCTAGATTAAAAAAAAAACACTAAATTCAGTTAAATGTAGTTAAATTTAACAATTTTCCAGCACATAGTGATACGAAATTATATCAATGGGCAATTACAAAAATGCCACATTTTGTGTGCACATTTGCAAGAATACCATTTAGGGGTGTCCATTTACAAAAATGACACTAATTATAGATTTATAAAACTTATATCTTAAAATTCTAAACCTAAAAAATGTTTTGACACTTAAAACCCCCTAAACACTCAAAACTAAACCCTAATAGAACATAATTAACCCAAACATAAATAATATTAAAAAAAATTGAAAAATAGCATTTTTATAAATATTTCAAAAGGGTGGCATTTTTGTAAAGTGGCACTCTAAAAGTGGCATTATTTGAAATTCTCAATATATTAATCGGATAATAATGAATATGAGAGGTATGTGAAGATATTTAAGATATAAAAAATTACATTTGAACTATTGTTTTAAACTTAATCATAATATAAAGATGATATATATATATATATATTATTCGGATATTTAAAATCACTACCAAACAGGTAAATCGTGTTTGGATGTTTCAAGTAATTACGTATGATTTAAATAAATTTTTCAAAAATTGTTGAAAAACTTGATTGAATATATATTAAATATAAACTCATACTTTATTAGTTTAGTTTTTGACAAAAAATTGTTTACTAATTTTATTTAAGTTTATTTATTGAATAATTTATAAAAGAAATCGATCAGATTCTGCTAGATTCAGCCGTTACCATTTACATAAATTATTCAGTTAGATTCCGCAAAAATACCAAAAATTCAGGTAGATTCCACGATTTAACTAGATTTAACTAAATTTCGCTATTACCATTTAAATATTTAGTTCCGTTTCTAATATTTTTCCGATTTATACAACAAACTTAGGAGTTTTTATTTGAATTTTGAAGTAATGTGTGGTTGAAATAAAAACCTCCTAATTAATATGCTCTTAAATCCTATTTAACACCATTGGTAACGTGTTCGAATCAAATGGCTCGGACGTCTCAGTCCATTTACTTTGGAAATCGAAATCGAAATCGAAATCGGTGTGATTTTCGTCCCTAAATTTAAGTCAGAAATAAATAAAAAAACAATTAAAAAGTAAGAAAGAAGAAAGACTAGAAGAACAATCACTAGACTCCATTTTCTTACTCCAAAAGCAAAATCATTTGTTGATTTCGCATCAGATCTGCTCTCTTCTCTCTGTTATTCTATCACCAAATCTCTCGTATTCTTTTGGGATCTTCTTTCTCAATCCGATTTGGCTTCTGGGTTTCCGATTTCGCTGAAATCCATGAAGGAATCGGATCTGACCACCGAACCCATCGCTCAGAACCTGATTAAGCTGATTAGCAATGTCTGTTTCTCTGTGTTCGTCTTCACCGTTCTCATCTTTACAGTGATTGCCGTTACCTACCAGCCGCCAGATCCATGGCTTGAATCAGCTCCAGCGCTTACCAAGCTCCTCACGGGAACCGAGAATGCAACTTTCAAAATCGACAATTCTATCCTCAACACCGGTGAAGACATCGCTTACTCTCCGATATCAGCACCGGCGAACTCTACGGTGTCGGTTACGGAGGCAACGATCGAGGAATCAGAGGAGAGAATCGGGAATATGACTGTGAAGTCTTCTTCTATTGACTGTGACGAGCTCAAGGTTGTGAATTGCTCCGATCCGCGAGTTTTGGTTGCTGTTCAGAGGTTTAATCTCAAGGTTTTTAAATCCATTGTGTTCTTAGAGTATGAAACTCCGGTCAATGGTTCAAACGCAGACGAATGTGATGTTTCTTGGAGGTTTAGGAACAAAAAGGAGAAGTCGTGGAGGAAGTACAGAGATTTTAGGAGGTTCAAGTTTGGATTTGGTGAGAATTGTACATACAAAGTGTTTCACACTAGTGGTTGGCATTCTGGTGTTAATGCTCGTAGGCCTAGGATCAGGCCAAGCTCGACTAGAGCCAGAGGAGGCGGTCCAAAGGTTGCACGCGGTGATCCCGAGATCAACGATACAATCCCTACTCTTGGTTCTCAGACAAATTTCAGGAGAGGGAAGTATTTGTATTACTCGCGTGGAGGCGATTATTGCAAGGGTATGAATCAGTATATGTGGAGTTTCTTGTGTGGATTAGGAGAAGCAATGTACTTGAACAGGACTTTTGTAATGGATTTGAGTTTGTGTTTGTCTGCAAGTTACAGCTCCAAGGGAAAGGACGAGGAGGGTAAGGATTTTCGGTATTACTTTGATTTTGAGCATCTCAAAGAGACGGCCTCTATTGTTGAAGAGGGTGAGTTCTTAAGAGACTGGAAGAAGTGGAATCGGTCGCATAAACGGAAAGTTCCTGTCAGGAAGGTTAAGACGCATAAAGTGTCGCCGATGCAGCTTACTAAAGATAAGAGCGCAATTATATGGAGACAGTTTGATGCTCCTGAACCCGAAAACTATTGGTATAGAGTGTGCGAAGGACAAGCTTCAAAGTATGTAGAGAGGCCATGGCACTCACTGTGGAAATCAAAGAGGTTAATGAACATTGTCTCTGAGATTAGTGGGAAAATGGACTGGGACTTTGATGCAGTTCATGTGGTTAGAGGCGAGAAAGCGAAGAACAAGAAGCTCTGGCCACATTTGGATGCAGACACATGGCCTGATGCAATCTTGAACAAACTTAAAGGAATGGTTCAGGCGTGGAGGAATTTGTACATCGCCACCAATGAGCCGTTTTATAATTACTTTGACAAGTTGAGGTCTCAGTACAAGGTACACTTGCTTGATGACTATAGCTACTTGTGGGGCAACAATAGTGAGTGGTACAATGAGACGACTCTGTTGAACAATGGGAAACCAGTTGAATTTGATGGGTACATGAGAGTAGCTGTTGATACTGAGGTGTTTATTAGAGGAAAAACACGCGTTGAGACGTTCTATAACCTTACCACGGACTGCAAAGATGGGATCAATACTTGCTAAAACTGATCAGTCAGGTTGTGATATGTCTCTTGATTTCGTTTTATATTTGTTTTTTTTTGTGTAACCAAATCAGTTATGCCTTGTGTTCTTACTAGCGATTGATGTTATTGAGGGGAAGAGTGTACCTAACGTTTACATATTGTTTTATACAATTCCTTACTCTCTGTAAAAATGGCAACACCAGTTTGAGATTTTGGTATATACCATTTCGACGTGATAGACCACAATTCTAGATGAATTGATTCAAAATCGTGAACATAATCTTCACCAATTCCTCAAAACAAATTTGTTTTCTACACATTTCAGATTTTATAATTTGGACTGTAATAAGCCCTTCACTACAGTAGTCCGGTTCAGTTGTTCAGTGTTAGTGACTACGGTTCATTGTTCTAGGATTGGGGGTTAAAGTTTGAAATAAAAATGTGTATAGATGTTATTTTTAAGAGCACCAAAATTATCGTAAGGTGGTAGTTTGTGCTAGTGAAACAACAAAGTTTATCATCCTCATCGAACAAAACACTGCGTCGCGTATGAACTGTTGCTTCCTTTCCGGCGACTTGGTTAAAGCTTCTCTATCTACTCGCATCGCTCTCTCTCCGTTTGCCATGGCGGCTTCCTCCATCGCCACCTTACAGAAGACGGTTCGCGTCGCAGCTGCTCAGATGACATCGGTGAATGATCTGATGGCCAATTACGCCACCTGCTCTCGTCTCGTACAAGTAAAATCTTCCCAATCTCAAGATCCATTTCTTACTAACTCATGGTTTGATTGTCTTCTTGATCGATTATACTTTGCGATGATTTAATCGATTTATGTTGACTTATCAGGTTCAGATTATGTATATGCTTTTAATAAGTTAAGTGACTGAGAGTCGGATTAGTGAACGAAAATCTTACTAGTGATGTGAATTTCTGGTGGTGGTGTCCAGTTTCAAGTTTTTTTTTTGGTTTATACAATCTTGGAAGATAATGGATTATGCAATTCTAGTTCTAGTTTTGTATATCTAACTCTAGGTTTGATTTTGTCTTCTAACAAAAGGAAGCAGCCTCGGCCGGTGCAAAGCTGATTTGCTTCCCTGAGAACTTTTCCTACGTTGGAGATAAATTAGGGGACAGTGTGAAAATTGCTGAAGCATTAGATGGACCTGTGATGCAACGGTATTGCTCTCTAGCAAGGTAAACATGTTCTTTGCATACTTCAGTTAGGTACATTGAGATGTTTCCTCTGCATTTGCTAAGCCTATCTATAACCTTTTTTTTTTTTTTTTTTTGCAGGGATTCAAATATATGGTTGTCTCTTGGAGGCTTCCAAGAGAGATTTGACGATACCCATTTGTGCAATACACATGTTGTGATTGATGATACTGGGA
This sequence comes from Arabis hirsuta, assembly GCA_964056655.1. Taxonomy (NCBI): domain Eukaryota; kingdom Viridiplantae; phylum Streptophyta; class Magnoliopsida; order Brassicales; family Brassicaceae; genus Arabis; species Arabis hirsuta. The sequence continues at coordinate 11,192,193 of OZ053313.1, forward strand.
TCATCAGAAGCACTTATCAGAAAATGCATTTGTAACTTTGTTTCTGACTCTCCTTGGATTTTTAGATTGTGCATATCTATACTATCACAGGTTTTAATTGTTATGTTGTTTCTCTCAACTGTCTTCAATGTTTTTTTCCCCCAAAAGATGCCGAAGACCCTATTCTTGATTTTATCAAGCTTGTATTTGGTTCTGTTTGCAGAATCACTAAATGACAACTTCCCCGTTTTTTTGTAAGGTTTGATGTTGATGTTCCTGGTGGAAGTTCATACAAGGAGAGCAGCTTTACAGTTCCAGGTAAACTCTGGATCCTGTCATCTTGATTGAATGTCTGAGCATTCTGAGACTTTCATGAGGATAAAGTATATTGGTTCCTTTCCAAACTTATAATTTAATTCCTCTTTGACACACCTGCTATGCGTATTGCTTTTGGCATCGAGGAAGGAAGGAAAAGTTGTTTGGGGAGTCATTCGTAACAGCTCAAAATCCCAATTTATTGTTTGAAACACATGAAGTGGTATCACAACCTGATAGTCAACGCAAAACCACCAAAATCCATGATCAATAAATACTTTGTCCGTCACGTCATGCTGATATTCCCTAAGAGATTCTGTTTTGCGCAACCTTTTTTATTCACACTTAAGAAGACTAGGAAATGATGTGTTTCATATCTTTGGGATACATATTTAAATCCTTATTTTGTCAGGGACAAAAATTGTTTCCGTAGACAGCCCTATTGGACGCTTAGGCCTTACTGTATGCTACGATTTGAGATTTCCTAAGATTTATCAGCAACTGAGATTCGACCAGGAAGCTCAGGTATCCTGCAAAATCCATAGTAATTCAGTTATCTTGCAAAATTTCACAGACCTGAATATGACTGGTCTGTCTTAATGGTTGTCCTGTGAACTTCCAAAACTTGGCAGGTTTTACTTGTACCATCAGCTTTCACAAAGGTCACTGGGGAGGCACACTGGGAGATTCTTCTTCGAGCCCGAGCAATTGAAACCCAATGTTATGTATGTGATTGAACACTTCTCTCTCTCTTTAACCATTCATCACATTTTATTTCTCTTACATTTATTTTGCTTAATGAATCGTCAGGTCATAGCTGCTGCTCAAGCTGGGAAGCATAATGAGAAAAGAGAAAGTTACGGGGACACACTAATCATTGATCCGTGGGGATCTGTGGTTGGAAGATTACCTGGTGAGAATCCCAGTCTCATCATAACTCTTACTGATATTTACATGTGTATCCACCATTGTTAGCTTCAGCTATATCTAGATCTAATAGACAAAAATCCCTCCTGATCAAAATGAAAAGATTTATGGGTGATATGTTTTGGATATAATTCGCTATCTGTTACTGCTGCAGATCGTGTTTCGACTGGCATTGTCGTGGCAGATATTGATTTCTCACTGATTGACTCGGTGAGAACAAACATGCCACTTGACAAGGTAAAAAAAACACGACTTTACGATTGCAGAATAAGACAGAAGTTTTGTCTCTGTGGACCAAACGGAAACAATCTTACATTTCCATCTTTTTTGTTTTGCAGCAACGGCAGTCGATAGATCTCTGAAGACCTATTGGTGTTGTGAATTTTGGAGTCGTGATTTTCTTGTGGAAAATTGTAAATGAATTCACCTGAAAAGTTTTTAACTTTTTTTCATTATCATTAAGGAACATGGTACATGACAGAGCATTCCAAGATACAACAAAGGGATGTAGAGAGTCTTGCATATTTAGCTAAGGTATCTCTACCTGAGAATTGATAGATGGAAGCTGAATCCTCCTCGTTTTGTCATATAAGTATACTGTAAGAGGATAACTGTGTTGACTGTTGAGATGCATATGAGTTTCTAGGTGCTTGCTTAGCTTTCATCAGGGTCTCAATGACATATCCACGAGTGTCGAGAAGTGGTGAACGGCAATTAGCAGTGCCATTGCTTCTGCTTCAGCAGGATTAGCTATATAACAACCAATGTTACTTCTGCTGGAGCTTCATTGCCAAGAGGCGTCTAGGTAACAAAGGAACTTACTCGAGTCTGGAGGCAGCAAACTCTTAGTCCATTTAGAGGAACTGAGATTGGAAACTGATTTTTTTTGGCGTGGTGGTTCTGAGTCATTTTCTTCAGCATTCTCTTTCTTTTGATTTGCATTCTCCCGTGCTAGAGAGTCAGGATTATTTTGGTTAGAAACTAATGTACATACTTGCTTCCTAACAAAACAAAATTACTAGTCTATCCAAATTGTGGAATTTAGAAGAATTTTCTTCTACTAAATTATACACTCCTTATCTAAAAAAAAAAATCTAAAGTATAAGCATTGGAATTATAATGTAAATTCGTTAAAGTCCCACAAAAACCCTTACAATGCTTCTAAATCTACTACTTGTGTTTTCATTTGAATAATCCCCTATCTATATTATTCTTCACATTTAGAGGGTTGATCTTTCAATCTCTTGAATTTCTCGGCTATTACAGAATCAGTACTAGCACTATCACTTTTTTTTCTTACATTAGAGATTTTCTTTTAAAATACGAAATGATTTGTTTGAATCGTTTCGTATATAGCTCATAAATAAAGCTATAAGCGATACTGATTATTGGTTATACGTAGAGGAAAAAAAGGAAGTAAAAGAAACAGATAACTTCTCCATAACATTGATAACATAACATTCATAATTTATTATTAGAAGAAGAACATTTCCTCATATTGAGCTGACAAAGTCATTATCATCTACCATATCCTCGATCTTTGGTTTCGAATTCACCACCCTACAATTCAATCTGATTTCTCCTTGTTTCCCTGTTAAAGGTGAAAGGTTTCCCATCCTTATCATCGCCTCCACGAACGCTTTGAAAAATTTATCCGTCCCATCAGCGAATGCTCGGACTAAGGGGATAGTGTCTGAAGCATCAGGGCTAGAGAATAACTCTTGATCGGTCTGGATAAGACCTTTGTTCTCTTTGAGATTCACATAGTATTTGTTGTCAAAAACTGTTGGGGTACGCAAATCAAAATCCACCAAGATATTTTGGTTCCCATTGCGAGGACATTGTTTTCTAAGTGTTTTAAGGTAAGATTTATCAAGGGTTGGGTCGGGCGAACCGGAGCCACTGAAGTTGTAAAGTCGGTCCATTATAAACCGGCATTGGTTTTTGCCAAAAGTGTGACCACCTAACAACAGAAAATAAATGAAAAGATATAAATAAACTAACCCAACAATGATAATATTTATTGGTTATGTATGAACTTGATCTTATGATTGCATACCGGAAAGAGCAACCAGATCAGAAGGACGGTCGAGGCCGACGTTTTTGAAGGCATCCTTAAGTTGTTTAAGAGTAAAGAATGGAGCCGGAAGGTTTGTATTAGCAAGATCCATAAATCCTCTCAAACCGTCTCTTCTACCAGTTGGTACCATCCATGAAGGACCTCCCGCCTATCAAATGTTCAATTTACAAGTACACAATTAGATTTGACATTAATTATGTGCTTCCCTTTACAAGTCAAAAAGTATGGCCTAAAAACTCTTTTAGACGACAAAAGAATAAAAGATGTAAATTTGCATAGCATTGTAAAAAGAATATGCATACCAAAACGACAGATTCTTGAGCTGCGATTGTGAGCAAATCAGCACATGAAACGGTTTTAGGACATGCTTTTTCCACGGCAGCCTTCATTTTGTCGATGACCTCAAAGCCTCGAGCTGAATTTGCGTTCCCAAACGCGTCTTTCTCTGTCCTAAACGATGTTGTGTTGTCTAACAATATCGATGCATCACATCCCTTTTTATCAAAACCAAATATTAGTCAAGTACCACATTCATAATTAAATCACAACGTCTTAACATCCGTAAACAATGCAATATTTTGGGTTCCCCACGGTGTTTCTCAAAGTCTAGAGTCTCCAATCCGAAAAAATTATGGTACAAAAATCCAAAACTTTTTGATAGTAAAAATATGCCGAGTATCAAAAAGCAAAAATTTCTCTAACCAAAGTATATAAAAAAACAAATTATGTTGATTATATTCTCTTTAATTAAAAGAATAATCTGAGTCGAACCATAAACTGAAGTATAGACTCCCATACTACTAGTTTTTTTGGTTTAGATGTGAATTCACATACTACTATACCAGTTTAGCCTTGTTAAGATGGTGGTTTACAGTTTAAGTATTTAAACAATTCTTTTTCTTGGGTTTTTAAATATATATTTTTGACCATATTATATACGTGAATATATTGAATCTAGTGGTATCTTACATTAACAAAGCAGTCGTGGAAATGAAGACGAAGGATGCTGGCCGCGATGCGAGGGTCTGATCTCAAAGCATCGACAATGGTATTAGTTGCAATGTTAAAGACTTGTGGACATGTTTTGTCGTAAAAGGAAGGACTTAGTTGAGCATGAGAAAATGATACGTGAAGGAGAAGGAGAACTCCCAATTTAATTAGGGTGGTCAAAGAGGAGGAAGAAGAAGAGGAATACATTTTCTTTGGTCTCTAAAAATATATTATTTGGTTAGGGGTTCAGTTGTATGAATGAATGAAGGTACTCGTGATATTGACTCCTTTTATAGGCAAAAGGGTCTAACTTGGAGGCTTACCATTTGTAAATTATTTAAGGTATTTCTGTTCAAGTGGTGTATACATATTCGATTACATATAGAAGAGAATACAATACGTTTTTGTTTTAATAATTCTGCACAAAGTGGTTTAAAAGTTCATGTTTTCTTTCGGCAAAGTGGTTCAATTTTTTAGTAAAATACATGACTTCTTTTTCTTGTAGTAAATACATGACTTTATTACGTGTTTTGAATACAGAATCTTTTACACTCTTTTTTTTAGTCAATCTTTTTGTTCTCGCATTTTTAATATATTTAAACTCAACTTCTCTGTTCTAATGAAGTTACGTGTTTTCTCTTGAAGTTGGACATTGTAATCCAGCCATTTTTTATTTCTGAATAATCGGAAGGTTTTAGGCCGAAGTCTATAATCCTCCAAACCCAAAACTATAACATGTAATATTAGTCCTATTCTAAGTATCATTCGATCACGTGACTTTAATTATTTTTGTAAACATATTTTCAACCAATAAATCCCGACCCAACAACCATAATAATTTTATATTGCAGACACATGGAGTCGAATTTCTGTGCAGAAAATTCGTAGAGGTACCACACATCCTCAATCCTCATTGTGATCAAGCATTGATGTACGTTTTGATATATTTATATGTATTCATATCAACTTGATGCATTTACTGTACGTTGATGCATTTTGACAGACAGTTATTGCAGACACATGGAGTCGAATTTCTGTGCAGAAAATTTGTAGAGGTAGCCATATAACCACTATACTTGACTAAAGACACATCCTCAATTCTCATTGTGATCAAGCATTGATGTACGTTTTTATATATTTATTATATATGTATTCATATCAACTTGATGCATTTATTGTACGTTGATGCATTTTGACAATTATTGTAGAAAACAGAAAAAGAATGAATAGCTGATAAAATGAGAAAATAAATGGGAAAATTCCAAAAAAATCTCCGAACTTAATTTAGTTTGCTTAAAAAACACCCGAATTATTTTGGTTACCCGGATAATACATGAAATATTTACGGTTGCCTTTTATATACTTAGACTTTCAAATTTTATATGTTTTACATCCTCGATTCTAACGACGTTAATCCGTTAACAGAAGATGATAAATGGTGTCAATTTTGTAACAGAAAATTTCCAGAAATATACACGAACTTAGTTTGATTTGCCTAAACAATACACAAACTTTTTGGGTACCTCAATAATACACCGACTATTTAAATTTGTCTTTTATATACTCCAACTTTTTTGTCCTCAAAATCGAGAATACAGTAATGTTAGTTTAACTTACAGAATTGAAATGTTGAGAGGATGAATATGATATCAAAAGGCACTAGGTCAAAGTGGTAGATTACTTTTCCAGTACGAGCTAGTCAAAGTTTCACTTAGATTCTATATTCATATCTCCGAGAGCATCAACCTCCACACGGGCTTTCTGTCAACACTTCAAGATGTACAATGATTATTGATAAACCCATTCAAATAAGTCATCAAGACTAATGCACAAAATACATACCTACAAAATTTGAACTCCTTCGGAAAAGGTTAGTCGCAATGATTTTGGAAGAAACTGTGGAACACCTCCAATTATAAAAATCCTATGAAAAGCAAAAAACTCAATGCATAATATTACTTGCTCATACACAAACCATGCAATATTATCCAATTATTATTGTAGTCATTTACACCTGAATTTAGAAAGTTGGTGTATATAAAAGATAAATTTAAATAGTTGGTGTTTTATTCGGGTAGCCAAAAAATTTGTGTACTGTTTAAGCAACTTAAACTCAGTTCGGGTATTTTTCAAGATTTTTTCCGTCAAAAAATTAACACCGTTTATCATCTTCTGTTAACGGGTTAACGCCGTTAGAATCGAGGGTGGAAAACCTACAAATTTTGAAAGTCTGAGTATATAAAAGACAATAGTAAATACTTCATGTATTATTTGGGTAGCCAAAATAGTTCATTTATTTTTTCAGCAAATTAAATTAAGTTCGGATATTTTTCAAAAAAATTTCTCAAAAAAATAATGTATTAGTGAATAAAGATTTCCCTTATATATTATTTGGAAATTAATTTCTGAGAGTTTGGTTATGTCTCATCCCCACAATCACTTTTCCAAAAAAAATATGACATGACTAAATAAAAAGATGACATGGCAATTTTCTATAGGAATTTTATATTTTAAATTTAAATTAATCATAACAAAATATTTTACAAAATATTTCCTTAAGTAAATTTACATTATTTGATTATAGTTTTCGTTTTTCGAATTAAAATTTGGTAATAATTGTTTTGTTACAATAAAGTTTAAGGACATAAATGTTTTTATAATAGAGATTTACGAGGTTTTTTATAAAGAATATTTTATTATATTTTGTGACAAAATATTTTCAAATTATAAAACCCATGTATATACAATATTCCCAAATTTATAAAACCTATATATATATATCTATAAATGTACGAATATTCGAAAATGAAAAATATGAGATATATACCTATATTTATTAAACGAATAATTTCTCTTTGAGCTAATGTTTGAATGATTTGTATTTAGAGGAATTGCAAAACTGCCATTTTTAAATGATTAGTTGGCAAGCGTGTCATACGCTGATATATTTTTGCAAATCTGTCATATTTTATTATCAAGAAGACAAAATTGTCTATTTCTCTTTCCCTTTTCCCTTTTGAGAAATTTCATAAAATGCCATTTTTCAAGTGTCACTTTACAAAAATACCATATTTTTGAAATCTTTACAAAAATGCCACTTTTTCAAAATTATTTTTTCTTTATATTATTTATGTTTGGGTTAATTATGTTCTATTAGAGTTTAGTTTTGAGTGTTTAGGGGGTTTTACGTATCAAAATATTTTTTAGAGTTTAGAATTCTAAAATATAGGCTTTATAAATCTATAATTAATGACATTTTTGTAAATGAACACCCCTACGTGGTATTCTTACAAATGTACACACAAAAATTGGCATTTTTATAATTGTCCCTTCTCTTTTTCTCTTTCATTTTCCCTAGGAGAAGTGACTTTTTCTCTCTTGTCTTTTTCTCCCTCTCTATAAAAAAAAAAATCTCTCTCTAGTGGAAAATTTGGTGGTGATGGCATTGAAGAAGAAAAAAACAGATCTAAATCTAAATTTTGTTTTCTCTCTCTCATATATCATTACCTAGATCTGAATTTCTTCATTTTTTATTGTAAATATGGTGTTATTTGATTTGTGTTACAAATCTGAGTTTTTTTATTCGATTTTGGTTACAACTCTAAGGTTTTAGGTTCGATTTGGCTTATAGATCTGAGTTTTGATTATCTATGGGTTATTTTTGTTTTTAGGTTCTTCTTACTAATATAGAGTTTTGATATTTTTTTATAAAGTTTTTAAAAGGTGTATAAAGTTTTTAAATTTTGCAAGACTGTTTGAAATGTTTATAAATATTTTTCAAAATGTTTATAAAAACTTTTAAAATGTTTATAAAAACTTTTAAAATGTTTTTAAATATTTTTAAAACGTTTATAAGATCTTTAAAACTGTTAAAAATATATATTATCTTTTTAAGAAGTTAGATTTTTAAAATGTTTATAATTTTTTTTAAAAGGTTTATAAGATTTTTAAAAATGTCTATAAGGATTTTTAAAAGATTAATAAAGTTTTTTAAAAGGTTAATAAGGTTTTTAAAATGTTTCGTAAGACAATTTAAAAAACTTTATAAACTGTTTAAAAACCTTCTTCTTCTTCTTCTTCTTCTTAAAAGAGAGAGAAGAAGAAATAACGTTTATGGTTCAACGAGAAGAAAAAAATTTGGCAGTTTGTAATAAGAGTAATCTGGAGATATGCAAGAAAAATGATGACACGTTTGAAATGTTTTAAAAATGTGACATTTTTGTAAAATGACATGGGGGATGTGGCATTTCTTAAATTTCTCTTTATATTTTATATAATAAACTTCATATTTTATATATAAAATTATACACAAAAAAAAAATTCAAAATGAAAAAGACCCAAATTTAATATTATTATTATATAAAATTTTGATTACGTAATACTTAATCAAAATATCCAGTTTTAATATTGAATCTAACAAAAAAAATTGACCTAAAAGCTTTAGTTGAGAAATAAGCGGTAGTTTTGTTAAAATTCAAATACCAACCTAAGGTAAACCATACGTAGTTTTACTTTATATACTATTATTCACAAATGTAGATTATATGGAAAGTGATTTGTGAGAGTTTGTTCAATATTAAAATATTGAACACAATTAAAATCTTTTAACTATATTTTTTTGAAAAAAACTATAGTTAACATTTTCTTAGTTTATTTTATATTAAAATAATTGAGTAAACTTAATATGAATATAATCCGGAGAGTTACCTAATCAACATGTATTAAGAAGTAAAAAACACAGAGAACGAAACAATGTGCATGTCCTTGACCAAGTTGGGTTATCCAAAATCCAAATTGTATTATTATATTGGTTTTGTAACCAAGAATCTAAAGACGAATGTGTCTAGCACATACCGATACAAAAATAAAAACATGTGCCAATGCCAACCACTCCATTCTTTCCTGGTCATTTTCCTAAAATAAAATAATCTCAATTTGCTTTTTTCTTTACTTTTACTATATTAAACGTGTTTTGAGTTTCGACCCAAAAACAAAAACGTGTTTTGAGGAATATTATTTGGACAAGTGGCTCCACACGGGAGTTCAACATCATCCTGGCATCTTTTTCTCTTGGTGAGGTTAAATCGATTCACAAATTCTGACTAAAATAGAGAATTTTTTTGTGGTTTGACGGAAACAAACCAATTGATATGACATACTCACTTTAGGGTTACGGTGATGAAACGGTGATGAAAGTCATCAATTTGTAGCATATGATAATTTTTATGACGTATTCTATATTGAGATTGATGAGAGATATATGGTTTCTATAAGGGTTGAGATAGATCATGATCCGTGATATCTAGATCCGTAGTTTGCAGATATTCTAATTTTACTATTTTTATTTGGATTCAGATTCCCAAAATATTCTAATTTTTGAAATATATCAAAACAGATATAAGATTAAATTTCAGATCTTGGATAATTTATTCCACTCCTAATTTATATGGATTGGTTTAATCCACGTAAACAACATATCAACCACGAACATGAACATGATGTTTGTAAATAACTTTTTTATAACCACATATGGTTGTATATATAACTGGGATGTGTGTCTAAAAAGGATCCAAAAGAAGAGATCTTGAGGAATGCGAAAAAGAATCAGACATATCTGTGTAACTGTGTTGGATAAAGATAAGAGTCCATCGGTAGAGTTAGAGCTGGGACTTCGGATAATTCAGTTCGGATAGTTCGGATAATCGGGTAGTTTGGATAACAATGATTCTACAGAAAATCACCGAAACAAATTTTGGTTCGGATCGATTCGGATATCGGTTAGTTTGGTATTTATTTTATAACCAAAATTACCTGAAAGTTTTGAATTTTTATTCAAAATCGGGTAAAATCGGATAGTTCGGTTTGGTTCCTAATTTATCTTTTAAAAATTGATTTTTTTGTATTTTTTGCATAAATCAGTTTAATTAAAGAATCTGAAAAACCGATCGGTTAACCGAACTGAACTAACCAAAAACCAAATCAATTTTCAATAGCTGGCGATTGGTTATGTGAGATAAGCGAACCCTAACCAAGAACCAAAAATTTTGGTTCGATTCAGTTCGCTTACTTCGGTTCGATTAAAAATCTCAGCTCTAGGTAGAGTGATATAGCTTATACTCTTCAAAAATTTCAAAAAAATTTGTATATTCTAGGTTTGTTTTTGCGTCATATCATAATACAATAGGGATGACTAGTTTGGGCTGTAAAACCTGTCTACAATCCTTGATATTTTTTACGACTTTAAAAGGTTCCAATCATGTTTAGTTTTACTTTCAAAGGCAGCAACCGTCCACACAAAGAAATTTTTTTTGTAAAAGCCTTATTTCCTACATCTTTTATTTCGAAACTCAATAAACAATAGTTGGCTATAAAAATCTTTATTTTATTTACTTCCTTTATCTCTTACTTTGTCTTAGATAGTAATTGCACACATTATGTCTATAAATATTATTATTATTCTATATATTATGCATAATAGATTTTGTTTACAATACCCTATTTAACAATATTGACTTCTAACAAATTTATTAAGTGAATAGACCGAAAAATGACCAAAATATCTTTCCTTTTACGTGTAAACTTGCTAACAAGACATTCTTTGTGTCAGATGTGACATCATATGTCATAAAGATATCCAATAAAAATAGAGAGAATTACACGACTCAAACAAATTTAATTGATATATTTGTTTTTCTCTCTTTTTGCAATATATTCTTAGATATGCCATACCATAATAAATTATTCAAAAAAATGACATATTTTACGGCATACCATTACACATTAACTGTTATAAAAGTCAGAGATAACGGCTGCGCATACTGAATCAGTACACAGTTTTATTACAAGTAGATCCCACTGTTACTATGCATGCACAGTAATTTACTTTTCATCGCCTATATAAAGAGGTTATTCGATCGATTGTAAAAACATAACATTCAGACGAATAAGAAACATAATCTCTCTTTGCTCTCTTCTTTCTCAGTATACTATTCCCACCGGGTATAAAATTTTCGTCTTTATTTATATTTATCAAAATAATAAATATTTCTACTCTTTTTATAACACGTTATCAGCACGATCACTCTAAAATTTCAACTTTCATATGTATACTTATTGTACCCTATGGTGTGCGGACTATTGTCTCCATGATAGTTTATTTATTTCTGTGGTTGCTTTGTGCACCATAAATTATTTATTGCTTTATTTATGGTCGGTTAAACCGCCTGCTATTTTATTTATTTTTATGGCTGCCTATGCACCATAATTTATTTATTTACTGTTTTAATTATTTATGGACGGTTGAACCGCCTGGTTATTTATTTATCTATGTGGTTGTTTCACACACTATAATTTATTTATTTACTGTTTTAATTATTTATGGTCGGTTTAATCGCCTGAAATTTTATCTGTTGTTTTAATTATTTATTTAATATTCTTCCGTCGATGACTTTGTCACCATAACCTTATTATTAATTCTCTGTTTATTTTATATGTAGTATATATAATATTTAACAATCTTTTCTAAAATTAATATTTGAACTGGTAAATTTATCTGATTGATTATCAAATATTTTCAGATTAATTTTTCTTTTCTCATCCGATTTTAACGGTCACAAAGAAAATATTTCAAAATAATTTTTAAAATTTTTTACTTTAAAACGGCTATATAACGGCTAGTGAACAGTGATTTTAAATCTATAAATACACTCATATTTCACTCTTTCAAAATCATTCAAACATTTTATCTTCTTCCAATTTTTTGTTCTCATTTTTAAGAAAAAAAATGTTTCGCTTGTTTTTGATTTTTATTATCGGTGTATTTCTTACCGCGATTTATGGTCTCTTCGCTGGAGAATTTACTCGCGAAGAGTTTATCATAAATATCGGTTTACTCGTTTATGCTTTAATGTTCTTTATAATTGCGATTTTAATTAATGTATATGGTTTCTAAAATCATGTTATATTTCTAATAATAATATTTTCGATTTTATTTTTTTTAGAAATCAAATGGCAAATATCGAAAAGCTTAAGATCCCAGCACTCAAGGTCACTGGAGAAAATTACATATCATGGTCCACAAATGCTGAACTCTTTCTAGATTCTCAGTCTATAGTAGAAACTATTAAAGAAGGAAATAAATCGTCTGCACCTGCAAAGTCAAGGGCGGTTATTTTTCTTAGAAAACATCTAGATAAGAATCTAACGCATGATTATGCGAATGTAAAAGATCCTGTAGAGTTGTGGAAAAATCTAAAAGAAAGATTTGACAATCAAAGGGCGATAACTCTCCCACATGCTCTTGATGAGTGTCAAAATTAAGATTTCTTGAAGTGAATGCAATGGATGGCAAAATAGATGCAGGAAATCAAGGGAGAGGAGGTCAAAACAATCAGGGTCGTGGTGGCCGATTTAATCGTGGTCATGGTGGCCGATTCAGTCGTGGTCGTGGTCGTGGGAGATTCTATAATCCACAAGGACGGTCATTCAAATGGGTCCGGCCTGAGCAACAATCCAAAGGGAACGAACAGAAAGGCAGTATCACCCAGAAGCATGAAGGCGTTTGCTACAGATGTGGATGCCAAGGCCATTGGTCCCGAGTGTGCCGTACTCCTTTGCACCTTTGCAAATTGTACCAAGAATCAGTCAACGGTAAAAGAAAGGAAGTGAACCTGATGGAACACCCTGAAGGTGATACACATCTCGACGCCTCAGATTTTGAGGATGATACCGAAATGACTGACATTGCGGATGTATAAAAAGCTTGTAATAAGACTACTGAATAGTCTTTGCCTATGTGATGTATAATATTATGTTTTTCCGTTATTAGAAAAATAATGTTGTTTTTAACAACAGTTTAATATATAATTATTGTGTGTTTTTCTTTTAATGAATAAAATTTATTCTTCTTTTATTGGTGTCTATCTTGATCACAGGAAATGGAAAGCAAAACAAACGGAATGATATCCAAAGAAAATATTAGAAATTTGTATACCAGATAGTGGAACAACGCACACTATTATGAGACATAGAAAATATTTCTCTGATTTAAAACCAACGAAAATCGTTGTGAATACAATATCGGGTCCTGCAGACTTGATTGAAGGAACTAGTAAAGCCAACTTTACTTTACCGAATGGAACAAAGTTTTCCATAAATAATGCATTGTTTTCTCCGAATTCTAGAAGGAATTTGTTGAGTTTTAATGACATATATCTTCAAGGTTTTGACACTCAGTCCGTAACTGAGAATGGAAAGAAGTATATGCTCATTACTTCTGATAAATCAGGAGAAAAGCAAATTCTAGAGAAAATACCAAAGTTTTCTTCTGGTTTGCATCATACATACATAAATACGATAGAGTCGTATTTAGCAATCAAACGAAATCCAGAAGATTTCACATTATGGCATGATCGCCTTGGTCATCCAGCCACTTCGATGATGCGAAAGATCATAAAGAACTCACATGGTCACCCACTGAAAATCCAGGAGGTATATCAGGGGTATAGAAAGACATGTGTTGCATGTTCTCTTGGCAAATTGATCATAAGGCCATCCCCAACAAAGATTGATAAAGAATCACCAAAATTTCTTGAACGAATTTAAGGCGATATATGTGGACCAATACATCCATCATGTGGACCATTCCACTATTTTATGGTGTTAATTGATGCATCCAGCAGATGGTCACACGTTTGTCTATTATCATCTCGAAATATGGCATTTGCGAGATTTCTAACTCAGATAATCAAACTAAGGGCCTAGTTTTCAGATTATCTAATTAAAAGAGTTAGACTAGATAACGCTTGTGAATTCACATCTCAAGCCTTTAATGATTATTGTATGGTAACAGGGATTGATATTGAACATCCTGTAGCTCATGTTCATACACAAAATGGTTTGGCTGAATCATTAATTAAACGTCTGCAATTAATTGCAAGACCTGATCATGAGATCAAAACTCCCACCTTCCGTATGGGGACATGCTATTTTACATGCAGCAGCACTTATCCGAGTAAGACCAAGTGCATATCATAAATACTCCCCACTACAACTAGTATTTGGTCATGAACCAAATATTTTTCATCTAAGGATTTTTGGTTGTGCGGTGTATGTGCCTGCAGCACCCCCACAACGTACAAAGATGGGACCACAAAGAAGGTTAGGAATATATGTTGGCTATGATTCACCATCTATTATAAGATACTTAGAACCTCAAACTGGTGATCTCTTTACGGCACGGTTTGCCGACTGCCATTTTGATGAAAAAGAATTCCCAGTTTTAGGGGGAAAAAACAAACAAGTAGGAAAGGATATAAGGTGGAATGTGCCATCTTTATTACATCTCGATCCTCCTACGAAACAGTCCGAACTGGAAGTTCGACGAATTATGCATTTGCAGAGTATAGCAAATCAGTTACCAGATGCTTTTGCAGATACTAAGACGGTAACTAAGTCGCACATTCCAGCTGCAAATGTTCCTGCTCGGATTGAGATTCCTGCAGAATCTGGAAGAGCAGATGATACACGAGAGTCTAGGACACGTCTGAAGCGTGGAAGACCTGTTGGTTCTAAGGATAAAAACCCTAGGAAGAAAAGGGAAATTGAAAATGTTGATGTTCCCAAAGTAGCTGAAAATACTTTGGAAGAATCACATCAAGGAACGAATGATGATGTGGACATCATGAACCTAAAGAAAACCATGAGATCTCTATCAACTATATTCATAACGGAAAAGTTTGGAATCGAAATGAGATGGTTATTGTGGATGACGTTTACTCATATCTTGTGTCAAAATAGATAAATGAAGAAAACGAATATCCAGAACCTCAGTCCGTATATGAATGTAAAAAGAAGAATAACTGGAGAAAATGGAAAGAAGCCATTCAAACCGAACTTGATTCGTTAAACAAACGAAGTGTATTCGGATCGATTGTACTTACACCTGTAGATGTAAGACCGGTTGGATATAAATGGGTTTTCGTTCGGAAACGAAATGAGGATAATGAGATTACGAGATACAAAGCTCGTCTTGTGGCTCAAGGTTTTTCTCAAAGACCTGGGATAGATTATGAGGAAACCTATTCTCCTGTCATGGATGCAATAACATTTAGATTCCTGATGAGTCTAGCCGCTTGCAAAAATCTAGAGATGCGTCTCATGGATGTGGTTACTGCTTATCTGTATGGATCATTAGATACAGATATCTATATGAGAATTTCTGATGGATTTAAAATGCCAGAAACATTAAGTTCCAAACCTAAAGAGTTATGTGCAATCAAATTGCAAATATCATTATATGGGGATACGTGAACAAAAGCGAGCATTTAACAAAAGAAGGATACGTGAACAATCCAATATGCCCATGTGTTTTCATCAAGAAAACAACATCAGGATTTGTGATTATTGCGGTATATGTTGATGATCTAAATATAATTGGAACTCAGGAAGAAATACAGAAAGCCTCAGAATATTTAAAAAGGGAATTTGAAATGAAAGATCTCGGACAGACAAAGTACTGTCTTGGTTTACAAATTGAGCATTCTCAAAAGGGTATATTTGTACATCAATTTACATATACCAAAAGAGTGCTAAAACGATTTAACATGGATAAGGCAAATCCATTGAGTACTCCCATGGTCGTTAGATCACTAAATGTCGAAAATGATCCATTTTGACCACATGAAGAAAATGAGGAGATACTTGGTCCCGAAGTACCGTACCTAAGTGCAATCGGAGCCCTCATGTATCTTGCTAATTGTACTCGGCCTGATATATCATTTACTGTTAATCTTTTGGCAAGATTTAGCTCGTCCCCTATACGAAGACATTGGAATGGGATTAAACATGTTTTCCGATATCTTCAAGGGACGATTGATTTAGGATTGTTTTACCCTAAAAACTCAAATGGCCAAATGGTTGGTTTTGCAGATGCAGGATATTTGTCAGATCCTCACAAAGCGAGATCACAAACAGGATACGTTTTCACGGTCGGAGGCACCGCTATATCCTGGCGTTCCCAGAAGCAAACGCTTGTAGCTACTTCCTCAAATCATGCTGAGCTTATCGCACTCCATGAAGCAAGTAGAGAATGCGTATGGCTAAGGTCAATATGTCAACACATTCGATCATGCAGTGGATTACTTGTAAATATGGAGCCGACAATATTATATGAAGATAATATCGCATGCGTCGCCCAAACAAAGGAAGGATATATTAAAAGTGATAGAACCAAACATATCCCTCCAAAGTTCTTCTCATACACCCAAGAGCTTGAGAAGAATAAAGACATTGAAGTAAGATATGTTCGATCATGCGACAATGCTGCAGATCTCTTCACGAAATCACTACCTACTTCGGTGTTCAAGAAACATATATATGACATTGGAATGCGCCATCAGCGAAGTCTATAAACTTGATCACTCGAGGGGGAGCATGCGTAGTTGCACTCTTTTTGTCCTTCTATGGTTTTTCCCAATGGGTTTTCCTAGAAAGGTTTTTAACGAGGTAACAAAAGACGCGACACAATAGACATAGTGACACTGGTCTCCAAGGAGGAGTGTTATAAAAGTCAGAGATAACGGCTGCGTACACTGAATCAGCAGAGATAACGGCTGCGCACACTGAATCAGTACACATTTTTATTACAAGTGGACCCCACTGTCACTATACATGCATAGTAATTTACTTTTCATCGCCTATATAAAGAGGTTATTCGATCGATTGTAAAAACATAACATTCAGACGAATAAGAAACATAATCTTGCTCTCTTCTTTCTCAGTATATTATTCCCACCGAGTATAAAATTTTCGTCTTTATTTATATTTATCGAAATAATAAATATTTATACTCTTTTTATAACATTAACTATATTGTTTGTGCAATTATATTCGCTAATCTAACACAGCACACCATAATTTGAAAATAACATTTGATAAGATCAAACTTTATGATTTTGTTTACATAATAACTATACTAAATGACAATGGAAGAATCGAAAATTAAGTAGATAACATATGTACTATTTGATTTTACTGTACCATATGCAAAAGTCACTAATACACCTAATTATCAACATATTTATTTTTTGTCTTTCTTTTCTCATCGACAAAAATCAACATCGGAGGTAGAGAAAAAGTGACGGTCGGAGAGGAAAAAAATAACCAACATCAGAGGTGGGGAAGAAAACGAGCATGTGGAGGAGGGGGAAGAAATGACGGTTGGAGAATAGAAGGAAAATACGAAAAGTGACAATGGTAAAGTAGAAGACGGTGGTGATGATATCGTCGATGGCGATGGCGATGACGATGGTGATGTGCGAGGAGGGAAGGAGATGATTGAAAATGACGAGATAGAGAAGGAAACGGTAACGGTGATGATATTATCATGGCAATGGTGACGATGATTTATCGGTGATTTTGATTTTTCATATTTCCCGGTGTTGTCTCCGGTGTGTTTAAGCCAGCTCCGTTGTGTTTGAAGAGAGAATAAGAGATATTGTCAACAGTATATAAATTGTAAGCATAATTTTTTTTTTCATGGACAGATTAATTCAACTGTTAAATGTTAAGTTAAACATTAATGTAATGTTATATAGTATATTTAGTATCTTAGTACGTTACAAGTTTGTATAATTCGTTATTGCTGTTGTTATCAGCATCATTTTATAATTTTTGTTAAATTCTAATTTTTAGCATGTTAACATCCTTATTATTATTGATGAGTATTTGGTATAAATCATGCGTAATAATAATATTATATGAATAACATATTTCTTAACATGTTAATACAAATATTATTTGAATATTTAATATATTAGCACGTTATATATATTAGATATTATTGTTAGCATGTTATTATTCTGTAGAACATGATATAATAATTGTTAGCATGTTAGTCACCGGATGGGTAATGAACATTGTCCGATTAATGGCATATTATGTAATTAACAAAAAGTAAGAAGGATATTTAAGGTTTAAATTTTTTCTCTCTTTCCTAGTTACCTAATTTTCAAATTATCATTGTTATTAACTTAATTTTTAAGTCAACCATTAATATTGACTAAATTCACTCTACATTTTAAGATAGTCTACCATTTTACATTTATTTTTATAAAAGTAGTTGTCGTTAATTCACCCTATAGGTATTTTTATCTCCTTATTTATATATAATATTTCTGTATATACATAATAATATATTAATTTTTTTACTTATATACAAATTGGTATTACATACATACTATTCATATAAAATAATCTTGTATATATAATTTTTATTTAGTTCAATATTTTTCCACATACATTATTCTATAAATATCATTCATTTTATTTTAAAAATTTGATAAGATAAATAATTATTCTACAAATAAATTTAATACTTACCTATCATATTTTAATTTTAAAAGGGTTAAAACCAACATCTTACAGGTACAACAAAAACATGTACAATCCAAATTCTACAACAAATAATCTACAGTTATAGTTCAACCAATCACATACAATATCTCATTCATGGTTCTTTTTGAAGCTAATATATTTTTAGATGACAAAAAAATATATATATACAACACAAAAGACGAGACAATTTGTTGTACAATTTGTTTTGGCATATTCATTAAGTTAGGGCATCTCCAACCGACTCTTCTATTTTTTTTTCTAACTTATCTTTATTTTTAATTCTAAAATAGAGAATACTATTTGTTGTTGTATATTTTGAGAAAAAAATAAAAAAATATTTTATTTATCTAAAAGAAAGAGTGGAAGTCTCCTTGGCCGAGTGATTTGGTTAAAAGTTTATTAATACTTCTACACGAGGAGATATGGGGTTCGAATCCTAGAAGATGCGATTTATTAATATTGATGCAGATTAATGGAGACAAGCTTATAGGAGATTTTCAGCGTGGGGCAAGATATAATCGTTTGGCGTGAATCAAGGCGGAAGACTTGTCTGTTGTAAAATCGTCGATGTAATAGTTCTCATAATTTATAATAAAATAATAATAAATCCAGACGATTAAAACAAAAAAAAAATCAGAGAGAAAATAGAATAATGTTAATAAAAAATAAAAAATACATTTGGAGATAGTGGGTATAAATGGTAACAGAGGATTTTTGCAGAATTGCGGAAGCTTGCAGAATTTTTTGTGACTTTTTGTAGAATCTTGCAGAATAACTTTAAATTCAAATGGTAACAGCTGAATCTTGCGAAATGTTGCGGAATTTTTGAAAAAAATAAATTTGTTAAATTTATGAAAAATATTTTAATTAAATTGTATTTGTCTAAATTAAATATTCATGTTTATTAATATATTAAGTTTTAAAAAATATAAATATTTTATTCAATTATCTCTTAAACCTAACTTATTTCATTGATATTTTTGTTTTTACGTCTGGTTAGCAAAATTTATAAGTAGTTTTTGCGTACAACTGCAAAAATCTATTTTACAAAAAACCGCTAACTAAAAAAAAATAAATCATAAATGTTAAAATTCTAAATTCTAAAAATAGTTTGGGACAATTGTAAAAATGTCACTTTAAATGTGTATATTTTCACCCAATTCCACCATTCTACAGCCACCATTTAAGGCCCTATTTTGTTATTTTGTACAATTTGTTTTAATCAAAACATGAATTTTTTTTTTAAAAAACTAAAACAAAAACAAAAAGTCCAGCGCAATTAAACTCTAAGTGTATAACAAAAACATTCATCTGAAGTACGCTTAATAAAGTTTGAAAAAAGGTAAGCTTAATTCGTCAATTCTTCATACATTTCTTAAGTTTAAACTAAAACTAATGGGAGATTAGTTAGAATAACCTATTTTTTTTTTTAAAATAGTTAGAATAACCTTATTATTTTTTATTGCTGAAATAAGCTATTCTAGATTTTTTTTTGTTTCATAATATCAAAATTGTCCTTCACAGACTCTGTCGAGGTATTGGCAGACTCTGCCGAAACATTGGCAGACTCTACCGATATATTGGCAGACTCTACCAATATCTAAAAATATGCAGATTTTGCCAAAACATTGGCAGACTCTGTTGAACATTGGCATATTCTGCCGAAACATTAGCAGATTCTGCCGAAACATTGGCAAACTCCGCCGAGGTATTGGTAGACTCTGCCGAGATATTGGTAGACTCTGCCGAATCATTGGTAAACTCTACGGAAACATTGGTATGTATTGGTAGACTCTACCAATATCTAGAAATATTCAAATTTTGCCAAAGACAATTTTGGTATTATGAAAAAAAAAAATCCAAAATAGGTTATTTAAGTAATAGAAAAATGATAAAGTTATTCTAGCTATTTAAAAAAAAAAAGTTATTCTAGGTAAAATTTTCAAAACTAAATCATTAAATATCTAATTTTACCGATTAAAATGAGAGAAAAATGATTCCACAACTTTTGTCTTTTGTACCTTTTTCATTTTTTCAGCTCAATTGTTCAAATGCAACTGGTGTAACATTTATAAAAATCGGCTGAATTCCTTTAAATTCCACAAATCTCCAAGTACCCGTTAGGCCTAGTGTAAGGTACTTTTAAAATTGTGGGCTTTTGCAAACAGTGATTAGCCCACTGTAACAATCCTAATTGACCTCGGTTTGTTGAACAAAAAATCGAAAAAAATAAACTCGGTTTTGGTTTCGGTTAAGAGAACACGTACATTTTGAAGATATTTTCAAAGGTCTGATAATTGAATCCCAAAGCAGAATCAGTTCATCAATCAGTGAACTCTCTCTCTCTCTCTCTCTCTCTCTCTCAGCAATCAAAATGGGTAAGTTTCCCTTCATTTCGTTTACAATTTTGATTTTAAAAATGAAGTGAACCCAAATGGGTATGATCTCAAACAATTCCCAGAATCTCTGAGTTGCTGAACTAAGATTGATTGAATAAAAATTGGATTTTTTAGTTAATTGGTGGCGATTTCTTGTGACTTTATTATGTGTTTGGTGACAGATGAAGAGGAAGCGATGCTGGTAAAGGAAGAAGGAGAAGGAAGTATCGTGGTGGTCCTTCCTCAACTCATGAAGTTAAAACGAAGCCAATGGTGGATTCTTGTCTTTATCAGCATCTTCTTCCTCATCTCTGCTCAAGCTGTTGCTGTTCTTCTCGGTAGGTTTTACTACGACAAAGGAGGAAACAGTAAATGGATCTCCTCTCTTGTCCAAACCGCTGGTTTTCCGATTCTCTATCTCCCTCTTTGTCTCCTTCCTCCTTCTTCTTCTCTTTCTTCCCTCAAAACACTGGTTTCGATCTATGTCTCTCTTGGTCTCGCCATTGGTTTAGACAATCTTTTATACTCTTTAGGGCTTTTGTACCTCTCTGCTTCTACATACTCGCTTATATCCGCAACACAGTTAGTCTTCAATGCTGTCTTCTCTTATCGCATCAACTCTCAGAAAATTACGGGTTTGATTATTATCTCAGTGTCACTTCTTTCTTTCTCTGCTGGGTTGATAGCTCTTGACGATGATTCGGACAGTCCATCAGGAGACTCTAAGTTGAAGTACATGATTGGTTTTTTGTGTACACTTTTTGCTTCTCTTATCTATTCTCTTCAGCTCTCTCTTATGCAGTATTCCTTTGAGAAGATTCTCAAGAGCGAGACGTTCTCTATGGTTCTCGAAATGCAAATCTACACATCTCTTGTTGCTTCTTGTGTCTCTGTCATCGGGCTTTTCGCCAGCGGGGAATGGAAGATGTTGAGTCTGGAGATGGAAGAGTTTCAAGAGGGTCAAGTCTTCTATGTCTTGACTCTGGTTGGAACGGCGATATCGTGGCAATTGGGTTCTGTAGGAGCCGTTGCGCTTATATTTCTTGTGTCTTCGCTGTTTTCAAACCTTATTGGTACGCTCTCTCTAATAGTTACGCCTCTTGCAGCCCTTGTGGTGTTCCACGACAAGCTGACTGCGGTTAAGATGGTCGCAATGCCCATGGCCTTCTTGGGATTTGCTTTTTATATCTACCAGAACTACCTTGATGACTTGAAAGTACAAAGCGCACGAGAAACTCAGGATGATTGATGCTGCAATTTGTTCTATTAGTTGTAATTGTTTTGATAATCACTCTTGGAACATGTAACTAATGCTGCTGTATTGTATATGCTTTAGCTCTTAATGCGGATATCAAGGTCTCCAAATTATCGCAGTGTTATACTAACATATTTGTTGGATTGATCTAATCATATATATGGTTAGTAGAAGTTTCATAATCCATCTGAAAAGTGTGTAGAACATCTCTTCATGACACTCTTCTCTTTCGTTTTCTATGGGTTTATGTGTTGGATGTGATGATTTAAAGCTTAGAAATGAGTCTCTTGATAAGGGGTAGTAAGCAAGTGACTCGATCCAGTCGGGTGTGCAGAGCCGACCGCAAAGCTATAGAAAAAAATGTTGGTTTGCATATTTTCATTTTAAAAATGAAGACTTAGAGCGAGCACCGGTCTTTGATTTTTAGAAAGCCACAACTCCCATACTTGGTCTGTTTGGACTTAGGACCGGCTTTGCAGGTCTGTTTGGTCTTGCTTGTAGATCCTATGGGCGAAATGTAGCTTGTTGGAAAGGGTGATCCATATGGTTCCTTTGTCTTATTTAAGTACGGGTGCTCATCGGAAATGGTTCCATATTTGAAGACTTGTGATTAGCATCTTTTTGCACTAAATGCCATCACCTAGCTAAATTGTACAAGCAATTTGCAAGTAAACTTTTGAACCAACTAAATAAAAAAGTTAGTATTAAAAGAGCAGGATAGTCGAGTATTCCGTTTTTGCTCACATGTTAAGATCAGATCTCTAGTACAGAACATAAATATTACTATTACTATTATTATTATTAATATGAATTGTCGAATATTCATTTCGTCGTTTAATAGCTCTCTGCTACATAGACATTTTTTGTTTGTTTGTTTGACCTCAACTCCTACGCATTTCCCTGTGTTCTTCTTCTCTCTGCTTCGGTTCCCAAGACTATTTCAAAAGGTTAGTTCTTAAGCTTCGATTCTCTCTTCGTTGTTCTAGGTTTGTGATTTAATGGGCATTTCCTTTGAATTTTGAAGTTTGTACTTGTTGCGTAGACAAAGATCCTCCCGACCCAACATTTCTGCTAAAACGATTGTGGTCGGTGAGATTAAGATCGACATTTCCCGACCGCTAATTTGCCTTAGCTCAAAGATTAGATTCTTAGGACATCTCTAATAGTCTTGTCTCTGCAACTAACTATAACAAACAAACAAAAAATAACTTTGATGGGTTTGTGTGTGTGTTCATCTTCTGAAATTTCTAAGATTAATATAAAAAAATTGTTGTTTTTTGGTTACTGAAAACTTGATTTTGTCTTTAGGTTATAAAGAAGGGAATTCTTAAGTTATGAACCCTAATCCAGTCACTAATGGGTTTGTAAAACATGTTCCTACTGAAGAAGAGAAGGCAAAGGTAACTCCAACTTTGTCATTGTTTTTTTTTTGTTTGTTTGTAATAAACGTTTGGTGATTTATTAGAGAAATCTTTAAATCAGATTTTATTATGAATTTGAATTCAGATAGAGGAAGTGAGAAAGCTGTTAGGGCCGTTACCGGAGAAGCTATCGAGTTTTTGTTCGGATGATGCGGTTTCGAGGTATCTAAGGGCGCGGAATTGGCATGTCAAGAAGGCTGCAAAAATGCTTAAAGAAACCTTGAAATGGAGGGTTCAATACAAACCTGAGGAAATCTGTTGGGTAAACATTATTGTGTGATCTTGTTGGTACATATGACTAATGTGTTATATTCTGATGGAACATGTTATCTTGTAGGAGGAAATAGCTGATGAAGCAGCGACAGGGAAGATATATAGATCGAGTTGTGTCGACAAACATGGACGACCTGTTCTCATCATAAGACCGAGTTGCGAGGTTTGTTCATCATCAATGCAATGCAGAGAGAGTATTTATGATATATTTTGATCTTATGACTACTTTTAACTACCCAATTTTGTTTTGAGTTGTTTAGAATTCGAAGTCGGTGAAAGGCCAGATAAGGCATCTTGTGTATTGTATGGAGAATGCAATCCAAAATTTGCCACCAGAGGAGGAACAAATGGTGTGGATGATCGATTTCCACGGTTACAGCTTGGCGAATGTATCCTTAAGAGCTACAAAAGAAACAGCTCACGTATTGCAAGAACATTACCCTGAGCGATTGTCTCTGGCCATCCTCTACAATCCTCCCAAGTTCTTTGAACCTTTCTGGAAGGTAAACTCTTAAGGATCATTTTAGTTACAGTTATGTTGGTCTAAAGCACAAATGAATGTGACCGTTGTTATAGGTGGCGAGGCCCTTTTTAGAGCCGAAGACACGGAATAAAGTGAAGTTTGTTTACTCGGATGACCCAAACACCAAGCAGATAATGGAGGAGATCTTGGCCATGGACAAGATGGAGTCAGCGTTTGGTGGAGGCGATGAGTCGGGTTTCAACATAAACAAGCATTCAGAAAGGATGAAAGAGGACGACAAGAAAAGACTCGCAGCCTTGGAGGACATTGCTTCCACTTCTCTAGAATCACTCAGCTTCTTATCTGTCTCTGACCGTGCCACCTCTGACAGTGTTCACCCCGGCTCTGAGGATATATCTGAGGACGAGCATCAACCTCGTGGCATGAGTCAGAGAAACGGATCGATTCCGTGATGAGTATCCATTGTTTGTAACTTTAAGTTAAGCACACATGAAAATCTTATTGTATGTCATTTCTGAGACTACCCGCAAAAAATTCACTCATTGTATGTTTTCTTATCCTCCTCTTCTCCGGGATCATATTCAATATGTATTTCTCTTTTCTCTTTTTATAGCATTAAAACCATGACAGAAGTGCAATAGAATGCACAAAATACAAGCTGCAATTATAGTTTAATCCCAGAGGTTGCAGGAAACCTCATACAACATACTAAATGAAGTGCAGAAGGTAAGCTTGTGCTGCTTGTAGGTAAACTAGTCCTCGGTTTCTTGGTATAGCTTCATGATCTCTGCGCAACCTGGTAGTGCTGCATCCCTCAAAAATCCCAAATTGTTGGCGAAACGGTCATCTGAAGCTATGCCGTTAAAACGGGTGAGGGTTACACGGGCACGGTCATGGCCAGGGGAGACATTGGAGCAGCGTAACTGTGAGCTACTAACCAACATGGTATCACAAAACTGATCTTCGTGGTCCTCGTTAACCAAGATCTTGTATGATCCTGTGGAATCAGTTCTCGCCTCGTGGGTGTATGTTAACTCCATTGTTCTCCTGTCTTTGCATTCCAGTCTAACCACCGCTCCTATAATTCATGATAAAAGAAAAACCACCCTAACCAATCAACACGAAAGAATACTAATCACTCAAAGATCTCAGATCTCCATTAGTACGAAACGATTCTAGAGTAACACACTAATAATGACAAAAGATATTCACTAACACAAGATCAATGGACGTTACATTATAAATTACAATTTTCTTTGGTCAACAAGATGCATTATGCGAGTTTGAACCCGATCAGTAATGCATAACGGTACTAGAACAAACCACTAGGTTTTAACATGCCCGTGCATATGACACTAGTGGAGGCTCATGATACTCAATCACACAACTATAATATCCGATTTGCCATAGATCGGCATTCATCGTTTCGATATTCTTAAATTATTCTTCTTAGAAAACCTAGCCTCTTAAATTGTTTGGATTGGATCCGAATAGCTCACCATGAAACATCTAAAGCTGATTCAGTCCGCAACACGATCGGACACTCATGAAGTAAAATCCGATCCAGATCCACAAGTTCAAAAAAACGAACAAGGAAGAATTTGCAAAATCCCGATTTGATATTGGCTAAAAAACCGATTGGATCTTGGATGATTTGGTACGGTACGTACCAGGAATGTAAGTAGATGCGGGAGTTTCGAAACCAGCAATGCATGTGTCGCAAAAGACACGACCTCGTACGACGAACGGGTTCTTGTTCGGACGAGCCGCCATAACCAGCACCGGTAAAAAGCAGAGAGCCACCACCATCGTAAACGCTTTCGACATTGCCAAAACAAAACAAAGGTTTAAAATTCTGTGTGAAGAATTTTTCACAGAAGATAAAACTTTTCTTGAAGAAGATAAAAGATTCAGAAACCACCGAAAGGTACTAGAGAGTAATGAGTGAGTGCAAGTGGGACATTGAGTGTGTCGATAAATACAGAAACACAAAATGATTGAGGCGCGTGAAATGGTCTTTTCTTCTACGCGCCGAACTAGAGAAACCGTTAATGATAGCAACTGTATTATCAGGCTATTGATGACGTGACCTAATATTATTCCTTGGATGAAGGTTTTTAGAAAACACTAGTAACATACTACTACTTTTTTTTTCTTTTTTTGTTTCATCTAAAAGGACTTTTGTATTAAAAGTGGGAGTAAATCATTCGGGTTTCAGCAGTTAGCCTACACACTACGACTCAAAAAGAGCAATCGGCCAAATTATACCAAAACCCAGAGGCACCCACCACACATAATAATGCGGTCCTTTCATTCCACTAACTTCTACTATGTGCACCAAAAAATGGGAGACAACTCTAACAGAGGAAAGTGGCACTCTCATAGACAAAAAGATCATGTAACCACGCCGGAAAGCTGATTGCAACATAAGATTGCACCCTCGTCTCTTTTATAACATTTTGCGCAATGAGACATGCTCCTCTGTTTGTTTCTCTTAACTTCACCATCAGATTCCAATTCTGAAATCTCTCCAAAATCTTCAAAAGTTTCTCCGACTCATACGCAAAGGAAGGTCAGGCCTATCATGATTCTCGTTATTCTCAAAACATCTTCTACTATGAATCATCATAACCCTTCCTCTAAAGTCTCTCAAAACCCATGTACCTCCAATCATTTTGATTCTGTTTAGACCATGATAACCCTATATTGCATTTCACCCAGTTTTCTGGTGGGCGCTTCCATCTCTTCAAATGAGTATTCCCCTATACATTCTCAGCCGATTGAACCAAGGTTTCAACTATCTGAGCATTTAACCGTTGGTCTCTTTCTTCAATAGCTTTTACAACCACATCAGTCGCTAGAAACAGTTCCCCTTCAAACAACCAACCATTTCTATTTTTCCACATAAATCAAACAAGCCATGGAATGAGTCTCCTAGTCTCCAAGGGAATACTTCTATTCCTATACACATTCAACAGAAAAGAGAAGTTGGAGAAAAGAGCATGACATTCAAATCAATTTTCAGGGGAGGGAATGTTCGACAAGGCCCATACCTGCCTGGCAAGAGAACATGAAAATATTACATGGTTGATGGATTCACCCTCCCCACCACATACTTGACATCTTGAGTCCACTCTCATGCCTCTTTTAGTTATCAGGTTCTCCACAGGAAGGGCCCCACAAAGCATTTTCCAAAGAAAGATCTTGACTTTTTGGGAAGTAACCATACTCCATATTTTATTCTTCAAGACATTTATGGAAGGAAGCATCCCAGCCTCCCTGATCAATACTGCATTATTCTTCTGATTAACCAGCCAGTAACCAGACCTAACCGAGTACTCTCCACTCCAGTTATGAGTCCACACCTAATAGTCATTCCTAGACACAACCGGATTCATTCTCAATATCCTATCAATGTCTTGTTGGAAGAAATGCTGATTCAATTTATCTCTATCCCACCATTTAGAAATGTGATCAATTGAGTCACTAACCTTTAGATTCAGATCTATTATGGGATTCATCATCAAGGGGCTCTCTTACTCACTCCCTGAATCCATAATTCTGACCATACAAAAGTATCTTCACCATTTTCAATCTTTTTTTGAATTCCTTTCTGCAAAAGATCTCTCCCATAAATTATAGTTTTCCAACCAAAAGAGGATCTTGTACCAACACCAGCCTTAAGGAAATTAGACTCTTCAAAATAACGGCTTTTAAAAAATCTAGCAAGCAAGCATTCTGGTTCCATCATTATTTTACATGCCTGCATACCAAGTAAGGCCTGATTGAAATCTTGTATGTCTTTGAAACCCAACCCCCTTGAGCCTTTGATAAGCACAACTTGTGCCAGCTAACCCAGTGAATCTTCTTCTTATCTTCCTTCGAATTTCACCAGAGATCAGCCATAGCACTACTCAACTTTGTACAAGTTGCCTTTGGAAGCCTAAAACATGATATTTCATACACCGATAGGGCAACGGCTACTGTTTTTATGAGAATTTATTTTTTTGTGACAGCATTCCGCAAACCAGCCAGACATACGAGATTTCATTCTCTCATTAATGTAAGAGAGCGTCTCTATTTTTGAGCCATTGAAACATTTAGAGAGTCCAAAATAAGTACTTGCTCCGCCTTCTCCATAAATTCCAGTAATGTCTCTGATGATAATCTTCAACTCTTCCTTCAACTGATTACCAAAAGTAATAGATGATTTGCTGAGATTAGTCTTCTGACCTGTAGCATCCCCATAAATCTTTAGGATCCTCTGGAGGTTCCTCACATCCTCCACCTCTGCTTTACACACAAATAAACTGTCGTCTGCAAACAACAAGTAATGTATAGCTGGTCCATTGATTGAGAACCTAATTCCATTGACCATCCCATTTTGAGAAGCCATTGTGATGAGATGGGAAAGACCTTCTGTACATAACACAAAGAGGAAGGGTGATAGGGGATCACCTTGCCTCATGCCTCTGGTTGGAGTGATCAAACCAAAAGGCTAGTCATTCATCATGGCTGAAAATATCACAGTTCTAACATAACTCATTATCCACCTCACCCATTTGGAATGAAAACCTATTGCCAACAACAGAGCCTCCAAATACTGCCACTCCACTTTATCATATGCTTTGGACATGTCTAATTTAATTGTCAGGTAATCCCTTGAAACCACTGGGTGAGTCCTCAGGCCATGAACAACTTCATGAGCCAGCAAGATATTATCAGATATCATTCTTTCACCAACAAAGGCCGGCTAAAAAAGGATACACAAGTTTTGGAATGAGAGGTTGGATTCTCTTTACCAGAATTTTGGAGATGATCTTGTAGCTCACCGAGCATAAACTTAATAGGTCTCAAATCACTCATCTGATCAGCTGTGTATGGTTCCATTCCCTTGGCATCTGACCCGAAGAGAAGAACCTCTTAACCTCTAAAGTAACTTGGTCACCTTTAATCTCTCAATACTTTTGATAGAACAAACTACTCATTCCATCTGCACAAGGGCCACTAGAAGGTTTGATTGCAAAGACAGCCTCTCTAATCTCCTCTTATGTCACGTCTTTCACCAAATGGGAATTCATAAGATTAGAAACCTTAGGCATGAATCCGATGAAGACCTCTCTAAAGTTCGAGGGATTAGAAGATTTAAAAACCTCTTGGAAATAAGAAACAAAAATGTCCCCTTTTGATGCTTCTGACCTATGGACCACACCAATACCATCTTTTATCTTGTGGATTCTTTTCTTCTCTCTAACAGCTTTGACTGAAGCATGAAAAAACTTTGTATTACCATCACCTTCCAAACACTATCTATCTTTGCATTTTTGGCTCCAATATGTTTTCTCCTCCATATAAGCAACAACTAATTCCCTTTTGAGTCTACTCACTTTCCAGAAGATAGGAGAATTCGAAGATTTTTCAGCCTCCAACTCAACCTGCAATTGAATTATTCTATCTCTGGAGTTAGTATTATTCTTTTTTTTTTCCATTTGCTTAGAACTTTCCTGCAACATCTTAGCCTATCTGTAACTAATCTGATATCACATCCACCATTCTAAGGTTTCTTCCAACTAGTCAGGATAGCCTCTCTCACCAATAGCTTATTCAAGAATCTCGTGTCAAATCTGAAGCTCCCTCTATAAGAGGCTTTAGAGAAAAACATACTGATGAGTACTGATTTGTGATCTGATCCTCTATTTTCAAGGAAAATCTGATTAGAAACTGAGAATTTAGAGAGCCAATGCCTGTTACCAAAACACCTGTCCAGCTTGCACTGAACATAAAAGTCACCTCTCTTTCCTCTAAGTAAAACTATTGCCAGAGCTAGCCAGCTCCGACATTCCGCAGACCCGTAGCATGTCTTTAAATGGACCATAAACACCATCGTTCCTGCTTGGTCCACCAACCTTCTCCCCTCCATGAATAATATCATTGAAATCACCAAAAATACACCATTCATCCATCCTGTTTTAGCCCCAATCCGAGATAACCTTTCCCAATTAACTATTCTTAAGCCAACACCAGAATGGTCACCATACACACAAGATACAAAGAAAGTCGATTCTCCATACCTAACCTTCAAGTCTATAAGATTCTTATCATAGAATAGAATTTCCACATCCATATTACTCTTCCAAAATAAAGCTAATCACCACTCCTCCCTAAAGAATCAACAGTGAAAACCCTGTCATAACCTAACCATTCTTGTAAGTCAACCAACACGTTCCTCTTATGCATTGTTTCCATCAAGAACAAAAGCTCAGAAAAATGGTTTTTACGCATTTCCATAAGCCTAGGAATTACCAAGTCTTGGAACCGTCTCAATCCTTGGCAATTCCAACTCATGAAGCTCATTGGGGGTTGGACAGTCCCTCATTTGGGACTGCCATAATTTTGAGGCGCTGAGCCTCATGATCAACACCCTCGACTTCCCCTCGAGTTTTCCTCTTCACCACTGTTTCCCTTGTATCTCCCAGATTTTCCCAGTAGATCAACTTGATCACTCCCTTCCAGACCTTTAGGTCTTTTTTCTGCTCATATGGGGGCGTTTCCTAGGCTTGCCCTTTCTCATAGATTTTCCTGAAGAACCAGCTTCAGAGAAACCAATTCTCTAATCCGTTGGAGAATCATATAAGTAATTAGAAGGGTCAAGTATAGCCAAGTCTGAATCAGATTGGAGCTTTTTATTCATAACCTTTCTAGAGTTAGCTTAAAATCTTCCCCTCTTTTTCAGCTTTACTGACTCCTTATTTTCTGTCTCCAAACTTCTCATATCCAAACACTATGTAACACCCGCATCAGGGACTATGAATCCCACCGCAAAATATTACCAAATCAGTTATCTCATTCCTCTAAAATTTCTTTATTACATTGTGCGGTGAAATTACAATGCGGGGGAACTCTAAAACTACCACACCTTGGGAAAGTCTCTACCGCATCTGCCGCATCCTCCTGTCTTGCCGCATCCTTTGAGCCACCTAACCGGATCTCCTATCCTGCAAGTCTGGTAAAAGGGTGAGTATTGAATACTCAGTAAGATGGTCTACTCTGTCTCACGACCTAACATAACCTATCTACCCTTTACCATACTACTACCACATGATGCCTTGGCACCATGCGTTTACCTAATGACCAAGTAAGTGCTACCGTACTTCCCTTAGTACTCATATATATACGGGAGTCCCGACTCCATTATTCAACACAAGACGGAGGAATCCCATTCCTCTTCCCGTCTTGCCCGAACCTCCATAATTTACATAATATATATATATACGGAAGCCCCAGGCTCCACAATTCAACACAAGATGGAGGACCCTGTTCCATTTCCGATCTTGCCTAAACCTCCATTATATTCTGCCCGTCGACAGAATTTCCACAACATATTCTTCCCCGTAGGGCGAACCTCCATAGACTCCCGGAGCCCTTCCGGTAGTTCTTGTCTACCAGATATTCGTGCAACTTTTCAGGCTAAACACAAATAAGTCGGCGACGAATGCCCATACAAACGCCCCTATGCAGTAATGTATATGTGGCCTTGTGAACCTACTATCCTACCGGTTAGTATGCATTCTACTCTAGACTCTCCTAAGGTTCACAAGAATTCTCTATCCATTCACCCTATTCCTTTTTCTACGTTCTCAAACAATAGCCGAAGCATTTCAATCAATATCCTTTGCCCCGTATGGTCCGCCCCAGTTAAGCATGGCTATACAATAACGTTATCCATGACACATCTATGGCCACATGGTAGCCATCCTTACAGAAATACATACATAAGATTATCCGTTAATTGTAGATAACTCATGACACCAACTTGTACCACCGTCCAAGTGATCTCACGTCTTTTTCTATCCCCTTGACCGTAAGCCATCTGACTTGAGTTCATCAAACCCTTTTTGACTCTTCTCTCACCAGACCTTACTTACAACCATGCGTCGGGTTAGCTAAGATAGTACTAGTATAACTATTTGATTATCCTAATAGCTTCCTGCCTCGTTCACAACAATCTCTAGTAGACTGTCGGATCCTACAAACAAGTGAACCATCGGGTAGAACTTACTTCCTTGGAGCGGTAGCTCTATTTCTAAGGTTCAACGATTAGTTAGTCTTTCTACCTTTCAGCTTCCTGGACTAACTTCTCATTCCGCAAGGTAGCTCCCTTAGTAGGGTATAGCTTAGCCAAGACTCACTTCTTAAACAAACTTAACGATATGATTGTGAGTTGATCTCCAACTGTGATCCGGCCATACAAACCACAACCTTCCTTTAACCCACCAAGCAACGAGTCACTCTTGATCTGCCAAGGCCGATCAAGTTTTCTCGAGACTATGGTTGAATTCCATGCCCGGAGCTCGCAGCGCATGTATCCTGACCCATAGTCCAACGTGAATAGACTAAGTATCTTGTCAAGTTTCCCAACCTTGCCAAGCTCCTTGCCTGCCTTCACCTACGAGCCCTTAGTTGGATCCTCTCTGACCCAACCGGATGCTTTGCTAGTGCACCATCGGTCAAGCCTTGGCTTGCCGGTCCGATCCTGTGTCCGGCGATGTGCTTGCCGATACTCTATCTAGGCACCATCACTCTATTCAATAAGGCTCCACCGTGGCGCTATCGATCACTATATCGATTTCCTTGCGGTACGAGGATTCACCGTTACGCAACATGATGCCCTCTTTGGTGCAGCCCTAAGCCACTCTTCATGGTGCGGTCACGCTGCCTGTCATGGTACGGTACGTTACCCGTACTAGTGCTTTGTCAAAGGTAATCGAGGCACCCCGAGGCCATGCCGATACCCATCGAGACGTAGCACAACTATCTGGATTGAGACTCTCATCGAGGCACCCCGAGGCATTGCCGATGATCTCTTTCCACCAATAAGGCCTTATGCATCCAGACCGATGGCCTAACAGTATGCAGCAACCCTCTGTGCCTATACCGCAACTCTTCGCCGTCCACGAGACACTCTCGTGCTTGACTGTGGTCAAGTGGAATACTGCCACTACTCTACTCTTGCCGAGTCTCTAGTCTGGATCCCATATCCTGACCGAGCTTCCTCGACTACTATCCATGACTATCTAAACACCCTGTGAAAGCAATATAGAAAAGGGTAGAAAGAAAAGTTAGGTACGGATCGCGCCTTACCTCAACCATGAACCTTCTCTACCGCGGGGCTGGGGTGCTGAGTTCCTTCTCAAGCTCCTCTGATTCTTCCTTCCTAAGTATTTTCCTTTGGCTCTGGAAGAGAAGAATAATTTTGGTGTGTAAAATATGAGCTCGCTAGGTCCCTATTTATACCCCACGAAAATCCTCCGAGAGAATATTCACTTTTCTTATTTTTCTTGACCTCCTTACTACACGGGTCAAGCCCACTAGCCTTCCCCTTCTTCACCACTAAAGGAAAATTATGGTTTCCTTTTCCCTTTTAATTGTAGGAGGCCCGTTTACCTTTTCGCGGGCCGGTCCATAGGTTTCCATTGCCTAAAGACCATTTCCTCCCTCTTATGACGATTCTCTGAACCTCTGTAAATTATTCTAAGTCCTTAAAAATCTTATACCTGTTTCTGGGATGTTACACACTATCCCTTTACCTTTGTCTAACTCTGTAGTAATAGTAGGGGTTGGTTCCAAAGTCAAGCACGACTTCTGTCCTCTAGGATCATTCATAATCGCTTCAACATAGCTTTTAACTCTTTCCTCCTTAATGATCCTATCCAGACCAGATGAAGTCAGTAGGTAGACACGCATTCCATCTAAAACATCCTTAGTTATTCTCATTCTACCAGTTTGTGGATCTAGAACCACCTGGTCCTCTTTCAGCACCCCAAACACAGGGTCATCTTCCTTAAGAAAATGCTCATTCTCTTTCATCTTTCCTATATTGCTCTGATCTTTTCCATCCTTCTTAGCCAGGAACAGGGGACATTTATCCTGTTCATGAGTGAGCCTTTGACAGCAATAACACCTCTTTTGAAGCTTCTCAAAATCATCGAGAACATTTGCTTGTCCACCCTTCGGTAGGTTAATCACTTTCACCCTTCTCACAGGCATGGAAACATCAAATTTGACTCTAACTCTGACATAGTCTTTCCTTTGAGGCCTAAGGGGGTCATACGCGACTTCAATGACCTGACCAGCAAAGCTTCCCAAAGCTTTAATAGAGGTTATAGTTTTGTGGTTTACCAGAATATACCCATACCGGTATGAACTGAAGATAGTCTGTAGGGGGATTCTTCATCCACTGCTCTAAAACCAGACCCCATTGATTGAAAGTTTGTACTCCTTTGTTTATGATTTCTTCCAGATCTCTTTCATTCTAGAAAATGAACTAGAATTTCTCCGCAGATAGGACTACCCCTCGAACCTTCCCCACAAGCTGCCACTTGCGAGGCATATCAATGACCAGATTTACGGCAATCTGACAATATGGGTTTAAGATTCTCCCAATCAAGCTCATCCGACTCTCCACCACCGAACATAAATCTGGTTCATCTGGGAGATCGAAAGGGAGGTCAACATCATGGATCGAAAGCTGCATAAGAACTTTATCAATGCTTGATGACATCACTACACACACCCAAGAACCAGGCGAACCCTAATTCCACAATTGGTACACACACCACACCTTCTTTACCACACAGAATACATGATTCAAACAAAACACCAACCGAAAATGAATAACACCAACCCAGAAAAACCATAAATTCAATGAATAGTACCAAAATACTAAGCCCGAATAGGGGAAGCTGAGTCATTTCACTTTTGGACCGACAACATTATACCATCTCTTTGAGTAGCATAGTACTACAACTGTAGTCTGACTGTATGAAATTAGAAGAAAAATATTTCATCTAAAATAACAGAGGCCCACCATAAACTTTGTTTCGGTAGAGTAAAACAAGAAGATTTTTTTCTTCTACAATTTAATGGTAGGAAGTTTTCTACCAAAAAAAAAAATAAAACCATTATTATACTATTATTATACTCAACTTTTGAGATAATATTATACTATTATTATAGTATTATTTTTATGTTATACACAAAATTATATCATTATTTATATTTTAATATTTTAGTAGAAACTCTTCTAGATACTATTGAAGGAGGTGCTCTAAGAGGCCATTATTAATTGAAAAAAAAATGGAGGTCTTAGCTTAATTACCTAAAGGGGATTAGCATAACTAGTTTCATTTTCTTAAGGTAATTAATTCTAATTCTCTTTAGGTAATTAAGCATAATTAGTCTTGTGAGGCAAAGATAACTCTATCCATCCTATGCTCAGCCATACTAGCCATAGCCCAGGACAATCATCTCTGTTGAGCTTCCAATTTGTTAGATAAACCTGAATAAATCCTTCGGCTATGCATCAAAATCGATCCATTGGAATCTCTAAGTACCCAAGCTCCACCACAATAGGTTGTAACCTTTTTTTACCAAGAGCATGCCACATTGCATTTGATCCAATTTTGAGGAGGAGGTTTCCACCTTGCTTCTTTTGTTTCTTCTCCTCCTCTTTTTGCTCTAAGTTTTGATTTACTTTGAGCTAAAAACCAATTTTCTATCTCCTCTTGTACTTTCATTTAGTTTCCGCTGGTCAGAACCGTTTACCTTCAAAGAACAGAGTATTCCTATTCTTCCAAATGTTCCACAAAATCCAAGGTATGGTTCTTCTAATACTTATAGGAATGACACAATTTTTATGTATCTTGATCAGATAATTGAAGTTTGAATAGATAGAACTTGCTTCGAAGCCTTCATAGGGACCAGAGACATCCGATAGAGCCAGATTTGTCTTGTAGCCAGACATAAGAAGAGAACATGATTAATAGACTCTCCCTCTATCCCACAAGTTTGGCACCTCTCATCAATCTTGATTCCCCTTGTTATAATTTTATCCACCACAGGGACTGCTCCACTTAGAGCTTTCCAGCAAAAGTTTTTAATTTTTACTGATGTGCCTACTTATGAGAGGTATAGAGACACTAACATATAAAATGATGTATAATTAATGGGTCTGATTATTAATACAAAACAATACTCCTTCTGTTTCATATTAGTTGTCACTCTAGGTTTAGTTTTTTTGTTTCATATTACTTGTCGTATTGTATTTTTAATACACATTTATGACTAATTTTCACTTTTATCCCTATTTTTAGCTTTATGCATATCGAATAAAACAATACATTTCTTAATTTGTGTGAAAAAAACTAGAATGACTACTAAATTGAAACGAAGGAAGTTTGTTTTTTTTGATGGTACATAACAGTGATAGAAGATGATAGCACGATTGAGTTGAAGAAGGTGGTATTTAATCCTGGATTTTAATTGACTTCAAAGTTAAGCACACTCTATTGTTATTCAATGGACAACTAGATGATTGCGTGTGGGGGTATGAGAAGTTTAAAAAAAAAATTTAATTTTAGTATTTAACAATACGATTTATCATTTATAAAAAAAATATGCATCATTTAAAATTTTTAGTCTTGTATGTATATATGAAATTAATATGTGTATGACATATTTTGAATGTTATTTTGAAATTACAAGTTACTTATTTATAAGTTTTACATTCATAAACATAAAAAATGGAAAATAATATATTATATTTCGTAATTAGTGAAATGTGTTTTTAACATATTGAAAAAAATAGTAATGGCGAGAAGTATAGGAGACCAAATAAAATATATTTTTTTTCTTTCGTCGTAGGTTATATATCTGTGTCATGCGTATGCATGAAGAATTTGTAAATTATGTTAATGATAATAATTATTTAAAATTTATTATCATTCGTTAATATTTATTTAATTTGTTTTGACTTTTATATAAATTATGATAACTGTAGTAACGATCTACGTTTATATTGTTTCTTCTTTTCGTTTTTTTGTTTATTTTTCTATTTCTTCTCAATCTTTTTTTATTCTTCTTCTTTTCATCGCCTTTTTTTTCTTCGTATTATATGATTGTTTCTTTGATTTTATTTATTGGTTGTCTTATTCAACTTCTTCTTCTTTATCATCTTTGTTTTATAAATTTGATATTATACATACTCATTATTGTAACGCCCGTGAACCAAAAATGTGATTTTTGGTGGGTGTCGATCGACACTGTGTAGGTCTGGCGATCGACACGGGTTGTTGTTCTCCTGAAGAACCAGACAGGGAAGTCCGCGTCGATCGACAGGGCTTGTGAGTGTCGATCGACACTGGCTGAAATCAGACTTAGGGTTTTGATTTCGGTTCGTTTTGGTTAATGGGCTGGTTTAGGGAACTAGGGTTCCGTATATAAAAGATTGGAGAACACGTTCTCATCTCTTTTTAGCCACTTTTCGTTCAGAATTGAGAATTGAGAGAGTTTGAGAGGAAGTTAGGGTTTCTCTTGTGTGAAGAAGAGATTTCTGGCGGTTTTTGGAGGGACAGACAGACGGTGAATTTTGATCTCATTTGAGCGAGACTTTGAGGATAAGTTTTCTGATCTTTCCTCTTGCCGTAGGCGAAAACCGCGTGCCTTTTGGATGAGTATTCGCTGAGTTATGGCCGTTTGATTGTGTGAGGTTTCTGCAGTCTCGAGTCTACAATCAGTCTACTTCGAGTTAGGATTCCCGTCGAACCCGAGAGAATCAGGAGACAAACCTTATGCCACTGGAAAGCTCTCTCTCTAGTTTATGTATTAGGTTTCAGATCCTGATTTGGAGGTAATCTCCGTTCTCTGTGTTTGTTTGATTTCAGAGTATTTTTTCTGAAATCTTTGTTTTTCTAGTTTCGATTAGCGAGATTGCGGGCTGTTTTCCCGTCGATCTGTTTGGAGTTAGGAGACGTTCTATACACCGTTGCGAAGCTCTTGGTGTATAGTTTCCAGATCAGGTTTCAGACCTTGATTTGGTAAAGGGAGTCGCAATTTATTCCCTTCTATTCTTGTCGTGCCGTGTGTTCCTTGTTTTCCTCGTTTCAATCCGTTGTCGAGATGAGTGCGTGATCGTAGGCTTCCATAGGTTGAGAATCTAATGGAATGCGTTTGTTTGTTGTTTGGGAATGGATTTCGTGTGCTTGTTGATGTTTTGTGCAGGATTGGACGAGTTTCTGGATTCGAGATCGATCTGTATGAGGATTTGATCGAAGTCTCGTTTCTGGGGATTCGTGTCGATCGACACGGTTGCTCTGTGTCGATTGACAGAGGGTGCGTCGATCGACACCGTTGGTGGCGTGTCGATCGACACTCTGGGAGCTGTGTCGCTCGACACACCTAGTGTGTGTCGATCGACACAGACTGTTATGAGCTGAGTCTCATTGTTTGTTCATGTGCATTGTTGTGTGTTCACCCTGGTATTTTATCTTGTTATTTATCTATGGATATATAGCCTGTGGACGGGATGACCGCGTCACTGAGTATTTATGATAATACTCACGCAACTCTTATAACCATGTGTTGCAGGTAAAGAAAAGAGGTGATTGTGGAATCAAGGCCGGGAAGAGAGGATGATCTAGTGTCTCGGTTGCGTGATGCATGTTGTTAGAATTGATAGGGTGTTAGTAATTCTGGAATTGATGACGGTTTAGAATAGTTAAGTTGGAATTGATTTAGTGGTTATTGAATTGTATTGAATAATTGTTTAGGGTGGTTTATGAAATTGATTGAGTTATTAGATTATCTTGGTTAATTGATTTCCGCCGGTTAACTGTGATTGTGAGAATTTAGCATGTTGAGGATTAGTATTTATGGGAATACTAATTCGATGCTATTATAAAAAAAAAAAAGGGTCGGGTTGTTTCAATTATCTTATTTTATCTTATATTTGTCTTATCATTTTAAGCATATCATCTTCAATGCTTGCGTAGATTTTTGTTAAAGAGTAAATAAAATTTTTGTTAAGAAATTTCTTTTAACAAAGATTAGGTATTAGATGCATCAAGAACTCTTAAATATATTTTTCAAATATTAACGATCAATTAATGAAATTCTAAGTACGTACATATCACTAACCATGTTGGGATAGTTTTCTACTTATTTGAAGGATATCTATACATCATTGTGATTGATAGCTAAACATTTTAAATTTTAAAGGAAAACAAGTTAATGTTCATATTTTTCAATGATAGATTTCATTTTGTTTCATTGATTGATTTCATTTTAATTTGTTCCCTTTTCTTTTACATTCGACATGGCCACATCATGAATGAGCAAAACAATTTTTTTAAAAAACATAATTTGATAACAGCATAATCGTGATTCGTGAAGGAACAAAGTATTGAAAAATTAAAAAAGAAAAATTTTCTTAGAATAATCTATTTTAAAAAAAAATAGTTAGAATAACCTTACCATTTTTTTATTGCTGAAATAACCTATTCTGAATTTTTTTTTTATTTCATAATACCAAAATTGTCATTGGCAGACTCTGCCGAGATATTGGTAGACTCTGCCGAATTGGTAGACTCTGCCAATGTTCGGTAGATTCTACCAATGTTTTGGCAGAGTCTGCGTAATTCTAGATATTGGCAGGGTCTGCCAATACATCGGTAGAGTCTGCGTATTTCTAGATATTGGTAGAGTCTGCCAATACAACTAGAGTCTATCAATGTTTTCGCAGAGTCTGCCAATACCTCGGCGGAGTATGCCAATGTTTCGGCAGAGTCTGCTAATGTTTCGGCAGAGTCTGCCAATGTTTTGGCAGAGTCTGCGTATTTTTAGATATTGACAGAGTCTGCCAACACATCGGTAGAGTCTGTCAATGTTTCGACAGAGTCTGCCAATATTTCGGCAGAGTCTACCAATGTTTCGACAGAGTCTACCAATACCTCGGCAGAATCTGCGAAAAACAATTTTGGTATTATGAAAGAAAAAAATCTAGAATAGGTTATTTCAGCAATAAAAAAATAGTAAGGTTATTCTAGCTATTTAAAAAAAAAAACTAATTTTCCATTAAAAAATGAAGCATAATTGGATAGAAAAAAATAATAAAAATATGAAATCGTCCTACGAATAACTAACCTTTTCATCTACCAATACCATTTCAATGAAATTTCCTCTGGACTTA
Organism: Arabis hirsuta; assembly: GCA_964056655.1. Classification (NCBI taxonomy): domain Eukaryota; kingdom Viridiplantae; phylum Streptophyta; class Magnoliopsida; order Brassicales; family Brassicaceae; genus Arabis; species Arabis hirsuta. Next base: position 11,232,713 of record OZ053313.1, read on the forward strand.
TTCGGATTTCCACAAGACATGGATTGAGTTTTGATTTTTTGTTTTTCAGAAAATATCAAAATATTCTGAAAGAATACCGAATGAAAAGTTATGTTTTTGGTATGATTAGTCAAGTACGATAAATTTATTTTGTTTGTCATTTACCATATTTAATCTCCAACAAATACTAATCCGAATCATTTAATAAATGCTTGATTTTCTTCATTTCGTTTTGCTTGATTTTAATATATTTAATTAATCCAAGTTTGGTATCCATCTCATCATTTCTCCAATCATGTCATCATTTTCTAATGTCATATTATAGTTTAGAACCAACCAAATTAAAACACTAAGCTAAGCTAATAAAAACACTTTTCTTTTAATAGTAAGGGGATTCTAAATTTATTTCAAAATTTACTGTTATTGGATATGATATTTATAAAGGGAAAATCACATTTTTAACCTTCAAAATTAGATTTACTAGCAGTTTAAACCCTGAGAGAATTTCACTAGCACTTTAAACCTCCAAACTCCAAACACTAACACTTTAAACCTTTAACCTTGCTCTCAAGTTTGCGCCGACAAAAAAAGTACCGGAACAGTAAACGTCGTTACGGAACAGTAAACGGCTGTTACGCTACGTAACATTTGCCGTTAACTATATTTAATTTTTAATTAAAACAGAATTTAGAAAAAAAAACAAATAAATTGTTTTTATTAAAACAAAAATAAATTTCTCAAATTAAAAATAAAAAATAAAAAACCAATCACGACAAAATTGATTTGGGGATTAGGGTTCTTCATTTTCACAACAAACATATCGAACTTGAGAGAGAAAGAGAGAGAAATCGAAGGAGAGAGAGAGAGCGTAGAGGGAGAGGGGGAAGATAGAGAGAGAGAGATCGGATGCGTTGCAGTCAAAATGGGGTAAGTATACTCTCTTATCTCTCTATTGAAGTTGGGTTGTTTGTGAGAATGTCGATTTGTTTATGAGAATCGAGAAAGAAATAGTTGTTGGGGTTTGAGAAGATTTTTCGAGAAAGAAACAGTTTGAAATTGGGGTAAAGGTTTCGGGTTTCTCATATGAAATTGGGGAAATGGTTTCGGTTTCGAAATTGGGGAAATTGGGGAAAGGGTTTCGGGTTTCATAAAATGCAGTGAGGGTTTCGGTTTTGAAATTGATTAGCTCGATATGTGATGCGTGTTTGTGCTTCTTGTACAGTGATATGGAGACAATGGCTGAAAGTGGCAGTTTATCAACCTTTGATTCGAAGAACGACAATGGTGTTTTGTGTAAGTGTCGTCGAGTCGCTAAGATTGTGAGAGCTTGGACCGAAACAAACCCAGGAAGGAGGTTCTATGGCTGTCAAGGCCGTAAGGTTGTGAATGGGTATGAATCTTGTAATTTTTTTCGTTGGTTTGATGTGGAGAAACCACATGGGTGGCAATATCTAGCCTTGTTGGAAGCTAGAGATGTGATTCGGGCACAAAAATTGGAGATTGGTAATCTGAAGAACAAGGCAAGATGTCTAACTCGTGAAGGTGGAAGTATTGTAGAGAATACAAGTGATTTAGTGGATGAATTGAAGGAAACTCGTGAAGATTGTGAACCACTAAGGCGAGAGGTTTTGATATTAAACGAAAGGTGTAGGGTCTTTCGTAACGTCCTTATAACTTCATCAGTAGGATTTGCAGTGGTTATTGGAGTCATAATGGGAGTATCGAAGTAGTATCTATGCTTGTGTCTTTGTTGTGTCTTTGTTTACGTGTCTTTGAAAGACTATGTATGTGTCTTTGATAATCGGATGTGTTGTGTCTGTGTTGTGTCTTTGTTTATGTATCGATTTCGAAGACTATGTATCAATTTCATTGCTGTTTATGAGACAAAAGCTTAAAAATTTATAAAGTGAATCATGAAGTATGCAAAACAAGATACTTATAGATTAAGTCACACAAACGAAAACAAGATACTTATAGAAAATGTCACACATTTCTCCGATAGTCATAAAATAAGACACAAGACACTTATCTGATAGTCATAAAACAAAAACATAGATAGATAGAGAGATGTGGAATTCAGAGAATGTAGACATTATTGTAGCTGTCAATTATTCTCTTCTGGAGGCTGTGGGTTATTGGCTTGTGGAGGCTGTGGGTTGAGGTCCGACCTGTCATAAATCCTGTTTCCAAAAATCTCAAAAGGCCTATCAGTGAAAGGACTCCACATAGTTCCCATACCAACTGGGATGTTATCAGTTTTCCTTATCTTCAATGGTCTTCCTCGTGCTGCCTTCTTAACATGTGGTTTCGGATGACTTGATGAGGCTGATGGCTGAGGAGCACTGGAAGTTACTGGATTTTGGGAACTTGCTTGACTGTTTTGAGTTGGTTGGGAGCTACTGGTAGTTCTTCTTGGTTGCCTCTGCATGGAAATAACAAGTAAAATTAGAGGAGGTACTTGATGAGTCTGAAAATTAAACACAATTAAAAAACAAATACCTCTGATGGTTGGGAGCTACTTCCAGCAGCTGGAGTTTGTCTTTTTCTTCTTGCCTTTGGTGGATGCAGCAACTGAGTCTAATAGAAGGTGATTTAGGCTAGATAAAAACTTAATGAAAAACTTAAAAAATTTATTAAGAAAGTACCTCTGATGGTAGTTTAGCTGGCCTCCCAGGTCTGTTTTTCGGTCCCTCAAACACAACAGTTTCATTCTTACAAGTAGTCCTAATATGACCATATTTTTTGCAATTGCCGCAAACTGGTCTCCTACCATGTCTTGTTGCTTTGCTGGGATTTTTGAATGATTCAAATGGTTCCTTAATTCGGTCTCTGTTTTTTGGTCTAACTCGTGGCTTTCGCATCTCTGGTATTCCAATTGGAGGTTTATTTACATGCTTCCACATGGTGTGACCATTGACAGGTTTTATGTTTTCAGCATACGTCCTCTTCAAAACATGAGTGTAATAATACTCAGCAACATACTTCACTGGATCCTCTTTGTTATCATCAAGAACACAAACCGCATGCTTGCATGGTATACCTGTCAATAAGAGGCAGACACAATTAATGAAAATAAAATTGTAGAGTAACAATATAAGCTAAGAAGTTTACCTGTTAAATCCCATTTCCTACAAGCACACTGATGTGTAGACAAGTTCACTGAGTAGCCAAGGTCAAACTCAAGCACTTCATACAAACTTGAGCTGCTACGAATTGTTGAGCAATACTTGTTATTTATCCTTGCCTTCTCTAGCGAGGCCATTGTCATTGGTGTAACAACGGTGTCACAATTCTCTGCTTTGAGAAACCTTCTAGTAATCCTTCTCATGGCTTGTCTTCTGATGTCCTCTAACATGGTAATCACAGGCTTTGCCCTTGCCATCTTGATCGTCCTATTGAAGCTTTCTGATAAATTATTGTGAATATCAGGACAATGTGAGTCAACAGAGAAGAATGCTCGACACCACCTCTCTGGATCAGTTGCCAATAAAGCCTCGTGTGCAGCAGGGTCATACGCTTTGACCATTTCCATCTTCTCATTATACACTCCTTCATTGTAGCTATAAGCTACTCCCCAAAACAAGCTCTTGTATTCTGATCTAGAGAAACCTTGCTTCTTCCAGTTAGCATAGATATGCCTAGCACACATACGATGTTCTGCATGTGGAAGCTCATTTTCCATGGCAATTACAATTCCCTAGTAAGAAGAGAAACATATATGTGTCACACATTTTTCACATTTATTATAATTAGAAGTAAGCAAATAAGGTCTACTTACCTTTTGCTTGTCAGAGATGACAGTCAACTTATCTCCATTTCCCAAGTTGAGGTCTGACTTTAGCTTCTTCACAAACCAGCCCCATGTGTCTTTGTTTTCACCTCTTACAACTGCCCATGCAATTGGATACATCCTGTTATCAGCATCTCTACCAACAGCTGCCAACAAATCACCGTTTAATTCCCATTTCAAGAAACATCCATCCAAACCGATCACAGGCCTACAACAACTTTTCCAGGTGTTACAGAACTCTTCAAAACAGATGTAGAAGCAATCAAACATCTGTCCACCATTTACATCAACTGTGCATATCTCAGTGTGGATACTAGGATGTGTCCTTTTTAGTTCACCCTCATACTGCCATAATTTCCCAAATTGAGTTGCCTGAGCTTCAAGGATGCTGTCTAGAGCAATTCGTCTTCCTCTGTAGCACTTAGAAATTGGCACAACAATGTTATAGAATGCTTTCATCGTGTCTTTGATCTCAGCTGCTTTTAATCCTATGTTCCTCCTAAGCTCCTCTCTAAACAGTCCAGCTATAACCCCTTGTTTAACCATAGAAACTCTGCTTGATTTTCCATGAGTGTGCTTCATATGACATACCTTCACCATCCACCTATTTATAGGGCGTTCATAGGAGCAATAAACTCTAAAAGGACACTTTTCCTCACAGCAAATAACAGCAATCCTATTAGCTTCGGATTTTGCCATCTTCACATCAAACTGTGTTTTCAAGGCGTACCGCAATAACTGATCTTTAAACTCTAATCCACTATTAAACTTCTGGAATAACCAAATGTAAGGCTCCTTCTCTAAGTCACCATGAAACTTACCTTTACATGTACCTTTGGTCTTGTGAGCTTCTCCCACTGATCCCATTCGTCATCTGATTCCAATGGAGTATCTGGATACTCTTTCTTCCCTATACCAAATTCCTCCTCACTTTCTTCAGCTTCCAACTCTGCTGCGGCCTTCTCTTCATGATTTATGAAAGCTTCCTTCTCCGGAACTGTTTTTGTACCCTCCTCAAACAGTGACTTGAACCTAGCATCACTACTACCATTTCCTGCATCAGCCACTACATCACTACCGTCATCTACCACCTGGTCCCCTCCTTCCTCAGCCACAGCCTCTCCTCTTTCATTCGCCACAGTCTCGCCTTCTTCACCACACACATTCCCTTTAGCCACATTATCCTCTATTGGTGTTTCATCCTCAGATTCTTCAGCTTCTTCTTCTTCTCTTGGCCTGTCAACGTCATCATCACTCTCATCACTATCTTCTTTTTCTGATTTATTACGAACATCCTCTGCATCTTCTTTTTCTGATTCAGTACCACCATCATAGCCACAGTCCTCATCTGCATCTTCTTGTTTGCTGCTTGTAAGACAGCGTACAGGAATAGAATCAGAGCAGTCATATTCAATGAACAAATCTAGCCCACCTTCTGCTTTTCCTACCTTGTACATTTCAGACAAATCATCAAAGTCAAGCATATACATTAAGTTCTTCATTTCCTTGCTTCTCGGTTTGTACCAAACCAAACTAATCGGTGTACTAACTAACTCAGACATGAGAAACTCTTCAATCTTCTCCCATCTAAAATCAGACAAATTCCAGTTGAGAGTCTTACTATCCAATGAACGCACATACTTGTAATCGTCACCTTCTTTCTTCATAGTTCCACCGTAGTGTATCGCCAAATTTATTGTCTCCATATCACTGTACAAGAAGCACAAACACGCATCACATATCGAGCTAATCAATTTCAAAACCGAAACCCTCACTGCATTTTATGAAACCCGAAACCCTTTCCCCAATTTCCCCAATTTCGAAACCGAAACCATTTCCCCAATTTCATATGAGAAACCCGAAACCCTTACCCCAATTTCAAACTGTTTCTTTCTCGAAAAATCTTCTCAAACCCAAACAACTATTTCTTTCTCGATTCTCATAAACAAATCGACATTCTCACAAACAACCCAACTTCAATAGAGAGATTGGAGAGTATACTTACCCCATTTTGACTGCAACGCATCCGATCTCTCTCTCTCTATCTTCCCCGTCTCCCTCTACGCTCTCTCTCTCTCTCCTTCGATTTCTCTCTCTCTCTCTCTCAAGTTCGATATGTTTGTTGTGAGAATGAAGAACCCTAATCCCCAAATCAATTTTGTCGTGATTGGTTTTTTTGTTTTTTATTTTTAATTTAATTTATTTGTTTTTTTTTTCTAAATTCTGTTTTAATTAAAAATTAAATATAGTTAACGGCAAATGTTACGTAGTGTAACAGCCGTTTACTGTTCCGTAACGACGTTTACTGTTCCGGTACTTTTTTTGTCGGCGCAAACTCGAGAACAAGGTTAAAGGTTTAAAGTGTTAGTGTTTGGAGTTTGGAGGTTTAAAGTGTTAGTGAAATTCTCTCAGGATTTAAACTGCTAGTAAATCTAACTTTGAAGGTTAAAAATGCGATTTTCCCTATTTATAAATTATGTCTTAAAGATTTTAAAATTTGGTATTATTTAATAAAAAAAATTAAATATTTATTTTATTAATTTTTATTGTATTTACCCACATATTAACGCGAGTCATATTCTAGTCTTCTTCCTATTAAAAGAGAAGTAAATTTATTAAGTTTGCTTACTTTTTTTAATTTTATTGGTTCAAAAAGATGACATGTTTGTCAAAAAAGATGACATGGCTTAAATTAAACTTTTATTATTTTACTTAATTGAATTAAATTATTGTTAATAAAGAATCAGTTGAGAATATAACCACCGAATATAGTGATATTATTATCCAATTAGGGAATAAGCAATTAAAAAAATCGGAATATGACAAAGTTTAAATGTCTTAATAGATTTTGATTTTATTTTATTTTTTAAATTACTTATTATACAAGCCATGATATCTTTTAGTTAGTTTACGTAATACTGTATTAGATTTTTCTTTTGTTTAAAAAAATTTTCATTTCAAAATTTGAATATTATGTTTTAATCAACTAATGGTATAGTTTATAGTTGTTTATTTGCTCATAAAGTTGAAAAAACCATGTTTTGAACCATATTTGAAATATATTTTCAAATTTTTTTATTGATTATATGAATCATGTTTAAATATCTTCCTTATTATGAATAATAATTTATACTGGATTTAAATTTTTAAATTTTATAGCCTTTAAAATTTTCTAAATTGTATACTCCTATGTTTCAGTTTACAACATGAAATATTAATCAGAAATAAATCTTATAATTTATGAGATATCTTCAAAAAAGGACTATATATTTTCAAAAATTTCAAAATAAAAACAAATTCACATTTACGGTATTTTGTGGATTTTGATAATGAATAATTACGATAACACTTATATACGTTTGTAAACGGGAACTTATATACTAGAGCTATGGTTTTCAAATTAAAACTATAATTCGAATAAAAAAATAAGTTGGAGAAGAAAGATAAGAGGATGTATAAGATCTGATTTTTTAGTTAACATAAAAAGATGAAGAAAAAAAAAACTGAGGAAAAACCATAAGATGGAGAAGAGAATGAAGAATATGAAGTAAAAGACAAAGAGAAATCAGAAGAAAATAAAGAAGTCAGATAAAACAAAAAGACAAAGAAGTTAAAAAATAAAAAGAAACATCAAAGAAAGATGAAATTGGAAGAGTAAAAAAAATATAAACAAATAAAAATTGAAAGAAAAGACGAAGAAGAATCGGAAGAAGAGCACGAAAAACAATTGAAAGAACAGAAGAAGAAACTAGAAAAGACTAAGACGATGAAGAAGAAAAGCAAAATAAGATTAAAAAATTAAAGTTAAAAGAAGAAGGGAGAGTAAATGAAAACAACACCAAAATAAAAATAAAAAGAAATTGGAGAAGAATGAAAAATAAGCAAAGACTAAAAGTAAAAGATTTTGATCGCAAGTAAAAAGTTTGAGAAGAAACAACTAATAAATAGAAAACCAAGAAGGAAGGTAAACAAATGAGAACAAAAAAAAAAAACCAAAGAGGAGTACAAAGACGAAAAAAAAGACAAAAAACAATAAGATGTCAAATAAGACAAAGAAGATGAAGACAATGAAAATGAGAAAGAAAAAACTAATTTTCGGTTTTGACTATGTCTTTGTCTTTTGTTCCTTCGTCTTCCAATTTTTATTCTTCCTATTATAATTTTCCATCTTTTCCAGCTTCTTCTTCTGGTTAGTTGGAGAAGAACGAAGAAATTCAAAAGAAATAAAAAAGCGATAACAACCTTTAAAAAACATAATTATAAGAATAACAAAGAAAAAACTGAAGAGTAGCGCGAAGACGAGGAAAATGACGAAAAAGGAAAACTATAAAAAGAAGGAAAAAAATGAAGAAGTCGGATAAGATAAAGAAAACAAGACAATGAAAAGAAGAAGAAAAAGTAAAGTATGAAAATAAACTGGAAGAAGAAGAAGAAAATAAAACAAAAGTTAAGAATAAAATATTGGTGAATGATAACGAACCGTAGATAATTATTATCATTAACAGAGTTTACAAATCATATTCGTGTATGCCCATGTGCATCACCTAAGAAATAGAAGAGATGATCATTTTATTTGGTTTCATATTTTTCTCTTTGAAGTATTGTTGTCTCTTCTATTTCTTGCAATATCTATTTTTTCTACATATATTAATTCATATAACTAATAACCATGCACATTTATTTTTTATAAATGATAAAACCACATAATTAAATACTAAAATTAATCTAACTTTTTAAACATTTCACAGCCCCACACATAGTGCGGGCCATTCATCTAGTTAAATATACAAGAGGAGAAACCCTGAGATGTTTTATCCGGAAATGTACACAAATACACAAATAACATTTGTAATTAAATTAAAAAATAACTATCTGGAAATAACCAATTTAACGAACAGATAAAAAACAACTCATTTTAAGATAATAACAGACTAGTCACCTATTGAACAAAATAATCTCTAACCTCCCAAAACTTAAGGAATGAGAACAGGACTTCAAACCCTAAAAAAAACAAACAAAATCTTATCTTTCTTTTTCTAACAACTTCACCTCACTTCTATATAATAAACCTTGTCTTCTCTAATCCCCACAAAATCAAACAATAAACTAAACAATAAACTCTTAAGGCGTTTCAAAGAATAATATCAAATAATGAAGCAATCTCTTATTCTTTCCATCTTATTACTATTACTATCATCATCATCATTACCCATCCACGCCCGCAACAAACCTAATCCGGCAAAGTCTCCCTCTCCATCTTTGGCCGCAACTCCGGCACCAGGACCGTCACATTCTGATTGCTCGACCATAATATATGACATGATGGATTGTCTCTCTTACATTACCATCGGATCAAATGATACTAAGCCGGCGAAATCGTGTTGTGTCGGAATCGAATCGGTTATTGAATATAACCCACAATGCGTTTGCTTTGGCTTGGCAAGTAGCAGCCAGTTGGGGTTTGAATTGAATAACACAAGAGCTCTTGACATGCCTAAGACCTGCAAGCTCCCCGTTACTCCTCCGCATTGCCGTTAATATTCTTTTTTTTTTATTTTGTCTCATTACTAGCTAAGGATTGGTCTAGTCATATTTTCATGGTTTTAAAGCTATATTTTTCTTGCAGCTGCGCTATCAGGCGCCTCGGCACCGGGTGCATCAGCATCAACTCCTAGTTTGTCTCCGGGTACGTATTGAGCTTTTCATATTTTGTTGTATTGATTCACTTTTATTGGAAACTCGATTTCTCTTTATTTTTTTATTAAGATTTAAGATTAAATTTTATTTTGTTCCTTACGAATTGATTAAGAGGTTATATTTTTCTTGCATCTGCATACTAATCTACAGGTAATTTTCATGTGCATGTTGTTATATTCTCTTGTTTCGTCAATCAAATCACTCATTAAATTCATAGCAAAAACCTTCACTTCTGTGTGTGTATGTGTATTTTTTTTTGTCTTTTACGCATGCAACTGATTTATTAGTGTGTAAATGGAGTAAGTTTCATTGTGTTAGTTTGGTTATTAAAGTCTTTCGGCAAATCCAATCTTCCAAAATAATAGATATGCTATAATTTCTAATGCGTTAAATCAGTTGAATCTTAAAATTTATAATTAAACTAGATATGATTTTAGTGGGAAATCATTGGTCTCTCTTTTCGTATTTCTGTTAATATATGATTGTGTATGTAATGAAATATAATTTATGAATGATAATATGGATGCAGTTTCTCCATCGGCTAGAACACCTACTAGTTCGCAATCTTCAGCCGACTCGCCGGCAACTTCGCCATCTTCGACGACGACGACGATGACTGCACCGTCTCCAGCATCTTCTGGCACCAACAACCTCTCAGTTCCAACACTGATCCTCGTTGCTATTTTAATTTCTTCTATTGCTTACATTTCGGCTTTGTCTAATTAATTACCACTTTTCGCATTTTCATGTATTTCTTCTACGCAAGTGGACATTGTTATCGTTGTGATTTGAAGAATTAACATTTCTGTTTTACTTTCATGTCTTTGGTTGCTCAGATTATGTTTTCGTTTTTCTTTATCATGCAACAGTCATATTTATCTGCTAGCTAGGTGGCCGTGATTAAGACTTCCTATTTTTTTTGAGCCGCTTCGTCCAATCTTTAGAAATTCTCAATTTTGTGTTTATTGTGAAATCTATGAATCATGTGGTCATTTTTGATTCATCGAGATCTTGGATTTGAGAAACTCGAATATTAAACTTGAGTGATTAAAAAAAAAATTGAGAATTTATATACTTATCTGGTGGAAGTCAAGGTCTTTATAAAAAAAATGTTTTTGAGCACGGAGAAGCCATTAGATGAGATAGTAAAAAACCTTGCATGTAATAATCCAATACATAATATCAAACCCCTAAATGAGATATAAGGGAAAATGGTCGATTAGTTGCTACATAACATCTTAATGAGTTTAGTTTTTGTAGCAATATTTTGATATAGTAAAAAAAATTGCTACACAAACTAAAATCATTAAGATTATTTATGTACGACATAAGATCCAAAACCAAATCGGCAAATCCTACACACACTCATATATATATATATATATATATATATTTGATAATATGTGAATTATATACCAAAAAGAACAAATGTTTTACAAAAGCTTGGCAAAGCTAAACATTTTTAAGAAACTCATATCAACAAAACTTTTGGGGATGTTATTCAATAATGGATTCTAACTCAACTCCATTAGATTTAAATCAGATTAGATTTTAAAATATTTGATTCATTTAAAATGATTCATTATTGATTTTGTAATCTAAAATTAAAAATTTATCTATACTTTCAAAATCTTTGGTATTGTATTGGCAAAGTATATATGATATCATTTGGTTTTTAGAATAGATTTGAATTCAAGTTTCATTTGATTTCTTAAGTTTTTTTTACTCATATGCAACAAATGATTCAATAAGCATCAATAACATAATCTCTACATTTGAATCATCTTCCTCGTAAAAATTTGGTTCCTTTATTTTAAAGTCTACAATGAAAATATTGTAAGCATCACCAACACAAACTGTCATTTATCCAAATCAAAGGGCAACAAAAAGAGAAGCATGCATTAATAAATTACAAAACAAACATAAGAAGAACCGTAAGAAATAGAGAGATGGAGAGATCTAAAAAGATGTATGTGTATCTATTAGTTGGAATGTATATATGGTAAGATGTTGCTGTTTTTTTTTCTTTTCTTTTTTGACGATACTTGAGTTGGATTTTGAAACCCCAAGGTAAGAGGTTTGATTTTCATTACTATAACTTACATGTAAAAGTTACTCCAAATCCACTCAAACTCCATCAAGTTAAAACAATTTGTAAGAATCTATCAAACATGAATAACACAACATTTTATATAAGCATCTTAAATTTTTAATTGAATGATAATAGATTTCAAACTCTTTTAACGAGAAGATTACAAATACAAGAACCAATAACAACACTAGACTTTAAACCTTTTTAATAAGGAGATTGTAAATACTATAACCAATAACACTAGATTTTGATAGAGTATTTAAAATCAACTATTGAATAACAATGGATTTTGTTTAGATTTAAACTCTATTAAAATCCATCATTGAATAAGCTTAGAAGATATGTAAAACAAGGTTCAGATGCTGGAAATTCTGTGTTGTTTATTTACGTTTCCAGAGATTACATTATATAGGAGCACTGAGATTCTATACAACTAACCAAAGAGATCTCTACTAATCTACTAACAACCCGAACTAATCTACCAAGTACACAATCGTAACAAGCAAATAATATACTCAAAGAATATGCACAAGATATAGCTCCTATATCCTCGGAGATACGATCCTCCAACACCTCCCTCAAGTTGGAGCATATGGATTGCAAATGCCCAACTTGGCAACAATAGACTCAAACTCTAGCCGTCCCAAAGCTTTGGTGAACACATCAGCAAGTTGCTCCTTTGTATGCACCTTCTTTGTGACGATCGTTCCATCTTGTATGGCGTCACGAACGGTATGACAATCACGTTCTATGTGCTTCGTCCTTTCGTGAAACACATGATTTGCAGCTATGTGTAATGCTGCCTGATTATCACAATGTAGCTCCATGGGTTGCGTTTGAACAACTCTCAAATCAATAAGAACATCACGCAGCCATTCTAATTCACCAACTGCTTTTGCCATACTACGGTACTCTGATTCCGCAGAAGATTGTGACACTTTACCTTGCTTCTTAGTTTTCCATGAAATTGGTGAAGTACCAAGTGTAACGAACCAAGCACCAACTGAACGTCTAGTCAATCGACACCCAGCCCAATCAGCTTCACACCAACCTCATAACTTAGATCACAATCAGATTTCAACAAAATTCCCTAACCTGGAGTTCCCTTCAAATATCGGACAACACGCAACGCATTCTCCCAATGATCTGTCCTCGGATGTTGCATAAATTGAAAGAGTATATGAACCACATAAATCAAATCTGGTCTCGTAGCCAGAATATATATCAACCGTCCAACTAGACGACGATACCGCTCTGGTTCTTCAAGAAGCAGTTCATCCGACAATGCAAGCTTGAGTTGTTGTTCAATTGGAATCGCAACGGGTTTCGCTCCAAGACATCCAGCTTCACTTATAATGTCGAGGGTATATTTTCTCTGACAAAAAAATATTCCTTCATGGTTTCTAGCAACCTCTATCCCCAAAAAATACTTTAATGAGTCGAGATCCTTCATTCGAAAACACTTGCTCAAGTATTCTTTGAATTCTGAGATAGCATTAGAATCATTCCCTCCAATGATTAAGTCATCAACATGTACAAGCATGTAGATTTCAGAACCTCCTTTCCGAAGACAGAACAATGAGTAATCTGAATATGACTGCTTGAAACCGTATTCAATCAATGCAGAACGTAATTTCTCAAACCAGCATCGTGGGGCTTGTTTTAGCCCATACAGTGACTTCTTGAGACGACAAACCAACTTCTTATCTCCTACACGAAAACCAGGAGGTAATTGCATATAAACTTCTTCCTCTAGGTCCCCATGGAGAAATGCATTATGGACATCCATTTGATGCAACTCCCATTTCTTAACTGCAACCACCTCTAAGAAAAGTTGAATTGTTGACATCTTTATCACAGGTGCAAATGTTTCAGAGTAATCAACACCTTCAATCTGTCTATTCCCAAGCATCACCAACCGAGCTTTGTATCGCTCAAGTGTTCCATCTACTCGATACTTGATTTTATAAACCCATTTGCATCCGATGGCTGTCTTTCCCTCTGGAAGCTCCATAACTTCCCAAGTTTCATTCAGTTTCAAAGCTCCAATCTCATGTTGCATTGCATCTCGCTAAATTTTGTGAACCACTGCATCTCTGAAAAATGTTGGCTCTGTTTCTACACTAATTGCGGTAAAAAACGCTCTATGAGCACGCGAGAAATGCTTGCTATCAAGGTAGTGAGAGATCGGATGAAAGTTATTCTCATCCATGCTTTCGTCAAATGAGATCTCAATCTCGCCATCCACATCTTCTGTTTCACGGATAGTGTTTAACACATAATCATTCAATTTCGATGGAATCTGCTTCTGCCGCTTTCCACGACCCAGATTTTCTTGTGTTACACACTGATTTTCTTGTGTTTTACCTTCAACATTTTTTGTCACTTCTTCACCATCGCGGCACAAATTCTCTGGTGTGACACCCTCAACACCTTATATCACATTTTCAACATCATGTTTCACAGTCTCAACATCTCGACACAAATTCTCTTATGTTACATCCTCAATAACTTGTCTCACATCCTTAACATGCTTAGCTCTGTCACTTGTTGCTACATTCTTTGAAATTACAGGTTCTTCACTGAAAAGACCAAAATCATAGGGGCCGTTCAGATTAGGGTCACTCGAACCTGCAAGCAATTCATGCTTGAGAGGAAACACATCCTCCACGAAAACAACATCTCGACAGACGAAAATTTCCTCTGTTTCCAAATCAAACAAACTCCATCCTTTCTTATCAAAAGGATAACCTACAAATAAGCATCGCCTACTTCGTGATTCAAACTTATCTCCTCCTCTTCGTTGATTGTGTGCAAACGCTAGACACCCAAATACTTTCAGATTATCATACATCGGAGGAACTCCGAATATCAGCTCGTATGGAGCTTTTCCCTTTAGCAATCTTGTAAGAGTCCTGTTGATGAAGTAAGCTGCCGTCAATACACTTTCTCCCCAGAATTTAACTAGTAAAGAAGACTGAAATAGTAGTGCTCGAGCTACATTTAAGATGTGCCTGTGCTTTCTCTCCACTCTTCCATTTTGTTGGGGTGTACCAACACATGACATTTGATGCATTATTCCTTGTTCTTTGAATTCTGATGTAAGACACGTGAATTCGTTCCATTGTCGCTTCTCACAATTTTGATGTTTTTCTCGAACTGTCTTTGAACCATTGCCACAAAATTCCTCATTGTTTGTCTTACTTGCGTTTTATCACGAAGAAAAAACACCCAAACTCCTCTTGAGTGATCATCAACTATTGTTAGGAAGTAAAACGAATTGCATAGAGTTGGACTTCGATATGTTCCCCATAAGTCACAATGAATCATATCAAAAGTTTCGTTGCTTTTATTATCACTTGAATGAAACACTTCTCGACAATGTTTAGCTTTCAAACAAGTATCACAAACTGAAAAATCCCTACTTCTACTACCAACAATGGGAAGCAAATCAAAAACACCATTTGATGGATGTCCGAGTCGTTGATGCCACACCTCATCGGCTCCATCTTTAGTCATATGCAACGCTCTAAAATTCTTTAAGTGACAAAAGAAGTAGAGCCCATCTCTAAGCTCCCCCGCTCCACTCAGGTTCCTCGTTATACGGTCCTGAATCACACAACCTTTATTAGCAATCTGCAATACAACATCTAGATCCGCAACGAGATGAGAAACGTATATCATATTGCATCTCAATTCTGGAACAAACAGCACATTCTTAAGAGCAAAATCATCATCAAAAATCATTGTCCCTTTCTCTCGAGACAGACTTTGTTTTCCATTTGGAAGACCAATTGCACACAGCAACATATAATTTCGATCAGTCAACAAGTAACCAAATCCGGTCATGTGATTTGTTGCCCCTGTATCAAGAACCCAGTCATGAGAGAAAGACTTACCACTCAAGCGAGGGGTTCCTCCTTGCTTCTTCTCCAAGATTTTGATCAATGTGCTCCATTGTTCATTGTTAAGACCAGTGTAACCGCTCAGTTCTGCTTCAACACTGGTTTCTCCTGCGGTTTGAGCAACCACAGTGTTAGCTCGAGGTATCCCTCCACGCCCACAGCCAATTCCACGACCACCACCACGTCCTACATTCGTGGATTATCTGTCCACCATCCTGGATATCAAATGGTTTGGTAGCACGTTTTAGCGGTGTGTTCCTTCTTCTTGCAAGTTGTGGACATGAGCTTGGATTTGTCCTCATTGTTTTGTTGAACCACAAACGCCACATGCGATGTGTGTTGCTCTCTTCCACGCATAACCGTATTGATTTTCTCAACCGATTTCACCTTGGAGTAAACTTGATTGAGGTTGGGAAGCGGATCCGTACTAATGATCGAAGTACGTACCCCTCCGTAGATTGCATCATCAAGCCCGAGAAGGAATTGATGAATACGATCCTCTTCACGCTTCTTCTCGAGATCCCTGTTTAAGTTGCACGTACAACTACCACACTTACACTCCAAAGTCGTCTCATAATTCAACAAATCCTCCCATATAACTTGTAACTTTCCAAAGTACTCGATCACACTCATGTTTCCTTGACGACAAAACGCCAACTCCGCTTTGATCTCTTGGATTCTCGGTCCATTACCCTCAGAGAATCGATCCTTAATCTCCTTCCACAGCTCCACATGATCTTCTTTATTTGCCAAGGTTCTTCTCACCTTTGGTTCGACCGTGTTTAAGATCCACAAAGTCACCATTGATTTAGTTGAGACCCAATCTTCGTACCCTACTACATCTTTCGCTGGCTCCGTCACACTTCCGTCAACGAAACCGAATTTCTTCTTGACTCGCAGCGCTGTTCTCACTGCCTGAGCCCATTCATCAAAGTTGTCACCATTAAACTGAACTTGTGCAATTATCGCACCTGGATTTTCAGTTGCCGCGAGCTGGTATGTCGCCGACACTCCCTTCACCTCTTATTTCTCAATCGTCGTAGACATCGTTAAGTTATTTTAGAGTTTTGATGTCAGTGGCTCTGATACCATGTAAAACAAGGTTCAGATGCTGAAAATTCTGTGTTGTTTATTTACGTTTCCAGAGATTACATTATATAGAAGCAGTGAGATTCTATACAACTAACCAAAGAGATCTCTACTAATCTACTAACAACCCGAACTAATCTACCAAGTACACAATCGTAACAAGCAACTAATATACTCAAAGAATATGCAAAAGATATAGCTCCTATATCCTCGGAGATACGATCCTCCAACAAGATAAGTGGTTTTGGTTTTCAAAACTGGAACTAACAAAAATCGAAATTGAACAAAACAAGAACAATAAACAAATGGAGATAAATAAACCGATCGGTTCATTTAAAAGACTTGCTCTCGATGGTTTCCGATTTTAAGTTGGTCCTTACTAGTTCAATCATGTCAATGAGAAATTGGTTTTTGGAGGCTACTCAGACTAGATTATTTACTGGTTTTCTTTTGGCCAATTCAACCGGTCAGTTGGGATTAAAAACATTGCTTGCGGCCAAAACATAAACAAAATATCAGCATGTACATTGTAAAGAATACATGTATCAAATATTGAAATCTACCAATTTTTTTCAATTTTTTTTTCTTAACATCATATATTTTCAACTTTTTACATAGGTTAACGATTAATTATTACTATAGTATTCCATTATCTCTTTTTCCATCTATATTTATTATTTGTTACAAATTATGATACTATTACAAAACGATTCTACCACATTGTCACGGACTGATTTTCCCCTCGATGATCAGTACGTGCGGCCTTAGCTTCTTCCTACTCCTTGTAGTAGCTAAGTCAGCCTATTCGGATTACGATTAGTATTTAGAGTAAGTGGGACGTTATTAGGGAGGTTTTAGAATACTTAGAAGTATTTTCTTATTAGGAAAAGTGTTGTTACAAATGGGAGGTTTCACCCCCTTTATATACTAATACACCTCCTTAATGGACGGCTAAGATTAAATGGATCCAACGGTGGGGATTATTTCCTCCACAACCTTCTTCATCCTTCCATAATCTTCCATCACCTTCCATTACCTTCCATATGGTTCCATAACCTTCCATATAATTCCAAAACCTTCCCAAAATATCTTTACTTAGATATTTACAAAGGTTTTGGTCTTAGGTAAGATCCTAAGATTAGCCCAATGGGCCGGACCTTATCCAACGGCCCGTGACATCCTCCCCCACCTAAATCGGTGACGCCCTCGTCGCCGAGTACGCCTTCAGCACCTCCCGGAACTGCCACAAGTCTTCTTCCGGTTCCCAAGTTGCTTCTGCCTCTGGTAGTCCCTTCCATTTGATAAGGAAATGGGTTTGTCTCGGAACTCCCCTTTTTCTTACTTCCTTGGACGCTAGCACCTTTTCAATCTCCTTGTCATAAGACTTGGTCATGACTGGAGGTGCGGGGGTCGAAATTCCTCGGTCTCGATCCTTTTCGTCCGCATGATAAGGTTTCAGCATACTCACATGGAAGACCGGATGGATCTTTAGTGTATCCGGCAGGTTTAATCGGTAGGAAACTTTCCCTACCTTCTCGATTATCTCGAACGGCCCTTCATATCTTCGGATCAAGCCTTTGTGTAGGCTCCGAAATGCCTTAAACTGTTGTGGAAGTAACTTCACCAGAACAAGATCCCCCACTGTGTATTCCAAAGGCCGTCTCTTCTCATCCGCCCATTTCTTCATCCGTTTTCAGGACTTCTCCAAACATGCTCGGGCAAGATCAGCATGTTCTTCCCACTGTTTAGCCATTATGAACGCCCCCGGACTTTTCCCTTCCACCCTTGGTGTTGCCAAAGTATGCGGGGTTAATGGCTGTTGTCCCGTTGCCAACTCAAACGGACTTCTCCCCGTGGACTCATTGCGTTGGAGGTTGTATGAGAACTGGGCTATATCTAGCAATTTTGCCCAGTCCCGTTGGTTGGCACTCACGAAGTGTCTAAGGTAACACTCCAGCAATGCATTCACCCTCTCGGTTTGCCCATCCGACTGTGGGTGAAAACTAGTTGAGAAACTTAGTTCAGTTCCCAACATCCTGAACAATTCTGTCCATAACCGCCCGGTGAATCGGGGATCCCGATCACTCACAATATTCCGTGGAAGACCCCAAAGCTTCACCACGTTCTTGAAGAACGCCCTTGCTGCTTCCTCTGCGGTGCAGTCCCGATCACAAGCCACAAATGTTCCATACTTAGAAAACCGATCCACAATCACCATTATGGATCCAAACCCTTCGGATTTCGGCAAAGCACTGATGAAATCAAGTGAAACCGAATCCCATGGTCTTTCTGGAATCGGAAGTGGCTGCAACAAACCCGCGGACTGCTTGTTCTCCGACTTGTCTTGTTGACAAACGAGACAAGTTTTCACGTAGAGCTCCACGGTATCCCTCATCCGTGGCCAGTAATAACTTGCTTCGACAAGTGCCAAGGTTCTTTTCTGTCCCGGATGGCCCGCCCACCGGGTATCATGGCACTCACGAATAATATCCCGTCGAAGACTCTCCCACTTCGGAACATAGAGTCGACGACCTTTGGTGTAGAGTAGCCCATTCTCTACCCAAAATCGATGCACTTTCCCTTCGTTGGCTAGCTTCATTAGCTCTTTGGCGACTGGATCACGCTTCAGCCCCTCCTGAATTCGAGCCACGATGGTCCCCTTGACTTGGCTCATGGTTGCTAATTCCGCCTTCCGACTTAGTGCATCGGCCACTACGTTCACTCTTCCCGGCTTATACTCTAGGGTATAATCGAATTCGGCCAGGAAATCTTGCCATCTTGCCTGTTTTGGGGACAACTTCTTCTGAGTCTGGAAATAACTCGTCGCCACGTTATCCGTCTTGATCGAAAAATGTGATCCTAGAAGATAGTGTCTCCATACCCGCAAGCAATGGACTATAGCGGTCATCTCTTTCTCTTGCACCGTGTACCGCCGTTCCGCATCATTGAGCTTGCGACTTTCAAAGGCAACCGAATGTCCATTTTGCATGAGTACCCCTCCGATGGCAAAGTCGCAGGCATCCGTATGTAACTCAAATGGGAGATTGAAGTCAGCTAAGGCAAGGACAGGCTCTTGGCTTACCACAGTCTTCAATTCCTCAAAGGCTTCCTTGCACCGATCGGACCATTCCCATGTCTTTCCCTTCTTAAGTAAATCCGTCAATGGTGCAGCCTTCCTCGAGTATCCCTCGATGAACCGCCGATAATAATTAACCAGACCAAGGAGAGATCTTAGCTCCGTTACCTTGGTTGGTGTTTTCCCATTCCGTAATCGCTTTAACTTTTGGTTCATCCATCTTCAGCTTCCCATGGCCAATGACATGGCCAAGGAACTGCACTTCCTCGGTGGCAAACGTGCACTTTTCTCTTTTTACGTACAGTTCGTTCTCTCGAAGAACCCGAAATACTGTCCGTAAGTGCTCTACATGCTCCTCTATTGAGTTACTGTAGACGACAATATCATCCAAGTAGGCCACCACGAACCGATCTAAGTAGGGCTGCAGGATCTGGTTCATTAAGGTGCAAAACGTGGCTGGGGCGTTTGTAAGTCCGAATGGCATCACCAACCACTCGAACGACCCATACAGCGTTATGCATGCCGTCTTCGGCTCATCCCCTTCTGCTATCCTAACTTGATAGTATCCCTTCTGTAAGTCCATCTTTGTATAGACTTTCGCCCCACCTAGCCTATCGAAGAGATCCGCGATCAATGGAATAGGATAGCGGTTCTTGATCGTCACTTTATTCAGGGCCCGGTAATCCACGCACATTCTTAATGACCCATCATGCTTTTTCTGGAACAAAACCGGGGCGCCATAAGGTGCCTTGGACGGTCTTAGCTTCCCCGTCCCTAACAACTCATCGAGTTGTTTTCTTAACTCTTCCAACTCAGATGGAGCCATCCTATAAGGAGCCATGGATGGTGGCTTGGCTCCGGGCTCCAACTCAATCTGATGGTCCACCGCCCTTCGTGGTGGTAATTTGTCGGGCAACTTAGCCGGCATTACATCCTTGTTTTCTTCAAGAACGGCTTCAATAGCTGGTGGGATGGACTCCACGTTTTTAGGTTCATCTTCTACTTTCATCATAGCCAGAAACGTGGGTTCACCCTTCTTCACCCCCTTGGTGAGTTGCATTGCCGATAGCTGCCTTATCCCATCGGTTTTCCCTTCTAAGGCTGGAATTATACATGGTGATCCTTTTTCAAGTATGCACACCGAACTTAAGGCGGGTATAGGAATGGCCGAGACTTGTCTCATGAAATCCATTCCCAAAACCACCTTAAAGTCATCCATGGGAATGACTGAGAAGTCCACTGGTCCGTACCAACTTCCCAGCCGCATCCCAACCTTTCGGGCTTTCCCACTAACAGGTTGTGCCTTAGTGTTCACCGTCTTCATCCAACCATCCCCCTTTGACCAACTGACTCCAAGTCTCACGGCCTCCTCTATGGCCATGAAGTTATGTGTGGCTCCCGTGTCCACCATCACTTGGGTCGGTTTATCATTTATCCGAGCTTCGACATACATGAGCCCCTTGCTCATTGGCTTTACCACCGGGTTAGCTTGTAGGGCGTGCAGTAACTGTAGCGACCCTATCTTGCTTGGTGGTTCCCCCGAAGTCTCGGTCTCCCGGTTTTCCCTAATTGTGGATAAGGACCCCATCTTTGGACAGTCCTTCATCGCGTGTGGCCCCTTGCACACAAAGCATCCTCCCTTAGGAACAAAGGATTTCTTTCTTGCTTCAAAATCCTCCCGCCGAGCTCCCTTCTCAAAGTTCCTTAAGTTGGGTGATCTAGTATTATCTCGTTTGGCTCCCCCACCTTTGACTCCGCCCTGGTCCTTCTTTTTAGAGGATTCAGACGGTCCAGAGGTGCGGAAATCAATCAATGACTCGGCTACCGCAATAGCTTCGTCTACTGTCTCAACTCCCCGACGCTGCAATTCTAGCTTTGCCCAGCTTTGCAACCCATCGGTGAAGTGGAATACTAGATCTTCGGAAGTCATGCTTGGAATTTGGAGCACGAGCGTTGTGAAATCCTTCACATACTCCCGGATCGAGCTACGTTGACGAAGTTCCCTTAGTTTCTTCCGGGCTTCGTAAACAACGTTCTCCGGATAGAACTGCCGCTTCAGTTCCTTCTTGAAATTTTCCCAAGTATTAATCCGGCAAATCCCTTGTTCAATCTCGGAGTGCTTCCTTCGCCACCACAACATGGCCGTGTCTGATAGATAAGACGTTGCGGCCTTCACCTTTGCAGTCTCATCCATCAGGTTGAGATTGTCAAAGTATTGTTCCATCTGCCATAGGAAATTTTCTACTTCCTTGGCATCCCTCACACCGTTAAACCGACTTGGTCGCGGGAATTCAACCCGACCAGTACTGGTTCCTTCAGTGTTTCCAACGTTCACGCTTGCCCTCTTGACCAGCGTGATATCCTCCTCCATCACGGTAAAGCGTGCCTTCATCCCCTCGATGTCATCACGCACAGCCTGGATGGATCCCCTTACCAACTCCTCAAGTTGGCTGAACCGAGTGTCCAATTCGGTAATACCTTGCTTGGCCTCTTCAAGCCCACCGAACACAACACCTTCCAACTCCGTCACGGTATACTCTACCGTTTCGAGCTTTCCGCCCAGCTCACCCACGACCGAACCCAAGGCCTCACGAGACATACTCTGTTCTCGTTGGGTGCCTGCACGGGTAGAGGTGACCTCCCGTCCACGTTCCTCCACCCCGGACGTCGAGCTAACTTCTTTGTCTTTCCTTTCTCCCCTAGCCATCTTTATTCGGACAGAACTTCCCCTTTACCTAGATCGTAATAGGCTCTGATACCAACTGTCACGGACTGATTTTCCCCTCGATGATCAGTACGTGCGGCCTTAGCTTCTTCCTACTCCTTGTAGTAGCTAAGTCAGCCTATTCGGATTACGATTAGTATTTAGAGTAAGTGGGACGTTATTAGGGAGGTTTTAGAATACTTAGAAGTATTTTCTTATTTGGAAAAGTGTTGTTACAAATGGGAGGTTTCACCCCCTTTATATACTAATACACCTCCTTAATGGACGGCTAAGATTAAATGGATCCAACGGTGGAGATTATTTCCTCCACAACCTTCTTCATCCTTCCATAATCTTCCATCACCTTCCATCACCTTCCATATGGTTCCATAACCTTCCATATAATTCCAAAACCTTCCCAAAATATTTCTATTTAGATATTTACAAAGGTTTTGGTCTTAGGTAAGATCCTAAAATTAGCCCAATGGGCCGGACCTTATCCAACGGCGCGTGACATCACATGCTTACATAATCTCATTTTAGATTATTTAAAAAATAGTTAATATGATTCTAGTTAATCTCCGGCACTTGGTGCGGCCATCATATAGTTATTATATTATTGTTAAGGTCATAGCTTCTGACTGACGTTTGATTGATCTTATTAATTTGTCAAATCTTATCCCAGAGAACAATCATTGATGTATTTACCCTCCTAAGCGGCTTTATGAACAGTGTCTAGCTGTTAGCTGGTCACAACTCCCATCCTATTAAAAATGCCAATTAGTAAATTAAAATATTTTTAACTAATATCATGATATTTATGTAGATAATAAGTGATATGTTAGAACGATTGAGATTGTCATGCTGACCTTCTCTTGTCTTCTTAAATTTAATTTAATATAACATATAAAAACTACTTATATTTTATATTATATAGGTGGTTCAACCTGCTGGTATAACTAAACAGATATCATTATCTTTTGGTGTTTAGTTTAGTGTTTAGTTTAGTTTAGTGTCTCTTTGAAACGTGTTATTCCGAATATTCGGACCCAAGGATTCTAACTCATAGATTATATCAAACTAACTTTCAATAAAATATTCAGTTGAATTTCTTCATATATAGAAATAAACACTTCCGGCGAATATAAAACAATGTAAAATGAGTTAAAAAAAAATAAAAGAACACACACACAATTGTTAACATAAATTGGACGTACAATTTATTCATCTCATAGAAACACACAAATCACGAGAGAAAACAACAGTTGAAAGATTGATAAAACCAAAAAAAAAAGAAGAAGCCAAACGTTCGACTTTGTCCCCATTTCACCATTGTATGAATCAAACTCAAGAACCATATATTACACATAAAATCATATCATAACTCAAGGAGAAAAAAAACAAAGTTCATAAATCAATTCCTCCCATATATATATATATACACACACATATATGTGTATGTATGAATAGATATGATTAAGCTTGTTGCTCAGCCAATTTAGGAGAACAATCTGCGACCGCTTGGGCAACAGTGAGGTAGATATTTTTCTCTCCAATCTCTTCAGCAAACTTGGATGCATGAAACTTCTCAGTCACTGCTGGTCCCGGATTTGCTAGAATCAACTGTTCATTTTCAATTCAATTAATCTATAAGAGTCATTGACATCGTCCCAATATGATCGCATGCTAAGTAATATTACCAAGATCATGATGCTATACCACTAATATATTACAAAACCAAAAAGATATAAGGATTATATATTGTCAAGCATTGCCTCTACTTAGTTTATTGATTGAATTATTTTACTTTGAAAAAATATCTCACTTAACATTCTACTAAAGAAATGATTAAATCCATCAAAAATACATTGTTATGTACGAAATTTCTTTATTTAACTTATATTTTAATATACAATTCTAAAACAAAATATAATCAAAACAAGTCTCAGTATTTTTGCTTATGACCGTTCTATATAACTAAGAGGGGTTTATTGGTTTTGATATTTTAATGGATTTAGAATTCCAAACCAAATCCTATGTTATTCAATCAATCATTTTAAAATCCTCATTGAATTCCAATGTTATTCAATTTGTGATTCTCAAATACAAATTCAAATAAAGTGTTATTCAATATTAATGATTTAAACATGAATTTGATTTGAGAATAGATTTTAATGGATTTGAGAATGATTTTGTGTTATAAATACAAAGGTTGAAATGTTTACCCAAACTTTGTTATTTTGAATCAGATTTGACAAAACAAACTATTGTAGTCACAATTTTCTCAAAACACACCTCATATATTTTCATATCATCCAATATATCTACAGTTCTTCATTCCAATGTATGATAAAATTTAGTATTTTATGTTTATATTATATAACAATTTTTTCATGATTCCATGTAAATAAAACTGACTTTTAATTGAAAATATTATTGAATAGCTGATTTTTAATTAAATAAATAAAAACTTAGTATAATAACTGACTTTTTTGTCACAAAAAAATAACTGATTTTTTCATGATTTCATAAATAAATAAAAACTGACTTTTAATTAAATAAAAATATTATTGAAGAGCAAATTGCGTTTATATCATAATCCTTTATATAAGTCAATTTTATTTATTTTAAAATGTGTTTTTATATCCAACTCCACTTTACTTGGTTTTCAAATCCATTTCATTTGATTTTTAAATCCTCCTCACTTGATTCATAAATCCATTACATTTGATTCTCAAATCTAATTTATTAATTTTGAAATCTATATAGAATTCCAAATACTCATAGATTTTCAAATCTATTAAATTCCATGAACCAATAAACCCCCCTAAATCAACATAATCAATTTTGAATCACTTTTAGCTAATTGTAACCAATATATTTATATTGGGTTAAACATTATAATTACCTGGATATCTTTCTTCTCTAGACTCTTGTGAAGTTCTTCGATGGAGTGGATACCACTGGTATCGATATCGATGACCGCTGCTCACATATATATAAACCATTAGTAAGTTTATATCTTTGAAGCATGTAATTAATTATACTCCAACAATATAAGTTTATAAATTACATCTAAGATAATAACTAAAAAAATGGTTAAAGAAGAATATAATTCTTACGAGACATCTCAATAATCACAAACTTGATCGCCGGCATGCCCGCTTCTTTAGCATCTTCTTCCTCTTCTCGCAACCATCTTAATGACCTGTCACAAAATAAATTGTTCCATGACTTCACACGCACGTAATATTTAATTTTACGAATCCAAGTTGATTGATAGATAGTTATATCAGTTTCGAGTCCTATATATTTTTTGTGGTGTATTAATGATGTATCATAAAATGGTTTCAATAATTAGTCCAAATAATAAATTTTCATAATGAAGGATTTGTAGGATATACAGTATTTACCTTTCTCGGATGTAGTT
The DNA here is from genome assembly GCA_964056655.1 of Arabis hirsuta. Classification (NCBI taxonomy): domain Eukaryota; kingdom Viridiplantae; phylum Streptophyta; class Magnoliopsida; order Brassicales; family Brassicaceae; genus Arabis; species Arabis hirsuta. The sequence goes on from OZ053313.1 coordinate 11,258,475, forward strand.
GGAGTTGGAAAAGTAGATGGCGGAGTCAACACGGATGATCAAGATTCCGGGAATTTTGGTAGCCTCCGGATACTGATAAATGTTCCGGTACACATCAGTCCCCGGAAGCTTCCCTAGAATAGTGGTTCTTGGTCTTGTCACTTGTAACAGTATCTTAGCAAACGATATCGCCACCTATATAAAGAGTTTCACGTACCAACAACCAAAAATAAATAATCTCATTAATTATATAGATAGATAACAGTCTATTATTGATTTCACTCATATCTTACGGCGATCAAGAGACCGATCTCAACGGAGATGAAGACGACTCCAAAGAAAGCTCCCATGCAAGCCAAGAAATCGAGTTTATCAATCTTCCAAATGAGAACGGCTGCATCAATGTCGATAAGACCGAGGACCGCAGATATAATAATGGCCGCAAGGATGGCGTTTGGGGTGTATTTGAAGAGCGGTGTGATGAACAATAATGTCATAGCTACAACTATCGACATCACTATGTTTGAAACAGCGGTCTGGCACCCCGCCATGTAGTTCACCGCAGATCGCGAAAATGAACCTGAACGTAGTTTTTTAAAAATATATGATGTTAGGAGTCATAACATTCATTTGTTTTTGAATTAGAAACCCATAAAAATTAATAATATAAGATATTTTCCCTCAAAAACTCTAAAGTTAAAAGAGCTCTTTTAAGTCGTTAAGAAAACAAAAAAAAAAAATTTGTCAGCATACCGGTGGCAATGTAACAGGAAGTTAGTGAACCGACGACGTTCATAGTCCCCAATGCGATCATCTCTTTGTTGCCATCGATCTGATAGTCCTTCATTGCGGCAAATGTTCTTGCAATTGCTACGGCTTCCTGGAAAAGAAAAATAAGTTATCAAATGAAATTTAGTGTATAAGAATGGGAAACATTAATGATTCCTCACTTATTTGCATGTGTGACTTACCGTTAGGGCGACCATGCCAGCAATACCTCCAATGCGGATTCCTTCCGTCAAATATTTTCCGGAGAAGAAAATCTTACTAGCAGAAATTGGATTGATTCCTTGATCGATGTGCTTCACCTACATAGTTTATATAATAAAATATTTTTGTTTAACCAAAAAAAAATCTATCAAATATTATTCATCAATGATACAAACGTATGATTTATATGTGAGCGAGCTTAGCTTACAATTTGGACTCCTTGTTTGTCTGCCCGAGTTATGAAGACAAAGAAGGTAGAGATAATGACGGATATAAGAGGAGCAATTGCCGGAACCCAGAAGAGTTTCCTGTTCTTTTTCCCCTGTAATCAAAATTTCGTATTAGAAATGAAGATAACAAACATGCATGCACGCATATATAGATACAATGGAGACAAAAAGAAAAATTTACAATGAATTTGGCGACGAGAATGAATGTCAAGAAACTGGCGCCAATGACTATAGTCTGCCAATTCCACTGAAAAATCATGAAGACACAAAACCGAATAAGACATTATTGAGGCAAATGATAACAAAAAGTGAAGAAAGAAAATAGTATTGAAAGGTATACCCCGTGACGAGCCGCCTTGAATACAGATTCCATGACAGAAACAATATCAGTTTTCTTGGTGAAGTCTTTGATGCCAAGAAAGCCCTTAAGCTGTTGGAGAGAAATTGTGATGGCTGCTCCTCCCATGAACCCAACCACCGCGGCATGAGACAGAAAGTCTATCAAGAATCCCAACCGGAGAAAACCGAGTGCGACTTGGAAAATGCCGGAAAAGAAAGTAGCGGTGAAGGCAAGGCGGAGATAATCCTCTGGCTCGTCAACAGGATCGATCACGGCCCGGCACAAAGTTCCCAAAAGAAGAGACACCACAGCCACTGGTCCTATCGCAATATCTCTAGAACTCCCCATACCTGCGTACACCAATGGTGGCGCGAAACTCGAGTCTGCCCACAAAAACCATGCATTCACTTTTTAGTACAAAAGAGGAAGATAAATTATCTACGTATCCAAGGCTGGTTCATGGCCTAGGGATCATAACTTTCCCCTTAACCCAAAAAAAGAAAAGAAATTATATACTCACAAAGTCCGTATTTTGGATCCAAATTCGCGAGCTTTGCATATCCGATATCCTATCATCCATGAACCATAAATGAGATATAAGTAGGGGTAGGATATAAAAAGAAGAAATGAACAACAAAAAGTACGTTAAAATGTCTTATTATTTGAAAACCTGAGGGATGCAAAGACTAGCAATGGTGAGACCAGAAATGACATCGCCTCTAAGTTTACGAAGATTGTACTCTCTGGCCCAGCCAACGATCGGGAAAACAGCCTGGATCCCGAGCAACACCTTCTGAGATGCGGTTTGGTCCTTGAAATCCCTAAGAGGTGCATCGTGGAAGAACATTTCTTGACCCCATGATTTGAAATCCTTTACTAAACCCTCCTTCGGGGGAAGTGCAACTCTGTGACGAACGGACCCTCCTCCGTCCGGAGGATTAGCATTAGCCATGATCGTTGGATATTAGTTGCCTGAAATATAAATATTATTTAGCCATGAAGAAAATCACTAACTTCGTAATCTGATAATAACGTTTAGCTAGCATTATTAACCTTAGACGAAGGATAGAGGAACTGTAGATTTGGTTGAGGGTTTGGAGTGTTACTACGTTGTTTATATAAGTTGTGAAATATCTGGATGTCAACTCTCAAGATTACAGCTTGGTTTTAATTTTAATTGTAAGAAGAAACATGCTACATTTTGATAAATTCAGCGAAAGCCAACATATTTTTATTAATAAAGAAAAATATGGTTAGAGTATTTAACAGTATTTGAGGGGTATATAAATTAATATGATTTTGGGAGAGATTAAAGAGCAAAAGGTTGACTTCGACAATATATGATATATATATATTTTTTTTTGTCAACAAGATAATAAACTACTCTACCAAAAGTATTTAATCATTAAATCAAAATACTATTTCAAAACATTTACTCAAAAGAATACAAAATCATGTGGAGGTAAAATTTATCTGAGATTTTATATTAAAAGTTTGATATAAATGTGATGTAAGTAGAACCGTTTATCATGAATCTTTGTGGTGCGGATTAAATTGTTAGTACAGTTATATATGGAAAAGTCATGTTTTTAAATGCTATAGAGAATTTGCTTTATTATCTTGATTGAAATTACCATTTGTACTAGGATAACCGATTAAAATTGGAAGATTTGCTCGGATGACCTAGGTTGAACTCAATTCAGTTGTACCCTCGTTTTAATTAATCATTTTTTTTTTCTTAAATGAAAATCATGGTAAAAGACAGAGATGGTCTTGAGAACAAAACATATTTACGCGATCCAACCAGCATCTAACTGGGTCACGGATATCATCTGATATCTATCAGGTCAATCTGCCCCAAATCAAAAGAAAGCGGATCCGATCGAAATCCAATTCGTTTCTCACATTTAGGTTTTTTGATTTTTCGATCCATCTCTTTGCCTCTCCTTTGGGTTGAAACCGTACGAATCGAATCATCGAAAACCTGGGATTTGTTTGTTCTGATATTGTTTACGAAATGGTTCGGAAAAAGAGTATGGCTAAACGTAAAAGAGTATGGTTACGAAATCGATATCTGATCGAGAAGAAGAGAGGAACCGAGAAGAAGAGAACAATAGAGAAGAAGAGAGGAACCAAGAAAAGAGCAATCGAGAAGACATTCGTGATTCACAGAACCTTCTTGAATCACAGGCAATGGTAAGTAGCTTCTGGATCCATTTGTCGTCACATGCAATGTGCATGTACAATTAAATAGGGTTGGATTTTGTTTTGGATTGACAGTGGAAAAGTAGGAATTCGGCACAGGGGAGAATTGCAGGAAAAGTATGCAAATAGTTTAAAAAAATGTGTTTTGGATTGCATGAAACAGAGGAGAATTCAGAAGAGAAAATCATTCCAATGAAACCTTTGAACATGTTCTTTACCCCAACGGAGTATAGCAAGTCATGTAAAATTTCAACAAGATGTTACGTAAAGATGGCGGTTGAAACTTTAAACACTATAAGTCATTTGTACTTTCAGCAAATGAGAGAAGATGGTTCCACGAGCATCCTCAATTTAAGCATTTCTCCACATGTTTAAGGAAGTAAACCATAAGGTAAAGGCTATGTGGATGTTGATTTTGCACATGGCTTGTACAGATAAGGGTAGGGAATGCTGGTTTATTGTTAATGGAATTCCTATTCGATATTCTTTAAGAGAAAATGCACTCATCTCTGGATTAGATTGCCATCATTATCCTAAAGATTATGAGGAACTAGGCAGTATAAGGTTTGTGAGAAAGTATTTCAAAGAAGGAACAGTAGTGACCATCAAACGTGTTAAAGAGAAGTTGCTGGGGATGAAGCGTTGTAGCGATAGAATGAAGATGGCTGTACTTTTCTTCTTAGGGAGTGTCTTGATTGGAAAGTCGAAGACCGGACAAAAAGCAAAAGAAGTGAAGCCTTTCTTTCAAAGAGTTGTAGATGATCTGGAATTGTACCAGACTTTTCCATGGGGACGTTTAACATTTGAAGACAACCTAAAAGAGATAGGTCATATGATGGATAATTTTGAAGGCGTTGCTAAACCAACTTGGAGTTTTCCTAGTTTTTGTATCCTTTTGGAGGTAATTTTAATTTCTAAATTAAATTGATTTCAGTTTACTTGGTCTATAATCTATGGTGTTGGTATAACTTGTAGGTTTTGGCCTTTGAGGCAATTCCAGAACTTAAGAGAAAATTCAAAGCAACTGTTAGAGTTAGTAGGAGTGACTGTCCAAGAATGTGCAAGATGAAGTTCAAGCGTAATTTTCTGAAAAGTTTTTTGTTGGAAGAAATTTATGATGCAGTTGGATCAACGAAGGTAAAAGTGGTCAGTTTGTTGTTTGGTAATTATTTAACCTTAGTTTGCTCATCATTATTTATGTATTTTGGACAGGACATTCAAAGTGTCTTGCAAAGTGATGAAGTTGAAGAAGTTATGTTGGAACAGCTAATGGATGAAGTAAATGATGATGAGATGGACAGATTTGATTCCATGGTTGATGTTTGGAGAAAGTGTATAGAGAAAGGGAAGACTATATGGTGGAAAGATATGTTCAATGCCGATGTCAAGGGTCGAGAAGTAGAAGATATAGCTGAGGAAAATGCAGATCCTTCACAAAGACAAGCTTTTATGGATGATGAAAATGCAGATGCTTCCCCTGCATCTTATCCTGGACTGGCAGAGGTTGTAGAGAGCGTGCAGTTGTTGAGAAAAGAATTGAGTGATGGATTAAAGGATATACAAGACAAGCTCGATGCACAAGATGCCAGAATCATAGCTGTTGAAGCATTTGTGAAGAATGCACAAAATAGTGTACCTGATATGGATGATGAGTGGAGAGGTACGGACTATAATGATATTGGTTATGATTTCAGTGTTGATAGGGCTAGAAAAGATCAAGGAACAGAAGCAAGGAGTGTTGGAAAAGAAGGTGAAGCAAGTAAAGGAGCAGAAGCAAGTAACAAAGAAGCACAACAAACGGAAGATGTTTTAATGGAAGAAGCAAGTAATAGAGATGTTGTCATGGAGGGGGGAGTAGCTGTGAATGAACCAGAGGGTGATGGCATGAAAGAATCTGAGAGTGTGATGGACCCGAGTGTGATCGCTGCGGAAAGTCAAATTGAATCGGAGGGTGAGACTGTTGAGCGTACTCCTGGTGTCGTGATGAAGAGAGGAAATCAAAAACTGAAAATTTTATCATCTAAGAAGAAGAGGATTAGAAGGCCTTCTCGTTTCCAACTGTCTCATTTTGATCATTGAAATAGGCATGTATTGGTATTGACATTTCATTTTGCTAATTAGGACTACTTGATTTCAAGGCATTAGGACATCATTTTGTCTTTAAACATAAACTAATGTTATTTCTAGTACTGGTTAAATGGTTTTTATGAAGTAGGAATTTGTTATGAAGTAGTTTAGGTTGTTTGGTAGAGTACAACTGGTACAACTGAGAATTAAAGTACACCCGGTACAACTTCCATAGCATAACGTTTGTTAACTTACAACAACTGAGCAAATCTTCCTACTGCAATTTGGATCATAGAGCACAATAAATTATAAAATATTGATTCATACCATATTAAGTTATTAAGTCTTAACCTAAATATTACAGGATTCCATAAAACTGTTGTACGAACAGCCAAAAAATAGATGGATAATCCAGAATGATTTCTAGCATAAAGTAGATAGCATAGATATGTATACATAGATATTCCTTAAAGAGACGGAGGATTACTGTGTATATGACTGCAAACCCAACAAGTCATCTACTAATCGCAAACTTGAGCATCTACTCCATCACACCTCGCTTGGCAAGCAACTCCAACTCCTTCAGCTTTTTTTCATACTCCACTAGGCGCTGTTTCATGGCAAGGAATTTAGTATTATGAAGAGCCGTCCCCCCCCCCCCCCCCCAACGCTTTCAGGTTCTGAATCTTATCAGCTGCCTCATCTAATCGGACTTTGACGATGTTGAATTCCTCCATAACGACATCGTCCCACCATTTCCAAACATGAACACCTCCTTCCTACACATCAAATACATCAATCCTAAATGTTTATCAATGTTTTACTCAGTACAATTCAGATCTTTACCTCACTGTTTTTGCAAGTGAAGAACCTCCTTCCAGAGTTTAGATCAGTCCAACAAGTGTGGACAACGACTCGTCTACCACAGTAACATAGACTCGCCGGAATGCCGTACTATCCAATCAGCTTCCCGACATCCACTGCAGATGCTACCAGACAAAAAAATTAAACTGTAACTGAAAGTTCTTCCCATCGTTGCTGTACAAAAGACTAGATTCAGTACTCAAAGACCAGATTCACTACGCGAAGCAAATTGAAAAACAGATCCATGCTTTCGAAACCCTAAAACCAAAAGCAAATTTCGAAAACAAACCCAAAATCGAAACCAGATCTACATTGGAAATCAAAAACCCAAGGATTGGAAACCCCAAACCCAATCGAAACGAGAAATAGAAAGAGAAATAATGGAACGGACCAGATTTCTTTTTTTCTATCCTCTCGAAATCGCCTCGTAGCTGCAGAGACCAAAGAAACCCTAAAAGTGAAGAGAAAAGTAAAGTAAAGTGAAGTGAAGTGTGAAATTGTGGATCTGTTGGACTTATCATAAAGTGGAAATATGAAATGAAATTAATTAATTTAAATTAATTTGAAAATTTAAAACATTTGAAATTCAAAACATTTGAAATGTTCAGATATGAGTACCACGTTTTTCGTTTTTTGTTTTAATTTTTTAATTAAATAATAACAAGCACATTTTTAATTGTATAAGACACGTGGTCAGTCATAGTACACTACAAGAAAAATGGACATTCTTAACTCACGATAAACGTTATAATAGGTGATTAATAGCATTTTTCTAAACGCTATGTCTGCCCCAGTTATAATAGGATCATCCAATACTATAGCATTTTTTCGGTGTGCTATTATATGTTTTTATATTATAGCGTTAATCAAATGCTTTAATATATATCTTCATAACTCATTATAAATGTTGTAACATAATTTGTTGTAGCAATTGTTGTTGTATTAGAATTAATCATAGCTCCTCTTCTTAGCCACAAAGAGCCTATCACCACAAAAAAAAAACTAGTAATCAATGGGTTATGGATCTGAAATCTGAACTAACAAGAAAAGAGTTGATTAATAACTTACAAGCTATAGTTAATTGTGCAACATCATGGATATGTTAATACAACCTGCTTCTAAATATGATTTAAGCCATCTTGTTTCATTGTTCCCACACAAAACAAATTCACAGAATGAGACAAACTATCCAAACCAAAAGAACACATAACACGATCGCTTGTTAATATGGGATTAACGTTATGCGTTCTGTTAATAGAGAAAAATGATTACGAACCATGTTTATAGAGAATGCGTTCTAATTCCTCCGCAGTTAAGCAAAGCTAGTTTTCTCTGCAAATCACTTTAAATTCAAATCATCTCCATAACGAATAATTAGGCAACACCAATTGAGAGGAAAGAAAAGATGAGAAAACCTCTTTGAAAATGTCATTGAAGGAGATCTTGTGACTGTCCTTCTCAGTGTCAACAAGCACACCATCGAAATCGAAGAGATGAGCAAAGGGGAGTGTCACCGAAAAAGATGAAGCAGAGCAGGTGATTTCGCTGGAGCAGATGAATCATAGTCGCTAGAGAAGATGAATTAGAGTTGCCATAGTTTTAATCGGTTTTGCTCAGTGTTTTGGTCAGATGAAAACTTAACCAAAGGTGTGCCACAAAAGTGTCATTTATCTCCTATGTGGAACGGTAGCCTCATGCTGTTAACCTGAATAACTCAAAACAAGCGAGCAATCAATATTGTTTATCAAAGCTTGTTGCCTCTCATATGTGAATATAAGTTGGTTTCAAACTTTCAACACTTACCAGGGCATAATTTGTGATGATTTTGACACCTCTAGCTCCACCAGGAGCTGCAACAGAACTAGTAGAGAAAAATTTGCTAATCGTTCTATTGCCACTGAGAAAAAAATTGCAACATGAAGCTAAAGAAGATGTAAGTTCAGACTTATTTCTCAAATGCAAATAATTACAAATACACAAAAACACTAACTCAAAAATCAAAATAACAATATAGAAATGTATAACTAACCATCAGTTATGTCAATTTTCAATTAAATATGAACCTAAAACTAAATAGCTTCCACCACAACAATATGAACCTAAAACTAAAAAGCTTCAAATACGATTAAGCTCCTGTAGAAGAAGGTTTCTTAGCTACAAAATACCAAAACTGTTGTTGATAAAAGTTTTAAAATCCGAATTACTAAGCCCAAGTGCAAACAAGGAGTAGTAATTAGGGTATCGATCAACAAGTAGTTAGAATAACACACTAAGAATGCAAGCAATTGATTAATCTAAGCTAAACGATGTTTTTTGTTTTTCTTTAAAGTCCTAACGATGCAACTAAATGAAACAAGCAAATGAGAATGCAAAATGAAGATAAACAAGAGTACAATCCTAAAAAGAAACTAAACAAGTCATAAGCAAAACATGATTAAGCATAAACAATATCAAATACAAAAGTTAACTAAAAGTCAACTGTAAAATCAACAACTAGAAACTTGATCAAATATGGGAAAGTATGGGCTTTGTGCAAAGCAATTGACTTGGGATGCTTAATGACTAACTAATGATGCTATGACTAACAATTCAAACTCAATTCCATGGCATGAATCACACAAAGTAGCCTAATCCATTTACTAACCATTTAATTAAGCTAAATAACCATTTACCATTTACCCATGACAATAATCCATTTACTAACCATTTAATTAAGCTAATTTCCCAATTGCAATCAAATGATCAATAATCATTAAGCATAAGTTCATAAAGCCAACTAACACCTTAAACATCAATTCCCATTGGTTAAGAATGAAAAGCAATATTTGAAGTTCTTCTATACATTTTATCAAACACCTTCTGAGCGTGAAATGTCGATGCTCTAGAATTTGAATAATCAAGACAAATCTAGCATTAAGCACACCTTAATCTTTAGAAATCATAAGAATCTAAGCCTAGGCATCACTAATCATTGATCAAACATCTCTAATCTACTAAGCCCAAAACCCATTAAAATACTACTCACTAATCATGATGGAAAACACAATCATAATCATAATTAAAGACATAATCATAAAAAAGAATAAAGATATATAAAGAAAATTTCAATAGATTATGTGAAAAGTGCAAACGATCCAACCAAAAGCATAAGACAAGAAGTTTGAAGCATAAAGAGGAAAGGCCTAATCAAACTTGGAGTTTTCTTAGCTCTAAAAACATACTTATACTAGGTAAAAATGGAATCGGGTCAACCCAATTTGAATTGGGTCGGATCTTTAAACTAGTGATAAAACTGATCTGCATCGGGTATTTGAGGTCGATGCACGAGGTTGATGCAATTTCTGAAAGATTTCATTTCCTAGCATCGACCTACTGGAGCTCGATGCCACGAGGTTGATGTAAACTCTGATACAAAATTATCTTCACTCCAGGCTATTCATGGCTGATGCACATGGTCGATGTGCCTTGTCAAAATTCATCAAATTTGTTTCTTCATCTCCATCACTCCCTTTTAATGGTCTTTCAACTCCATTTGGTTCTTCTCACTTCTTGGCATCCATTATACCTAAAAGAGGACTAAAATGCTATATATATATGCATGAAATGAATTCTAGGATTCTAAACACAACCTATTCTATATGAAACTCAAAATGACGAGAAATATGTAAAATACCAATCTAATGACCATAAAAGTTAAAGAAAACGTATGCTAAAAATGCTAAAATATGAATGCATAAAAAATCCAGTATCGCAGAGCAATTTCTATATGCAAAAGATGAAAACAATTGAACAATGATGTAACTCTTATTCTTCACTGGATATAGAAGATTTATAAACGCAACTGCGTAAACACACTCGATCTGAAACAGGTGCTTATGATAGAAAAATTTGGTACTGTAGTTCAAAAATTTGCAATTTCAAAACATAAACAATACCCATAAAATTTCAAAATCGAAGCAAAAGTAATCTGAGAAAATCTAAGCAAGAATTAATCGAAAAGGGAAATCAATATGCTGAACACAAAGAATAACCCATAACATTTCGAAATCGAGAAATTGTGATAATTTTCTCCAATTACAATCAGATTTCAACTCTAAATATCAAATATAAATTGATGAACAACATAATTACCGCTTTGTTGATGAGGTATCTCTTCCTTCTCTTCCTTATAGATCCTGTTTGTTATCAACATAGCTTTGAACCTCACAATATGAGAGTGAAATTAAAGTTAAGGTGACTTACATTAGAATGAAATTAAGCAGGTTGAGTGAAAAATCACTGTGAAATCGAAACGACGGAGAAAACAAAAAATATCTTCGACGTGTTTCGTCTTAGAAGAAGGAGAAAAACGGAGAAAACAAGATCTGAGGAATGAAAAAGACAGAGAAGTCCAGATCTGAGGCAGAGACAAAAGGAAACCTAGTTTAGAATGAGACCTAGCTCGAAAGAGACGGAGCCCAGAGTGAAATCAAGGCCGACGGAGGTCGAGATTGACAACGGCGACGAAATTCACCGAGGAGAGGACTGAAAATCGATGCAGTCCGCCGAAGAGGAAATTTCTTCTTTTAGGGTTTTGAGTATCGACCTCGACATAAAAGAGAAAACCAAAATATGATTTTTCTTATTTTTGGCTAAGTGTTGGCGATCTAAAGTAATTTTTGTTAAATGTTGGCGGTCTAAAGAGATTTTAGCTTTCCGCTTTGCTATTAATAGACTTAGCGTTTTTTAAATGCTATGATATAGTTACCAAACTCTTGGTACCATCTTTAATAGCATTTGCAAAATCCGTGCTATCACAATGTGCTATCAAAGCACACTTTTTGTAGTCGTAATAAAACAATATAAAAGTCTCAATAGTTGTACCTAATAGTTGTACCAAAAATTGTAGTTGTACCAAAGTATTCATAGTTGTACTTTTCCATTTTTAAGTATAATTAGTTGTACAACATTGTTAGATAGATTTTTTTAATTGTACATTCTAATATATAAAATATCTTAACAGCCCCAATGGTTTCATATAAAAATATTTCATAAACACATTTTCCTCGGAATTAACAAGAAAATGTGAATCTCACTATAATACAACCCTTACAAGTATATGGTGTTTGTTAGAAAACTTATTGAATTTGAACATTTAGTTTCGTATTTCTTATTTTAATGTTGTTTGGACATAGGATTAGGACATACTTTTAATGATGTTTGGACTTATTTTAATGATGTTTGGACAAAATTTATTTCCGAAAATGTATTTTTCTAAAATATTTGTATTCCACAAAATTTACACAAATAAGCAAAGGACAAAAACAGAGAAGTATCACAATGTTCCGAACATGACACATCACATTAATGTTCTGAAAATGAATAAACATAGAATTCTACTAAACATAAAAGAAAACATACAAATATAACTAAAACTGTTACAACTTCTTCACTTAAATTGTACGACTATCACCATTGAGGTAAGAATACAAAGTCTTACGCTTCTTTTTAGGATCAAATTCTCCAACTGACGGCACCCTTTTCTTGATATTTCTTCCTGGTCTTGGTGTATAAGGTAGAGGCAGGGCAAACTTTGCTTTTTCATCATCCGGAACCTTCCAATGGGACTCATGTGGCACTAAATAAATCGTTCTTTTGTACGCTTCACCAAAAAATATTTGGAGCACAACTCATGTAATTAAAAGGTTTTCTTCTTGTCATGGATGGCATCCGCAATACCATGCTCACAAGGAAACCTGTCAATGTCAAAACACTTACAGCTGCAACTCTTCTTATTCAAATTCACCAAATACTTCTTACCATCGCTTCCTATGACACTAAACTCAAATTCGAAACTGTTAAGCTCAGTCACCGTAAGCTTTATTGCTGTCTCAATGGTTTTATGAATTACGGCATCCACAGCAGGCACCAGCATCTGACCATCTGGAATTGCAGCAGCTTCCTCTCTATGTCTGTTAAACCATTCAGACATTTTGTCAACAATCGCGTCAATCACTGGTAATAACGCATACTTCCTTGCATTTCTAAACACACTATTTATAGACTCAGCAGAGTTAGTGGTGTCTGTGTTGTACTTTTCACCAGGAAAACAACACATTGCCCATTTCTTTACCTCTACACTCTTATCTAGATATTCTCATGCTGCAGGATACCGTGCCGTAAAAGCAGCATACATTTTCTCAAACTCAGACAGTGTATATACTTGCGCGCAGTCCCTAAATGTATTCGCAACTATATCTTTCTTCATGTAAGATAATTTACCTTTCACATTTTGTGACAAATGAAAGATACAAAAGCCATGATGAGCCTTCGGATACACTAGGCGAATTGACTTGATGAAGCTTACATTTCTGTCCGACATAAACACCAATTCTTTTGTATTCGGTACTACGATTTTCAAGGTTTTGAAAAACCACATCCAACTCGCATCTTTCTCACCAACAACTACGGCAAAGGCAATGGGATAATGATGGCACTCCACCATACTCAGATTTCAGAAATGTTGCATCAACCATTAACACTTTTCTCATCGTCTTAAAGCCTTCAATGCAAGCTCCCAAAGCAAAGAAAACATACTTGAATATGTTTTCCTTGTCTACTTCCACCTTTGTAACTTTACCAGGATTAACCTCCTTTAACATGCACAAGTATGAATACAACAACTTAAAACAGTACTTTGGACTTCCCGAACATCATTAATAGCTTGTTTTTTCCCTCTCCATGTCGTTGTGTATGAAGGTCTTACCCCAAGTCTTCCTTGAACCAAATCCATGAGAATTTTTGGAGCCGATGTCTCAAATCTTCCTGGATAATCTTCATGCACAACAATAACAACTAAACGTGTTGAGGCTTTCTTTTTGGTTCTGCTTGTACTTGTACTAGACCGAGAGCATGTATGCATCTTTCGGTAAGTTCTAACCGAGAAACGATTTGAGTTCCCATCCCTTGCAACTCGTAGATGCCAGTTACAACCATTCTTGACTTCACTACATTTCACCACATAAAAGATGGTATATGACTTCTTCGTAACATACCCAAAACAGTTCTTATGTGCAGCCCTTTCAACCAAATCTTGAACTGCTCTCTTACTTTCAAATTCTTGTCCTACCTCCATACTAATATCATCATCCCATTCCTTACCACACTGACTTCCTCCTTGGCTCAGTGTAAAGTCCTCAACTTGTTCACGTAAACCAGCAGCATCCACATCAAACTGATTTTCAACATTAGCAAATTCACAAGGAACATTAACCAAAGCCTCAAGTTGTTCTGATGTTTCTCTGTATACAGTCATGATACCTTCATCAACTTTATCTCTTCCATTAGAAAGCATCTCATCTCTTTCATCGTTACCAAGCATTTCATCTCTTTCAACGTTACCAAGCATTTCATCATTAGAAAGCATATCATCATTATTTCCACCAAATTCACTTTCTTTTCTTGCTCCACTCTTGAAAATTCTTCTCCCTACTGAATTTTTCTCTCACATCCACAAACCTCAACATACAAAACATTCCTACATAGCTCCTTACTCATTTCCATCAGATAACCATAAATACCATAGTAATCATAAATATATGATGGTTTCTTACTCAAGACCATTGGAAAGTAACTCAATTTAACTTTTCTATATCTATCTAGATGCATTTTCTTCATTATACTCTCCACTAAAACATAATATGTTACCTCCTCCACATGTGTTCTAAACACTAAAGTCTGAAGTTCATCTTCTCTTGAAATCCATTCCAAATGACCTTCTCTCTTGTTATAATGTCCCCCATACTCAAAATGTATTATTGTGCAATGGCTGTTCTTTGTCACCTGGAAAGGAATCAAAATGGATTCCTCCAAATCAAATTCCTAATATCATTATGTATGAATTCATAGACAATTGGAAAACAAGCTCATACTACCAAACAGCTTACGAATATGGCCTACTTAACTCATCCTAACTAACTCAAACTCAAATGCAGTCACAAAATTCATAGAAACCAACACAAATCGATCCATTCACAAATCAGATTCTCTAATCAGTATACTTCCATTATGATAATCTCAATTAAAGACCACAGAGATGTACATGATATGCGATGGACACACTGACGACGTAGCTGGGAGCTTACGACGGCGACGACGACGACGTAGCTGGGAGCTCACGACAGCGAATCAACCGACGGTGAATGAAGAGCTTCTGGAACACGAAGGCGACGTATACTCTCCATGCCTCTTAAACACGACAGCAACAACGATGTATGGTGATCAAATTCTCAGCTCCTCCGAGGATTGATGTTGATTTTGGATCGGGATTGAAATGGATCGAGATTCCTTTTTCTTCAATTCTGATTGGTTATTACACACTCCTCTCTTATTGGTCCATTTTTAATTCGTTTTATTAATGAACGAAGGGCAAAACCAGTAACACACTAAAACGAGAGTAAGGGGAATATAGATGGGTACAACTGAATTGAGTTCAATCTAGAAGGGCATACGAGCAAATTGTCCATTAAAATTAGTATCTTATAAATGATGTGCCAATAGACAAAAAAGGAAAAGCTTTGTTCAAAAAAATATATTCAGTTCATATGTTTTCTTTTTCTTTTGCTTACATTTGAAAATCTTTAGTGTTGGGAACAACAAATTTTTCTTCCAACTAAGGCTAGTATAGTCCATCTGAACGCTATAATTAATACGGATAACAAAGACTTTTGTTGTTCTTAAGTTGAGAAAAGGAATTGGGTATTGTTGTAACATGACCAGAGAACGAGTAAGAAATAAAATCGCAGATGAAAGAAAAGTAATGCTTGGTTTGGAATGTTCCAAATAAAAAAGGTTAGATGCTCATTGTTATGGAATAAGTTAGTCTCCTTTAAGATTGAACAAAAAAAAATCTATATTTGATCAGTTTACAATTTACCCTAATACCAACTTCCATTAGCAAGGAAAAATTGCTCATATAGCTTCTTCTTTCAGACATTTTTTTTTGTCAACACGCTTACGTCATTCATTTAAACGATTAAAGTATAAAGAGAGGGAATTAAGCATCCTCCAAAGTTATTAGAACATAATTGAAAAACAATAAAACATAGAGTAGATAGATCATCGCAAAAGATGGACAGCGAATCCAAAGCATGTCTCGGATGCGTCAAGAGGGTCTTCGCGGTAAAGCCAGAGAGTCTCAGGTTGGTCACTTTCCAATGTGACTTTAAAGATCCCGGCATAGACTTCAGGAATTCGACCACTCTCCAAGAGAGGGAATAAGATTCGACTAGTCTCAGAGAGATGGAAGAAAGTGGAAATGAACTCTTCCACCGGGAGTAAATTACAGGATTTGAGAATCCATAAAATTTTGACCCTCTCATACGTGGAGATATGAATCCCGACGAGTGATGGAATGAAGCACGATGAAGGCCAATTGGAATTGGTCTCTCCAGTCTTGATTTGGAAGACAAAGATTTTAACGAGCTCTATAGCAACATGCCTAAATCAACATGAAAGGAGGTACAACTTTGTATGGATTAAACGTAACTGGTGGTATACCCGACCCACCAAACTAGCTTGGCCATCTTGCTTGAGATCTTTGGAGAGTAATCAACAGCCCAAAAAAATGGGCTTTGTCATAGTTGATGGGCCAAAGGGGGTGACAAGCCTATGATTCAAACTGGGCCAGGCCCAAACTTGATTAATTTTGCATCGGCGGAACATGCTCAGGGGAGAGGAGCGGCGGTTTCTCCTTGTCGGGTCTTTGCAATAGTTGACCGAGGAGAAGAATTCGACCAGATTTAATCGCACCGGAGAGTGTTCAGTGCATGGCTAGATCTTCTGGTAAAGTAGGGTCTTTAATGGAGCCATTGGAGAAGAGTGTTGGAAGTCTGAGCATAGATCCAAATTGAACAGTCCAACGGTGTATATGTCTTCGGCTTTGACGACCGAGAATAGGGAATAAACGATGAAAGCGCAAGAGTCAAAGAGCATACGAGTAATGATACCCGAAATCGCGACGCGACGGTGGAAGGCGGAGGAAATCAGTGAGATGTGGTGGTTTGTGGATGTAGATCCACTGGTCACCGGAACCGAGTTTTCCTTCATTGGATTATCGGAGCGGCGAAACGCACGGAAGAAACAGATCGAAGGAAGCAAATGGACGACAGAAGAGCAATAGAGGAGAGACACCGTGTAACACCCCTGACCCTGATTAGGTCCACGTTGACCAACCGTGCAACAATCAAACAAGAACATGCGCAACCAACCGTAGATCCGGAACCAGACCAAAGATGCTACATATGTGCACTAAGCCGTTCGTTTTGAGGTTCTAGAAACACATTCAAGAACCCTACACTAAACGTCCAAGCACACATTTTCCTATCGAACATAACCCAAAGCTTTTCAACCCGAGTTATGAGCGATAGTTGGTTTGTCCTGGACTAGGACTAGTATCATATGAACTCAAGTTTAAACAAACTTCCTTTTATACATACTTATACATATGGTTTACAATAAGTTACCAAACCATTTATATATGCTGTGGTCACGATCCTAAGTACACTACTACATATTAAACATATACTTGTTTTACAAAAAGCAGACAATCTACACCAATCTTCCTAAGCTCCTCCAACCCAGGCTAAAATCCCACTATTGGTTATCTGCAAAACAAATAGAGTCGTGAGCACTAATTGTGATAGGCTCAAATTTGCCTTGAACTACTCTCTCAAATTAATAGATCGTAGTAGTACTTAGGGGTTGAATCCACAGGGAATCGGTTCACACAAAAGACTGATGATTTCAAATTATGCTAAGCAAATATGTATTAAAATTAAGAAAATAGTAAAGCAAGGCAAGCAGATTATGATTTAGGTTATAGTAATCAATAAGACAAAAGAGTTAGGCATTGGGTAATTCTCAAGAATGAATCGAAATCAAGAATTAAAGACTGTTAGGATTTTATTAAGCACAGTTCTAGAACTCAAACACAAGTGTAAAACCAATCAACTTTCGTTGCAGAGATTATCTATGACTAAATCCCTAAAAATTTCAAATTTCTTTGCAAATTCAGTGAATAAAGACAAGCATTAAGTTCAAGTTTGATTGCTCACAAAATTACTAAGCCAAATTTCTTTGCGAATAGATAATTTTGCTCATCTAAGATTAGGTCAGGTTGTTAATAATACTTTCGCATCTATTAAAGTAACCTAGGGTTTCCAATTTCAGTTGATCAATCCTAAAATCAGAGTTAAAGCAATCCAGATGAAGAACAAGTAGATAAATCCCAACAGAGTTTCAATCCTAACAATTTCTCATCAAACCCTTGAATTCCCATAGCCTAACAAGCAAACTACTCAGACATAGATGAAGAAAACATCATGAATGAAATAAATTGCATAAAAAGATAGAGTAAGAGATACAGAGGGTTCGAAATCGATGATGTCAAGCATAGACTTGTCTCCCTAAAAGCTCTCCAAATCTCTCTCTCTGCAAGTCTTAATAGAATACCCGATAGATACATGAAAACCTAAAGAAAAACTATATATAGGGTTTTAAAAATCGGATTGGGCTTTTTCTGCAAATTTCTGGGCTTCTATCGCAACAAAAGGAAATCTTCAAAAACTTGATATGAATGCGTCGATCGATTCTATAAGGCTGCGTCGACGCAAACTCATAGCTCAATTCCTCATCGTGTCGGACATAAGTGCGTCGATCGACGCTGAAGCATTGCGTCAGTCGACGCAAGCTCCAAAACTTGACTCCGATTTGATCACTTTGGCCTTTCTTTCCTTGATGCTCCAAAAACTCCCATTATGCTCCAATCATCCCTTAACCTATAACGACTCCAAAAGACTCGAAAAATACCACAAAGACTCTATAAAATGGACTTATATCATGGTCAAAAACAGGTAAAAACCATGATATATCAAATTGCTCAGTGAGACTAGGCTCCCCTAACAAGAAATAATAATATCCCACCCAAATCTAAAATAACAATCAACAAGCAATCACACAATCATCAGGGGATGCATATGCGGAAAAGATAAATCAAACATAACATAACCAAGGACCTTCCACACTAAAGTCCTTTCTCATGTAACCAAACCCTAAACCGCGAATTGACAACTTCCTTCCATTGTCCCGTTTACCTCACACGGCCCTAACCACAAAGGCTAAAAGACCAATGATCCGACATGTAATACACTGGCCCTAGGCTGCAATCTCATTCCTCCGGGTATTACAATCGGTAGTCACGGCCCTAGGCTGCAATCCCGTTCCTCCGTGACTAGCGAAATCTGGAAGTGTCAACCGCTCTCTACAATTGTTAGAACATTACATGATCCTCTTGATCACTTGTAACGCCTAACCTCACACACAACATAAAAGTTTACCTTTGACCCGCATGTATCTAGACAGATCACACGTGAATCTGCTTCCTCTTGAAATCCTGCATCCACAAAGATTAGTGGCAAATACAAACATAAACATCCCATGACTCATGCAGCATGCAATCACACAAACAATCAAAGAAAATACTTAACCAAATTTCTAAAATTCTAGCAAGAACCTCCATGGTTATAAAACATAACAATAAACAAGCAACGTGTGCTCTACTCATCTAGCACACGATAAGCATCACCAAGACTCACCTTATTCAATCGGTTAGGACTTAGACTCAGATTTAGGCTTAGAACGGATCTAGGTTCCTCGAGTACTCCACGATCTAACAAATCTTCCCTTTCCTTAAAACAGACATAATTTCGGCTTGAATCTCGATCATTCCAACCATCAAAACCACAAACCACGAAACTAAGTCAGATAGAAAAGTTGGGATTAGAACGCCTTACCCTAAAAACTTCACGGCACTACTGGATGGTTCCCGACAACAGACTGCGGATTGGATCATGATCACGAGCTATTTTGGTCAGAGGTTTGGAACGTTTTCTATGTAAGAAATGAGAGCTACTTGGTCTTATTTATAGGGTTAAGCAAGCAGGTAGACACAGAAGGATGGTCAGAAGTGTGTGTCATGCTTCCCGATGAGTAATTGCACACTGTCGCGACACCTCGTACTTGCGGATTTGTCGTGCTTGTGGATTTGTCGTGCTATCGTGCTTCCGATGACTTGTCACACAATATCGCGACACCTCGTGCGTACGAGATTTGTCGTGCTTCAGATTTGTCGTGCTTGTGGACTTGTCGTGCTTCCGATGACTCGGCATACAAGATCGCGACACCTCGTGCTTACGGGATTTGTCGTGTTTCTGATTTGTCGTGCTTGCGGATTTGTCGTGCTTGCAGATTCTAAGCACGTCAATCCCGAGCAGCTGTGTCGTGCTTCCGCAAACTTTTATTTTTTTGTAAAAATATCAAGTTTGAAAGCACCTTGCCACCTTATGCTTCTCGTCACGTCGTGTTTCGGGCCACCTCGTGCTTAAAATCCCGTCATGCTTGACAATTTTTCTTCCATCAACTAGGTCTTGGCTCGATCATCTCCCGTAACTGTTTTGATCTCTTAACAGGGTCATTTACCATCCGACGCCGGAGAGCCACTGTCCAATGTCGGTGAGCCTTTGCTCCACTGACGTCGGAAAATGAGAGGTTTTTGGTTGTCTCGATTAGTGTGCGTGAAGCATATGCGGTTAGGACGAACCTATTTTTTTTCTTTCAGACATTTAACAAACGGTTTTGAATGGTTAAATTATACATATGATCTAAAATTGGGTGATCAAACAAGTTTGAGTACTAAAAACAATCTAGATAAAGAACCAAGTTATAAATATTTGAATAAACATCATAAATCTTTTAGATTCTAAAATCACTTGGAAACCCCTAGACTCTAATTACAAAAATACTCACTCGTTAATATCATCAAAACAGAAGAATAAATAATGGAAAGGTGATTCAATTGAAAAAAGTATGTACGATTCAATTGAAAAAAGTATGTACGAACGTTGAGAAATCTTCTCCAAATTCATTTGGTTCATATATCTTAGCCATAAATCTTTCAATAGCAAAAAAGAAAAAAAAACTCTACATATGAAAAGAATGAAAATAAGTCTATATGTGGAGGGGTGGACTGCTCGTTCTGGTATATGAATCGGTTGGTATGGCCTTCTTAGGCAGAATTTCTGCACTTGCGTAAATAACATTGTCAAGACAGACTCGTCAGTAAATTGGCATAACGTTCAATTCAATCGTTAGAATGACCACAAACAATCTCTAAATCAAAACTATGCTTTTATCTTATGTCCAAATTTAAGTTTGATCCATCGTTGGGAACCCTTTCAACGAATGCCAAATTACAACGCCTCAGCATCATCATCCTCCGTTTATTTGCACGACAAATGACTCATTTATTCAAAAGATACAAAAGCCCTTAAAAACACCACAGCAACACCACACATACTCATAAAAATAGAATGGTATTTTTGTCTTCTACAACACACATAGATAAATCTGGGTTATGGCACAATAGTAATATTACTTGTAAATCATTAAACTAAAAAACTATAAAAATAGTATCATGTTTTAAATCCATTAAAAATAAATGAATTACTTAACAGTTACATTTGTTTTACATTTGTTTTAAAGTATTAATCAGGTGGTAAACAACTCGGATCACTTCCATTATTTTTTTTTAAATCAATAAATTTTAAATAGGTTTTCAAATCTCTTAGATAGTCAAATATACAAACAAATATTCCCTCCATTTCTAATTGTTTGATGTTCTACATTTTTTTTTCACAAAGATTAATTTTTTATCTTTTCAATGTATTTTTTATAAAGTAATAATGATGACTTGTAAATTTTAAGACATATTAATTGATTTTATTAAATTATTATTGGCTCAGAATTATGAAAAATTGTTTAGTGCAAAAAATAAGATATTTATATTTAAGCATTAATGTGTTTTATTAACGAGAAATTTTGAGAAATACCACTTTTGAAGTGCTATTTTTCAAAAATGCCACATTTTCAAAATCTTTGCAAAAATGCCACTTTTTCAAAATTATTTATTCATTATATCATTTATATTTGGATTAAATATGTTGTATTAAGATTTAGTTTTGAGGGTTTAGGGGTTGTTAGGAGTCAAAACATTTTTTAGAGTTTAGAATTTTAAGATTTAGACTTTAAAAATCTAGAATTAGTGGTATTTTTGCAAATGAACCACCTATAGTGTTATTTTTGCAAATGAACACACCAAAAATGGTATTTTTGCAATTGTCTCTTTATTTATATGTGTAAAAAATTTAAAACTGTGACGATTAAAAACAGAGGGAGTAACAATGTGTTACCAGATAAAACAATCTGTTATTAAGTAAAATAACACTAAAACATATACCGGATAATATAACATCAAATTCCATGTAATAATGTACAATAATTTGTCATGAAATAAAATGAACATATTAGTCTAAAATTTATTCGAAATTTATGTAAATTTTTAATCAAAATTGATTGGAGGAACTTTTTAAAATAGAAAGATTTTTTTTTATCGTAAATAGAAAGATAAGTTGTTTGGAGGAACGTTTTAAATATGAAAATAGAAAGTCAACTGAGTAGTACAATTACAACTGTTTTGTCGTCTACTACTGTCATCCCAAACACAAGTGGTGCTCATAGATTATTTCTCTCGTACGTCGTCCAGGTTCATTGCGTCTTTAGGAACATAACAAATTCAACTAGACATAACAACCAGCCATATAAACTATAATTAAGAGATTTCTATTGTTTTAAAACCAGTACCTATGTTATTGATCAAAAACCAAAAATTATCTATGTTTCAACATAAATATGATATTTGAATTTTAGAAAATGACAGCATATGTGGTGAAAGTTTATGTGAATAAAGAAAATTTTAACCAAATAGTGGTAGTCTAGTGACTAAAATAGTTAATATGAATATCTTTATTTGAACACTAGTTTGTGCTAAGTCGTTCTCTTCCTGACATGAGTTTCGAGGCACCGTTTACAAAGGTTTAGCCAGTGAGAATGGAAGCTCACCGCCGATCTTGCTCCGCTTTCCTAGCGGCCTGAGCTGTAGTGCCGTCGCCGTCTTGGAATCTCCTTGTGTTTCCCGAGATCTACCTTTCTTTTGGAAAGAACGTTTTGGTTTTTTGTCCTTTGTCGAAGACATCTCCTCTTTGAGATGGTGCTTGCTCTCTCGTCCCGAGGCCTCTCGGTCTCACCGGACTGTAACTCTCGAGTAGATAAGAGCTTCATTCACTCCTTCTCTTAGGTGATTCCAATCTCGGAGATGAAAGATTCTTCTTTACCGTCGGAGCCTCCAGATCCGCCGGATCCTTCACGACATTGCACGGATTCTCCTCATCTACTTCTGTGGTTTCACCGTCGTTGGTTTCTCAGTGGTTATTCCACCCCATACCAAGTCGTCGGCTTCATCTCAGGCTCCGTCGACTACGAAACTCACCCCTCGCCAAGATCTCAAGTCGTCTTCTTCTCTGGCTCAACCGCACTCCTTCTCGCCGACCATGTCTGCTCCGGCACGAGATCCGACTCTGCTCGGACTCCCTTCTCTTTGTCATCCCTCTCGCAGTGGATCTGGATGCTTTGATGCTTCTCCGACCACTCACCATAGATCCTCCGCCTGACTGTGGCTCCTCTTAGTCAAAGAGGTTCTAAAAACTCAATTACTTTTTAGCAATAATTCTCTATGGGTCTGGCCCAACATGGTATGTGGACTTCTTAGTCCAACAAGGCCTTTTCATTCAAGCCCATCCTCTAGCTCTAAACCCATTGCCGATGATAGTTACCCCTGCGTTTCTCCTACCAATATCCTCTGCATTTCGACTAGGAAATTCGTTACCAATTTTATGTGGGTGGCTATCTGAACAAACTCTTCCCTAGTCGAAGGATATTACTCAACTTCCTCCCCTTTTGGGGAGAGCTATACCGCTTTTCTTCTCGATTTAGGCATGTTGTTACAGAACTCGTTAAAATCTTTGTCCTCCAAATCGAGTCTAGAGAGACCAATTCGCTTTCACTGTGCTTCATTCCATTACTCGTCGAGATTCATATCTCCACGTGGGCATTATCAGCTGCTAGATCTGATAGCTCCTTCCTCGTATACTCCATTATCAGTATCGTCGGCAAAATTCTTTGCTCCGTTTAGATATCAGAAGATTAAGCTTCTCCTATGGCCATCTCCTCCGAGCTTCACCATCCCCGTGACTTGTCAAAGCTTCATTGTTTTCGACGTGTCTTTATCCGGGAATTGTCCCGATGATGTCCTTATATTAGACTTAGGCCAATATATGATATTGGGTAGTCCATTGTGGAATGGCCCTTAAGCAATTCATATGCTCCTTTCAACTCTATATCATTGGTAGTGGATTGTCTTCAACCCTGCTCCGTTGTTACGGAGAGAGCAACTCCCTCTTTGCGAGGAGAATTTTCTTCGGTTTAGAATCAAGAACAAATTGTCAATTTTTTAACTGTTTTACCATCTTGTGTAGCGGTCTCCACGGGACCTAAAGATGCAACGAAACTCGTTTCGATGAATTTTCGAGGTGTAGATTGTCTTTCAACGTCACAAGCTAAGGTGACCATCTCTCAGCTTTCCGGCTTTGCCACGAATGCTTTGTCGACGCACCTGATGTGTTTGGATTCGCTGTCGCTCTATCTTGAATAATTATCTTCTTTATGTTTTATTAATTTCAAACATTGTTGTTTTAATCAAAGAGTTTTGATAACTCTATCCTATCCATGTATTGAACCGTTTGAGTAATGAGAATCAATGTGTTGCATAAGAAAAAATTTATATATATATATATATATATATTTTTATTTGATAGAGTTTGAGTTTTTTTTAGTGCGATTTCAATTTCTTTGGTCATTTTCTGTAAACGTTTTTAATGGCCAAAAAACTAAAAATTTTATAGATCTCATAAAATTAGTATGGAGATCGGCCTGAAATTCTCGTAATTAACCTCAAAAATAAAAGCAAAATTTTGTTCTTTCTCTTTTGAAACTCTTTACTTTTCTCTTAAAATAAGTTGTCATTTGTTGTTTTGTATATTTACAGCCAACGGAGAGAGGGTTCCAAGGCTCTGATGTCGATTTGGTTTGATGTATTGGGTTTCATCTCTTGTTTCTTCTCCATTTCCTTTGTTTATGGGTTTCGGGATTTTTAGATCATTTTTGGGATTTTGATCTACTTTTATTTATAGATTTTTAAGATATTCATTATTTATTTTCACCAATGGGTCAGCTTTGTTTGCTTCTTTATATTGATGTTACCAATCTATAGTTTTTTGTGGCTTTGTTTTTTTTTGTATAAAATCATTTCGTTAGTTATTAGTTGTTGCTTTTTTTATATAAATCATTAAGTTTCTACGGTTTATTGATATATGCCCATGTTACCATTTGAAACATATAGGTGTAATATCCTTTTGTAATGAAGTAAGGCTTCATAAGTTATTAAATATGTTACCAATTAAAAATGTTTTTAGTGTTAAGATTTCGATTTCTGCTTTGATGATAAAATCTCGAATTTGTAAACATTATCATTATACCAATATTGTGATTGTTTATTAATTATAATTCAGTATGAAACAAAACTACGTCGGTATGTCCGTGTTGAGCTCATCTCGTTTAATATTCTGTAGTTGTTTAATAGGTCCTGATCGTATTTCCTTAATCAAGTTAATCATTTACAGCTATACAGTTGTGTACTTGTCGATTATATTGTCGATAAATCATCTGTTTTTTGTTAAATCATTTTTTTTTTAATTTTTTTTCTTAGATAATTAAAGAAATTGTTTCATGGACCAGCTATGCAAATGTTTTTTTTTTGCTAAGACCAGCTATGCAAATTTCACGTGCACATATATTTTTTTCCTCCCTTCCATTCTTTTTTTTTGTTTAGTTTCCCCCTAAAATATTTTAAATACTTTGGGACAACTGCACGTCAGAAAATGTTTTGAAAAGAAAAGTTTTTTTTAACACTGTATTATTATTATTATTATTCTATTATAAATTATGAAAATTATTATATCGACGATTTCACAACGGATAAGTATATCGTCTAAATCTACGCCAAACGATTCTAGTTAGATTTTTTTTTGTCATTTAAATTAATTTAAACAATCGAAAATATCTAGAAACTAAATATATTTTTATCTTATATTCACTATGTTTCATATTAGTGTAATTCTACACTTAATTTTTTGTTTTATATTATTTGTCATTTTATAATTTCAATGCACATTTATGACTAATTTTTCTATTTTTATGTTTACTTTTAAGTTTATTTACTATATATATCAAATAAAACAATGCATTAATTAGGGAAAAAATAAAAAATTTAATTATTTTTTAATTTATGTGAAAATTTTCAGAATGATAATTAAATTGAAAAAAGAGGGAGTAACAGCTAATGTGTTTTTTGACAACATAAAAAAGAGGTTGACTTGGCAATTTATTACAGTATCTAACAGATACTCGACCAATAAGATTGTGTACATGGGTCCCAAAATGTAAAAAGATGGAGCCACGTCGGATAAAATGTATTGAGCCGTGATAATGTCTAGATTCAGATTTATGTTGGGTGCTCGAGGCTTTGGTCTCCTTGATGTTTTCTTCAAGAGTAGTGTTATTAGTATACTCATTCTTTCAATCTTTTGATATGGCTTTTAGCCTTTTCCTTTAGCCAAGTTTACCAAATCAAATTTTTAAGATAATATATATTATACTGCTACACAAGTAGACTTTTATCTAACTTTTTTAATATATCAACTGGTACAACTTGATAATTCAACAGCGATATACAATTGTATATAACAAAAATCATTGTTTAATTCGATATTTTTTATCAAAATACTTATCAAATGCACAAAAATTATCTTTTTACCGGTTTATAGTAATTTAAATATTGAAATATATTATTTACAAACAACATCAATATATGAACATACTTCTTACATATTATGATTTGGTGCCATTTCATGATATACTTGTAGCAAGGTTCTTTCACTACATTTCAAGAAAAGGAAAGTTGTAGATGGTTCGGTGGTACATAATTCAGATTCTTGTACCTCACAAAAAGTTGTAAATATGATTATATTGATTAAGAAATCAGACAAACAACCATGTTATGAATATAAGGCATATTTGGCTGATGTAGATAACTTTTTTTAAAAGCCAGTTAAAAAGGTTTTTTTGTTTGGTAAATAAAAGGTTTATAAAAAATAAGGCCATTATAACTCTTATAGAAAATGATGCTTTTGTTTTGATTTTCAGAACATATATATAGTTGATTTTCTGATTTGTATTTTTTGAAAGGCTTTAATTGTTTTAGCCGCCTACAGAATCAATTAGTCCCATGATCACGATTAGCCAAGTGTAATTAATTCAAGAATTAGCGAAGAAGTTGATTTGATGAGATTCTCTTTGTGAAATGAAGGGATCTTATCCATGATGGAACATCGTTATATATGTGCCAACGAAACGAATATGACTTCCGATACTTTAATTATTTAGCGTATATAATATAAATATTGTCGCATATGGACATGGTATCGGCAGAGCCGTGCCTCAACGTATACATTTGAAACATTTGATTAGGGCATCAAATTTTTTTGGAAAAGTTGAATTGGGCATATTTTTACTAGTTTTATTTAGTTAAACTCAAATAAAAAATTATAGAAACATAGATTTAAACATTGAAAATTTTGTGACAGTTAAAATAAACAAAACATTGGTCTACATAATAAAAAGTAAAAACTATTGGCTTCTAATGGTTAAGTAACTAAAAATATATAAACAATTCTTAATTGTATTGTTAAAGAATTAGAGTCTCGAATTAGTTTGTTACATAAAAGATTGAGTAACTTGACTATCTTATTTTTATTCGAGTATATCACATGAAAATTTGAAAATTTTAATTATTTTCCATCAAAAAATTTTAGTTAAAAGCTTTGATTTTGAAAATTTGATTAATAATTTTGTTGAACGAAAAAAAATATAACTAATATTTTAGTTGCTACTTTAGGTTGTTTATTTGTTTTTTTATATGACTATGAGATTTATTATTGTATATATTTTTTTATATATGCACTAAAGTATCTTATCGCTTCGGTCATGCATCAATATTGGCACGCCTCTGGGTATCGGCTCAACTCAACGTGTTAACATGATAAAATACAAAATTAACTATGAAAATAAAGATAAGTTCTTTTGAATATTTATTTTTTAAACTATAATTGTGGAAAGAGTTTTTTTTTTTTAATAATTAGATAAATGAGTATTGACATATATTAAAGGGAAAATTGTAGCAATTGCCATTTTCCGAAAACATCTTAAAAAAATGTCATTCTTCAGATTTTTTTTCCATAAAATACCATTTTTTTTGTCTTTTAGTGTATACGCAAAATACATTTTTACCCTCACATCTCCTCTTCCACACATTATTTTTTTCTCTCTCTCTTTCTCTTTCTCAAATCCCTTTTTTCTCTCTCACTTTTTGTTTTCAACATAAATTTCTCTTCTCTCTCTTTTCTTTTATCTTTTTCTTCTCTCTCTCACGTAAATACCTCTCCTCTCTCTCATGGTGATAACTGGTGGTGAACAGAGATTAGTGATGGATGGTGGACAAAGATAGGAGAGAGACAGTGGCTGTGGACAAAGACACGGTGGTTGTAGACAAAAACGACAGTGGCTGGTGGTGGACATAAATGTCCACACGTAACACTTTTTGTATGTGTATGTACGTATTATTTATCGTCCACAAGACTAAAACTAAATAATCGTTATGTCTTTTCTAGAAATAGAAATAGAAGAAGATCTCCACGTCCAAATGTCTTCGTAGATAGAAGACATGACAGAGTGGACAACTTGAGATTATATTTTTACGTGTGGACAATAAGTTGTCCACTAAAATCGTGAGAGAGAGAGAGTTGTCCACTAAAATCGTGACAAAAAGAGATAGGGAGTTGTCCACTAAAACTGTGACATAGAGAGATAGAGAGTTGTTTACTAAAATCGTTACATAGAGTTGTCCACTAAAATCGGGACAGAGAGAAAAGAGAGAGGAGTTGTCCACTAAAATCGTGGCACAGAGAAAGTTGTCCACTGAGAGAGAGAGAGAGAGAGAGAGAGAGAGAGTTGTCCACCACCACCACCACTTGTCCACCGTCTCCAACACCGTCTTCTGTCACTGTTTTGTCCTTCGTCGTAACCACCGTCTCTATCACCGTCCTCTGTCACTGTCTCCGTCACTGTCTCCCTTTATGTCCTCTGTCACTGTCTCCGTTTACGTCCTTAGTCACTGTCTCTGTTTTCGTCCTTCGTCACAACTACCGTCTCTGTCACTGTCCTCCATCACTGTCTCCGTTACGTCCTCCGTTACTGTGTCACCGTCCTCCATCACTGTCTCCATTTACGTCCTCTGTCACAGTCTTCATTTACGTCCTTCATCTCTGATGACTATTCACCACCGTTTTTGTCTCCGACGGCCTTGTACCACCATGAGATATATAAGAGAAGAGAAAGAATAATGAGAGAAAGAGAGAAGATGGTTTGATTTTGTGAGAGAAAGAGAGAGAGAATAAAATGTGTGGAAGAGAAAAAATGTGTGGAAGATAAGGGGTAAATGAGAGAGAGATAGAGAGCAAGAAATTTCTTTGTATTTCTATGGTGAATTTTTTGCAGATTTTGGTTTTGAAAGAAAGAAAAAGAGAGAGAGAAAGGGAGATTTACGAGGGAGAGAGAGCAAAGGGATTTACGAGGGAGAGAGAGAAAGGGTAAGGAGAAAAAGATGTGTGGAGAAAGAGACAATTCAAAAAAAGATTTACGTGAAAGAAAAAAAGGGAGAGAAGATGTGTGAAAGTGTTTTTGCAAGTGGATAGGGCAAATTAGTCTTTTTCCAATTAATTGTAGCAGATTTTGAAAGAAAAAAATTTAATGGCAGATTAAAAAGAAATTTGGAAAAAATGGTATTTTTTGTAATATTCACTATATTAAACACTATAAGTGTCACTCGTTTTTTTCTCACTTAAATAATATTGATAAAATTGAACCAAAAAATGTTACATAGCAGAGGGAAAATAATTATAAACTATACAAAAATCACGATAATCTTTCTTTTTTTTTGTGTCAGCTTATGAATTTTATTAACTAAAATTCGGGATTACAAAGATAAGAGGGAAGAATATCCTCTTTAATTGAAACAACACAGCAAAACATACAAAATGCAGCAGATAATTCTCGGCAGAAGATTCACAGCGAATTGGAGCCAAAACTTGAATGCGTCGGTAGAGAAATCACGGCATAGCTGGAATGTCGAAAATTAGTCACTCTTCGTTTTGAAAGATGTGACGTTGAAAGTCAATCCTCATCTCCGGACCGTGTAACGAGTCTGGTTGGTTCTTCTGACCCCATAGAGACCACTACGCAAAAAGACAAAGCGATAAGTATGTTGGGAATTTTCCTCGATATTATTACCAAAGAAGCACCGTCTCTCATAGAAAGGGGATTTGATGAAGAAATTCTTTTCCTGGGAGAGAAAGAGAATAACACGAATCTCTCCATGCCCGATATGGAGGAAATTTGAGTAGAGGCAAAGAGCCTCAACGGACTAAGTACCATCAAACGTATCAATTGCAACCAAAGAAGGAGGCTGATAAACCTTCTTATTGGATCAGGAAGCCCAAAACAGTTGGGCCCAAGACTCCTAACGAAGATGGAATGGGCAAGGCCCAACTTTCCACAAAGTAGGTAGTTGTCTTTGACGACCATTAACGCGACGGGTGAGGAGGACCAGGCGAGTTCGACTAAATCCTTCGCTACGCCGGAAAGGTGCATGATATATCATGGTTTTTACCCGTTTTCAACCATGATATAAGTCGTTTTTGTAGAGTCTTTTTGGTGTTTTTAGTGTCTTTACAGGTATTTGGTCATTTGGAGCTTAATGGAAGCTTTTGGAACATTTTGGAGTCTTGAGGAGAATTTAGCTGTAAAGATCGAGTTGGAATCAAGCGACAGATGCTTCTCTGTCGATCGACAGAGCTTGTTACTGTCGATCGACACGCTAGTTGACGAAGCAGAAGATTCTAACCGAAAGAAGCCTGTCGATCGACACAGATTGCTACTGTCGATCGACACGGGCTTTAATGAAGACTTCCACACATTCTTTCAAGACCCATGACGACTTTTTACCCTTGTATATATAGTTTAACTTAGGTTTTTAGTTGAGGATCGAGTTTTTCTTGAGAGAGACTGGAGATATTGCTAGGGAGAGCTTTTACAGAGATTTACAGAGTTTTCATACCGCAAGTTTCAAAACCCTTTGTATCTCTAACTTTATCTCTTTATGCAATTTACTATATTCATGATGTTTGCTCTATTCAACATGAGTGAGTAGTTTGCTTGTTAGGTTGTGGGGGATCCTAGGGTTTGATGAGAAATTGATAGGATTGTAATTTTGCTAGGGTTTATCTTTAGGATTCTTCATCTAGATTGTTTCTAATGCTAGATCTAGCTTGATCACCTAGTATCTAGATCTTAGGTTGTTTTAATAGACACGGAAGTGTTATTAACAACAGGACATAGTATTAGATGAGCAAAATCACCTATTCGCAAAGGAATTTGGCTTAGGGATTTTGTGAACAATTGAACTTGAACTTAATGCTTGCTTAGATTCAATAAATTTGCAAAGGAATTTGGAGTTTAGGGATCTAGGTATAGATAGTCTCTGCAACGGAAGTT
Organism: Arabis hirsuta; assembly: GCA_964056655.1. Lineage (NCBI taxonomy): Eukaryota > Viridiplantae > Streptophyta > Magnoliopsida > Brassicales > Brassicaceae > Arabis > Arabis hirsuta. Next base: position 11,289,864 of record OZ053313.1, read on the forward strand.
GATTGGCTTTACCTTAGTGTTTGAGTTCTAGAACGGCACTTAATTAAACCCTGCAGTAGTTTTATCCTCAATTTTGAATCATACCTGAAGAATTACCCATCGCCTAGCTTTTGTCTCCTTGAATTACTAGAAACCAAAATCGCTATCTCTTGCTTGTTTTATCATTGGCTTTTCATTACATATTTCTTGCTTAGCAAAATCTGAATACTTGAATTGATTGTGTAAATTGATTCCCTGAGGATTCGATCCCTAAGTACTACGAGGATCTCTTAATTTGAGAGAGTAGCTCAGGGTTAAATTTGAGCATATCAAATTTTGGCGCCGTTGCCGGGGAATCGAATTCACCATTCGATTTTAGTTACTAGGAATTTGTCTAAGTTTTTATTTATTTATTTATTTACTTACTTATATTTTCTTTTGTTTTTGCTGTTTCAGGTGCATGTTTAGTCGCAAAACCAGAAGCAACAAGAATCAAGAGTTAGTAGATTTTATTTCTGAGTTAGGAGCTTTAGAGCGAGCTAACCGAGCAGCAACGAAAGCAGCCAGAATGGTCAACAACAGGGTGATTTTGATCCAAGGTATGGATGGGACCATCACAGACCGCCAGGGTAACAAGTACAACGCTAATGGTCAGCGTCTAGATGAGAATGGAGCTGTGATTGCAGAGGAGATTGAGCAGCAGGGCCAGTTGGGACAGCAGCACGAGCCAGCTGGGCATGTGCGTACTTTGGGAGAGCACTACAGACCAGAACAGTTTTATGCCAACAGGGCAGCTCTCAGGCCTCCCGCATTCCCTAGGAATGATTTCGAGCTCAAGCCAGCTTACTTCTCCTTGGTGGCTCAGCACCCCTTCCATGGCCTTCCTTCAGAGCATCCCATGGACCACATTGAGATGTTCGAGGACTTAGCTTCTAGCATTAAGGCCAATGGAGTTCCAGAAGACTACCTTTTCTGTAAGCTTTTCCCCTATTCTCTGAGTGGAGACGCAGCTTACTGGCTGAAGCAGCTAGCACCGGGGTCTCTTACTACTTGGGAGGAGACCAAGAATGCTTTCCTCATCAACTTCTTTGATGAGGCGAGGTCCGAGGATCTTAGGATGAAGATATCTACATTCAAGCAGGGACCAACAGAGGCATTCAATGCTGCTTGGACCAGATTCAAGTCCTATCAGAGGGACTGTCCCCACCATGGTTATAGTGACGTGCAGCTACTAGGTATTTTCTTTAGAGGGATTGACTGGAGGCACCAGAGTGCGCTGGATTCTGCTAGTAAAGGGAATTTCAACACCAATGTTCCAGGTGATGCGCTGGCACTCATTGAGAATATGGCCTCCAGTAGTAGCACCAAGAACATAGACTTCGAGAGGAAGCAACTTGGTAGAAGCATGGATGCAGGATAGATGGCTAAGATGGAAGCCAAGCTAGACACAGTGCACAACTTGCTAGTGGGTAAGAAGACAGTGCAGTTTGCTCAGGAGGTAGAGACCTTCATTCCAGATGCAGAGGAGGATGAAGAGGACTGCAACTACATCAGTGGTACTGGTTTTCAGGGACAGAGATTTGGTAATCAGCAAGGTAACATGAGCTTCAGTGGTAACAACCAGAGGTCTTCATTCACTGGGAATTTGGGTTCACCCAGCTACTCTAAACCACAATTCCAAAAGACTGACTATCCGAAACCTTTTCAGAATGGTTTCTCTAGGAACTATGGCTCCTCTTCTTACCAGACTCCTCCTCCTAAGTCGGCAGATAATAAGATGGAGTCTATATTAGAGCAGCTTTTGGAAGGCCAGCAGAAGATGACGGTGAGCTTCAATGGCAAGATTGATGCTTTGTACACCGACTTGAATGGAAAGATTGAGGCTATCAATCTACATGTGAAGAAGCTGGACACTCAGGTTGCTCAGACAGCTGAGAACTCTAGGAGGCAGGAGGGGTTTCTTCCATCTAAGACGGATGCTAACCCAAGGCACTCAGTTGCGGCCATCACCACAAGGAGTGGAAAGGTCCTCCAAGGGCCTGTGATGAAGAAGGGAGTTGGTGCAGAGCAGTTGGATGAGTCAGGAGAATTTGATGAGAATGAAAATTTTCCCGAGACTCCTCTGTCGATCGATGGACATCCTTGTCGATCGACAGACCCCTCACGGATCGATTCCGGATTTCCAGATACGCAAGTGACGATCGACAGACCTGATAGTGTCGATCGACACGGGCCCCAGAACCGCACAACTTTTTCTAAACCATCGGATGTCGAGGTTGAGAGGGTGTACAAGCCTAAACCACCTTTTCCTAGGAGTCAGAAGAGGTCTAAACAGGAGCTTAAAGATGCTAGGTGCAAGGCTATCATAGACAAGTTGGTTCTAGAGCTTCCCTTTGTTGATGCCATTAAGATTAGTCCTGTGATCCGACGGTATGTGAAGAAGATGGTCACCAAGAGTTTGAGTATAGAGGAAGGAGTGGCTATGATCTCTGAGCAGGTTAGTGCGGTAATTCAGAACCGGATTTCAAAGAAACTCACAGATCCAGGAAGCTTTGTGTTGGATTGTTTGATCTTCATGGATAGGTTTCCGAGGTCTCTCTGTGACTTAGGTTCTGGTGTCAACCTAATGCCACTCTCCGTTGCTGTCAGTCTTGGGATGACGGATTTCCAGCCCACTAGGATCTCTCTTATCCTAGCGGATAGGTCAGTAAGGATTCCGGAAGGAATATTGGAGGATGTACCAATCAAGGTTGGTGATTTCATGATTCCTACTGACTTCGTGGTCCTGCAGTACAACGAGGAACCCAAAGATCCTCTTATTTTGGGCAGACCTTTCTTGTCCACAGCTGGTGCTTTGATAGATGTTCAGGGAGACTGTATTACCTTGCGGGTGGGTGGTTTTGAGATGAAGTTTGAGATGGATAAGCTGGTAAAGAGACCCACCATCGATGGACAGACCTTCTACGTTGATACACTCACAGACCTTGCGCAGGAAGTCTTCAACGATATGTACCCCATTGATCCCTTGGAAAGGACTTTGGTGAACTCTGTGCTACAGGAAGGTCAGCTTGATGAGGATGCGAGGGGATATGCTAGGATGATGGATGCTAACAAGGAATGGAGGAAGATGGTTGCCAGTGCGAGTTTGGGTGAACCTTCTGTGAAAGCTCCACAAGTAGGCGATTGGAGTGAATAGAAAGCTCCAAGGCTTGAGCTTAAACCACTTCCAGCAGGGCTAAGGTACGCTTTTCTTGGTCCTAATTCCACTTACCCTGTCATTGTTAACTCTTCGTTGAACAATGTAGAGCTCACCTTACTGCTAAGTAAGCTGCGGAAGTTTCGCCCGGCTCTTGGCTATTCTCTTGATGATATTGCAGGTATCTCTCCGGATTTGTGCATGCATAGGATACATCTTGAGGATGAGAGCAAGCCATCTATTGAGCACCAGAGGAGGCTTAATCCAAATCTGCAGGAAGTTGTCAAGAAAGAGATCTTGAAACTTCTAGAGGCTGGGATCATCTATCCCATTTCAGACAGTGCGTGGATTAGTCCTGTTCATGTAGTGCCTAAGAAAGGAGGAGTCACAGTGGTAAAGAATGACAAGAACGAGCTGATTCCGATGAGGACTGTGACTGGACATAGGATGTGCATCGACTACAGGAAGCTCAACGCAGCCACCAGGAAGGACCACTTCCCCCTGCCTTTCATTGACCGGATGTTGGAGAGGCTAGCAAACCACCCCTACTACTGTTTCCTAGATGGGTATTCTGGGTTCTTCCAAATCCCCATCCATCCTGAGGACCAGAAGAAGACCACATTCACTTGTCCTTATGGCACTTTTGCATACCGCAGAATGCCTTTTGGACTTTGCAATGCTCCTGCAAGTTTCCAACGCTATATGATGTCCATCTTCACGGATATGATTGAGGATTACATGGAGGTCTTGATGGATGACTTCTCGGTCTACGGTGATTCATTCAAGGGCTACCTTGAAAACTTGGAGAAAGTGCTTGCTAGATGTGTGGAGAAGCATTTGGTTCCCAACTGGGAGAAGTGCCACTTCATGGTGAAAGATGGCATTGTACTTGGCCACAGAGTTTCAGCAGATGGGATTGAAGTAGATCGTGCCAAGATCGAAGTGATAACGAGTCTTCAACCGCCAAGTTCAGTCAAAGAAATCCGTAGTTTCCTTGGACATGCTGGCTTCTACCGGAGATTCATCAAAGACTTCTCCAAAATTGCTCGCCCACTCACCACATTGCTCTGTAAGGATGTCAAATTTGATTTTGATACTAACTGTTTATCTGCTTTTGATCAAATTAAGCAGGCTTTGGTGAGTGCTCCAATAGTGCAACCTCCAGACTGGGATTTGCCTTTCGAGGTGATGTGTGATGCCAGTGACTATGCAGTTGGAGCAGTGTTGGGTCAAAAGAAGGACAAGAAACTGCATGCTATCTACTATGCTAGTAGAACGCTTGACGAGGCTCAGAAGAACTACGCAACTACTGAGAAGGAGTTGTTGGCTGTGGTTTTTGCTTTTGAAAAGTTCCAACCTTACTTGATTGGAGCCAAGGTGATAGTGCACACGGATCATTCAGCACTCAAGTACCTTATGCAGAAGAAGGACGCTAAGCCAAGGCTGTTGAGGTGGATTCTCCTTCTCCAAGAGTTTGACATTGAGGTAAAGGACAAGAAAGGGGTGGAGAATGGTGTTGCGGATCATCTCTCGCGCATTCGGATTGAGGATAATGTTCCTATTGATGACTACTTTCCAGAGGAGAGTGTGCATTTCATAGAGATTGGATCTCAAGTGAATGGGAACAAAATTCAGCAAAGCCCGAAGCCCGAACAGATCGCGAACAGTTTGCCCGAAGCCTCTATGTCGATCGACAGGCTCTCCTCTGCCTGAGTCTCAGATTTCAGAAAATGTCCTGTCGATCGATTTTCATCATCACTGTCGATCGACAATGTGTGCAGAGATTGAGGGTCAAGACTTAAATGCAGTTTCAAAGGGCAATCGGCCTTGGTATGCAGACTTTGCAAACTACCTAGCTACGGAGGACCTTCCTACCGAACTCAAGGGGTATGAGAAGAAGAAGTTCATGAGAGAACTCCGGAGATACTACTGGGATGAGCCTTATCTCTACATGCATTGCTCAGACGGCCTCTACAGGAGGTGTATTGCAGAGAGTGAGATTCGAGATGTGCTGTATCACTGTCATGGTTCTGATTATGCGGGGCACTTTGCTACATTCAAGACAGTGTCAAAGGTTCTTCAAGCAGGTTTCTGGTGGCCTTCAATGTTTAAAGATGCTAATGCTTTTATTTTGCAATGTGATGCTTGTCAGAGGAGAGGGAAGATTAGCAAGCGACATGAGATGCCACAACACTTCATCCTTGAGGTTGAACTCTTTGATTGCTGGGTCATCGATTTCATGGGTCCATTCCCATCTTCTTATGGGAATGAGTACATTCTAGTCGCGGTGGACTATGTCTCCAAGTGGGTTGAGGCAATTGCTAGTCCGAAGAACAATGCTGCAGTGGTCGTTAAGCTGTTTAAGACCATCATCTTCCCAAGGTTCGGAGTCCCCAGAGTTGTCATCAGTGATGGTGGAACGCACTTCATCAACAAGGTATTCTCTAAACTCTTAGAGAAATATGGTGTTCATCATCGAGTGGCTAGTCCTTATCACCCGCAGACGAGTGGGCAAGTGGAGGTTTCCAATAGACAGATCAAGGAGATCCTTGAGAAGACAGTGAATCCCACAAGGAAGGATTGGTCCACAAAGCTAGATGATGCGCTCTGGGCGTACAGGACTGCTTACAAGACACCTCTGGGTACTACTCCTTTCCATTTGCTTTATGGGAAAGCCTGTCATCTTCCAGTAGAGCTTGAGCACAAGGCAGCATGGGCAGTGAAGCACTTCAACTTTGACATCAAGCCAGCTGCGGAAAGGAGACTGATTCAGCTGAACGAACTGGACGAGATTAGACTTCATGCCTACGAAAGGACGAAGGCATATCATGATAAGAAGATCATCTCGAACCAAATGACCAGGTATTGCTTTACAACTCTCGTTTACAGCTTTTTCCTGGTAAATTGCGTTCTCGTTGGTCAAGTCCTTTCACAATCAAGGAGGTTAGACCCCATGGAGCTGTAATCCTTCTTACCAAAGAAGGAAGAGAATTCACTGTGAATGGCCAAAGGGTGAAGCATTACTGGGCGGAAGCCAAGATTCCAGAGGGACACATTGTATCCTTGGATGATGCACCAGAAGCCTGAGCTCCGACACAGTCGAGCTAGGGACTGAAAACAAGCGCTTAGTGGGAGGCAACCCACTTGTAAGTCTGTATACTTAGTTTTTAATTTTGTTTTCACTAATTTTGTTTTAGTTTTGGTTTTTTTTTTTTTTTTTAATTTCAAAAAAAAAAAAAACAGAGTACTCGAGGAAAAAGGACCGTGTCGATCGACACGGTGGGTGCTGTCGATCAACACGCCCTGCGGACAAGCCCAAAGCCGAGGTAAGTTTTCTGATTTCCAATACCCACAAGCCCAAAAACGTGTTTAACAAAGACAAATCTGATTTTGAGAATCAAAACCACTTTCTTACACGATTTCAAAGTGTTCTTGAAGAGATTTTTGCCAAACCCTAACTTTCTCAATCTTTCACCAAATCAAACAATTTTTGAGCCTATTTCATTCGAATTTTGCCCCTCTCTTCAATTCTACCATCGTTTTCATCATTCTCTGAAGGTATGGCCCTCTAATTCTTATTTTTCGTTTCGATTTCGCGAAGAAAAAGGGTGATTTTGAGGTTGAATTAGTTCGATTCGTGTGTTGTTCATGCTTCATATACACTTCTAGAGTGAATTCGAACTGGTTTCGTGCCTTGCATCGTTTGATTCTGGTAGATTATAGTTTGACATGAGAATTTGGGAATTTTTGAATGTGGTTCGAATTGGGTTGAATTGTTGTTGTTATCATGGTACATTGGGATCATACAGTTGCTAGGATTGGTCACGAATGTGTTTATGCTTGAGATTTGTGGTTGCATTTCGAGAATTTGCAGCACTTGAAAACTGCAACCGCGATGACTCTGTCGATCGACAGAGTCTCTGTCGATCGACAGAGTCTCTGTCGATCGACAGGGAGCTCTCGGATCAAGTTTTCTGTTTTGCTAAATTTCGGTTCTTGTGTGTTTTTCTTTTGGCTTTGTTGTGCAGATGCCTCCTAAGGGCATATTGAAGAAGGGCAAGAGGCAAGGTTTGACAAGGGATCGCGTTCGTAATCTCCTCCTGAACCAGAATATGTTATTCGAAGCCTTGCTAATCCAAAGTGGCCATGAGAGGAGAACACGCCATTTCGAATTGAGTTTGAGTCTGAGGATAAAACACTGAAGGAGGTTTTGCAGGATGCACTAGTGGATGACAGAGAGATTCTCAACAAGTGGGACGACTTCAACTCTTTGCTCTACAATGAGTGGCTAAAGGTTACTATGGCACCCACTAGATAAGCCCATAGACTAACGATGGGCTGTTTGCACATTCGAGATGAGGTGGAGGAATTGTTGCAGAAGGTCGGTTTGGATAAGTTAGCAACCCATGACGACGGATTATACCCCGATCTTGTGAGGCAGTTCTTTGCCTCGGTGAAGTTGTACAACAAGGCAGAGACTGAGGAGCAGAAGCTAGATCCGAGCTGTTACATTTTGAGCTTCATGGCAAGTGGGAAAAGACTTGAGATTTCCGCTCGAGGGATTTGCAGGGTATTCGGGTTTCCGGTGGTTCCGGTTGCAGGTTTACCAGAGGACATTGCTGGAGGGGTACATACGCTTTGGAGTCACATTGGAGCAGGTTCGTTCCAAGTGGGGAGCTCCTCACACACCGATATCCGCCATCCTGTCCTTCGTTATCTGGTTAGACTGTTCTCTCCGATGATTTTGTGCAAGATGGAGCCGGGCAAGGTGAGGAAGCACGAGCTGGTTTTACTGTCATATGCTCTGCGGGACCTCCTCCCTAATGAGACTTGGAGCACTGGGTTTTAACCCAATATGGCGGTAGTATTCATGGACCATCTTTACTCGCTGAGGTACACTCCGCTTTCGGCCACTCACTTTGGTAAGAGGTTGTTCACCGTGGGGAATATGCTCACTCCGATCTTCCAGCAGTGTAAGGTTCCCTTACCCTGATATTATTGTGACAAGAGTGATGGATTTGTGGATTTGGATCACATGAAGCGCGCGCACTGGACCAAGGGTGAGTATCCAATTCATTGGGTTTTTACCCTCGCAGTGGGAGGGTCTCGGATGGTTACGATTCCGAGTGTAGTTGACTGGATGCCGGTAACTACGGATGCCTCTTTGCTCTCTTTCACTCCACGTGAGGATTTACTCATGCCGATCGGGACAACTAGGAAGCTGAAGACACGAGGAGTTGGTACTCCGGGAGCTAGCACTTCTCAGGCTCCACCACAGACACATTCTCAGGCTCTGTCACACCAGCATGAATTCCCACCGTCTCTACAGGATCCGGCGAGTGTTGACCAGAAATTGGACTGGATTGCTCGTGCTCTCAAGGCAGTATGGGATGCGCTTTCATGCCAGTCTAGCTGTGTTCGTCCTCGCACTCCATCTCCGCCACGTCCAGCACCACCAGCCACATCACTTAAGGACGCCTCTGATTTCCAGTCCGCTGAGGATTAGGCCTAACGCTTCACCTTTTCTATCCTTTATCTTTGATTTTTTTTTTCCCTTTTTATGTTTGAGTTATTTTTATATTTTCTTTGAGTCAGTTTGTTTTTGGATTTCCTAGGATGCTTGAACTTGATTTACTCTATGGATTGCCTCTGTTTTCCTTTTGATCGTTTGTTGAGTAATGCAGGTTTAGGACTTGTGCAAATCATGAATCACTTTGAGATCAAACGAAAACGTTCCAAAGTTGCAGTCTGACCCGAGACGTTTCTGTCGATCGACACATCTGCTGTCGATCGACAGGCTCTCCGAAAATTCAAATTCTCAACTGACCAACGGTCTGATTCTGAACAGTCTCTGTCGATCGACAGAGCTTGTTTCTGTCGATCGACGGGATCCGAACAGGGGTAAATTTTATCCTTTTCAATCACGTTCGATTTCTTTTGATTTCTTTTGCCAACTTCAGGCTTGATAACACTGGGGATAGTGTTGTTTAAGTCTGGGGAAGGTAGTTGCTAACATAGTTTTTGTTTTTGACTATAAAAAAAAAAAAAAAAAAAAAAAAAATTAGAGTCAAAACTAGTTAGGAACAAACTTTTCCTTGGTTTAGTGGAGTGTCTTTTCAGCATGTGACCATTCTTCCATAGTCAATTTCAAAGCTAGACTAATGGGAAATCCTAAGATTGACCAGTTTCCTGGAGACGTCTGCTACTTCCGGTATAATCCGCCAAGTCAGAGCTACTGCACGGTTCTCCTTGGAATTGATGTCCAGGGGCTTGACTCCTCATTCGTACCTGACAAGTGCAATCTCCTGTTAAAAATAATGGTACTCCTCTCTCTCTAAAAAAAAATCATCAATTGTGTTAGGATTGGGGTGAAATGATAGCTCCTGAGTATATGACGAGGAATAAAACCCGGTGAGTCTGTACTCAAGAGGTGATCATCCAGCTCAAAAGCAGCAGTCTGAGTCCCGTAAAACGAATAAGGAAGACGAGCACTCTCATGAAACTGTCTCCTCACAAGGAACAACGGTAGTGAGTCGCGACCCTATCTCCTGGGAAGGAACAGCAATAGCAATATGCACTGCTTGAGTTTCAACCAAAAAAAAAAAAAAAAAAAAGAGAATAGAGAAACAAATAAGTCTGGGGGAGAGGAAGAATACCAAGTGTTGTATAGATTGATTTGTCATGGTATTGAATGGGAGAAGATTCTTGGCTTTGAGAACATTGAGACCAAGCGATGAAGACTAACGGATTATGCTGTGAAGTGGTGATGAATTTGGACAGCTGCGAATGTCCGCAGAGAAGTACATGGCGGTCTAATTTTGGTTGGTTCTGGGTTATGTGGTTCACTAGGTGAAAGGGTCAATTCGCTACATCAAGGGAAGGTATGTTCTGTGTTTTCAAACCTCTTCCACAGTTTTGGTTTATGTTTTGCTTGAGGGCAAGCAAAGACTAAATCTGGGGGAGTTGATATATCATGGTCTTTACCCGTTTTCAACAATAATATAAGTCGTTTTTGTCGAGTCTTTTTGGTGTTTTTAGTGTCTTTACAGGTATTTGGTCATTTGGAGCTTAATGGAAGCTTTTGGAACATTTTGGAGTCTTGAGGAGAATTTAGCTGTAAAGATCGAGTTGGAATCAAGCGACTGATGCTTCTCTGTCGATCGACAGAGCTTGTTACTGTCGATCGACACGCGAGTTAACGAAGCAGAAGATTCTACCCGAAAGAAGCCTGTCGATCGACACAGATTGCTACTATCGATCGACACGGGCTTTAATGAAGACTTCCACACATTCTTTCAAGGCCCATGACGACTTTTTACCCTTGTATATATAGTTTAACTTAGGTTTTTAGTTGAGGATCGAGTTTTTCTTGAGAGAGACTGGAGAGATTGCTAGGGAGAGCTTTTACAGAGATTTACAGAGTTTTCGTACCGCAAGCTTCAAAACCCTTTGTATCTCTAACTTTATCTCTTTTTGCAATTTACTATATTCATGATGTTTGCTCTATTCAACATGAGTGAGTAGTTTGCTTGTTAGGTTGTGGGGGATCCTAGGGTTTGATGAGAAATTGATAGGATTGTAATTTTGCTAGGGTTTATCTTTAGGATTCTTCATCTAGATTGTTTCTAATGCTAGATCTAGCTTGATCACCTAGTATCTAGATCTTAGGTTGTTTTAATAGACACGGAAGTGTTATTAACAACAGGACATAGTCTTAGATGAGCAAAATCACCTATTCGCAAAGGAATTTGGCTTAGGGATTTTGTGAACAATTGAACTTGAACTTAATGCTTGCTTGGATTCAATAAATTTGCAAAGGAATTTGGAGTTTAGGGATCTAGGTATAGATAGTCTCTGCAACGGAAGTTGATTGGCTTTACCTTAGTGTTTGAGTTCTAGAACGGCACTTAATTAAACCCTGCAGTAGTTTTATCCTCAATTTTGAATCATACCTGAAGAATTACCCATCGCCTAGCTTTTGTCTCCTTGAATTACTAGAAACCAAAATCGCTATCTCTTGCTTGTTTTATCATTGGCTTTTCATTACATATTTCTTGCTTAGCAAAATCTGAATACTTAAATTGATTGTGTAAACTGATTCCCTGAGGATTCGATCCCTAAGTACTACGAGGATCTCTTAATTTGAGAGAGTAGCTCAGGGTTAAATTTGAGCATATCAGTGCAGCTTGCCGGAAAAGACCGACTGAGAGTGTGGGAGGGGGCTCGTGATGGAAGGAATCGAATGTGAAGCTAAATTTGAAATCTCTGGTTGGAGTCGGAAGATCGGAGAGGAAAATCTGAGGGGGCCACCGGCATGACCGGCGAGATTCAGAATCACCGCCAAAGGAGATGTGGTTGAGTGCGGTGGATTTATGTTCGGATTAGACCCAAGCGATGGCGGATGCGGAGGAGAAGAAACAATTGGCTGGGGAGGAGGATCTAGAGACATTGACTTATGAGGAGGAGCCGGATCCGGCGGAGGAGGAGATGGCATATCTGGTGGATATGGTAGAGGATCTGATGGCTTCGGTGGTGGTGAAAGTTCACGCGGTGCCGAGCGCAGCGGATCTGGTGGTTGGGAGAGGAGCGGTCGCGGTTTGCCTCCTCGTCACCATTCCGAGAGAAGAGTCGATGGCTTTACACGAGAGGTGGTTCACCGAAGAAGCGGCTCTAGGCGACGGAGAGAGGGAGACATAAGCGATACACGGTTTTCTTACATTTTTTCATTTGTTCTAAAAGTTTCACGATAATCTTTCTTGAACTCACAAATTGATGAAAATGAGATTTTAGTACGATCCCACATTAATAATCCAAACAATGCTTTGTTTTAAATCATTTTGAGTGGCCACCAAACAAAAATTCCCGCATAACAATTTTTGAAGACGGGTTTTAAATATTTTTGCGATAACTTGACAACAAAACTTGGCATTTTTCGAATAAAATGAGTCTCTTTCGATCCTTTGTCTTTGTTAAAAAAATTCTGGTTGGACTAGATTCAAATTAATCGGCTCAATAGATCGTCAGACAAAGCGAAAACTGCAAACACTTTTCAATCAACACAACAATATAATTGGAATCCGCAAATATCCGAAAAGCAACGAGCCAAAATACTACAAGGGTAAAAAAACTCAGCCAAAAGCTTTATCCCCACACAAAAATAAGCTTTTAGTTTAGGAAGAGAAGCTAATGCCATCGATGGGAAACGATAGCCTCAAAAGAAAAAAAAGAGGTTTAAAATTAAGGGAAAAACTACCAACAAATAGGAAAGCGCGCTACAAGAATATTGAGTATTCATAGCATACGAGTATAGCATTTTTTTTTGTTTATGCTATGGTTTACATGACCAGATTTTATAGATAGCGTTTGGGTTTTTTGAAACGCTATATATAATTTTCGAGGGAAAATAATTAGGATAAGCGGGCAATTTTTTGGATACGCAGCATAGGCGATAGATGTTTAATAGCAGAAGTATTGTCTATCCGCTATCTTAATTGTAAAGCAGGATAAAAAAAAAAAAAAACCCACCTTCGATGAAATATTTTTTCTAAGTGACTCTCTCTTCTCAATCTCAAACTCTCTCAATTTTCTGTCTCAAACACTCTCAAAATTGTCTCTTTTCTCAATCTCAGTCTCAAACTCTATCAATCTCCGCAGAGAAATCCGTGCATGTCCTTTTCCACTCTTTTCCATTTTGCTTTCATCTTCTCTCGAGAGGTAACAGAAAAAGAAATACTTTCTTCTTCACGATTTAGCTTGTGTATGTTTCTTAGGAAGATGGATTTCTAACAATTGATTTGTTGATTGGGTTATGGGTTTTTTTTTTCTCAGGGAGTACGGAGCTTTGGGTGATTAGGTTAACAATATCCAATTCGTGTTTGGGGGTTTCGAAGAGAGTAACGAGATTCGGTGATTCCGTAAATTCCTGGTATATACTTGTTGATTTTGCTATCGAAACTTGTTGATTTTCTTTTCATGAACTTTCATTGCTTTTCAAATCGGGTTTGGGGTTCTTTGCTTTTCAAATCGGGTTAGGGGATCTTTACTTTCATTGCTTTTCAAATCAGATATAACTTTAAATTGGGTTTTCAAATCGATTTGGGGTTCTTTCAAATTGGGTTTCTACAATTTGCTAAGATATTTGAAATCGATTTAGGATTTCAAATCCATTTAGGATACAATTTAAAATTGGTTCGTTTAATTTCAGATTTTTCCCATTTACCATGACTCTTGGCGAGTTTGTCTTTGAAGTTAGTTTCTTTTCGTTTCTCTCACAGACTCTTGGCGAGTTTGTTGGTTTTTCATCGAGGAATTGTCAATTAGTTTTGGTGAATTTTTTTGGACATAGCATGAGATCGATTTTGTTAAGACATATTCATTAAGAGTGTTGATTTTAGTTTCGTTTTATGTGATTTTAAAAAGGATTTTATCTCTGATAGTGTATGGGTTTTGTTAATTTTTGGTCAGATGCTGGAAAGAAATGCTTGAAGAGAGGCGTAAAGGAAGTCGTTAATAGCATAAGAAGAGGCCAAAAAGGGTTAGTTTTTAAGTATTATTTTCATGTAATCTTTGTGTTTTGAATGTTACATATGATTGTTTGTGTTCCTATTTGTTTAGTTTTTGTTTAAGCCGTGTACAACTAAGCCGATGCTCTGGATATCTCTTTGATGAGAGGGCCTGGTTTAGATCCATATTTTTTGTTATGTTTGATCTGATATTTACTGTATGCATAAATGACCTAGTTATTCTACCTTTTGTAGTGTCAAATTCGTGTTCTTTGATTGATTGATATCTGGTTTGATGAATTTATGGTTTAGTGATTTCTAAGGAGTGTTCTTTGATTGATTGATATCTTTTGGTAGTACTTAGTTTTCTTGATTTCACTTTTCATAATGCTTTATTAGAGTGTTTTGCTTTTCTTCACCTCACCTCTCAATGAATTGGGCAGAGTTAATTATCAAGTTCATCAAAGGACCCTAGCCTACTTTGTCTGGTGAGTAATTATTTCTATTCTCTATTTTGGAGTTTCAATTTCGTTTGTGTATTTCATTTGTTATTTACATACATCAGTTTGATGTAAGTTTTTATTATCTTATACTTGGTCGTGGAGCTGTGGACTAGTCTTGTCTTAAGATGGAAAAGTCTTGGGTTTGGCTTCCAAGGTATGAACTTGTTTGTTTAGTATTTTAAATTTCTAAGTATATATTTCAAAGGACAAGTATTTCATAATGTGATTTAAACCTTTTTATATTTTTTTCACTTGAAGGGCTAGCAATGAGTTTCAGACAGGGGCAACTTCTTTTGTGTTTGAGTCGGCAAATAGATTAGGGAATCCTACTGAGATGATATGTCCTTGTATAGATTGCCGGAATATGTGCCATCAGCAGATAGATACAGTGTTAGAGCATCTAGTGATTAGGGGAATGGATCATAAATACAAGAGGAGTTCATGTTGGATTAACCATGGGGATACTAGGACTGATAAGCCAGCTGATGCACCAAACTCTGAGTTAGAAACTTATGACTTGATTAGGACAGCTTTCTTTGATGCTGATTCACATCCGACGAGCCACATTGAAGATGAGACAGATGATATTGATAGTCAAGAGGAGACTGAGTTTATGAAGAAGTTAGAAGATGCTGAAACTCCTCTATACTCTAGCTGTGTCAAGTACACTAAGGTGTCTGCAATTATGGGGCTTTATCGCATCAAAGTGAAGAGTGGAATGTCAGAGAATTTTTTTGATCAGCTGCTCACGATGATTCATGATATGCTTCCTACAGATAATGTACTACCGAGATCAACAGAGGAGATAAAGAAGTTCCTCAAAATGTTTGGCTTCGGATATGATGTGATTCATGCATGCAAGAACGATTGTGTTCTATACCGGATGCAATACGAGAATATGCAAAGTTGTCCAAGGTGTAGTGTTTCAAGATGGGCTCGGGATAAGCGTACTGGCGAGGAAAAGAAGGGGATTCCAGCAAAGGTACTAAGATATTTTCCAATCAAAGACAGATTGAGACGACTATTTAGATCCAAAAGGAAGGCTGCAGAGGTTCGTTGCATTTCAACAATAGAAGTTCAGATGGTACAATGAGGCATCCGGCGGACTCAATCACTTGGGCCAATGTAAATGAAAAATGGCCAGCGTTTGCATCTGATCCCAGAAACCTCCGCTTGGGTATTTCTACGGATGGAATGAATCCATTCTCTATTCAGAACACCAAGTACACAACATGGCCGGTGTTATTAGTGAATTATAACATGCATCCAACATTGTGTATGAAAGCAGAGAATGTAATGCTGACTCTTTTGATCCCAGGACCAACAGCACCGACCAACAACATTGACGTCTACCTAGCTCCACTGATAGATGATCTGAAGGACTTGTGGAATGAAGGTATTCTCGTATACGATTCATTTATGAAGGAGAATTTCCAACTTAAAGCAATGTTGTTGTGGAGTATCACTGATTATCCTGCCTTAGGAAGCTTAGCTGGTTGTAAAGTGAAAGGGAAACAAGCGTGTAACGTCTGTGGGAAGGATACACCCTTTAGGTGGTTGAAATTTAGTAGAAAGCATGTTTATTTGGGCAACAGAAAGAGGCTTAGACCTGGGCATCCTTACAGAAGAAGAAAGAAATGGTTTGACAACACCGTGGAAGAAGGGACTGCGAGTAGGATTCAAAGTGGAGTCGAGATTTTTGAGTTACTTAAGGATGTGAGAAATGATTTTGGAAAACCGTTTGAGAAAACCAGCAAAAGAAAAAGGAAAGGAGTGTGTGAAGATGAGGTGATTTCAGAAGATGAGGTGATTTCAGAAGATGAAAACGGTGAAGACAATGATAATTGGAGGTGGAAGAAACGGTCAATGCTATTTGATTTACCTTATTGGAAGGTTAAGGTTTAACTAATTTGTTTAATAAATTTCATAATATGTTTGTCTTTTTTCTTTTTAACTAAGTCTTTGTCTTCTGTTTTAGGACATGCCTGTTCGTCATAACATAGATGTTATGCATGTGGAGAAGAACGTTTCTGATGCTATATTGTCCATTTTGATGCAAGCTCCTAAGTCGAAAGATGGTTTGAAAGCACGAAGAGACTTGGAAGATATGGGGATTCGAGGAAACTTACACATTCAGAACCGAGGGAAGAGAACATATTTACCTCCAGCTTCTTATTGGCTGTCAAAAGAGGAGAAAAAGAGATTTTGTAAGAGGTTAAGTTCATTCCGAGGACCTGATGGATATTGTGCAAATATTGCCAATTGTGTTTCGGTGGATCCTCCCATTATTAGTGGATTGAAGTCTCACGATCATCACGTCCTGCTCCAAAACCTTCTACCAGTTGCTTTGCGAGGGTTGCTACCAAATGGACCTAGGATTGCAGTGACTCGACTCTGCAACTTCTTTAACAGATTGTGTCAGCGAGTTATTGATCCTGAGAAGCTAATAACATTGGAGACTGAGTGTGTAGAGTCAATGTGCGAACTGGAGAGGTATTTTCCTCCATCTCTTTTTGATATAATGTTCCACCTTCCCATACATCTAGCAAGAGAAGCACGATTGGGTGGACCTGTCCACTTTAGATGGATGTATCCATTTGAAAGGTGCTCATCAGTTTTACTCTAGCCTTTAATTTGTCTTTCTTGTGATGCGTGTATAAGTAACTAACATATTATATGCTTTACATATAGGTACATGAAAATGCTGAAGTCATATGTAAAGAACTATGCAAGGCCAGAAGCATGTATGGCTGAAGGTTATTTGGCTGGTGAATGTATTGAATTCTGTATGGAGTTCCTTCAGAGTTCTTTAACGGTTTCTGAAACCACAAAGCGTAATGAAGATGTGGTGTCCTCTCAACTCATACTTGAAGGCCGTCCACTGCAAAAGGCTGTCCAAGTGGTACTTACTGATAAAGAGCGAGACAATGCCCACCGATACGTTTTGATGAACATGGCAGTGATGACACCATATGTTGAGTAAGTTTCCAGTTTGCTAAAAATTTCATAAGTATAGATATTATAAGTGTATAAAACTAATTTTTTGGTTTTTGTATAAGTATGCATTTGGAAGAATTGCAAGAAATGGATGGTAGATGTGCCAGAAGTGAAACTCTGTTATGGAAATTTCATACAGAGAGATTCGGACAATGGGTAAAGCAAAAGGTGTGTGTAACAATTATCACTGTCCTTTTTAAAATCTGTTGAGTAACTGACCATATATACAACTCATTTTTTTTTTAAATTTGTTTCTTTAGATCCCTGCTAACTCAGCCGAGCATTCGAGCAAACTGAGATGGTTAGCTTATGGGCCAAGACACACAGCTGACACATATAAGGGGTTTATCATAAATGGGCATAGATTTCACACTGAGGACGTCATGCATAAAACTCAGAACAGTGGAGTAACTTATGAAGCTTTTAGCATGTGTAGATCAAGTGCCAGAGATACTAGACATATGGCGGACATAGTAGATTTCTATGGAGTTATACAAGAGATTATAATGCTAGACTACGACATGTTTCAAGTTCCTTTATTTAAATGTAAGTGGGCCAACAAAGGAAATGGTGTAAAAGAAGAAGATGGTTTTACACTTGTGAACTTCAGTGTCAACCAATCTGCGTATCTACAAGATCCTTATATACTGGCATCGCAAGCGAAGCAGGTTTTTTATGCTAGTGAAGATGATTCATCACCTTGGTCTGTTGTAATGAGGGCGCCACCACGAGGATATCACGAGTTAGAGACAGAAGATGAGTATATTGTTCCAACTTTGTCCATTCCTGAAACAAAAGATTTGGGGAATGAGTCTTCTGATGATGAAAGTTTTTATGTTAGAGAAGATTGTGAAGGGGTGTTAGTAATGGAGTCATAGGAATATAACAGAGTCATAGGTTTATTAGTAATGTAGTCATAGGTACATAATTGAGTCTATTGAGTCATAGGATTTTAATGTATTACTTGGTGTATTTTAGTTGTATATTAGGTGTCTTAGAAATGGAGTCAGCTCATTCTTACGGTTTGAAAGTGAGTTGTCTTTCAGGTAAATTGTAATGACGAAACGACAAGTTGATCCAACCATTCAGAGACGGAGTAAATGTCTGCAGCAGAGTGTAGAAGAACCACTGCAGCAGGGTGGAGAAGAAACACTGCAGCAGACTAGAGAAGAACCGTTGGACCATGTTGATGAAGAAATGACGCAACATAACGAAGAAGTTCCTGACGAAGAAATCTCGCAGCCGCAACATGAACAGACTGTGCAACCACCAAGTGGAGAACCTCAACATGAAGAAGAAAATACTAAAACAAGGAAAACAAGGGGGCCAACTAAGATGCGTGCAGTTGCTAAACACCATGACGACAAGGTTGACGTTGAGTTCACATCTATTGGTGAACATGTTGGTAAAGGATCAATAACCCTTTCATCCTTCCTTGGTCCTCTGGTGCAGGAGCATGTGTCAGTACTACTTGACGATTGGAGGCACCTAGATGATCCAACCAAAGACATTCTGTGGGAGCAAATACAGGTATTCTCTGTAATGAATTGCAAAAATCCTTTGTATATTTAATTGGATATTAGTCAAACGTACGAATGTATGACTATTAAATTATTAGGGAAGGTTCAAATTAACTGAAGAGTGGCAAAAAGACTGTGTTTTTAAACAGATGGGTTGTCTGTGGCGTTCTTCAAAATCTAGACTTGTCTCCCAAGTACGCAACGCGAGTAAGAGACAAATACTTGAGTTAAAACCAAGTAACATACAATCTGTTGCAGCATGGAAAAATTGGGTAGAGAGTAGGAATAGTGAAGATTTTAAGGTTTGTATATTCCTAACTATGCATATTTACAGTCATTTCGTGTTTATTTTGTAATTATTATTGATTGTACAAGAATTCAAGTTACTGAAATTTTATTCAATTAATTCATACAGTCAAGTTTGCTAATTAAATATTGATTACATGAATGCTTGTGTAGGTTCAAAGTGACAAATATAGGGAGTTAAGAAAAGCGCAGATACCACACACCACCAGCCGGAAAGGAATGATTCGCTTAGCTGATGAAATGGTATGGTTAATATTTACTTTATTGTCTACTTGTTTGAGCAATTCGTATTAATGATAATGTCATGTTAACTGTAGAAAAAAAATAGCTCTGACCCTAGTAAGGTGAGTAGGAGTAAAGTTTGGGTTGCAGGACACACTCATGCGGACGGAAGACCTGTCAGACCAGAATTTGCAGAGACAATTGTAAGTGACATGTGTTATCTTATAATATAGTCGAATGATAATGAGATAATGTTGTGAAGCATACACTGATTCTGTTGGACTACTGTATCAGGATAATGTTGTGAAGCATACACTGATTCTGTTGGACTACTGTATCAGGAAAAAATTAAATCAATTGATACTGAAATGGGATCCACAAGTAGTAATAGCATTAAAGATGATGCTGTGAGTCAAGTGCTAGGAAAAGATAGGAATGGAAGAGTTAGAGGGATGGGCAGAGGGGTTACAGCTGCAAAGATAGCATTCGTTCAGGCTAGAGACAAGCATGTTCAGAAGCTTGAAGAAACACAGGCGGAGTTACTCAACCAGATTCAAGAGCTAAAAAATGAAGTTCGCAGTATTGCTAACGAGAGAAAGGTCAGCTACTAATCACTCATGTGTTTTGGATTATGAATTTTTTAATTGTTTTGTAGCAATTACATGTAATATTCTTGTGAAAACAGTCCGATGATTCTGTAGCCGATACTAGCACTGGTAGCAAGGTAATTGTTAGGTGTCAACTTCTGGATTGGTGTGCAGTGGATGATGTTGTTGTCGGTGAGGGAGAGTATTGCTCCTCTGAACCAATGTACAAAATTGGACGTATTCCGCTTAGATCTGGTGCATCAGCTGTAATTCTGAATTCAGTAGCAAAAGCTGATGCATATGTGTGGAGGCCAACAACAAATGTATTATTACTTGGCGATGCATTGGCTAACAAGATTCCATGGCCATCTGACAAGATCATTCTGGACACCGAAGAAGACTCCCCAGCAGAAAATCAGACTTCTCCTGCATCGGTAATTTCTGCTCCTCTAATCTTCAATGAATTGGTAGAATATTTCTAGTTTACTTATTCTGAAATGATATTTGATGCACAACTTAGGAACTACTTGACAAAATATCATCTATGATTGGAATTTCGAGAATGTTCAAGTTGCCGAGGGTCGTTTGTGTTCAACTGATCCAAAGCAACTAGTTGATAACATTCCTCTTGGACCCAATGCTGCAATGGTCAAGATCGAGAAGGTGATTAAGACAGACGCCTATTTGTGGAGACCTAGTACTCAAATGTCTGTTATTGGTGATGCACTTGATTGCACCATCGCGTGGCCAATTCAGAAGATAGATCTTGTTAATAAAACACCAAAACAATCTTCACCAATAGCATCGTCACCTGCTGGGGTAAATATTTCTGACCTTAGTATATGATCATGTGCTCGACTTGTAATTCACCTGAGACTTATTGTTTGTTTGACATTTTGGTTCGTAGAGTGCAAATAACAGTGTGGATACCTCCAAATCAATTCGCACGAAGAAGTGCATCCTTTTAGATTGCGGTGACTCAGGAAAAGTCGTCGCGGAAGGCCGAGTTACTTCTACAAATCTACAAGACACAGTTCACTTTGTCCCAATAGGTGATAATGCGAGTAAGGTATGGGTGAAAGTGGCAAAGATTGGGGATGCAAGAGTATGGAGACCAAATTCAGAAGTACAATTCATATCTGATGCTTTAGGTACAACTGTTGCTTGGCCTAATGACAAAATTAAATTTATTTGAACTTTCTGAGTTTCAAATTGGTACTATGGTTTAAGTTGGGTTTGTTGGTCTTATGGACAATATGTTCAACAATTTGTTTGGGAATTTCTTGTTGGTTGTGTTTGTTGGACAATTTGGTAAACATTAGGAATAACAATAGGAACACGCCTATTTAATTTTCAGCTTTTATTTACAGATTTAAAAAAAATAGCAATAATAAAATACCAAAATCTGTAAATCATACGAACACATTTTATAACAAAACAACAAATGCTATGTTTTCAATTTAGATAGCACTAAGAAAAAGCTATTATATAAATAATTATGACACAAAGTAATTGCTATCGTATATATATTTATTGCAGTGAAAAAACGCTATGTTAATGCCTACTAACAATAGCGGACCAAAAACCGCTACCTTAAGTGACAGACCTATTATCGCGGCCGATGATACAGCGTACCTAATACCGCTATGATATCATTCAATAGCATTTTTCGGGCACTATGAATACTCAATATTCTTGTAGTGGCGCGACTGCATCACCAGACATGCGATGAGATCACACAGACCAAACTTTGGACGCGACCATGACTTTTGAGACCCGTGAACCAACGCTTTCAACCTCCAGCTACTATAGTCTCTTAACTTACCTTACTGTTGAATTTTTGTTTTTGTGTTAATTTTTGTTTACTAAAGTATTTGCTTCCAAAACTGTTTTGGTTTGTTGAGTTTCAAACCCAAACCCAAAACAATCAATTAAAGATTATATAGAAATCAGTTTTAGAGAGATTAAGTTGGTTTAGTCTAACTGGATTCAAATTAATCTTAAATGATTATTGAATCAAGGGTGATTCATCCGGTTTATTTCTAAACATAATCAATTTAAGTTGTTGAATCAAGGGATCTCGTAAAAGTAAATGACACTGGCGTCCTAGTCCAGTTGAAGTTCAATGTGGGATCAGTTATGTATTTAAGCATTATGACATCAACCTTATTTACGGATTGGTTTGAGTTTGACTCTTATATTTGAAAAGTTGGTTTTATCGGGAAAAGGTATGGATTTAGTTTGATGTGACGTACAAAGATAAAGAAAGGTTTTCAGAGAGAGCGTGGGTTGAAACTCTCTCTGTAAGGCCCTCTATTCTCTCTGGCCCCTTGTAGGAAAAAATATTATAGGAAAAATGTTTGTACCGTTTATTATCACTTCGCTTACTCGATGGTTGATATATTTCTTGGATGGTGGAAGGTGAGGCTAATATAATACTCATGTAATTTGTCAAGCACACTCACGAACATACATACTATGTCGCAGACACTCGGGAGCAAGCTAGGCATGCCATCGAAGAAATAGCCCACATCACCTAGCATGACGTAGAAACTCTTGCGCAAAATCACCCCAAGATGTATATCACAAAAAGAGAAATGGGAAAGAGGAAAAAATAAATGATGGAAAATTTTCTTGTATTTGGAAAATTTTTCTTTCCATCACACATTTTTTACATTTACATTTACATTTAGAGGAATAAAAGTTGGTGGAACTAAACATTCCTCCAAAATTTTATCCTTTAAGTTGAATTAAAATTGGTAGAGTTAAACATTCCTCTCAAGTTTTACTATTTGGGTTAAAAAGTGTGGAGAACTAATCCATTCCACCTAAAATTTGAATGAATGAACAAATTTAGGAGGAAAATATATCTCTATTATTTTGAGTAGAATTAACTAGCTGAATCAGAAGAAATTATTTTTTATTTCACTCAATTATATTCCAGTATTAAACTTTTTTTTTGTAAATTTAGAATAACAAAAACTAGTAGAATTTAGCATTCTTATCAATTTTAATACCATTCAAATGTATTAAAAGTTGGTGAAATTATTCTTTTACATTCATACCATTTGAATTGGCAAGTGTAGAAAAAAAAACAAATTCAACATCCCACCAAAAAAATTTGAAAAATGAACAAATTTGGTAAAAAATATTCTTCTAGCAGAGAAACAAATGGAAGAAAGAGAAAATTATTTAACTTCTTTATTCTATTCATCCATTATTTTCATTCAAATAGTTCCATTTATTCCACATTCTTGTACAATCATTTGTAGAAATTGAAAGAGGAAAAGAAAAGAAGATCTGTTAGGAGATCTCGGAGATAATGAGAAAAATTGAGAAAGAAAATTAATATTTGTGTATAAGTTATATTTCCTATTATATATATGTAATGAATTTGGTAGACAAGTTATATTCTTGTATAAATAACCCTATTGGCTAATCAATAAAACTGGAGAAACTATTCTAATACTAAGGTTTCCACCAAAATCTATCATGGTATCAGAGCTTAGTAGTAGGATAGTTTCTCTCAGTTTTATTGATTAGCCAATAGGCTTATTTATACAAAAATATAACTTGTCTAACCAGTTTTTTACATATATGTAATAAGAAATATAACTTATACACAAATATTAACTTTCTTTTTCAACTCGATCTCGTAATCTCCGAGATCTCCTAACACCCTCCCGCAAGCTCATACGTGTTACCACGTATGAGATTGGACAATCATGAGGTCATCTTCAAAGTCTTCATACCCAATGTGGGGTTATCAATGACGTTTATACCTCGCCATAAAGTCATTGATTCGGTCGAAGATACCGTAGTAGTTGTATATCTCCATCGTCTCACGTCACCATGTGAACTGAACGAATTCATCAATTGGTCCATTCTCAAAATTCACAACAATATCATCATGTCATCATCTTTATTGGATCTGTATGTACCAGTTGGAGTCATCATCTTCGTGGCTTGAACGAATTTGTAGTTGTCAATAGATAACCACATGAAGACCTGTCTTCTGAATAATAAAAAAAAACACCATTATCAAGTTAGAAGAACAAGATCACGTCTATTTCTTCTTCTTCTTTTTTTTTTCTTTTTTTTTCTTGTTTAGAACCCCCACGTAACTAAAAGAAAGTAGAGAAAAAAAAATTAGAACTAGAATAAACCAAATAGAGAAGAGATCGATAAAGAAGAAATCATAAGAAGAGGTTTTTTTTTTTAGTTTTTAGTTGAAGAAAGAGATGGCAAAATCGGCCAAGGATCGATAAAAGCCAAAAATTTGTATGATTTGGCTAATGCTCATATACCATGATAGATTTGGAGAGAACTTTAGTAGTATAATAGTTTCTCTCGATCTTATTGATTAGCCAATAGACTTATTTATATAAGAATATAACTTGTATACCAAGTTCTTTACATATATGTTGTACGAAATATAACTTAAACACAAATATTAACTTTCATTTTCAACTCGATCTCGTAATCTCCGAGATATTCTAAAAAGATATCTTGGTAAGGAAAAGATCACTCAACCTCAATCACCTTACCAGTCAACCATTCGCCACCGTTTTCCATTTTGGGTCGCATCCGATCTTGTCCAAACTACGTCGATTCATTTCAGTCCACACCTATATAAACATTTCTTAATGAGAGTTAAACCTTGAGTTTCAATCTAGCCCCTTCATCCTTTATTTTTTTTGTTAGGACTCTTTGGATCTATAACTCTTTCTATGAAGACGACTATATGTTTTCATGCAATTTAGTCCTTTCCATATTCTTATGATTATGTCTGGCTTTTCTTTTGTGTTTTGCTTTACCATGTTGATTAGTAAGTAGTCTCTTTTATAGATAATGTATTAGATGAATTACTATGGTTATTGATTGATTCAAGAATCTTAAGTATAGATCTTGATGTGTTGTCGAGTTTTACGTCTCAACTAACTACCTGCAAGTGCACAACAATCACAATTAGTATAGCTAAGGGATCGTATCCACAAGGACTTCTTAACCATACTTCAAATTGTAATGAATAAAACTAAGCTAGAACAAGATATTTTTGTCGTTTTTGTGATTGAGAATAAAGTAAGCAACGAATGTAAATTGTAATGAAAATCAATAAAAGAAAAGCGCTAGGACATATGTATTTTGCAGATAATCATGTAACAATAAAGATTGATTGACTTTAGGGATTTGGGAATTATGAACCATCTAGAACACAAAGCACTGATTTAAGGTCATCCCACTGTCGTGACGTAACTAACCATCTACGTTTTGCCACCCTAATAGACTCAACTGTCGCAGGTTATTACAAGGTGAAAACATGCATTAAAGTTCAAGTTTGAAAAAGTTCACCACACTCCTTAACTAACCTTTTGAATTGTTAAGACGTTTGACTCAACAAATACTAGTTCAGGCAATATAACAAGCTTTTGGAGAATATATCAACATAAGATCAGATCACTAGATGCGCAGTAAAGCAATCATGCATTGAGTACAAGTAAAGATGAAGACTCTAATGTATTCTCTAAACAATCATCAATCAATTATCGATTTATGAAACTCATTGAAAACCCTAAACCCTAACAAGTGAATTACTCAGACATGATGCACGAAAAAACAGAGATAGATAATGAATTGATGATAAATAAACTTGAATTAAAGAGTAAGGGTAAGAGGATTCTTCTCTATATCGAGGTACAAAGCGAGATCATCCACCAAATTGCTCTAGAATCCAAATCTAATGAAGAACACCAAGAGAACTCGTGGTGGCTGCTCCTATGATAAAACTACTCTTAATATTTCGGCATATCCCTAACAAAAGGCTAAAAACAAGTATATATAGGCTTAGGTTCTTCTAGGGTTTACTTCGGGCAAAACGGTCTTTTTACGTTAAATTCTCTCCAAGTCGGTTTGGCAATGTCGGCCAAGTAACACGACCAGTATTGGGTCCAAAGTGCCTTGATTTGTTCCAGCATTGGCCTGGAGTATCGGTCCACGAGGTGGTCCGGTACTTGGGTCGATTCTGTCTTGCTTCACTTCTGAGGCAGCTTGACATGTCTTCAGTAAATCCAGTGTATCTTCCTGCTCCCAGCTCCAATTGAGATGATTCAAACTTCATTGTAAATCTGACTCAAATATATATCTTCACACAAAGTTTCGTCAAATTCAAAATTGATTTGTTCCTCCGTTCACTGCTGAACTTCTGACGTATGCATTCTGTCCAATTTGGTAGAATGTTGATTCTTGTGAATTCTTGGTTTTTGATGGTGTCTTTGGCTTGTGTAAGTTGCTGTGGCTTGGTTTACACCTATTTTGGCTCTTTTAGATCCTTTTTGCTTGATTTCCCTGTAAAGACTCTAAAACTACAAATACGAGAAAAACTACCTTTAAAGGTATAAAACCGTAGAATATAGTAAAATAGATAGTAATATAGGTAAAATATGGGACAGATCAAATCCTCCAAACTTAAGCTTTGCTTGTCCTCAAGCAAAATCCAAGTATAGAAAAGAAGTTTGAAAATAATTCGATTTAGAAAACCATTTGAAAATAACGTTGATACTAATATCGTATGTAACATGATCAATCCAACGGTATCTTCATCATACGCCATCCATAACTTTTGTAGCCTACTCCATGTTTTAATCACAATCCCGCAAAAATCTCAACTGCACTTCATTTGACTCTCTACATTTATTAAGGTGTAGGTGGATTTCTCATCAAGAGAATCATTCGGGGTAGACGACGCTAGGTATTGAAAAAGGCTAATATATGTGGTGAGGTTAAAAGTGTTTTAGGGTTACCATAGAGTTCGGATGCAAGACATTATGCTAAATCGCAAGAGAGAATGGAATTGTTGATATCCATAATTTTCCCAGCCACTTTCTTCACGTCTTTTCCTTTCCCCCAGACTTAGATCTTTCTCCGGGAATCACTTGAAATCTCTTCTACTTGTCTCTTCTTTTATATCATGACTTTCCTTGGGTATTCTTTGGCCTTAAAACTCTTAGACAACTGTTTTCCTTTCCCTTACTTTTATTTTCTTTTATGTTTTTTTTTTTATGAAAAGGGAAATCGGTATCTCTTTGATATGAGTCAAATATAGGCACCAAATATTACCGTGTTTAAGCATCCAAAGAATGGCCAAGCTCTTGTAATATGTTCTTTGTACTCTTCTATTCTTTACCAAATCGTCGCATCTCTTAGTGATAGAAAAATTACGTCGATCCTTTTCTCTCCGACGGTTTTTGCACATATCTGCAAGTATGAAACTAAAAGAGAATGCATAAGGTCTAAAAGAAGATAAAGGGTTTTAGGTAGGGTACCAACTAAAGATGAGTTGGCCATTCATGACAACAAAGAGTGGTAAAAGAGAATAAGATGTCATGAATGTGTGATTCGTTTCCCCGATCTAACTCCTTAATGAGAAATAATTAAAAATCAAGTTAGTAGTCAAATATAATAGAGTCAAAATCGGATTCATCAAAAGTTATGCAAGACGAATTATATGGGGCGAATTCCAGTCATGAAGGTTTCTGAATCGTCTATCCTGGATAAACCTTGTAACAATAGTTATTAGATCATAAAATCTACACATAAATTCCTGAAAATATCATAGTTCAAAATATAGGTTTTTGACTCAATAAAAGACTCAAAGAAAATCATTAAAATGACTCAAAACATAAGAAAATAGAAAACGGACGTTAGTACGATAAATCCCCCCAGACTTACTTCACACCGTCCCGGAGTGAATAGTCACATAAGGGTGAGATGACTCAAGATAATAAAAATGAAAATAATAAAAAGATAGATAGTAGTCGATACACCTGGCTCAAAAGACGGGTGACATAGACTCTGGCGAATCCAGAACTATCGCGTGAAAGTGATCTTCATCGGACTCGTAATGGACGATTTCCGTTTCGTCTGAAGCGGTTGCCTGGACTAGTGAGTGATGTCCGTACTAGGCACTGGCATGGTCTTCATTGGCTTGTGTGTTGTGATGGCTAGAAACATCATCATCGACATTCGCATCATGCTCAAACATAGAGATGAGTGAAAGACTACCAAAATCGTCGCTACTGGTTGTTGCGGTTGTGCTTCTAGATGATCGCCTAAAGAGATGTGAGACTGATTTCATGACTGCTTTTACAAGCTTAGAAATCATCTTTCCTTGCTTGAAACCTTAGCTTCAAGAGCTACTCTCTTCTCCTTTTCTTCCTCAAAGCTAGTGCGAAGCCATTCATCAAAATCGGTGTTTGTAGCAGCTGGAAATTGGGGCTCGTGGGGTGGCGTGTGAAATGTGGAAGGCTGGAAAATACCTCCTCCTTGTAGTCCTCTAGACCTCTCCTTTCGTGCCATCCTAGCTTTCAATTAATAGTAGAACGAAACTCCAACAAGAGGACATCCGAGACAACGATAAAACCATGTGGAACGAGTAGGGTGAAAGTAAGTGTTACCCTCACTCAAGGCTGGGATTTCCACATGTGGGAGTAGAACACACTTGTTCTCTTCTTCATAAGGTGGTGTGAAAAGGTACCCAAAGTTTGTATATTGCTTGTACCATCCACAAAGAAACTGCTTCCGTTGAAAGGCATGGAGATCAAGCTTGCTTTCAACCATTAAAGGGACTTCTAGTTGAAAATCAACACCACACGCATGTAGTATCTTCTCCTTACGGCATCATGCTTGATTTGTACCATTCTTCTAGCTAAAAGCGAGGCAAGGTTCACTTTCTCGGGGTTCTCCACAAACGGTGATATTAGTATGTAAAACTCTTCTTGTTTCACCACTCCATACTCGTGCCTACTGAAAATGATTTGAGAAAGTAGATAGTAGACATAATGAATCGCTAGGTGTGTAATCTTCGATGCTTTAGAAGCTCCGGGTTTTAATCTATCACTTGCAATCTTCGACCACTCATCATAATGGGCTTCACTACCACTGAACTTAATCGTCTCATGACACTCAAGTCCCAAAATATCACAAAGTTCTTCAATACTCAAAGTATACGATTTCTCCTTAACCGTAAAAGCTAGAATTCCCTCCTTTGCTATGGTCGTCTTTGTCCTGGGGTAAGACAATGTTACCGTGGCAAGGAATTCTCTTGCAAGGCTCCCATAGGTATGGTGAGAGATAGTCACAAACTTCGATAGGCCCAGTGCTTCAAGATACCATTCAACATCCTTTCGAATACCGAGTAAATCGAGTGTCTCGAAATCAATACCAAGAGTTAGAAGCATAGCAAACTATTGTAGACCAGCCATGTAGTCCACGTTAGCATTTATTTCGGGTCCAACATGCTTCATTATAACAATCGGTGCTTGAGTCACAACCGTAGTTGACTTGGCACGCGATTTCCTCTTCTTCTTCTTAGGCGGGGATACATGAGGTTTCGTTTGTGTGACTTCCATAAACTGCATTGGTGTTTGAGTAGCATCATCTTCTTCATCTCTTAGTTTGTAACCAAGTTCTTCCTTATTCTCCACCAAAATATCATTTCCATGTTTCTTTGATGACTTTTTTGATTTGGGCTTAGAATGTGTAGGGTGAGGGACTTGAGCTTCGTGATCATGAGTTGTCACGTGGTGCTTCTTGGGTTTATGTCCTCTCTTAGACTTCTTTGGAACAATCTCATTCTCCATTGAAGTTCCTACAAAAGAAAAATCTCGAAAAAACACGTTACGGTCTTGAAAATTACAATTTCCAAAAGAATTATTTTCTAGAAGAAATTGAATGAGAATAAGGCATATCAAGACATTAGAAATATGTAAGAATGATAACCAAAGATAAAATAATTTTTCCCTAATTAAATCATAATTTTCGGATTTAATGGTAATGACATGTGAAAAACACTAAAATTTTGCAATTAAGGTTCTAATGTGTTAAAATTCATACCAATCCTATGTATATGTGATAAACCCATACGTATGCATGCATTAACTAACCATGAATCACCCAAATTCATTTATAATTGTGACCTCACAAATTCATATTGTGAAAACGTAATTAAAGGTGTAAAACATGTAATTAACCCATCAATAATGCTTATATGATGTCTAAACAAGTATTCCTATAATAATTCTCCAAGAACTTAGCCAAAATCAATGAGAATTGTGAAATATGCATAAACTTGAAATTTAGACAAAAAAAAGGGTTTAGAGAGAAATTACCTTTGGATTAGGTGAAATATGAGATAAGGAATGATAATCCTAGTGAAAAACTAAATGAATTTTAGTGAATTGAGCAAAAACCCCAAAATTGGATTTTTAGGGTTCTTGAGCTCAAAAACACTTTTGAGAGAAAGAGATGATGTTTTGTCTTTAAGAGACAAAAAGAAATTTGTGAAAATCTTTTAAAATCAGATTTTGTGATGTTTTTGGTTAAATTTCGGTTAAAAACGGTTTGAAATTGGTTTAGAAAATTAAAATTGAACCGAAAACTTACCCAGGTCGGATCGGTCGAACCACCGGTCGAGTCGGTGGACCGAAACCGGGATCTGTACTTACCATGGTCGAGACACGGTACGTGGCTGGGTAGGACGCGGGATGAATTTGGTCGTGTTGCGACACGAGGGACGGGATCGAGGACTCGAACTACGGTCACGTACGTGACCCGATGTTAGCGTCCGGTGTTGTGACAAGGGACGAGGCACGAGCGTGTGATCGAGACGCGGGGCAAAGTCACACGAATACCGGTCACGAGTCTCGGCCGGTGCTGGGACACTCGAGACGCGGCACGCAGGAATGCGATACCGGTCGAGAACGCGGTCCGATATTCCGTCCGTTGCTTCGCTTGGTCGTGACTTAGTCGCGGAAGGAGTGACACCGGTCAATCGCGGTCCGGTATCGTGTCCGGTACCGGCAAACGGAAAAATATATATATTTTTTTTTATAAATCCTGCAAAATAAAAATAAAATAGATTAGCATAGTATAAGCCTAGAAAAACCAAAATTGAAATTTTAAAAACTATTTAGAGCATAAATAAAAATAAAAATATGGGTTGCCTCCCACAAAGCGCTTGTTTAAAGTCAATTAGCTCGACTCCTTTGAAGATTTTAGACTTCCGGTAAATCCACTAAAGGAATGGTGGTTCCTTTAGCTTCATTAGGCGTTGATCTTTCGGCTTCTATAATGACTCCAAGTGAATCTCAATTGTCATATTTAACAACTAGTGCATCCGGGAAAAACTTCAAAGTGTTCTCAAGCTTACGCTTGATGGTTTCCCTGTTGATCTCGTCTTCTCTTGGGACGAGGATCTTTATCACCATGTTCTCAAAGACATACTTCTCCTTTGCCTTGTTCCCATTCTTAGCATCATCCATAGGTATCAAAGTTGGCTTGATATCCTTGTAAACGTCTTTATGCTTCACCTTGGATAGTTTTGCAACTATCTTTTCTTTAGTCGTAGGATCTCCTTCTTTGACTCCTTTCTTAGCATCTCCGGGATCTATACTAGGCTTCATAGTCTTTACTCCAATCGAGCTTGGTACACGCTTAGCATCTACTTCATCATAGAAGAGATTCTTGTTGATGTTGGCGAAAGAGATTATTCGGTTAGGAAAATCAACAATGGCTCCGGTGGTTGCTAAGAATTGTAATCCAAGTATCAATGGATTCAACTTTCCGGTCTTCATCTCCAATACTTGAAAATCAGTAGGAACAATTTCTTCTCCTACTTTGACCATGACATTTTCAAGCATTCCATAAGGGGTAGAGGATGATAAATCGGCGTACGCTATGTAGACTTTGGATGGTTTGAAATCGGCCAATCCTAGTTCCTTTGCCATGAAATCGTGGATCTCCTTTCCATTGATAGAGCATGGAAAAACAAACTTCCCCGGATTATCAACTTTCTCCAAGGGTATCCTTTTTAGTCTTCTCCTGTAAGCCCTCTTAGATTCGCCGGGAAGGCGTTCCTCTTTAGGTACTTGAACTAAGATAACCTCTTCTTCAAGTGGTTTAGGAGTGACCACGGCCTCCTCTTCTTTAGTAGAAGCAACATTGCAAAACTTCTTTGCTTTCTCTTCGTCTTGTCTTCTAACGGCTTCCGAGATTTGAGCGAGTTGTGTATCCATCTTAGAGAGATGAGTAACAATAGACTCGATCTTAGTGTTAAGCTCTGAACATCTACTTTCAACTATTTGGTTTACCTCCTTCTTGTGTTGGCCTAAAGCTTCTAACATTTGGTTCTTCATGTCTTCAAGTTTAGCATCAAAAGAAACCGGTACGGTTGGTTGAGACGGGTTTAATGGTGGCTTCACTTGATACATTCCCTTAGAGTAGAAGGGTTGCTTGGACTGATATTGGCCTCCTTGGTTGACGTTTTGTCAAGGATAGAATTGATCTTGAGGGTTCTCGACATTGTTGATTCGATAGGACAAATTTGGGTGAGACCGAAAATTGTTGTTGTTGTTGAAATTTCGATTCCCATGGTTTCTTCCTATGTAGTTCACTTCCTCTTGATTCTCCTCCATTCCATACGTTCCATGTTAGGATCATAACTTGTATCATTAACGTCTTCAATGGCATGAACTCCTCTTTGGTTTCTTAGTAGTTGTGAAACAATGTTCTTGAGCTCTGTGAATTGAGTTGAATTAGTTGATGATCTAGTGGTGTTGATGCTCCTATTGTAGTCTTGAGAACAATTAGCATCACTAGCAGTGAGGTTCTCGATCAAAAGCTTTGCCTCCGGTACAAGCTTGGTCATGAAATTTCCATTACTTGCAGCATTCAAAGATGTTTGGTGCTTGTAATCGATTCCATTGTAGAAGATATTCCACAAGTTTCCTTCCGAAAAACCATGATTAGGGCAGTCCCTAGTGTACTCCTTGAATCGTTCCAAGGCTTCAAAGAAGGATTCGGTTGGTCCTTGCTTGAAACTTGAGATCTTGTTCCTTATAGAATTCGATCTTTACTTGGTGTAGAATTGGTTCAAGAAAGCTCCTTTGTACTCGTCCCAAGTAGTGATGGACCGTGGGGGTAGAGACTTCATCCATCTAAGTGCCTTGTCGTTTAGAGAAAACGAGAAAAGATTGCACTTAAAGTAGTCGGCAGGAACTTCATTAGCACGAGTTGTACTACAAATTTCTTCGAAAGTATCAAGGTGATCAAGAGGGTGCTCTGTGGACAGTCCATGGAATTGGTTTTGCTTCACCAATGCGATGATTTGAGGTTTGATCTCGAAATAATTCTTTAGAGGTAGAGGTGGGCGGATGGGTTTCTATCAAAGAAAAAAGCATCGGAGGAATCAACATCTCCGATAGTTTGATGTTGGACTTGTCTTTGACGCAAGGGTTGTTGGAAGTTTTGGTTCCCTTGAGGTTGAAGATGTTGAGCTTGTTGTTGGATTCCCATATTCCTAGGTGGAATGAGATGTTGATCATCTCCATCATTCGGATTTCTGACAATGTCTTCTTGAGGACCACGGACATCATCGCGAATAGGGTGGTTTTGTTGACCACCAATGGGTTGGTTCTCGTCGATATTGGCTCTCTCAAGAGCAGCAGCAGCAGCAAGGGCAAGAGCTTGTTGCTCTTCAGTCATGGCTTGTTCATCGATTTGATCGGCCATCCTTAGTTGTCTTTGTTCCTAAGGGCTCGTTCAAGTTTGTCGATTTCTTGCTCAAGTTCGACTAGACTTTTCTTGTTAGAATTTCTAGTACTAGGCATAAACACCTGAAACACACAGAAAAAAAAAGATAAAAGAAAACGAGAAATCAAATCCGAAAAAGAAAGAAACCAAATTGAAATAAAAAGAAAAACTGAAATTAAAGCGTTCTACACTAAGATTTAATCAAAAATTCGAAGGTGATGTTCTTCGAAATCCCCGGCAGCGGCGCCAAAAACTTGATGTGTTATCGAGTTTTACCTCTCAACTAACTACCTGCAAGTGAACAGCAATCACAATTAGTATAGTTAAGGGATCGTATCCACAAGGACTTCTTAACCACACTTCAAATTGTAATGAATAAAACTAAGCTAGAACAAGATATTTTGTCGTTTTTGTGATTGAGAATAAAGTAAGCAACAAATGTAAATTGTAATGAAAATCAATAAAAGAAAAGGGCTAGGACATAGGTATTTCGCAGAGAATCATACAACAATAAAGATTGATTGATTTTAGGGATTTGGGAATTATGAACCGTCTAGAACACAAAGCACTGATTTAAGATCATCCCACTGTCGTGACGTAACTAACCATCTACGTCTTAGCACCATAACAGACTCAACTGTCGCAGGTTATTACAAGGTGAAAACATGCATTAAAGTTCAAGTTTGATAAAGTTCACGAAACTCCTTAACTAACCTTTCAAATTGTTAAGACGTTTGGCTCATCAAATACTAGTTCAGGCAATATAACAATCTTTTGGAGAGTATATCAACCTAAGATCATATCACTAGATGCGCGATAAAGCAATCATGCATTGAGTACAAGTAAAGATGAAGACTCTAATGTATTCCCTAAACAATCATCAATCAATTATCGAATTATGAAACTCATTGAAAACCCTAAACCCTAACAAGTGAATTACTCGGATATGATGCACGAAAAAACAGAGATAGATGAGGAATTGATGATAAATAAACTTGAATTAAAGAGTAAGGGTAAGAGGATTCTTCTCTATATCGAGGTACAAAGCGAGATCATCCACCAGATTGCTTTAGAATCCATATATAATGAAGAACACCAAGAGAACTCGTGGTGGCTGCTCCTATGATAAAAACTACTTTTAATATTTCGGCATATCCCTAACAAAAGGCTAAAAACAAGTATATATACGCTTAGGTTCTTCTAGGGTTCACTTCGGGCAAAACAGTCTTTTTACGTCAAATCCTCTCCAAGTCGATTTGGCAATGTCGGCCAAGTAACACAACCGGTATTGGGTCCAAAGTGCCTTGATTTGTTCGAGCATCGGCCTGGAAAATCGGTCCACGAGGTGGTCTGGTACTTGGGTCGATTCTGCACTTGCTTCACTTCTGAGGCAGCTTGACGTGTCTTCAGTAAATCCAGTGTATCTTCCTGCTCACAGCTCTAATTGAGATGATGCAAACTTCATTGTAAAGCTGACTCAAAAATCTATCTTCAGCCAAAGTTTCGTCAAATTACAAATTGATTTGTTCCTCCGTTCACTGCTGAACTTCTGGCGTATGCATTCTGTCCAATTTGGTAGAATGTTGATTCTTGTGAATTTTTGGTTTTTGATGGTGTCTTTGGCTTGTGTAAGTTGATGTGGCTTGGTTTACACCTATTTTGGCTATTTTAGATCATTTTTGCTTGATTTCCCTGTAAAGACTCTAAAACTACAAATACGAGAAAAACTACCTTTAAAAGTATAAAACCGTAGATAAATGCTTAGAAAATATAGTAAAATAGATAGTAATATAGATAAAATATGGGACATATCAGATCTCTATCTTTTTCATTATTTAGCGTGTGTTTTATGCTATGTTATATTTTATCGTTCTAAATATAGATATTAGACATTTCATGTTTAAAAGGTGTAGAATTGATGGTCTTAATTCTATGTGAGTTTTCATCCCTATCATAGACAGTGAGTTGACGATTAGGGTGATTAATGATTTTTTTTTTTGTCAACCAATCTTTCATTACTGAGAAAATTTATAGAGATGTTTAAAGAAACCCAATCTTCCATCAATTACATCTGTCATTGAAATTAAACCCAGCTTATCCTACCTAACCTTGAAGATAAAGATAAGAAAAAACAGAGCAAACATGTTTATATTTGATTACATGTGAGATGAAAGATTTTTGACATAACGATGCTGGCCGATCCACGATCTACCATAGCTCCGTCACCGGATTTCATCAAAATGTCCCTGCAATCATCTTCCACGAAAAGGAGTGGCTCATGACAATCAATATCTCCACTCTACCATCTTAAAAGAAATCCATTACTCATAGATCTCTCTAAACCAATCTTTGAAGAGAAGCTTCGTCAACACCTTACACATAGGCCCTCTAATGGGATGACGAAGATATTACTCTCTCACAAAGAATTAGCCAATCTCGATGAAGAATTATAGAAACATCAACTCATAAACCACCAGATTTAAACCTGATAACAAGTGTGGAAAGTTAAAAATAAAACTCGGACAAGCCGAAACAGAACCGGAACATAGCCGGAAACAAAATCGAACATAGCCGAAGATCCAATAAAAGACAAGATCGAAAATAAACAAAGAGCTATAACACAAAAGAAAGCCGAATCCATCAGATCTCTAATCATGCTTTCACACCAACAAAACCAACCGAAGCCTCCTTCAAAATCGATGTTAGATCTACCATTAATGTTAGATATAAAACATCGAGATCTCCAAAAAACTTCAAAGCATAGTTGATGTATGAAGCATGATGAGAGATTGAGGAGTTTATTTATATACTATCCTTCACGATATCGCCGTCGGAAGGACGACGAATATCAGAATTTAAAAAATCGATGGATTGAAAGATTATATCCAAAGAGAGAGGAGGAGAAACTTTCGGAGGTAATACAAATAGTTTCTTGGGTGATTAATGATTTTAATGGGCTTGATTGCATTGTTTGTAAATAATTTTCTAATTGCAAACAAGTTTTATGATAATTATTTTATTAGATTGGAAAATAAAATAGGATAATAGAAATGTGGGCTAAATCTACTTTGAGTGATTATGGAAATGGGCCACTGAATAATAAGATTGTAGACCTATTGTAACATTTGATTGTTATTGGATTACTTTATAAAATGAAAGTTACTAAATATGTAAAAGATTTAGAGTAAACTACATATAGAATTTTGGGGAATATGGCACTATATTATTTATTGGCTTCATATTTAATTATCTAACATCAAATAAAATAAAATTTAGTAACTATCATTCTAATTACTTGAGATTCCAATTTTACTCTTAATATATTTATGGTAAGTTGTTTCATAACTTATTTTCATTATTATCTCATTTAATTTATTTTTTACATATCAATTTTTCTCTCTGATGTCAAAAAAAATGATTAAGGATAAATAATATTCTTAGTTTTTGCATTATTAGAAAACAAAACAACAACCAACATCATAAATGTTTAGACTTTTCATTTATATTAATTATATATTTATATCCATATTTAGTTATAAATCTATATATACTTTTCTATTAATTATTAAAATATTATATAGTTAACTAAGTACCCAAATATACTTATCTTTATATATGTTTTTGAAAAGTTTCCTACATATTTAGGAACGTAAAGAAAAAAAAATTATATTAATTTTTCATCTTTTTCTATTAGTTAAAGCCTAAATATTCTATCATTTGTCATTTTTTCTCTTAATTTTCATGTCTCTTGATTATTAGGAAGACCTTCATAAATTTATGAGAATCCTTCCTAAATTTATTTTTGGTGGTATATTTGGAATGGAAACTTCATTTGGTGGTATCTTAGAGAATATCTCTATTTATATAGTTAATGTTTTCACAAACAATCAACCATACTAGTATATTCACGACTTGTTCACTATTATCTATATAGTTAGAAATATAAATAAATATATTTCAATATACTTAGTTATATATCCATATATAGTTAGCTATTTATAAACATATAGTTGTCTATATAGTTAGTTATATTCATAAACAGTCAACTATACTTGTTATATTCACAAATAGTTCATTACTCTATATATAGTAAAATATTTTCACAAATAGTTTACTATTACACATTTTAAGTGTATGAAACTGGTAATTCATTATATCAAATAAATAGTTAATTATATTAAAATAAAATTCACTATTTTTTATTTAAATAGTGAAATAGTTCACTATTTATGTCAATAGTATCTTATGTGTGATATAGTTCACCATATAATTTATATATTCAAACAATAATCAACAAAAAAAAAAAAGAAAACGAAAAATGTAGAAAAAGAAAACTAAAAAAATATGTCAAATTCAAGTTTATTTTTAGAAAATAATATTATTATTTTTTAAATCAAATACAAATTAGCATATTAAATCAGCAGAAGACAGAGGTAGTTTTCGCAACAAATTGCTCTGAGTTGGTAAAGATGGTATATACACCGAAGGCGTGGCCGGCGTTTGACGTTTACCTTGAAAAAATTCTGAAGTTGAAGGAGAACTTCCAGTACTTTTCTCTCGCAATTATCCCGCGCACCCTCAATTCAAGAGCCGACAAGCTCGCAAATTTGCACGTTCAGTTAATCATAATGTTTTTTTTGTAACTCGTCACCACCATCTTGTGTTACCAACAGGTGGTGATTAGAATTATAATGTTGTTAACAAAAAAACAAATTAGCATATTAATTGTGTATTAAAAATGACAACTTTAATTGAATCTATTAAAAAAGTAAATTAGTCAAATTTTATTTTTTTTTGTTAGTTATTAAATTTACAAACTACATTTAATACTTTATTAATTTACATGCTCAAATATGTTATTTCATCGATTCACCCTAAAATTTTTATGCAAAGTGTTAGATACTTAAACTTTACATATCAACAAATATTTAACTTATTCTAAAATAAAGCTAGTGGACACTTTTTTCTAACTTATTCATTTTCTAAGTAATATAGAATAATCATTTTTCTAACTTATTCTAAAATAAAGCTAGTGGACACTTTTTAAAACTTAAACTTGGAGATCACTTCATTAAGGGGTTAATCGGCCAAGCTCTTTGTGGTCGAATTGCCGTTCGGGTTTTTGAACCATGTTAGTCTGATTGTTGTTTCACTCACATATCCAACCGTTCACTATTACCAAAATCAATAATAGTATATATATAATCATATATTTAACTTATAAAAAAAAGCATATTGTGGAACTCATCTCAGATTATACAATGTGTATTTTGTAATTATCCGATAGAAACTCGAGATCACTTCTTCTTTGAGTGTGGCTATTTAGGTGAAGTATGGAAAGGCCTGGTTTAAGGGATCATGGGACATTCGGCGAGTTGGGAACACATTGTTTCCTTCACGTCAGACACTACTCAAGGTTATATCCCTTTCTTCACTATACGATATGTCTTCCAAGCAGTAGTCTACAATATCTGGAAGGAAATGAATATGAGAAGACGTGGAGAGCAACCCTCCCCACCCACGAAGTTAACCAAGTTGATTGATAAAACAATGAAAATCGATCGGTCGAATACAATTCGATCCCGAGGGGATAAGCGATTTGCGGAGAGTGTAATGTTTTGGTTTCGCACTCAAACAAATTAAAAATTCTATCTATGAAGCATTTATTGTAAAATAGGTTCTTTTGGTTAGGATATAATTTAACATTCAATCCAAAAAAAGCATATTGTCTACATGATAGAGCAAGAGTTAGGGTTCTCGTCGCTAAACATAATGGTGTAAGAGTCATCGACGGTGGTCTCATTGACAGAGGCCGTATCGGGAACTTTCCGAACCATATTTGGTGGCGCCTTCTTGTCATACGCCTGAGATATGTACGGATTCGCCACCATTGTGTACGGAACGTACGGCCATAGCTCCACCTTCTTCCTTGTCGACTTGGCCGCCTCCAAAACCTTCTTCGGATCGACGTATCCCATCACCGTTACCTTCTGCAGCTTCACGTCCACGTCCACCGTCTTCACTCCTACACAAAATAAAATATATTTCCAAAAAAAATAAAACGAATATTTCCAACAAATTATTCAACAAGGCCCAAATTGTAAAATATAGAGTAACTAATGCCAAGATCTATACCAACATGGCGAAGGCGAATTA
Source organism: Arabis hirsuta (assembly GCA_964056655.1). NCBI lineage: Eukaryota > Viridiplantae > Streptophyta > Magnoliopsida > Brassicales > Brassicaceae > Arabis > Arabis hirsuta. The sequence goes on from OZ053313.1 coordinate 11,329,419, forward strand.
ATGTCAACCATTGGAGCATGATGATTGGTTTTACATAAATATATAGAAGTGAACATGCTTCCATGTTGGACCATACATATATGTAAATACATACCTTTGACGCCGGAGAGGATATGTTTGATCTTACGTTCACAGCCTTCGCAGTCGATACGAGCAACTCGGAGAGCTACTGTCTGCATCTGTTTCTTCTTCTTCTTCCTTTTCTTCAATAAGTCTGATATATACTCCATCGTTCCTTCCACTCCCATTTTGACTCACACCGATCCCTTTTGCAGTTTTGCTATTTTCTTGAAGAAACTGAAGATGAGACGAGAATTATATGATTATGGAAAGTGGCGAGTGAGGAAGAAAGGGTCTTTCTTTGTGCCATATAAAGGTGTGTACGAGTCTTGTTTACATTTATCTACAGTGAGTGCATTTCATATAATAATTGGAGGTGACATATGGTTATTTTATCTTAATTTTTTTTCTTTTGTTGAGAAAAAAATAGGATTACATTTATGGGTCAATTAGTCAATTAGTTGTGTAACCAAAAAAAAAAAATTATATTTCAAAAGTTAACAAAAAATCATAGATTTAATGGTTAGGATCTTGCCACTTAGGAAGTTTTGGCTAGATTTTGAAATATAATTTTTTTTATGGTTATACAATCCAATTTCCCACATTTATTGCCTCTAAAAGGGAAAAAAACCACTAATTGCTTTTGCGGTCTCTAGATAGTGTATGAAACTTCCAGCGTTGGCGTTTAATGCATTATATAACCCAAGCTTTGGTGATGGTCTGATACATGTTCTTTCTCTTTGTTCGTTTATTTATATACAAAGAAGTATTAATAACTGATTCATAAATTGTTTCGCAGTTCATGATGTATCACGGGATGAGAGGCCAGAATAAAAGTCTTTACTGTGGCCGACAAAAAAAAAAAAGTCTTTACTGTGATTTTAATCATGATTGTTACAATAGGCATTTTAAATAGTAAAATACCGTGGTCTCTTGCATTTGCTCCGAGATTAGTATGGTTTTCAAATGCTAAAACCTCTGTTATAAAAAAACGTTTTGTGCATTAATTTATATCATATAGATTATGATGGAGAAAAATTGTAATGTCTGTATCTTCAGGATGACATGAATAAAAAGCTTTTATGTTAAAAAAAAAAGATTATGATGGAGAAAAATTGATATTATATTGAAATGTAAGAAAATTATTCCAAAAATACTAATCAAGTTTTGCCGTTTTCATTTTTAAATTGTAAACATCATGTCTCGCTTTTCTATGAAACCCAACTAGTTCGAGAAGTGACAAAATCAAAAAGTAAAGAGTTTACGCAATGAAACCAATCCCGTCAAAGTTTGGTAATTGCGTCCGTTTAATTTTCATATATACTAACAAGTTTTCCTTTTAAAGACATGCTTTGGTGAAACTTCTGTTTAACATTTTCCACATTAGGTTTGGACCAGGTTTTCATGTGAGCTAAAGAGGACCTTGTGAGTTGTGAAGCTTTAATTAGGCTTTACGTGTAAGAAACAACATTTTTTCCTTACACGAAAAATATTTAGTTATGTTTGAGAAAGTGAAATGAAACCATAATTTTTTCATTTTCATCAAAATTTTCAAACTACTGTGTAAATAATTGAGGAGGGTTTCGGTCGATGCCACGTTTTGAAATTATAGTGGTTTTATGCATGAAAAAACAAGTATGTGGCTGATGTGGATAACATATGGCGGTGAATGATTGTGTCAAGATTCAACGGCATGTATTGATAAAGTTGTGATTGGGGTCAGTGGCATTATATAATTAAGATGAAATTGACAATATATATAAAGAAACGAAACAACAATGCAAATGAGAATGACTTTCATTTAAATTCGGTTTTGTTGCGGGGACATCTGGCACCAAGTTAGAGTAAGATTGTGGATCTGATAGGGATTAGATTAACAAAAAAAGACCACCTGTGTTACTATGTAATGTAATCAAATCATTGAGATTATCAAATACTAAAATATTAGCCGAGGTTTATAAATGTCAAGATTATATAGACGTTAGACGTTAACATTTGGAATTATTATTTTGTGTGAAGCTTAACGTCCACATAGAAAACGTTATCAATTGAGATTATTTAGTTTCGAAATCAACCAAATTTGTTTAATAGTTAACTTTATGAAAAAATTCTAAATATGTTTAGTTAAAAGGTAGCTTTCAAACTGTTTGCAATTAATTAAGAGGCAGCATATTTACCTCTCGAATGATATGCCCCATTCCATTATATAATGAATGATGTCTACAACGTTTTGTTTGAGTACATGTGTCTTTTTATTTTAGTTTTTAGAGACCGTTGGAGTTCTGATCTTTTTTAGTACACGTGTCACCTTTAATTTATTTCCATTATTAAGTTATCCAATATTCTTATTTTTTTGTTCTATTAATACCCAATATTCTTATTTTTTTTGTTCTATTAATACCCAATATTCTTATTAAAAACTTTAATATTTAGACACTAGATAGCAATTACAAAGCAAGAAGCCAAGAATTATGAGTTTTGTCATAATTAAGAACTTTATTCTAAAGCTTTACATATATATGAAATTAAACGATCTCGTGCGTAATAATCTTGTAGAAATAATAATGCCACTTTTGTTAACGGAGCTGATCATGTTGATTGAATCTCTTATACGACAAAATATTATGAATCTTAGATTTAAGATTTAAATTGATCTCATTCAGTTTGGAACATTTGTATGTTGTGGTTTGATTCGTCTACGTAGAAGTAAAACATAGACGATGATTCTTTTACGTAGAACACCTATAGGGCTCGACCAAAAAAAAAAAAGAACACCTATAGGTGAACAAAATGGAAACATAACACTAGGGTTAATTTATATTGTGATGTCTATTTACTTAGATTAAAATGTCCATTTTCTTTCATGATTAATTAATTATTTTTACATTAGGTGATTCTCCGCGTTATACACGGTTAAATATTTTTTAGAAAAATTAAATAAATTAAGTATTATTTGGTGGTTAAGTATTTTTTGGTGGTTTATTACATCATTTTGGATTTAGTTCAATTTTCTTTATATGAAATAATACCTCTTTGTTTTCTATTTGTTGGCAATAATCTAATTTCACTAATAACATTGAAGATAAGTTCATTTACAATTTTTTTTTTTGTCAACTTTCATTTACAATTCAACTAACAAAAAAAATTGAATTGGTCTTTAGATCCAATTTTATATCGTAATAATCAAGTAAGATTTTATCTTTTCTAAAAATTTCTAAATTATTATTGATGTTGTAGTGTCGACCTTGCGTTAACACAATACATCAAGCTACTACTACGGTATGTGTTAATTCTTTTATAACTTGAAATTTTGACAAAACAAAACACGACATATTATGAACAGTTGTGTTCAATATCCATTTGGTTAAATATATGTGAATTATTAAATTTGTGAATAACAATATCTAAAATGAAAATATCTACTACGAATGATGTTATTTTATGGTTGATTTCGGTTTGTTTTTACATTTGAATCAAAATATCCTTTATTCAAATAGGTCTTAGATCAATATTATTATTTAGGCATTTATATTAAACATTAATTTTTTAATTTTACGTGAATTGTAAAAATAATCAGATTGATATTTTATTATTTGCTTATAACTTTATATATAAAATATAAAGTTTATTATATAAATAAAAATTATTCAGAACAATAATTTAAAAAGTACTTATTTGTTAATTAAATATGTACAAATCTTTAGAAATTTTAAAAAATGCCACTTTCCAAGTGTCACTTTACAAAAATATCACACTTTTGAAATCTTTACAAAAATGCCACTTTTTCAAAATTATTTTTTCATTATATAGTTTATGTTTGGGTTAACTATGTTATATTAGGGTTTAGTTTTGAGTGTTTAAGAAGTTTTAGGTGTCAAAACATTTTTTAGACTTTAGAATTTTAAGATATATGCTTTATAAATCTATAATTAGTGGCATTTTTGTAAATAGACACCCATAAATGGCATTCTTGTAAATGTACACACAAAAAGTGGTATTTTTGTAATTACCCCTTTATTTATTTGAATTGTATCATAAATATAAATTATGTTAAATTTAGCTTGTCCAAATATCTTAAATCGAACTTAGAATAAAAATAATTTTTTTGCTCACGCAGCGGATCTCTCTTTTTTTTTATATAGCACGAGAGAAAGAGAGATGTGAAAGTAATAGCCTTCCTTACTTTATGTTATGGCCACCACCCATATTATTATTTAGGCATTTATATTAAACATGATTTTTTTAGTTTTACGTTAATTGTAAATATAATCACATTAATATTTTATTATTTGCTTATAACTTTATATATAAAATATGAAGTTTATTATATAAATAAAAATTATTCAGAACAATAATTTAAAGAGTACTTATTTGTTAATTAAATATGTACAGCTCATATTTATTTAAATTGTATCATAAGTATAAATTATGTTAAATTTGGCTTGTCCAAATATCTTAAGTAGAACTTAGAATATAAATAAATTATTTAATATTTTAAAATAACAAAATATATAATTAGAAATTTTATAAATGAAATACAGATTAAAAATGATTTTTTTTACTTTTGAATTAAACTATGTTTTTGTTATTTTCGAATTGTCTGTTAAAAAAAACATTTCAAAAAATTAGTTATATTTGTTATTACAAATTTGAAAAGTTTTTTTTTTCACAAAACATATTAAAATCTCTTTAAAATTTTGGTAAGTCTTTATTATTAATTTCAAAAAGAATATTTATCCTATAAAAATGCTTTAGAATTTTATTATTACAATAATAAATTTCTAAACTATTTTTAAATTAGAAACGAAAATTTATATATAATTTTAGAGAGAAAAACAAAAATATGATAATATATTGATGAAAATCTATTTTGATTTATTTATGAAAACAAATATAATTTTATTTGTAAAATATTTGGTTATTGATTCAAAATTGTCATGTCATATTTTTCAAACCATGTCACAATTGTTTTGGTGAGAGTGATTGTGGAGATGAGACAAAAATATTTTCCGACAAATCACTTTCCAAATAATATAGAAGAGATAACGACGTGGTTGTTTCAGCAACTTTTGCTCAGTTTTTTTATTTAATTTTGGCAAAAGTAACGTTAGTCAGCTTAAGACAAATCAGTAGGTGAAAAAAAATATAGTGATTCTAAGCATGCGCTCCACTCAAATCATATTTTGTTATTAAGCAAGAGAATCTCTTTATGGATCGTCAAGGCTCTAACCAAAAGATCTTAGAGAAATATTCTAAAATAAAACATTTACAAGTATTTGTTTAAAAATAAGTAGTAACTCCCCGTGAAATATACAAAACATATATTTATAAAAATGTATTTTATTGGTTTATAGTTACTACAAGTATTTGTTTAACAATAAGTAGTAACTATATGTATTTTATTGATTTTTTATGAATTTTTATACCAATATAATTTCGCGTTTGGAGGATAAAAATCCCATTCAAAATTTATTTTATATATATATATAACACTAGTTTTATTCTACCGATTGGATGGTCAATTGGTTTTAATATAAGTATTAATTAATTTTTTGGTATATGTTAATGGATTTTTTTTTTTGTTTTTGTCAACGTATATGTTAATGGATTATCAAAAGATAATTGGAACAATTACAAAAATTCCATTTTTTGTGTATACATTTGCAAGAATGTCATTTAGGAGTGTTTATTTACAAAAATGTCACTAATTATAGATTTATAAAGCCTATATCTTAGAATTCTATACCCTAAAAAATATTTTGACACCTAAAACCTCCTAAACACTCAAAACTAAACCATAATAGAATATAATTAATCCAAACGTAAATAATATAAAGAAAAAATAATTTTGAAAAAATGGCATTTTTGTAAAGATTCCAAAAATGCGGCATTTTTGTAAAGTGACACATGAAAAGTGGCATTTTTTGAAATTTCTCAAGATAATTAATGTTTTTATAGATACTTGTTTATTTTATTTTAAGCGGCATTAGAAAATAATTTTATGGATGTTTATGACTAATTTAGTTAAGTGAGTGTCATGTCATAATTAAATTTGTGTCAGTCATAAAAAAAATAATGTGAAAGTCATTTTAAAGAGGACACATAAACATTTTTTAGAGAATGGCTTCCCAATTAATATATAAGGCCATAAGGGATAGGTGCAATTGCAAAAATACTATTTTTGGTGTGTATATTTATAAGAATGCCACTTAGGAGTGTCCATTTGCAAATATGCCACTAATTATAGTTTTTTAAAACCTAAATTTTAAAATTATACCTCCTAAAAAATGTTTTGACCTTTTAAACCCTCAAAACCGAAACTTAATATAACATAGTTAAGCCAAACTAAAATGATATAATAAATTTTTTTTTTTGAAAAAGTGGCATTTTTCAAAGATTTTGAAAATGTGTCATTTTTGAAAAGTGAGATTTTTTGAAAATTTTCTAAGAGATACTATTAAACCATATATAATTAATTTAATTATTTCTTATAAAGCTATATTTCTTAATGGTAGATTTTAGAGAATTTCAAAAAATGCCACTTTTCAAGTGTCACTTTACAAAAATGTCACACTTTTGAAATCTTTACAAAAAAAGCCATTTTTTTTAAATTATTTTTTCTTTATATTATTTATGTTTGGGTTAATTATGTTCTATTAGGGTTTAGTTTTGAGTGTTTTAGGGGGTTTTAAATGTCAAAACATTTTTTAGGATTTTAGAATTTTAAGATATATGCTTTATAAATCTATAATTAATGGCATTTTTGTAAATAAACACTCTTAAATGATATTCTTGCAAATGTGCATAAAAAAATGGCATTTTTGTAATTGTTCCTAGATTTTATATGGGTAAATGGTTGTGTTGTTTAAAGTTGAAACGGTGTCATATTGGTCATTAAAATTGATTAAAGAAGTATGAATATTACATTTTTTGTATTTTTGATGTTTGTTTGGTAGAGTATGGAATTCTAAATTTCGGAGATTATTCTAAATTATAGTATTATAGTATCTATTAAAAAATTAAAAACTAAATGTCAACTAATTGTGTTCGCGATTATTGTGATTAATGTCGAAAATATATATTATTCTCCAATCAGAGCTAAATATCTAATTGATGTTTTAAAAGTTCAATATGTCGATTGGTGTTATTTAGTTGCCAAAAATCCAGAAATAATAAAATATATAATTAAATGTCATATTTAGGTTTTTTTGCCGATTTTTTATTTAGTCAATTATTAAAATTAGTTCATTAATCATAGAGATCTCGATTATGTTGTTAACTTTTTTTAATAAAAAAATATTCAAATAGTTAATTTATTTAGTTAGCTTAATCCATGTCATTTTTTTACTAACTATGCCATCATTTTATAAACTCATGTCATAGTTTATAACCAATCAAATTAAAACACCTAAGTCAAACTAATCAATACATTTCCCTCTTTAATAGTAAGGGGATAAGGCATATTATTACGTGAAACTATATGTTTATCTTAACTAAATTACAAATCAACTCAAAACATTATGTTTCAATTCTATTTTTCAGGTTGACAAAAGAAAGGAGTTCTCTTTTTGTAATTTAAAGTTCAGATTTCTCTTATTATGAAAAGATTTTGAGTTATTGTAAGATTGAATTTGTGTTATTATTAATAGTTATAATATTTTGAGACAAGATATTTTAAAAATATGGTATCGCCTAAAATTTTCTTGCATCTACAAGTGGATATAGCAGACGGGTTTTAACGGTTTTCGATAGTGGACCAAACTGAATTTGGAGAAGGCCCAAATCGAAAGCATCGCAAGTTTAAATCCAAGGAATATCAACGTGATTGGCTGGGTTCTAAAAACAATCTACATCTTTACTTTTTTTTTTTTTTTTTTACAGTCCTAAAATACACTAATCATGTTTTCTTTTAAGGATTTTTTTTTGGTAAATAACAAAAAAAATGAAAAATTAGAAAAAATAGAGTATGTGACAAATTGTAAACCATTGGATTTAGAATTTTTTGTTACTTTTAAAATTATAATTTTTTTGTTGTATTTTTGGCAAATTTTCCCTTTTTTTTTAATTATGAGTTTTCTGCAAAAAAACACTTCAATTGGTTATGATTTGCAAATTAACCCTTCAAATCAATTAAATACAAGTCAATTTTTGAAGTAATAGTTAACCCGCAATATAACCTTCAATTCTCCTACAACAACTATTGATAAACATACAAACAAATTATATATATAGCTACGTCACTGATATGAATTTAAGACAAAACATCAACATTTTCTCCTTGCTCCGATTACGTCTCGATCTCTCCCGCCGACCAACACTATTCAAACTATAAGTATAAATATTTGATTTTCCAAACAAACATGAAACCCAGAAATCTAATTATTTTTTTTCCAAAGAAATCCAGAAAAAAGAGATTTTGAAATTCAATCCATGGTTATGGATTTTCACCCGATACCCACAATTTCTCTTATGATTGGAATTTTCCAAAGAAACCCAGAAAAAGAGATCTCCGGTTTTATGAGTGGGGTTGCAATTGTTTGCTTACATGGTGCGTTTGTGGTTTTCGATTCGATCGAATATGGATTACAGATAAGTATTTGTGTAACGCCCGTGAACCAAAGTTGAGAATTTTGGAAGGTTGATTTGAACCGGTTGGTTCAATTTAATCACCGGTTTGGCTGGTTTGGGTTAAGGGAACCCTAGGGCTCGTGTTTTAAAGGGAGCAGCCTCTGTTTTGTGCAGAGATAACCTGAAAAGGCTGAGAATTTGGAAGAGTAGAGAAAATGAGAAGGAGATGAACCGTCGTATCTATGAAAGAGATGAAGACAGTTTTGGCCGTTCTAGAAGAATAGAGGAACGGATAGGCTAATCAGGTCGGATTGGAGTGAAACTTCTAGGAGATTCGTGCAGAATTGGATCTGCGATCAGTCCACTTCGTGAGTGTTTTCCCATCGAACCAGAAGGAGTTAGAATGCGATCTATATAGCGTTGGAAAGGTCTCGGTCTCACGATTCCAGATCATGTTTCTGATCATGATTCCGAGTGTTCATCAGGCAAAGACCCAGAGGCCAGAGGAGCGTTGCCACAGGTTGAGGTCTGAGGCAACTGATATGCTAAGGTGAGTGTGTGACCATAGGCTTATATGGGTGAAGAATTGGATAGAATGCGTTATTTGTGTTTGTTTGGTTGGATTCGTGTTGTATTGTTGAGTTTTACGCAGGGTCTGTCTGCTGATTCGTGTTTGATTGTTTCGTGTATGTATTGTTGATTGTTCATCCTGGTATTGTATCTCTTTCTTATGCATGTGTGTATAGCCTGTAGATGGGATGATCGTCTCACTGAGTATTTGTGATAATACTCACGCATCTCTTTTTGCCATGTGATGCAGGTAAAGATAAGTGTGATCATGGAATCATGGCGAGGAAGAGGAGATGATCTAGTGTCTCATTTGGTTGATGTTATTGGATTGTTAGAACCGCTAGGTTGCTGGTTTTAAGGAATTGATTTAATTATTGAATTGAATTGGATTATTGGTTCTTGCCCTGTATTGGAATTGGTTTAATGGTTTAGTAATTTTTCTCGTTTAAATTGTTGGTTTGCTGGTTCATGTGCTTTCCGCTGGATGTTGATTGTTGTGAGAATTTAGCATGTTGGAAGTTAGTATTTATGGGAATACTAATTCGATGCTATATATATATTAAAAAAACGGGTCGGGTTGTTTCAGTTTGGTATCACAGACCTTACGGTTTTAGGGCGGGAGAACGTAATTGATTATGTGAGTTAGTCAATTGTTGCGTGAATTGTGGATTTATTGATTATGAGTAGTTAATCAATTGTTGTGTGGGTTTGGAGTTCTAGATCATCTTCTTCGAGCATTCAATGAGATTCCACGGTATGTGTTTGTTTGACTTTTCTAACTTTCTAGTATGCTTAGTTTCTGCTTCTGGTAGTGAAGAAAAATTGTTAGAGGTATTAGAGTTTCTGCTGTGAGTAGTGCAGAGAGAGATGGCTAGAGTTGCTAGAGGTAGAGGCCGTAGTGATTGTGGAAGCCATGGTGGTCGTGGACGTGGGTACGGGCGGGGACTTGTGAGTGAGTCTGCAGCCGTGTGTGTGGCCGAGGGTTCTGCGAGGGACCAGGTGGTGGATTCGCAAACATTTCAGGAGGGGTCCGTGGGTTTGGCTAGTGTGAGTACTAGTGTGAGGACTGGTGGGACTAGTGAGGGTCCCGGTATGACCAGTGTTGCGGTGGATACTGTCGCGAGGTTAGCCCAGGATCGAGATGATCGTTTGGCGAGTCTGCTATAGTTGATCTTGGAGCGATTACTGGGAGGGGTGCCGGCTCAGGGTCAGGCTCCGGGAGTGCAGTCAGGTATGGTTGGTGTGCAGCCGGATGTGGCTGGTGTTTAGCCGGGAGTGGCTGGTGTGCAGCAGAGGGCTGCGGTTGCTGAGGAGCTTCCATCCTACATGAGGATGATGGAGCAGATGCAGAGGATTGGCATTGAGTTTTTCTCGGAAGGTGCCCAGCCTGAGGAGGCCGATGAGTGGCGGATGAGGCTGGAGCATAATTTTCGCAGTCTCAGGTATCCAGAGAGGTACTGAGTGGATCTGGTGGTTCATTACCTTGATGGTGATTCACATCTCTGGTGGAGAGGTGTGATAGCCATGAGAGTGTAGGCGGAGATGGTCTGGAGTGACTTTTGGCAGAGTTTGACGCCAAGTCCTTCTGCAAGGGGCAGTGGATCGGTTGGAGTCGAGGTTTTTGGGAGTTGACTCAAGGTGACCGGTCGGTTCGGGAGTTCTATGCTAGATTTAGCAGACTTTTAGTGTATGCGGGTAGAGGCATGGAGAGCGAGTTGGCCCAAGTGAAGAGGTTCTTGAGAGGACTTCGAGATGATTTGGGGACTCGTGGTAGAGCGAGCAAGTTCGCCATGAGGGCGGAGTTGGTTGAGACTGTTGCAGCGATCAAGGAGGACCTGAGGGAGCAGGCTGTGGTGGATAGTCCACTTGTTCAGTAGAGGAGGTCGGAGCAGCAGTAGGATCCGAGCAAGGGAGGCAAGCCTACACAAGGACAGAAGAAGAAATGGGAGAGCACTTCAGGGTCGAGTTAGAGTGGTCGGAGATGCTTTGGGTGCAGAAGCATGGTTCACGGATTGGCGAGCGGTTCGATGAAGGAAGATGTTCGAGATACTCGGGTGTGTCTGTGATAGAACGTTAGGGTTCTTAAGCACATGGGATTTGTGCAAGGACCTTGTTGGTGGGCGGTTTTGAGTCCTATGTTTTAGTTAATTCTGGAGTGACGAATTGCTTCATTATTCCGGAGTGTGCGGAGAGCAGCGGAATCCGGAGCTATTCCGGTGAGCAGCCGGGAGTAGCTAAGGTTGCCAGAGGGTAGTTTTTGGCTACTTTCGGGCTGGCTCGAGGTGTGGATATTCTGGTGGCAGGAGAGTTAATGCCAGCAGATTTGATTATCAGTTCGGTGGAGTTGTATGATGACATTTTGGGGATGGATTGGCTGGATCGGTACAGGGTGCATCTGGATTATCATCGGGGACGAGTTATGATCGAGCGAGAGGCGGGAGGGTTGGTGTATCAGGGAGTGAGACCGACTTCTGGGAGTCTCGTGATTTCGGCGATTCAACCTGAGCAGCTGATTGAGGAAGGTTCTGGAGAAGTTGCGAGAATCGAAGCTATATGCAAAGTTGAGCAAGTGAAGTTTTTGGCAGCAAGAGATGGGTTTTCTCGGTCATGTGGTTTCTACATATGGAGTTTATATGGATCTGACAAAGATTGAGGCTATCAGAGGGTGGCCTAGACCGAGGAATGCCATCGAGATTAGGAGTTTTCTCGGTTTGATGGGTTACTACAGGAGATTCGTCAAGGGTTTTGTGAGTATGGCACAGTCGATGACGAAGTTAAGAGGGAAGGATGTCATTTTTGTGTGGTCTTCAGCTTGCGAGGAGAGTTTCGTGAGGCTGAAGGAGATGTTGACTAGTACACCAGTGTTGGCCTTATCCGAGCCGGGTGAGCCTTTCGTGGTGTATATGGATGCTTCAGGAGTTGGTCTGGGTTGTGTATTGATGCAGCAGGGAAAGGTAATTGCTTATGCTTCGAAGCAGTTGAGGAAGCACAAGTGCAACTACCCTACTCACGATTTGGAGTTGGCTGCAGTGATTTTTGCTCTAAAGATTTGGAGATCTTATTTATGGCGGAAAGGTTCAGGTATTCATAGACCATAAGAGTATGAAGTATTTCTTTACGCAGTCAGAGCTGAACCAGAGGCAGATGCGGTGGATGGAGTTAGTAGCAGATTATGATCTGGAGATTGGTTACCATCCTAGTAAAGCTAATCTGGTTGCTGATGCGTTGAGTCGTAAGATAATTGCTTCGGCTCAGGAGTGGGATATGGAGGATTTGGTGAGTGAGATTAGCACTTTAGGATTAGAGGTAGCTAATCAGGCGGGTTTGTTGTGTGTCATCTCACAGGAGCCGTTGGGATTAGAGGTAGCTAATCAGGCGGGTTTGTTGAGCAGAGTTCCAGTAGCTCAGAAAAAAGATCTGGTTCTGATTGATGCTTTTAAGGTGGTTAGTATTGAGTATCAGGTCTTGGCGAGCAGGCTGATACTTGTGAATGGACGGGTCTGTGTGCCTAAGGATGAGGATATGCGGCAGGAGATACTGAGAGAGGCTCATTCGAGTATTTTGTATATTCATCTGGGAGCGACTAAGATGTACCGGGATCTGAAACTGTATTATCCCTGGGTTGGGATGAAGAAAGATGTGGCTAGCTAGGTTGCAGCGTACAACGTGTATCAGCTGGTGAAGCTGAGTATCAGGTTCCGAGTGGTTGTTGCAGAGTTACCCATTCCGGAGTGGAAGTGGGACAGGATCACCATGGACTTTGTGACACGATTACCGGTGTCACGAATCTATGATGCTATTTGGGTGATTGTGGATCGTCTGACTACGTCGCACATTTTTTTGCCATTAAGAAGACTGGTGGAGCGGCAGTTTTGGCTAAGAAGTATGTGCGTGAGATTGTGAGGCTACACGGGGTGCCAACAAGTATTGTGTCAGACAAGGATCTGAGATTGCTTTTGAGTTCGGGGAAGCATTTCAGGCTGAGATGGGCACTAAGGTGCATATGAGTACAACTTATCATCCTCAGACGGATGGGCAGTCTGAGAGGACGATTCAGACTTTTGATGATTGATATGTATAAGTTTAATCCTAAGCAATTGTAGTACTTTAGGTGTCAATCCAAACTCAAGGCTATTTTAATCACTAGGAATACAAATCATATAACTTAATCTAAGTGGATTCAAGGTTGTGGTTTTTGTGATAACAAGTTACAAGTAGAGCAATTAACACAAGTTTTAACTCAATTAAATAAAAGAGAACCCATGGTTTAAGGTAATTGATCCTAGGCAATTTGCTTCAAGTCAAGGTGTTTAAATTCAAACAATCTTAAATTTCTATAAGTCTAGAACACTAATGAAGATCAATCCTCTCCCGAGGTAGAAACCCTTATGCAATCATGAACTAAACATCAATTCCCATTGGTTTTGTTCACTCAAACATACATTAAGTTCAAGTCTATTAACTATCTAGCAATCCTAACATCAAATCCCTTTGGTTATTCAAGCTAGAGCTATACTAAGTTCAATCAAACCTTCAATGAACACTTTCGATGCTATTGAATGTTTAAGGTCTAGATTAAAGTGATCAATTCCAATCTAGCATTAAGAACACTTAGTAAGCATAGAAATCCAAGAATCTAACTATAAAACACCTTAACTCTTCAACTAATCACCCATGGATCATCCTACCCCATGGATTCAATATGAATCTACTCACTAATCATCTTGTTTACACTTAATCCCATGATGGATAGAAGCATAATTAAGAAGATAAAACAAGAGTAAGATGCAGAAAATCAAAGGAAAACAAACTGAAATTTCATAAACTTTTCAAGAACACAAAGTTTTCTTGAGAGAAATTATGTTTCACAAAGAGTTGAGAAATCTTGTTAGAATACAAGGATGAAGAACAATCTCCCAATTCTTCTTACACAAATCCAAAAACAAAGAAAGATTATCAAGAACAAGAAAAGATGAAAAGAGAGAAAATCCAAGAAGGAAAAATGATCCCCAAGTGAAGTCCAGCCAATAATTGAGTCTCTCCCCCTCCCCCTCTGGCCAAAACACGTTTCTTATCAAATAGAGTGGGAGTAGGTGGCTGATTTTTCGTCACAAAAAGTGCAGTCTTGAGGACTGGATCGGTCGATCCACTTCCAAGTTCTGCGCTTGCTTCATCTGCTCGCCAGACAGACATGTCTTCACTAAATCTTCGATAACTTTCGCAATACAGCTCCAAATGAGTTGAAACCACTTCCATAGGAAAGATAACTCAATTTCCTTTCCGGTCACAAAATTTCAGATTAATCCGATCAAGGTAAGACCTTCAACAGAGATGATCTTTCAGCCGCTTCGGACTTCTCTTGCATGTGTTTTGCCCATTTGATCAATTCTTCTAGCCGCTTTGTCTCCAACTCACTCCAATGTCTCCAAAGTACCTAAAAAGGAACCAAAAATGCACAAAATGCAAAGAAATGTATCCTAGACTCTAAAATGATCCTAAGTATGAAATGAGACTCAAAATGATGAAAAATATGCAAAAATGTAAGTCTAATGACTACAAAAGCTAAAAAAAACATATACTAAATATGCTAAAATATGAATGCATCAACTCCCCCGGACTTGCCTTTTGCTCGCCCTCGAGCAAACAAAGAGAACAAACCGGTGAAGAGGTTTGAAATGGAGAACTCATATCCAAGAGATTGTTTTCCAAAGATCAAGTTGCCAATGCAAGATAATACATCTCAATGCTACAAATAAACCAATCTACTCAATCAAACTTCTCATTCTCATCGCAACTTCAATGTTTTGCCTCTAAATTCAATGTCAAGTGATCAAATGTATCTTATCTACCAACTCCTTATGTTCATTAAGATTCAAAACCGTGTAGTCTTGCAAATGAGAATTCGATCTAAACCAATCGGCGGCTTGGTAAGAGAATAAGTTCAATGTGAAGTGAAGTGGTGTTTTAAAACATTTTAGTGACTTCTCTCAACATATGGCACAAGTCAACACACAAAAGCAATGGAGAAGGGAAACAATTGATGCATACAAGATGTTTTCTTCCATTCTACCCACCCAATACTCTTTGTGTTTCACTCAAAGTCACTCTTGTTCTCCACACCAATTACTTCATTTTTCTTTCTTTAAATTCAAAAATTGAACCTAGAGAGATCTTCCTTTTACTTAGACAGCTACTCTTGCTTCACTTATCTTTACTCTTTTTTTTTTTTTAGGAGCTTCTTTACTTATATATTTAGCTTAAGAGTAGTGTTTCTTTTTGTTTTCTCTCCCTAGATATCTGATTTTCTTTCTCTAAACTGTTTCGCTTTCACTTCTTTCCTTTTCATCTCTCCAACTTCTCACATAAGCTCACACCCTTACTCACCCTCACCAATTCCCAAAACCGTAATATAAAACAATGAGACTCCAAAATTCTCTCAACCCACCTAGACTAGCCAATGAGACTACTCATAATGGAACAAAAGAACTTGTCGTTTCCATCTCTAAAGATTTTATGCATGAGGTGCAAATAGAAAAAGGCCTCACTCAACAAATTAACGGTGGTTTCAAAGAAAAGCTAGGTGTAATCAAGGTGTGGTACCATCCTCATTCAAATCATGTACTTGAATCGGGATGACCATTCAAACCATTAGAGGGTGGTAAAAGGGATAAAAATGGTTGAATGTGTATAAGTGAACCATGGTTAAGGTCTAAAACTCATAAGCAAGAGAATTAAAATTCAATTTATGGTCTAATAAGGTGGAGTTGGTTTCAATTCAAACAAGTAATCAACAAGACTTAGAGAATCTAGAGCGAAGAGATCAAAGATATGGAGAAGCATGCTTTTCGCGGTTTATGAAGTCTAAAAGAGCATTATCGAGACATTCACAAAGAGAGCTATGTACTAAAAATTTCTACAAGGTATTCCAATCATTATTCTCCATATGAATGATGCAACTAAATGAAAAGAAAAATCTTTTTGTATTTTTCGAATTTTTTCAAATTTTTATGGTTTTTGAAGGTTTTATCATTTACAATGCAATGCATGAGACTCAAAGATAAAAACAAAACAATTAAAAGATTCATTAGCAAATAATGTCCCTCCCCCGGACTTACTTCTCACCGTCTCGGTGAGAAATTAAAATCATAGAGAAAGACATTACGCAAGAGAATGAAAAATAAGTGAATAAAAATGGTATGTACAAAGGAAAAATGGTGGTACCTTGGCGAGAAAAAGAGAGTACATATGGTGTGATTGCGTGTTGGAGAGTGCTTGTTGACCATATTTCATGCTTGTTTAGTGTCACTAGCTTGACAATGGATAGACTTGGGAGGTCCCAAGAGGCACGTTTAACGTCACTAGCTTGACGGTTGCATCATCTTATTCATGCTTTCCTTGCATGTTTCTTTCACTTCTAGTTGTTCCTTCTGAAATGACATATAACATGCAGACAAATCAAACAACAACTACTCATAGATGATAGATAAAACACACACACATATATATATATATACAAGGATAGACATGGGACTTCCTCCCAAGTGAGCTTGTTTTAAGTCTCTAGCTTGACTTCCTTTTCTTTTTGGACTAGGCTGGTGTAGGATCGTAGAGTGGAACCGAGGTTCCTTCCTCCATAGGTATGGCTGCCATGTACAGCTTAACTCTTTGCCCATTGACCGTGAAATCTCCACCATCCTTGTTCCAAAGCACAATTGCTCCATATGGTTTTACTTCCTTGATTTTGAAAGGACCCGACCACCTTGATTTGAGTTTCCCGGGGAACAGTTTCAACCGAGAGTTAAAGAGCAGCACTTGATCACCAACATTGAACTCTCTCTTCAAGATCATCTTGTCATGAAAGGCTTTTGTCTTTTCTTTGTAAATCCGTGAGTTCTCAAAAGCATCAAGTCTAATTTCATCAAGCTCATGAAGTTGGAGAAGTCGCTTCTCCTTGGCACTCTTGATGTCAAAATTAAGCAGCTTTACAGCCCACAATGCTTTGTACTCAAGCTCCACTGGTAAGTGGCAAGCCTTCCCATAGACAAGATTAAAGGGAGTGGTGCCCAAAGGTGTCTTGTAAGCAGTCCTATAAGCCCATAGTGCATCATCAAGCTTTGTGGACCAATCCTTCCTTGTTGTTCCCACAGTCTTTTCCAAAATTGACTTGATTTCCCGGTTGGAAATCTCAACTTGACCACTTGTTTGGGGATGGTAAGGAGTTGCTACCTTGTGCTTGACACCATTCTTCTTGAGAAGATTCTCAAAGAGTTTGTTGATGAAGTGAGGTCCTCCATCACTTATCACAACTCTAGGAACTCCAAACCTTGGAAAGATGATACTCTTGAACATTTGTTGAACCACTTTAGCATCATTGGTTTGACTAGCTTTGGCTTCCACCCATTTCGAGACATAGTCTACAGCAACAAGGATGTATTTATTACCAAAGGATGATGGGAATGGTCCCATGAAGTCAATGCCCCACACATCAAACACTTCCACTTCTAGTATAGGATTTTGAGGCATTTCATTTCGCTTTGTGATGTTTCCTCTCCTTTGGCATGAGTCACACCTTGAGATAAAGTCTTGTGTGTCTTTGAACATATGAGGCCACCAAAATCCTGCTTGTAGTACCTTTGCAACAGTTTTGAAAGTAGCAAAGTGACCTCCATAAGTTGATCCATGACAGTGTGTAAGGATCCCTTCTACCTCTTCTTCAGCTACTACTCTCCTATAGATTTGATCTTTGCTAAGAGTGTAAAGGTAGGGTTCATCCCAGTAGTATCTCTTCACGTCCTTGAAGAACTTCTTCCTTGCATACCCTACTAGGTTTAGCGGTTCCCTTCCACATGCTAAATAGTTCACCAAGTCAGCATACCATGGGCCTGTCTCATCGATCGTTTTCACTTCTTCAAGTTTTCTACTGGTTTCACAAACCGTCATCACTGCACGAATGGCCTTGATTTGCTCTTCAGGAAGTCCTTCATCAATAGGAAACCCACACTCCACTCTCAATCTGGAAAGGTGATCAGCAACACCATTCTCAACTCCGGGCTTGTCTTTGATCTCAAGATCAAATTCTTGTAACAGTAAAATCCATCTCAATAGCCTCGGTTCGGCATCTTTCTTGGCTAGCAAGTGTCTCAATGCGGCATGGTCAGTGTAGACAATGACCTTCGACCCAACCAAGTAGCTTCGAAACTTCTCGATTGCAAACACAACGGCTAGAAGCTCCTTCTCAGTTGTTGCATAGTTTGCTTGTGCACTGTCAAGCGTTCTACTAGCATAGTAGATCACATGTGTCCTCTTTTCTTTCTTCTGTCCCAAAACAGCTCCCACAGCATAGTCACTAGCATCACACATGATCTCAAATGGTAAGTTCCAATCTGGTGGCTGAACAATTGGGGCACTAATTAGCTCATTCTTCAGCTTCTTGAAAGCTTGAAGGCATTCTTCATCAAATTCGAAGATGGTTTCTTTGCACAGTAACTTGGTCAATGGTCTTGCAATCCTTGAGAAGTCTTTGATGAATCTTCGATAGAATCCAGCATGGCCAAGAAAATTTCGAACTTCTTTCACTGTCCTTGGTGGTGTTAACCCTACCATCACATCAGTCTTGGCCTGATCTACTTCAATGCCCTTTCTAGAAATCTTGTGTCCAAGCACAATCCCTTCTTTGACCATGAAATGACACTTCTCCCAGTTGAGTACAAGGTTGGTATCTTCACAGCGCTGTAAGACTCTGCACAAGTTGGACAAACAAGCAGAAAACGAAGATCCATAGACAGAGAAGTCATCCATAAAGACCTCCACAACATCCTCAATGAGATCAGAGAAAATCGACATCATTGCTCTTTGAAATGTCGCTGGTGCATTGCACAGTCCAAATGGAATTCTTCGATAAGCAAAGGTACCATAAGGACAAGTGAATGTCATTTTCTCCTGGTCATTGGGATGTATGGGAATTTGGAAAAATTCCGAGTATCCATCAAGAAAACAATAATAAGGATGGTTTGCTAGCCTCTCTAACATTTGATCGATGAATGGCAAAGGAAAATGATCATTCCTAGAGGCGGAGTTAAGTTTGCGGTAATCAATACACATCCTATGTCCAGTTATAGTTCTAGTTGGTATCAACTCATTTCTCTCATTCCTAACAACAGTTATACCGCCTTTCTTTGGAACTACATGTACAAGAGACACCCAATTACTATCAGAGATTGGGTATATCACACCAGCATCTAAGAGCTTAAGAATCTCTTTCTTTACAACATCCTTCAGGTTGGGGTTCAACCTTCTTTGACGTTCTATTGAAGTCATTGATTCATTCTCAAGGTGTATCCTATGCATGCACAATGAAGACGATATTCCCTTTATATCATCTAGTGAGTATCCTATTGCTCTTCTAAACTTTTTCAGTTCATTCAAAAGTTTAGATAATTCATTTTCTTCTAGCTCATTACTTACAATGACAGGGTATGTATCATGAGGACCAAGAAATGCATACCTGAGCCCCAAAGGGAGTGGTTTGAGATCAATTTTTGGAGCATTGAGTTCACTCCAATCTTCATCCCGAGACTCGGTTTTGACAGCAACTGAGGCGACATGGTGCATTGTTTGTGGTAGTTCTAGGAACTTCTCCTCTTCAACTATCCTTTCGTGCGAATTCATCATTCTGACATACTCTGTGCTCACTCTATCTTCAACCAACTGAGATTCTCCATCAATAGTAAGAGCATGTTGTAGAGAGTCCTCTAATGCTGTCTCTTCCAAGAACTTTTCAGCCAATTCTTCATTCTCTTCAATGTAGAACACTTGACCTTGAATTGTGGGCTTCTTCATCATCTCCTTTACATCAAACTGAAGAGTGTTTCCTTCCCCAAAACGAAGATCAATCTTGCCATCTTTCACATTTACCATGGCTCCAACAGTGGCTAAGAATGGTCTTCCAAAAATCAGAGGGTCTTTGGGCTCTTCATCCATTTCCAAAACGACAAAATCGGTAGGAATCTCATAATTTCCAATTATGACAGGGAGATCTTCCAAGATACCAATAGGAAGTTTCACAGAGCGATCAGCCAATACCAAGGATATCCTACACTTTTTGTATTGTGTAAAACCAAGCTTCTTTGCAACAGATAGAGGCATAAGGCTAATACTTGCTCCCAAGTCACACAAACAATTCTCAAAGGTCAAGGGGCCTATTGCGCATGGTAAGGTGAAGCTCCCTGGGTCTTCTAGCTTCCTAGTCACGGTTAACCTTTGAATAATGGCACTACACTCGTGCGTAAGAACCATCATGCCCTCCATTTCCTTCTTTTTCTCAGCGACGACATCCTTCAAGAATTTGCTATATTGAGGAACTAGCATAAAGGCATCAAGGATTGGCATTGTGACCTGCACTTCACTCATTTGCTTCTCAAAGAGTGTTTTGTACTTCTCTAGCAGATGCTTCTTGAACCTCCCAAGAAAGGGTAACTTCGGCTCATACGGTGAAAGAGTAATCGGAATTGCGTTTGATGTAGTGGCAGCTTCATTCTTGTTCACAATTTTCTTCTCTCCTCCAACATTTTCATTGCCTTTAGCTGCAACAATCTTCTCTATGATCACTTGATTTGTTTTCTCATCCACAATGACCACATCCTCATTTACATTGATGGCCACCTCCCCACCTTGTTTCTCATCATCCTTGATGAGGACTCGTTGAGGTAATTCTCGTCCACTTCGAAGAGTGATAGAATGCAATGTCTCTTTTGGATTTTGCTCGGATTTTCCTGGAAGTGATCCCATTGGTCGTTGGGTGTGAGAAGTGAAGGAAGCAAACTGTTGCTCCAAGTTTTTGAGTTTGTTGTTGAGTTCATTGTAGCTCCCATCAATTTTGGAATTCATTGTTTTCAACTCATCTTTGATCTCCCGCTTTGTTGAGGCATTTGAGTCAAGTATCTGCTTGAACATTGATTCCACACTTGTGTCATGTGGTTGTTGTTGTGACGAACTTGGTTGTCCTTGAACAAACTGGTTGCCTCTGTTGCTGAAACCCGGCGGATATGTTGGTTTTGCGTCGTATCCCCCTTGTTGATTGTTGAAGATGGGCTTTGGCTGGTAATTATTTTGGTATGGTGGTTTGTTGTTGAAGTTTCCTTGATCTCTTTGCTGGTAGTTCCCTTGATCGCGTGGTTGAAATTGAAAGTTTGAATCCTTCGTGTACCATGTACCATTGGCATTGATATAGGAAACATCTTCTTGTCTTTCCATTCCTTCCACTTCATTTGGCATTGGAGTCATTCCGTGGCTTTGGTTACCAACATAGTTGACGTGTGCTTGTGTAGGTATTTCTTTGAGAAGAAGATCCATCTTTTCTTGTAGAGACCGCAATTCCTTTTTGGTGGAGGTATCTTCACTTGCACCACCTCTGTTATGTCGATCATACTCATCATTGTAAATAGAGTCACTTTGAGCCATGTTCTCGACAAGCTCCCAAGCTTCATCTTCAATTCGTCCCAAGTAGTAACCATTACTAGCAGTGTCAAGTCGGCTTCGATAAGTAGGCAAGATTCCTCGGTAGAATGTGTTTAGGAGATTTGCCTTTGTGAAGCCATGGTGTGGACATTGTGTTTGGTACCCTTTGAATCTATCCCATGCTTCACCAAAGCTCTCAAGATTCATTTGTTTGAAGCTTGAGATGTCACTCCTTATCTTTGCAGTTCTTGCACTAGAGAAAAACTTGTTGAGGAAGGCTTCTTTGCACTCATTCCAAGTTGTAATTGAATCACTTGGTATATTCTTCTCCCATGTGTGAGCTTTGCTTCCCAATGAGAATGGAAACAATCTTAGTTTGAATGCATCTTCGGAAACACCATTTGTCTTTGTTGTGCCACAATATTGGTCAAATTTGTGCAAGTGATCGATTGGATCCTCCAAAGCAAGACCATGGTATTTGTTGCCCTCTATCATGTTGATCAAGCTTGACTTGATCTCAAAGTTGTTGTTGCCCACAGCTGGGGCACGAATTCCCAATCTGCTCCCATTGATATGTGGCTTGTCATAAGTTCCAATGCCTCTTGATTGACGATCTTGATGTTGTGGCCTAAGGTTTGCAGCTCCTTGGCCAAGTTCGTCTGGATCAGCTCGAAGACGGACTCCTTGGATATTTTTTCTATTGTCGTCAACTCCATGGATACCTTCCGGTTGATCTTGATTTCGTTCCATCTCAAGCCCCAATCGATGCAAGTGTGCTTGCTTTTCGTTCTCTCTTCTCGTTCTTCCCAACGCTCTTTCGAAGCTTGTGATGTTGTCAACTCTTGGAACAAGGTTTGTTGGTCCTTTACTCCTCAAGTTCATACACCTATCATCCAAAGAGAGATGAAGATAGAGAATGAGTAACTTACTAAACGAAAATAAAACTTAGTCTCAAGTAATGACCAAATCCTAATGTCAAAATCAGCCTTGAGAATGGCAACGGCGCCAAACTTGATATGTATAAGTTTAATCCTAAGCAATTGTAGTACTTTAGGTGTCAATCCAAACTCAAGGCTATTTTAATCACTAGGAATACAAATCATATAACTTAATCTAAGTGGATTCAAGGTTGTGGTTTTTGTGATAACAAGTTACAAGTAGAGCAATTAACACAAGTTTTAACTCAATTAAATAAAAGAGAACCCATGGTTTAAGGTAATTGATCCTAGGCAATTTGCTTCAAGTCAAGGTGTTTAAATTCAAACAATCTTAAATTTCTATAAGTCTAGAACACTAATGAAGATCAATCCTCTCCCGAGGTAGAAACCCTTATGCAATCATGAACTAAACATCAATTCCCATTGGTTTTGTTCACTCAAACATACATTAAGTTCAAGTCTATTAACTATCTAGCAATCCTAACATCAAATCCCTTTGGTTATTCAAGCTAGAGCTATACTAAGTTCAATCAAACCTTCAATGAACACTTTCGATGCTATTGAATGTTTAAGGTCTAGATTAAAGTGATCAATTCCAATCTAGCATTAAGAACACTTAGTAAGCATAGAAATCCAAGAATCTAACTATAAAACACCTTAACTCTTCAACTAATCACCCATGGATCATCCTACCCTATGGATTCAATATGAATCTACTCACTAATCATCTTGTTTACACTTAATCCCATGATGGATAGAAGCATAATCAAGAAGATAAAACAAGAATAAGATGCAGAAAATCAAAGGAAAACAAACTGAAATTTCATAAACTTTTCAAGAACACAAAGTTTTCTTGAGAGAAATTATGTTTCACAAAGAGTTGAGAAATCTTATTAGAATACAAGGATGAAGAACAATCTCCCAATTCTTCTTACACAAATCCAAAAACAAAGAAAGATTATCAAGAACAAGAAAAGATGAAAAGAGAGAAAATCCAAGAAGGAAAAATGATCCCCAAGTGAAGTCCAGCCAATAATTGAGTCTCTCCCCCTCCCCCTCTGGCCAAAACACATTTCTTATCAAATAGAGTGGGAGTAGGTGGCTGATTTTTCGTCACAAAAAGTGCAGTCTTGAGGACTGGATCGATCCGTTTGCTTCTGGTCGATCCGTGGAACCATCGCTGTTTCGGCATTTAATCGGATCGATCGATCCAATTGCTTCTGGTCGATCCGTGGAACCATCGCTGTTTCGGCATTTAATCGGATCGGTCCATCCACTTCCAAGTTCTGCGCTTGTTTCATCTGCTCGCCAGACAGACATGTTTTCACTAAATCTTCGATAACTTTCGCAATACAGCTCCAAATGAGTTGAAACCACTTCCATAGGAAAGATAACTCAATTTCCTTTCCGCTCACAAAATTTCAGATTAATCCGATCAAGGTAAGACCTTCAACAGAGATGATCTTTCAGCCGCTTTGGACTTCTCCTGCATGTGTTTTGCCCATTTGATCAATTCTTCTAGCCGCTTTGTCTCCAACTCACTCCAATGTCTCCAAAGTACCTAAAAAGGAACCAAAAATGCACAAAATGCAAAGAAATGTATCCTAGACTCTAAAATGATCCTAAGTATGAAATGAGACTCAAAATGATGAAAAATATGCAAAAATGTAAGTCTAATGACTACAAAAGCTAAAGAAAATATATACTAAATATGCTAAAATATGAATGCATCAATGATGTGTGTGTTGGATTACGGTGGTCATTGGGCTGATCACTTGAATCTGGTTGAGTTTGCGTATAACAATAGTTACCAGGCGAGTATCGGGATGACTCCATACAAGGCTCCGTATGGGAGGCCATGTCGTATACCATTATGCTGGACTCAAGTGGGGGAGAGGAGCATGTTTGGTGCAGACTTCGTTCAGAAAACGACGGAGAAGATCCGTGTTTTGAAGCTAAACATGAAAGAGGCTCAAGATTGGAAGAGGAGTTATGCCGATAAGAGGAGGAAAGAGTTAGAGTTTGAGCTGGGAGATCAGGTGTATCTCAAGGCAGTGATGTTGAGGGGTCCTAACAGATCCATTTCGGAGAATAAGCTAAGTCCGAGGTTTATGGGTCCGTTCAGGATTGTGGAACGGGTTGGACCTGTGGCTTATTGGTTGGATTTAGCTCAGAGTATGAAGGCATTTCATAAGGTCTTACACGTGTCGATGCTGAGGAAGCGCCTGCATAAGTCTGAGGAGGTGTTGGCTAGGATACCAAAGGATCTTCAGCCCAACATGACGTTCGCGGTGAGACCTGTGAGGATTCTCGAGAGGAGAGTCAAGGTGCTGCGCCGAAAGAGGATACCATTGGTGAGAGTTATGTGGGACTGTGACGGTGTCGAGGAGGAGACTTGGGAACCAGAAGCGAAGATGAAGGCAAAGTTCTCGAAGTGGTTCAAGAAGCTAGTGGAGGCTTGAGTTTGTCTTTTCTGGTTTTCAGTTTTGAGATAGCATGTGGCTATGTTTTGGTTATGTATTTTTGATTGGTGTTGTAACTATTATACATTCTGGTGATTTAAGAAGATGGGTATTTCTTATTAAATGTGTTTATAAGATGTGAGTTCTTATATTCTATGATTGGTGGGGTCATATGTTATGTGATGGCTGGGAAATAGAGGTTTTATGTGAGTTTGAACTTGTCGTTTTCCAGGGACTCTAGCAGGAAACACCCTAGTTTTTGGGTTGTTTCAGATGGCCTAGTGATTGGTCATGGATGTGATAATATTCCGGGTTAGGGGATGTCATGAGGTAACCACGTGAAGTGATTCTGGTCGATTGGTGCTTATGAGGTACGTTGTAGAGTTAGTGCTCTTGGGGACAGTGAGGTTTCATGCATATACTCGAGGGGATAGTGAGGTTCTCTCCAGGGGACAGTGATTTCTCCTGCATATATCTCGAGGGACAGGGATCTCTCCAAGGGATAGTGAGGTCTCCTGCATGCCGATAGCTTGACGGACTGTGTGTTCCGAGAGTGAAAGGGGCATGGAGCATACCGATAGCCTGATGGACGGCGGTTCTTATGGTGGAAGGGGTATGATATACACCGATAGCTCAAAAAGTGATGACCCTGAGAGTGTGAGGGGTGTTTATGTATATGGGTTATGAGCATATCGTCTGTGATGTTATTATAATTATGAGACTAGATGAGCTTCAGGGATTGGGAGTGATCTCAGGTGGTGCTGGTCGGGTGGGTCAAGAGTGTGATAAGGATGTGTAAGTGGATATCTAGTCTAGGGGTTTTACTTGCATTTTCAACCACGGTTCAACAACCCTGGTAAACAGATGTAGTGTCTTTGGTCGTGCATGTTCTTGATTGATTGTTGTGAGATCAATTGGTCCAATTTTGGGTCTACGGTTGGTCGTGCATGTTCTTATTTGATTATTAAGCGATCAATCGGGCAGACCTAATCCGATCAGGGAACGTCGAATTGTTGATGTTTCAGACGAATCTGATCGGGTTTTGGACAGGAGTGTTAACCTTAGTGAGACGGTGTTGTGTCATTCGAGTTGTTGATCTCGAGTGTTGTTGGCTGAGTGAGCCAAGTGGTTGAGACCGTAGTGAACGGTATCGTGAGATTCGAGGATGAATCTTGGTTAGTGGGGGAGAATTGTAACGCCCGTGAACCAAAATTCAGAATTTTGGAAGGTTGATTTGAACCGGTTGGTTTGATTTAATCGCCGGTTTGGCTGGTTTGGGTTAAGAGAACCCTAGGGCTCATGTTTAAAAGGGAGCAGCCTCTGTTTTGTGCAGAGATAACGTGAAAAGGCTGAGAATTTGGAAGAGAAGAGAAAAAGAGAAGGAGATGAACCGCTGTATCTATGAAGGAGATGAAGACAGTTCTGGCCGTTCTAGAAGAATAGAGGAACGGATAGGCTAATCAGGTCGGATTGGAGTGAAACTTCTAGGAGATTCATGCATAATTGGATCTGCGATCAGTCCACTTCATGGGTGTTTTCCCATCAAATCAGAAGCAGTTAGAAGGCGATCTATATAGCGTTGGAAAGGTCTCGGTCTCACGATTCCAAATCATGTCTCTGATCATGATTCTGAGTGTTCATTAGGCAAGGGCTCAGAGGCCAGAGGAGCATTGCCAGAGGTTGAGGTTTGAGGCAACTGATAGGTTAAGGTGAGTGTGTGACCATAGGCTTATATGGGTGAAGAATTGGATAGAATGTGTTGTTTGTGTATGTTTAGTTGGATTCGTATTTTATTGTTGAGTTTTACGCATTGTCTGTCTGCTGATTCGCGTCTGATTGTTTCGTGTATGTATTGTTGATTGTTCATCCTGGTATTGTATCTATTTCTTATGCATGTGTGTATAGCATGTCGATGGGATGACCGTCTCACTGAGTATTTGTGATAATACTCACGCATCTCTTTCTGTCATGTGATGCAGATAAAGATAAGTGTGATCGTGGAATCATGGCGAGGAAGAGGAGATGATCTAGTGTCTCGTTTGGTTGATGTTATTGGATTGTTAGAACCGCTAGGTTGCTGGTTTTAAGGAATTGATTAAATTATTGAATTGAATTGGATTATTGGTTATTGCCCTGTATTGGAATTGGTTTAATGGTTTAGTAATTTTCCTCGTTTAAATTGTTGGTTTGCTGGTTTATGTGCTTTCCGCTGGATGTTGATTGTTGTGAGAATTTAGTATATAGGTTTATACAAATTAGTATTACATACGTACTACTATTAAAATAAAATAATATTGTATATATATTTTTTTCAACAATTAATATTGTATATATCATTGTAAAAAAAATTTCATCTATATTACTCTACAAATATCATTAATTTTTTTTTTAAAGTACATGATAAATAATTATCTTACAGCATATATCTAATACTTACCAATCATACTTAATTTTAAAATAGTTACAACCAAAATTCTACAGCTACAGCAAAAACGTCTACAGCACAAATTCTACAACAATTAATCTACATGTACAACCAAATCAATCACTCGCATGGTATTTGATACTCTACGTGGGTAATTAAGTGATTCGGAACAGAAAACATAGCAAGAGTTGAAAAACGTTTTACATAGAGCCATAGAGAGAGATACCAACCTCTTCTATCTTTTTGTTATTGTATCTCTATGAGGGTGTGAGCAAATCTTGTAATCTCGGAACAATCTTCAAGTGGATGTTGTTGTGAGTGAAAGTTTCTAGTGTGGACATGTGCAAGAAAATATCAAGTGTGTTACCGACTATAAAAACGAAATAGACAAACGTTTTGAGACTCTTGTTTCCCACTCCTGCACAAAAAATTAGTGACTAGGCCAAGTAAAGACAATTTTGCGATTCATTTAAGACAACTAAGAAACGTGTTGGCAATTGGAAAATGTACTAATTCATCACAAAAACAAACAATGAAATTTTTAATTATGTTTTAGAAGGTTGTAGCCTCTCTCATGAAATTATTGGAACCACTCCAAAAAGGAGGCTAATCATACTTCTTAGGTATTGTCAGAATTCTGGTTAATGAACTTGGCCCAATGCCTAAGTTTGTGTTTGTGTTTGGTCCTAATCTAAAGCATATGCGTCCAAATAGATGATGTAAACAATACTTGACCATAATTTTGCAAGTTCTTAAAACCAAAATAAATAAAAATGTATTGCAAGCTAAAAATCAGACCCACATTTGATGAAACTAATCAAAGACAAAACCAAATTAAAAATGAATCTTAACAGTTTTTTTCCTTCCATTTTGCATCTCTTTCGGTAAGATCATAAGAAGGCAAACCTTGAGAGATGGAGATGTCACAAAAAAACACTGCTTGTTCTTTCTTTACCTTCTCAATCAGAATGCTCCTCTGCATTTTCATGCAGAGATTGAGGAAACTTGAAGGGGAGTTTTGTTACT
This sequence comes from Arabis hirsuta, assembly GCA_964056655.1. Taxonomy (NCBI): domain Eukaryota; kingdom Viridiplantae; phylum Streptophyta; class Magnoliopsida; order Brassicales; family Brassicaceae; genus Arabis; species Arabis hirsuta. Next base: position 11,357,924 of record OZ053313.1, read on the forward strand.
GGCTGATCATCGGACAGTCCTTGACTCGCCAACCCGAAAGTGTATCCTAAAACAATCCCTACAGGAAAAGCCACCGCATTCCCAACCTGGATGTATCTGCAAAATTCACATGCAAACTCCATTTTTTTCATATCGGAACACGAAAGCAGAACATTTGCTATTAAACCGCGATCCGGTTAATCCGGCCTGAGTCACGGTTTTGTGAAAATTTTACAAAATAACAACATTGGCTCAAAATGACAACATTGGGCTATAATCGTAAGACCTATTTTGTGTTAGTTATCGATTATAAATCCAATTCATTTGATATTTTAGCAATAAAATAGGGTTTTAGTGTTTTAGAATTTTTTCATTATTAGCAGTTTTTTGTTTCTTTTGGAGAACGCTTCATCTCCCTGGAGTAACTGGTTCGTGACTCTCTACCTCTTCTTCTCTATGACTCCGCTGATTTTTCTTTGTCTTTTGTTTGTTTTAGATTATATTTGTTGTGGATTTGGACAGAACTTGCATTGTAATGTTTTTTCTTCTAAACCAATCAAAACCCACAAAATTATAAGTTGTTTGTAGCAAGTAAATACAAGTTACAAAATTCGATCTAGTAGACTCGATCATGTATTACTTGTTAGGAAATGGGTAAATTAGAACTAGTTGGATCCTAAAGTTGAAATATTAAATATGACATCAATTCCGATTAATTTTTACAAGTTCTTAACTTGATTAGACATTTTCTTCTTAAGGTTTAATCATTGTTTCAGATAATAGTTGTGACATTTGTTTCTGTGCTATGCATAATGGAACATATTACTCTTGTATTATAAACAGTTGATTCACATATTTGTGTGTCTCTTAAGAACCATTATGACTTTTTGAAAGTTGTTGTTTTTGTGTGTGGTTTTAACAGGCAACGGAAACAGAACCAAATGAAAACTATGAAGAAATAGCAGCTGCAAATCGTTCAATCCGAGGAAAAAATGATGCTGCTTGGGCTTATGTGATTCAGTCAAAGGATTCAAGAGGAAAAATTGTCTTAGAATGTGGGTTTTGTCACAAGAAAAAAAGCATGAGGTGGCTATAGGGGTCAAAACTCACCTCTTAGTAATTAATGGTTAAAATTGCTTAAGTATGGGAAAATGTTAACAGGTTTCCCGCGGAAGTCTTTTTGGAGAAACTCACGGATATCTTTAACAAAGAGGCTAGGAAAACCCGCGGGAAACCATAAACTCGACCCGCGACAAACCGTAGATTCGACCCGCGGCACACCATAAATGCGACCCGCAGCAAACCATAAATCCAATGGGCCGAGCCGCAGAGGAAAGCCCACGACGCGCCGGCGACTTCACTTTTAGAAGAATTTCGCGGATCACAGAAGGTGTCCTTCACATTTAGGAAAATCGCGGAAAATAAGGAAAAATTCTTTACCTCTTCGACAAAAGGAGAACCGCAAAAATTCTTTGCCTCTTGGACAGAAGGGGAGCCGCGGAGTTTCTTGCCTCTTCGACAGAAGTTGGAGCCGCGGAAAAGAAGGCTATAAAGATGTTGGTTAACCCTCATTGAAAGAGACGGGCAACTTTTGATAGAAAACACTTGTAACTAAAAATATTTAAGCAAAACATATCAATAAAATTATCTCTTAATCTCTTTGTTTTCCGTGATTCATACATCAGATATCTCTGTTCCTCAAATCCTAAGACAAATTCTATTGTTCGAGTTTTGACTCCTACAGTTTGGAGCCGTCTAAGGGGAATCTTTGATTTTCTTACACGAAGGAATCACCCTACAAACGATAAAGAGATGGTCGAAGAATCCCAGATCGGAAGTCCTGCAGGCGATCAACATGGTGACAAGGAGAAGGAACCCGCGGTTGACGAATCTGACGCCAGCTTGGCCGACGTAGGCGGCAGCAACCTGCGACTGATGAAAACGAAATCGAAAACGAGTTGCGGCCTATCGCGACACAACCGGCCGCACCAACAGAAATGACGCCGGAGTTCCTGGGTCAGATGACAACCATGATGGAGAAACTGATCTAGGAGAAGCTGCATACAGTGTTGTCCAGCGAGCCACGTTCTTCGTTAACGGCGAGCCGTTCCCGCGGAAGGGAAACAAGCCTGAATGGGAGAGCTGCAAAGCGCGTGATCCTGACGTTTTTAAATTTCTCAACACCGATCAGCATGCAGAGGACCCGTGGCTTACCACTGATCCGTCCCATAGCTAACATCACCGAGCCCGACATATCGGCAGAAGCTCTAGCGGCAAGCAGAAGAACTACGGTGATTGGTCCGGACGAAAACCCAATAGAGAACAAAATTCAGAAGATAACCGCAACACTGCGCGGGGGTCCGAAACACTGCTCAGCGGAGCAGCTCACGATTCGAGCGCGACCAGGAGTACGTCGAAAAGGAAGAAAACGATATCTGGGTGGAGCAACAGCTCGACGAAGAACGCAAAACGCTGCTCCAATCCCAGAAAGAAGAGATGGCCCAGCTCCGCGCAGAGATGGCGTGAAACGCTGCTATTTAAGGGTGGTCCGATTCCAGGTCCATCAGGTGGCAAGCAAAGCACCCGAAATTGACCGAGTCCTTGAGGAAGCACGGACTACTCCCTTCACGGTGCGCATCGCACAAGCAAACATTATAGACTCCGTAAGGATAAAAATTAACCCATACGAAGGGAAAACTGATCCAACGGAGCATCTGCGAGCGTTCTCGATCGCTATGGGGCGCATGAACTTCAAGGAGGACGATAAGTATATCGCACAATGCCTTATGTTTATGGAAAATCGTAAAGGATCAGCGCTCCAATGGTTCTCCAGAATGGAGAGGAATTCGATCAACACGTTCGATGAACTATCCTCGGGGTTCTGAAGCACTACGGAATGTTCATGGAGCGCCGAACCCCTGATGCGGAATTATGGTCCTTGGTGTAGGGACAAAACGAACACTTACGGAGTTTCATGGAGCGATTCAAAACAGTCCTCACCCGAGTAGAAAGGCTAACCGATACGGCCGCTATAGAGGCTTTGAAGGAAGCTCTATGGTACGAATCAGATTTTAAAAAGGAGCTAACCATAAACGAGTCGGCGACTATCCAGGACGCTCTCCACCGAGCGATGGGTTTTGCAAAAAGCGAGGAGGACGTGCGAATATTAGCCCAAAAACATGGAAAAACAAAGCAAACTGGCAACTTGAACCTTTCCGCCCCGACCATGAACCCTCCAAATCCAAAGAAAAACCTTCAGGGGTCCGATTTTATGCAGCACGAAGGAGGGTTCAAGGGGGCTCATAACTACCAGGCGGCCACATCAGATTACGGCTGTGGTCGAGGATGCGGCCGCGGCAGAAGCAATACGTGGGTAAGAAACCATAGCACGTTCGACAAAACAGCTTTCTGCGAACACCACCGTATCTACGGGCACTCCACTGCTAAATACCGAACCTGGGGCCTTAAACTGATAGCAAAACTGGCAACCGGTACGCTGAAAGGAGACATCAACAACAAAGATTTTGAAATGGATGAAAACGATGAGCGCCCTGAGCGCGGAAACAACAACAACCCTCCAAAGAAAGGAAGTCGAGACGATGAACAAGAACAAGGAGGCTCTCACCAAAGAATAAACATGATTATGGCAGAATCTCATTACTGTGCTGACACGGTATCCGCGATTAAGGCGTACCAACGGCGTGCCGAAACCAGCATCAACTGGTCAGAACCCACCAGTCCCCGAATGAGATAATCACATTTGAAGAAAAGGAGACAGAAGGGATTGATCGACCACACAACGATCCATTGGTAATCCAACTGATCGTAGACGATCGCTACGTGGCGTGGATGTTGATTGACACGGGCAGTTGTGTCGACGTAATATTCTGCGATACTCTTCAACGAATGAGCATCGATTTGTCCAAGGTCAAGTCATCATCCATGCCAATCACTGATTTTCTAGAGAAACCACGATGACAATGGGGATGATCCGGCTACATGTTTGCACAGGCAACATCACAAAAATTATGGAGCTCCTTGGATCAACTCATTGCGCGCCGTGCCGTCCATATACCATATGTACATCAAGTTCCCTACTCCGCATGGCATCAAGACGATTTGGGGAAACCAGAAGGAATCCTGCATCTATTTTCTGGCGAAACACAAACTCCGTAACCAACGCACAGAACCCGCGGTGAAGCGCAAAAAGATAAAAATAGATCGCAAACCGAGAAAAAAGCGCGCCGAGCTCTTATAGAGACGAGAATCAAAAACAAGAAGGTCCCTTACCAACCTGCGATCATGTCATCTTAGTTTGCATAGACGATCAATCTCTGGAGCAATGTGTTGAAATCACAGCCACACTTGATGAAAGGATTAGAGTAGAACTGGTCTCATTCCTAAAGAAAAACGTGTATACTTTCGCATGGACAACATAAGACATCCTGAAAATTGACATCAATATCGCTAGCCATGAGCTCAACATCGATCCAACGTTCAAACCCGTTAAGGCTCTTGCGAGTCGGGTCCATCACGGAGGTAAATACCCCGACTAGTTGGCCAATCCCGTTGTCGTGAAGAAAAAGAGTGAGAAATGGCGCGTGTGCATAGATTTCACTGACTTGAACAAAGTTTGTCGAAAAGATAGCTTTCCCCTACCACATATCGATCACCTCATCGAAGCCACAGCGGACAACAAGCTCTGGACATTTATGGATGCATTCTCCGGATACAATCAAATTCTGATGAACCCCGACGATCGCGAGAAGACCGCTTTCATCACAAATCGTGGGATATACTGCTACAAAGTCATGTCTTTTGGTCTAAAAAATGCTGGCGCAACATACCAACGTTTGGTAAACAAGATGTTCGCGGACCAACTCGGTAAAACAATGGAGGTTTACATAGACCACATCGCGGACCTCGCAGCATGCTTCAAACAGCTTAATTAGCACAACATGAAGCTGAATCCGACGAAGTGTAGGTTTACGGTCACGTTAGGAGAATTCTTCGGTTACTTAGTCACTCATCGCAGTATTGAGGGCAATCCAAAGCAAATTGACGCGCTTATCAACATGGCCTCACCCCGAAACAAATAAGAGGTGTAGCGTCTGATGGGAAGGGTAGCCGCGCTTAACAGATTTATTTCTCGGTTTACCAATAAATGTCTGCCTTTCTATGATACACCGCGCGGAATCAAAAAGTTCGAGTGGACCGAGAAGTGCAAGGAGGCGTTCCAACAGCTAAAGGCGTACATGGCCACACCCCTGTACTCGCCAAACCTATCGAAGAAGAACCACTGTTCCTGTACACAGCAGTGTCCCCAACGACAGTTAGCAGCGTACTGATTCGGGAAGAACGCGACGAATAGAAACAATTTTTTATGTCAGCAAATCTCTCATTGACGCCGAGATGAGATATTCGCAAATGGAGAAGCGGACATTATCTGTCATCATATCTGCCCTTAAGCTACGACCATATTTTCAGTCTCATTCTATTGTCATCCTCAGCACCTTCCTGCTTCGCTCTGTCCTGCACAGCCCAAATTAATCCGGCAGGTTGGCAAAATGGGCTATTGAGCTAAGCGAATATGACATAGAATACCGCGGCAGGTCTTGCACAAAGTCTCAGATGTAAGCCGACTTTCTTATCGAACTTCCAAAAGAAATTTGCATTGTCAAAACTCCGCACTGGCAGCTCCACGTTGACGGTTCATCATCAAAGAACGGCTCCAGAGTTGGCATATGTCTAACCTCTCCCACAGGCGAAATACTTGAACAATCATTCCGCTTGGGCTTCCGAGCATCTAACAACGAAGTAGAGTACGAGGCCCTCATTGCTGGCATGAAACTCGCGCAAGGACTGAAAATTTGAAGGGTTAACATTTTTTGCGCCTCACAACTCGTGATAAACCAATTCAACGGAGAGTATGCTGCGAAAAACGATCGAATGGAGGCTTACTTGGCAGTGGCTAAGGCGTTAGCTACACAATTCAAGGAGTTCAGTCTCATGTGAATCCCGCGGGGAGAAAACACAAACAACAATGCCTTGGCGGCCCTCGCCTCCACCTCTGACCTAGACTTGAAGAGGATCATCCCGGTGGAATTTATTGAACACTCGAGTATAGCTCAGCCAAAAATGGTGAATATCCTTACTCGATCACAGGCCGCGAAACAAGCCAATGAACAGGCCAAAATAGAAGATAAAACCGCGGCCAATCCACAAGAAGCTATTACTATTGACGCGGCCAGCGAACCTCTTCCTCGCCAAGAGGCGCCACATACACTAAGTGACCCTATCATCCTAAATGAGACGCCTTCCCCGCTCAACAAAAGCGAGGCAATTACAGAACAACTCCCAGAAGTCATGGAGTTTGATAACGACGAAAGCCCCGATATAATTCTGCCCGTACGTGAAGCTGCGATATTGGAGGACAGAGTCACAACGCCAACACCAGAGCTTCCCCCCGGAGACGTAGACACCGAAATGGAGGACACTTTGCAAGACGTGGAGTGCGGATGCGACAGGCGCTGGCTGGACAAAGTCTGTGGATACATCGCTGATGGAACCATGTCTTCTGATAAATGGGCGGCCTGAAAACTTTGAGCACAAGCTGCTCGTTACATTCTAATAGACGAGAATGTCTTCAAGTGGGGCATATCCGGACCACTACTTGCTTGTGGGGAGAGAAAGGAGGCAAGGGCAATTATGGAGGAGGTCCACAGCGGTTCGTGCGGTAATCACTCAGACGAAAAATCACTCGCAATCAAGATAAAGCGTCACGGATACTATTGGCCTACCATAATCAAAGATTGCCAGAAGTTTATCGCGAAGTGCGAGAAATGTCAGCGACACGCGCCGAAAATCCATCAGTCCACCGAACTACCTCTGTCGGTGACATCGCCATATCCGTTCATGCGTTGGGCTATGGACATTGTTGGACCCATGCATATGTCACGACAAAAACAATACTTATTAGTCTTAACAGACTACTTTTTAAAGTGGATGGAAGCCGAAGCATATGCTCGCATCCATGATGTTCAAGTCGAAAACTTTGTCTAGCGAAACATTATCTGCAGAGATGAAGTTCCTTACGAAATCGTCACTGACAACGGTTCCCAGTTTATATCTACGCGGTTCGAAACTTTTTGCGAGAAGTGGAGGATTCGCTTGCACAAATCCACACCACGGTACAGTACCTCAAGGGAATGGCCAGCCCGAAGCAATCAACAAAATCAATTGTCCTTGGCTTCAAAACTCGCGTCAACGTAAAGAACGGGCGATGGGCCGACGAATTAGACGGAGTACTCTGGTCGCACCAAACAACTCCGAAAAAGGCAATGGGTGAAACCCCATTTGCCCTTGTTTACGGCACAGAGTGTGTGATTCCCGCTGAAGTATATTTTCCAGGCGTTCGCCGAAGACTGCTGTCGGGATAGGAATGACTAAACTATCTCTTGATGATAGACGAACATGACTTAGTCAACGAACGTGGTGACCAGGCTTTGGTTCGTATCACCAACTATCAAAACGCCCAGCCAAATACTACAATTCCAATATACGACCACGGCGATTCAACGAAGGTGACTTGGTCTTACGAGAAGTTTTCCAAAACATGGCGGAACTCAACGCCGGAAAATTAGGAGCTCTACAAAGTCACAAAGATCGTCAAACCCTGCATTTACGAATTCGCCAACATGGCAGGTCCTCCAATCCCACGTTCGTGGAACGCGCGACACCTGAAAAACTATCATCGTTGAGATGCTACGCTCACCTTACATCAACAACGGGACGGCTTGATCCCTACAAAGGGTACGTAGGCAGCTTGTCTTCGGATGGGTTTAGTTGTCCTCCCTCTTAAAAAAGGAGGGAATGGGTACGTATACTCATATACTCCCTATTTTGTAACAAATTTTGTAAAAAAAAAAAAATTTACTTGCAAACTCGTTTATATCCACCGCGGATTTCCTAAAGTCTTACCAAAAATCAGACATCTTACTCCTTTTCATTGCTGCTGGCCACAGCAATGAGCCACGTAACAAATACTTCAGATTTGACTATTACAATCTTAGCAAGATAAAAGCGCGCTATACAAATTTTTATATGATCACTATCGAGCGGATGTGTTCAAAGAGGAACACTTGCGTAACCTAAAATGTTCATTTTAAACTCAGCAAGCAAATCGCTGGTTATATCGCTTTATGTTCATTTTAGGAGCAGAGATGTTTATTGAAAATATTTTCGTAAACCGAAATGATCATTCCAAATCCAGAAACCAATACGTTGGTCGCAACGCGATACAAGTTTGCAAGGAAACGCTCGCCTTGTAGCCAACTCAAGTCTAACTTCACGCAGGAGATGGTAGAGGAAATTGAGCCTTCTTATGAGACCCTGCAGAAGGCACTTGTGTGAATACGGAATTTATCATGCCGCAAAACAATAAGCCCTACTGTGACCCTCCAATATTTGGAATTGTCCGCTTCCACGCCTTCGCAGCACGTCTTCGTGGTACACTTTCGGGGCTCGCCTTTGCGGATCGCCTTCCCAGATCGCCTTCGCGGCATGTCTTCGTGGATCGCCTTCGCAGATCATCTTCATGGCACGCCTTCGAGGCTCGCCTTCGCGGATCACCTTTGCGGCTCATCTTTGTGGATCGCCTTCGTGGATCATCTTCGCGGTACGCCTTTGGGGCTCGTCTTCGCTGATCGCCTTCCCGGCTCGTCTTTGCAGCTTGGGAGAAGACGTTAGGTTCTGGCTCTCTCCAGACATAGTGACGTGGTTCAAGTTTTCACAAGACCCATGACACTGTATGAAACTCACGAAGCGGAACGGGTTTCACCACCCGTGGCTCGGAGTCCACCAACACAACACAAAATTCACGCGAACCGTGGACAACTCGTGTTTACTCCTTAACGGATCGAGTGCCCAACGGATCGGGTTCAACGCAGTTGATTTCTTTTTAAACCAACTCAAAACAGGTTTCATGCAAACCAAGGATAACTCGTGTTTCCTCCTGAAACGGATCGAGCGCCAAACGGATTAGGGTCACCCTAAGGCTTGGGTCACCACGGCACGGTTCCTAATCTCGCAAGGGCGCAGCTCGGGTCACCACAACGCAACGGCTCACGGTAACGACTCGAGGTGGTTTCTCCGCAGTTTGGGGCGTTACAAACAACACGATATGGGCTAAACTACAACGGATCTCGTGGCTCGATTTGGTTGTCACGGTTCGGGTTTGTTTCGACACGACACGGTTCGGGACCACAGTGACTTGGGATTTTCACCGGAAATTGTGACCGAGTTGACCAAAACAAAAAAGAAACTGTGACGGAGTTGACTCATTGAGTCAACGCGTAAGATCTCAAAACCGCCGGATCTCATCACGATTTCTCTCTGACTGGCACGATCTCTCTCACCACTGGCACGATTTCTCTCGCTCTCCTCGCCGTTTTCTCCCTCTCCCTCTCTTGATTTCGCCGGAAAAACGGTTAAGGCTCGCGGCCACAACTACGGTTCGGGTCCAACAACAGTCAGCGAGATAAGGACGAGTCAAGGGCAGCACGTCTCAACGCCAAACTCCTCGCTAGAATACGCAGCTCCACCGAAGAAACAAAAACCAGTGGCGGTTTTAAAAAAAAAATAATAATAATAATATACTATATAAAAGTTGATAGGATCTCTCCATGTGCTGCCACATCAGCAGAGGGAAACTTGCCACCTATACAAAAAAAAATGCTTCTCTCTCAATGAAGTCGTTACCTCTGCTTAAGTATTATAAAAACCTAGATTACAATCGATCTGACTGCCACAAATTTATTCTGCATCAATGATCATTCAGAAGCTGATCTGATTTTTTAGGCACCACAAAAGTCTACCAACAGGATGGTAATGAACCCATCTTCAAAGATTCAACCCAACCCTAGAGTGACATCAAGGAAAAAGATAGAGTTTGACGAGGATTTGTTCAGTGAGGATGGTGGTTGCGTCGTTGGGTTTGCTAGTCTAGACTCTTTCAGCTTCGAATCAGCTGCTCATTTTGGGTTTAAGTTTCAAGTTTCCGAGGTTAGTTCTTCTTCTTTTATCATTTGTTCTCCGTCTATTTCTACTCTCACGGGAGATGATTCTTGTAGCTTTCGCAGGCTCAGGAATAGTGGCCAGAGGCGACTTATCTGGCTACTACTAAGCTTCCATGCCGCGCGATTGTGGATTGGTTTGGTGTATCGGTTCTGTTTTTGTGTTTGTCTTCGGAGAAGCTGTAGGCAGTTCTTACTGTGTAGTTTTGAGGGTGGCCTAAGGTGGGATGGCTCGTGGCAACTATGATGAGGACTACAGTTTCCTAAAAACTGCAACAACATAAATTTTCGATCCTTGGGTCGGAATCGGTGTTTCTTCGTAGAGGATCTTCCCGGTCGCTTAAATGTGTGTCTAGCTTGTTCAATTTTACTGGTTCCATTTTGCTTTGTTATGCTGTCTTTGTTGTAGATTTTGGTTTTTCTGATTTCTAAGTTTTCCCTAATTCTGTCACAAATTAAAATGGTATAAAATTTAACATTTTACCAAAATAATAATAATAATAATCATAATAATAATACAAGAAAAACACGACAACAGATAACAAGACCACTTCTCTTTTATATAGGGATTAGGTTTTAACTTAGTTTCCAAAAAAAAATTTTAAAATCCGAACCATGTTCTTAAGGGCCCGATACAAATATATTGCAACATGCTCGAACCGTCTTATCATGACTAAAGCCAAACAGAACAGCAAAATAGGGTCATATTCACAACAGTTCGAGAATATTCTAAAAAAAAATAAAAAAAATAATATGATCGCCAATTTTAACATTTGATCGCTTATATCTCGGCACCACCATTACTGATACTGCCAAGCTGGGGGCTAACTGTTCACCCCTTGGTAATCAATGGCTAAAATTGGCTAAGTATGGGAAAATTTCAACAGGTTTCCCGCGGAAGTCGTTTTGGAAAAACTCACGGACATCTTTAAAATTGGCTCCAAGGGAAGGTAAGTTTCTGCGTTTGCAAACCTCTTTCACATTTTTAGTTGATATTTTGCTTGAGGGCAAGCAAAGGCTAAGTCTGGGGGAATTGATATATCATGGTTTTTACCCGTTTTTGACCATGATATAAGTCATTTTCATAAAGTCTTTTTGGTATTTTTCGAGTCTTTTGGAGTCTTTATAGGTTGATGGACGATTGGAGTTTAATGGAAGCTTTTGGAGTATTTTGGAGCATCAAGGAAAGAAATGCCAAAGTGATCAAGTCGGAGTCAAGATTTAGAGCCTGCGTCGATCGACACAGCTCTTGTGTGTCGATCGACGCAAACATGTCCTACGCGAATGAAGTCGAGCTATCAGATCGCGTCGACCGACGCAGACTTCTGGCGTCGATCGACGCACGTGCAGATTGAAGAATTTTCTCTTTTGCCCAAGAAGCCTAGAAGTTTGCAGAAGAAACCCAATCCGATTTTAAGACTCTATATATAGTTTTTCTTTAGGCTTTCATGGAGGGATATTATTTTTTTATTGATACTTGGATTGGGAGAGCTTTTGGGGAGAGATTTCTACAGAGTTTCGAACCCTTTCTGTATCTCTAACTCTATCTTTTTATGCAATTTATTTCATTCTTGATGTTTTCTTCATCTATGTCTGAGTAGTTTGCTTGTTAGGTTTTGGAAATTCAAGGGTTTGATAAGAAATTGTTAGGATTGAAACTCTGTTGGGATTTATCTACTTGTTCTTCATCTAGATTGCTATAACTCTGATTTTAGGACTGGCCAACTGAAATTGGAAACCCTAGGTTGATTTAATAGATGCGAAAGTATTATTAACAACCTGATTTAATCTTCGATGAGCAAAATTATCTATTCGCAAAGAAATTTGGCTCAGTGATTTTGTGAACAATCAAACCTGAACTTATTGCTTGTCTTTATTCACTAAGTTTGCAAAGAAATTTGGAATTTAGGGATTTAGTCATAGAAAGTCTCTGCAACGAAAGTTAATTGATTTTACACTAGTGTTCGAGTTCTAGAACTCCTCTTAATCAAATCCTAACAGTCTTTTATCCCTGATTTTGATTCATTCCTGAGAATTACCCATAACCTAACTCTTTTGTCTCATTGATTTCAATAACCTAAATCATCATCTGCTTACTTGTTTTGCTATTTTATTTCCATTTACACAATGTTGCTTAGCCTAATTCGAATTCATAATTGATTGTGTGATTTGATTCTCTGTGGATACGATCCCTAAGTATTACTACGATCTTTTAATTTGAGAGAGTAGCTCAGGGTAAATTTGAGCATATCAAATTTTGGCGCCGTTGCTGGAGAATTGATTTCACCAATCGACTTTTGATTTTAGAGTTTTGTCTAAGTTTTATTTTCGTTTACTTACTTCCGTTTTCTTTTGTTTTTGTGTATTTCAGGTGTATGCCTAATCGCAAGACCAGAAGCAACAAGAATCAAGAGTTTGTGGATTTTGTTTCTGAGTTAGGAGCTTTAGAGCGAGCTAACCGAGCAGCGAAAAAAGCAGCCAAGATGGTTAATCTTTTAGTTCTGATCAGAGGTGAAGATGGGGTTCTTCAAGATTTAGAGGGTCAGAGGTACAATGCTCAGGGTCAGAAGTTAGACGAGCATGGAGTTGTGATTGTGGAACAGCCTGAGCAGCTTGGGCAACAGGTCCTGCAGCGCCAAGAGCCAGCTGGGCATGGGCGCACTTTGGGAGAATACAATAGGCATGATGAGTTCTATGCCAATAGGGCTGCTATTCGCCCTCCAGCTTTCCAGAGGAACGACTTCGAGCTAAAGCCTGCGTACTTCGCGCTTGTGGCTCAGAATCCGTTCCATGGTCTCTCCTCCGAGCATCCCATGGATCACATAGAGAGGTTTAAGGACTTAGCATCTAGCATCAAGACTAATGGAGTCTCAAGCGACTACCTCTACTGCAAGCTTTTCCCCTATTCTCTTAGTGGAGAAGCAGCTTACTAGCTAAAGCAGTTGGAGCCGGGCTTGCTGACCACTTGGGAGGACACCAAGAATGTTTTCCTCAACAACTTCTTTGATGAGGCAAGGTCCTAGGATCTGAGGACAAAGATCTCTATGTTCAAACAAGGACCGACCGAGGCATTCGAAACTTCTTGGGTGAGATTCAAGGCCTACCAAAGAGATTGTCCTCATCATGGGTTCAGTGATGTGCAGTTGCTGGGTATGTTCTTCAGAGGAGTAGATTGGAGGTATCAGATGGCGTTGGATGCTGCATCAAACGGGAACTTCAACACTAGGTATCCAGAAGAGGCACTTGTGCTCATAGAGAACTTGGCTTCTAGCAATAGTACCAAGAACGCGGACTTCGAAAGGGCGAAGCTTGGTGGGAACATGGATGAAAGCCAAATTGCTGAGGTGAAAGCTAAGCTTGACTCTGTGCATAGCCTTCTAGTGGGAAAGAAATCAGTTCAGTTTGCCGCAGAAGTGGAACTTTCGAGCCAGAAGAAAGGGATTGCAGCTACATCAATGGAGCTGGTTATCAGGGCCAGAGGTTTGGTAGTCAGCAAGGGTATCAGAGGAATGATTTCCAGAAGCCGTTTCAGAGCAACAACTACCAAAAGAATTATGGTTCTTCTTCTTACCAGATGCCTCCTGCTCAATCTACGGATAGTGAGATGAAGTCTATGCTGGAGCAACTCTTAGAGGGTAAACAGAAGATGACAGTGAGCTTCAATGGGAAGATGGATGCCATGTACACTAATCTGAATGGGAAAATTGAGCAGCTGAACATTCATGTGAAAAAGTTGGATTAACAAGTAGCTCAAACGGCGGAGTCGATAAAGAGACAAGAGGATTTTCTTCCAAGCAAGACTGACACACACCTAAGACTACATGTCAATGCGATCACTTTGGGAAGTGAGAAAGAGGTGCTTAAATCTTATGAAGAGGGTCTAGAGGAGCAAGAATACGTGGAGCTTGAAGAAATCTCGAATTTGGAGATTACAGGATCTGCGTCGATCGACACAAATGTAGTGTGTCGATCGACACACCTCAAAGAAAACGTACCTTTGGAATCTACTGGAGCTGCGTCGATCGACGCAAGGGACCTGTTTCGATCGACGCAGGTCAAAAATCTCGATAAGGGAGTTTACGCAATTGGACTTGCGTCGACCAAGCTCGACACAGGGTCGACACATCTGCGTCGATCGACATAACCTACTGGTGTCGATCGACGCAAGACCCAGGAGAGGCCAATTTCGTTGCAGACTTCGGTCAATGCTGAGGAAAAGGTCTACAAGCCTAAAGTACCATACCCATCAGCTATGCGAGTCAAAGCACCAGAGGAGAAAGAGAGGCATGCTCAACCACTGCTGAGGAAGTTGAAAAAGATCGATGATCCAGGAATGTTCGTTGTTCCTTGCTCAATCAACGGTGTGAAATTACATAATTCTCTCTATCACACTGGAGCTAATGTGAATAATCTATCTGAGACTGTGGCAAAGAGACTAGGGATTCTAGATCTACACCCTTCAAGGTTGTCCATCTTGCTTGCTGACGGTTCTCCTACCACTTCGAAAGGGTTCATTCCCGACTTGTTGCTTCAAGTAGGAGATTATCTTGTTCCTGCCGATTTCCACGTTATGAAGTCGAAAAAGGATAGCAATTAACCATTGGTTCTGGGTCCAGTTTCCTTGCAACTGTGGGAGCGTTTACGGATTTTCCCAATCAAAGAATCTCCTTCACCAAGATCGACAAGAATGTCTTCTATCTTTCAGTTCTTGTCATAGAAAGTTCTTGTATGACCGTTACCAATGGAGGGAAGCCGAGTTTAGACCCTAGAGGTGATACGAAGAAGACCCCATGTGCCCCACCTTCAACTTCTATCTCTCCGCGATCTGGTGGAATCACCAAACCAGCAAAGTCCAAACGCAAAAAGACTTCTAACCCTCTCTTCAAGTTCAGAATCATCATCCCCTTGGAGTTAAGGAAGAAAGGAGAGGAAGTTGTCTAGGAGATGGTGGAAAACACTATGAAGCTCCTTCCAGGTGTTGTTCCTTGGAAGTCTGCAAAGGACGACCATGCAAAGGATGAGGGAGGCACAAGACCCCTCAAAGATCCACCAGACGCCTAAGTCCTGACACAGTCAAGCTAATGACTGAAAACAAGCGCTTAGTGGGAGGCAACCCACTGGTAAGTTTACTTATTTTCGTTTTATGTTGTGTTTTATTTTTATCTTTTCTTTACCAACTTCAGCTTGATTAACACTGGGGACAGTGTTGTTTAAGTTTAGGGGAGGTAGTTGCTAACTTTCTGTTTATTTTTTAGAGTAAGTCAAAACGTTTTATTGAGTAGTTGGAAACGATCCTTCTTTTGGTTTATTGGATTGTTCTTTTCAGATTAGTGACCATTCTTCTAGGATCGATTTCAGAGTCAGACTAATGGGAAATCCTAAGGCTGCCCGGTTAACTGGAAACGTCTGTTACTTCTATGGAGAAGTACATGGTGGTCTAACTTTGAGGTTGGTTTTGGATTATGTGGATTACAAGTTGAAAAGGTCAGTTCGGTGCTCCAAGGGAAGGTAAGTTTCTGCGTTTTCAAACCTCTTTCACATTCTTAGTTGATGTTTTGCTTGAGGGCAAGCAAAGGCTAAGTCTGGAGGAATTGATATATCATGGTTTTTACCCGTTTTTTACCATGATATAAGTCTTTTTCATAGAGTCTTTTGGTATTTTTCGAGTCTTTTGGAGTCTTTATAGGTTGACGGACGATTGGAGCTTACTAGGAGCTTTTGGAGTATTTTGGAGCATCAAGGAAAGAAATGCCGAAGTGATCAAGTCGGAGTTAAGATTTAGAGCCTGCGTCGATCGACACAGCTCTTGTGTGTCGATCGACGCAAATATGTCCTATGCGAATGAAGTCGAGCTATCAGATCGCGTCGACCGACGCAGACTTCTGGCGTCGATCGACGCACGTGCAGATTGAATAATTTTCTCTTTTGCCCAAGAAGCCTAGAAGTTTGCAGAAGAAGCCCAATCCGATTTTAAGACTCTATATATAGTTTTTCTTTAGGCTTTCATGGAGGGATATTATTTTTCTATTGATACTTGGATTGGGATCGCGGAGTTTCTTGCCTCTTCGACAGAAGTTGGAGCCGCGGAAAAAAGGCTATAAAGATGTTGGTTAACCCTCATTGAAAGAGATGTGCAGCTTTTGACAAAAAATACTTGTAACTAAAAATCTTTAAGCAAAACATATCAATAGAATCATCTCTTAATCTTTTTGTTTTCCGTAATTCATACATCATAAATCTTTGTTCCTCAAACCCTAAGACAAATTGTATTGTTCGAGTTTCGACTCCCACAGTGGCATTAATCGAATGAAACACCAATCTTATTGGTGTGAAAGGAGATACGGAGCCGTGTACGAAGGTTCCTTCAGATGTTCGATTTAAGATTATGAGTGCATTGAAAGAATTTGAGAACAATAAGAGGAAGGCTATTCATCTGAATGATTCAAACTTAGACAATCCTGAAATTCAAGAAGTTGATGGAGATGATAGGGGAGTTGATTTTCGTCCACGTCAAAAGAGCAAACAAGGTACTGATCTCACTCATACTTTAAAAGAGGTGTGCATGATCAGACTCAGCCTACTATAAAGCATGTATGCAAAGTAAAGAGAAAATACATGATGTGGTGATATATCATGGTTTTTACCTGTTTTTGACCATGATATAAGTCCATTTTATAAGAGTCTTTTTGGTATTTTTCGAGTCTTTTGGAGTCTTTATAGGTTAAGGGACGATTGGAGCATAATGGGAGCTTTTGGAGAATTTTGGAGCATCAAGGAAAGAAGTGCCGAAGTGATCAAGTCGGAGTCAAGATTTGGAGCTGATATATCATGGTTTTTACCCCTTTTTGGCCATGATATAAGTCCTTTCTATAGTCTTTTTGGTGTTTTTGTGTCTTTTAGAGTCTTTTGCAGGTAAATGGTCGTTTGGATGCTTAAGAGAAGCATTTGGAGCATTTTGGAGCTTCGAGGAAGGAAGTGCTGAAAAGATCAAGTCAAGGGCGAACAGAAGGTTGACCGTCGATCGACAGAAGACATCATTGTCGATCGACGCGGGACTTGACGAATCGAAGAAGTTTTCCAGAGGCACGACTGTCGATCGACAGTGCTCAATGCTGTCGATCGACGCGAGCATTAATAAAGAAAAATCCTTCGCGGGTCTGAAATTTCCAGACGTTTTCCCTAAAGCCCAATCCGATTTTTGTACCCTATATATAGTTTTACTTAGGTTTTCATGTGGGAGAGCTTGGATTTTATTGAGACTTTGAGAGAGCTTTGAGGGAGATTTCTACAGGGTTTTCAAACCCCTTTTTCTGTATCTCTAACTCTATCTTTTAATGCAATCTTATTCTTTCATTATGATTTCTTCATCTATGTCTGAGTAGTTTGCTTGTTAGGTTGTGGGGGATTCTAGGGTTTGATGAGAAATTGTTAGGATTATAGATCTGTTAGGGTTCATCTTTTGGTTCTTCATCTAGATTGTTTTAACTCTGATTTTAGGACTGGCCAACTAAAATTGGAAACCCTAGGTTGTTTAATAGACGCGAAAGTGTTATTATCAACTGGAACTAATCTTAGATGAGCAAAATCACCTATTCGCAAAGGAATTTGGCTTAGGGATTTTGTGAACAATTGAACCTGAACGTTAATGCTTGACTTGATTCTCTAGGTTTGCAAAGGAATTTGGAATTTAGGTTTCTAGTCATAGATAGTCTCTGCAACGGAAGTTGATTGGTTTTACCTTCGTGTTTGAGTTCTAGAACGGTGCCTAATCAAACCCTGACAGTATTTTATCCTTGATTTCGATTCATGCCCGAAGAATTACCCATCGCCTAGCTTTTTGTCTCATTGATTTATTTGAATTTGAACCATCTCTTACTTTGTTTTATTTCTTTGCTTTACATTTACTCATTTTTACTTAGCATAATTTGAATTCACAAATTGATTGTGTGAATTTTTTCCCTGTGGATTCGATCCCTAAGTACTACATCGATCTCTTAATTTGAGAGAGTAGCTCAGGGTTAAATTTGAGCATATCAAATTTTGGCGCCGCTGCCGGGAAATAGATTTCACCATTCGATTATTGTTAGTAGAATTTTGTCTAAGTTTTTAGTTTTTGTTTTACTTACTTGATCTTTTCTCTTTGTCTTGTGTGTTTCAGGTTTATGCCTAATCGCATTACCAGGAGCAACCAGAAGGAAGAGCTAGTCAATCTCAACCTTGAGATTGGAAGGTTAGAACGAGCCAACAGAGCAGCGACAAGGACAGCCAGAATGAATCCATTAGTATTGATCAGAGGTGAAGATGGGTTCTTTCAGGATGCTGAGGGTCGCAGACACAACGCTCAGGGTCAGAGGCTGGATGAGAATGGGGTTGTGATTGTGGAGGAGCAGCATGTCGAGCAGCGACAAGAGCCAGCAGCTGCTGCGCGTGGGCGTACTCTGGGAGAGTACAACAGGCCCGATGAGTTCTATGCCAACAGGGCAGCAATCCGACCACCTGCGTTCCAGAGGAGCGATTTTGAGCTGAAGCCTGCTTTCTTCTCACTTGTCACCCAGCACCCTTTTCGTGGCCTATCATCTGAGCACCCCATGGACCACATAGAGAGGTTCGAGGACCTAGCATCTAGCATCAAGGCTAATGGAGTGTCCAGCGACTACCTCTACTGCAAGTTGTTCCCATACTCCCTTAGTGGAGAAGCATCCTACTGGCTGAAGCAGTTGGAGCCGGGATCGCTGACCACTTGGGAGGACACCAAGAATGCTTTCCTCAACAACTTCTTTGATGAGGCAAGGTCCGAAGATCTGAGGACCAAGATCTCCACCTTCAAGCAGGGTCCTACTGAGGCATTCAAGGATTCTTGGACTCGATTCAAGTCTTACCAGAGAGATTGTCCTCATCACGGGTTTAGTACTGTTCAGCTGTTGGGCATCTTCTTCAGAGGGATTGACTGGAGGTATCAAGTGGCCCTCGATTCAGCCAGCAATGGGAATTTCAACACCCGATATCCGAAAGATGCTCTGATTCTCATCGACAACTTGGCTTCCAACAGTAGCACCAAGAACGCATATTTCAAAAGGAAAAAGCTAGGAGGTAACATGGATGGGAACCAGATTGCTGCGATTAATGCCAAGTTGGATTCTATGCACAACTCGCTAACGGGGACGAAGTCAGTGCAGTTTGCTAAAGAGGTAGAGACCTTCATTCCGGACTCCGTGTCGATCGACACGGAAGGATTGTGTCGATCGACACAGGAAAAAAAGGATGTCAACTACGTTAGTGGGACTGGTTTTCAAGGTCAGAGGTATGGCACTCAACAAGGATATCAGAAGCCTTTCCAGAATAACTACCAAAGGAACTACGGTTCTTCTTCCTACCAGACACCTCCTGCTCAATCTTCAGACAGCGAGATGAAATCTATGCTGGAGCAGATTCTGGAGGGTCAACAGAAGATGACCGTGAGCTTTAATGGGAAGATGGATGCTATGTACCAAGATCTGAATGGCAAAATTGAGGCTATCAATCTCCACATGAAGAAGCTGGACACTCAAGTAGCCCAAACGGCGGAGTCGGTGAAAAGGCAAGAAGGATTCCTACCGGCTAAGACTGAGACGAACCCAAGATTGCATGTCAATGCGATCACTGTGGGTAGTGGGAAAGAAGTGTTTGAAGCTTGTGGAAAGGATCCAGAGGAGGTAGAAGTCGTGGAGCTTGATGGAAACTCGATTTTGGGGACAGCAGAGCTCCTGTCGATCGACACGACTGGTAAGTGTCGATCGACACGGATCGGTGACACAACGGACAGGAAGTCTCCTGTCGATCGACACACTGCTTATGTCGATCGACACACTGCTTATGTCGATCGACACACTGCTTATGTCGATCGACACGCTGCCCAGAACAGCCCACCTTCTTCAAAACCTTCAGTCAAAGCAGAGGAAAGGGTGTACACGCCTAAGCTTCCATTCCCACGGGCTATTAACATCAGATCACCAGAGGAAAAAGGGAGACATGCTCAACCACAGCTGAGGAAGTTGCAGAAGATAACAAATCCAGGGATGTTCATGGTTCCTTGCTCAATCAAAGGTATGGAATTTAAAAATTCTCTTTGTGACACTGGAGCTAATGTGAATGTCATGTCTGAGTCTGTGGCAAGGAAGCTAGGGATTAAGGATCTGCAACCTTCGAAGATGTGTATCACACTGCCTGATTCTTCTTCACCGTGTTCGAAAGGATTCATTCCTGACTTGATGCTTCAAGTAGGAGATTGTCTGGTTCCGGTAGATTTTCACCTTATGGAGACGAAGAATGACAGGGAAAGACCATTGATTCTTGGGTCATCATTCCTTGCCACGGTGGGTGCAATTGTAGATTTTCCCAATCAGAGAATCTCTTTCTCCAAGATCAATAAGGATGTCTTCTACCCCTCAGCTCGGTTTGAGAAGAACTCTTGTCTGACTGTTACAAATGAAGAAGAGTCGAGTTCAAACCTTGGAGATGACACGAAGGAGATCCCGTATGCACCACCCTTGACTTCACCACCCAGCCCAGCTAAGGCCAAACGCAAGAAGACTTCCAAGCCATTCTCCAAGTTCAGAATTATCATTCCTATGGAGTTAAGTGAGAAAGGAGAGGAATTGATCCAGGAGATGATGTTAAACACCATGAAGCCGCTTCCCGGTGTTGTACCCTTCACCGACCCATGCGAGACCTGAGCCCGACACAGTCAAGCTAAGGACTGAAAACAAGCGCTTAGTGGGAGGCAACCCACTTGTAAGTTTTTCTATTTTATATCTTATTTCCTTTTGAGTCAGTTAGTCTTTGGATTTCTTAGGAGCTTGAACTTGATCATCTTAAGGATTTGCATTGTGTGTTTTCTTCTTTGATCGTGTTTGTTGAGTGATGCAGAAAACTTGCAGTCTGCGACAGTGAGGTATCTGTCGATCGACACGGACCTGTGTGTCGATCGACATGACCTTCAATTTTCAAAATTCTCGACATCACAATGATCCGATCCCTCAGACCTCGTGTCGATCGACGTGACTTGCTTGTGTCGATCGACAGGGTCCCCACTTTGGTAAATCTCGTTTATTTCATTCAAGTTCAATTTTTCTTTGATTTCTTTTTGCCAAACTCAGCTTGACAACACTGGGGACAGTGTTGGTTAAGTCTGGGGGAGGAAACTACTAACGTGTTTCTTTTTGTTTTGGTTTATTTTGAGTCAAATTTTTGTTTTATCGAGTCAAAACTAGTTAGGAACAACTCTTCTTTTGGTTTAGTGGAGTGTCTTTTTCAGCATGTGACCATTCCTCCAGAATCAGTTTCAAAGTTAGACTAATGGAAAATCCTAGGATTGACCAGTTGACTGGAGACGTCTGCTACTTCCAGTATAATCCGCCAAGTCAGAGCTACTGCACGGTTCTCTTTGGAATTGATGTCCAGGGGCTTGACTCCTCATTCGTACCTAACAAGTGTAATCTCCTGTTGAAAGTAATGGTACTCCTCTCTCTCATAAAAAAAAAAAAAATTTCATCAATTGTGTTAAGATTGGGGTGAAATGATAGCTCCTGAGTATAAGACGAGGAATAAAACCCGGTGAGTCTGTACTCAAGAGGTGATCACCCAGCTCAAAAGCAGCAGTCTGAGTCCCGTAGAACGGATAAGGAAGACGAGCACTCTCATGAAACTATCTCCTCACAAGGAACAACGGTAGTGAGTCGCGACCCTGTCTCCTGGGAAGGAACAGCAATAGCAATATGCACTGCTTGAGTTTCAACAAACATATAAAAAAAAAAAAAAAGAATAGAGAAACAAATAAGTCTGGGGGAGAGGAGGAATACCAAGTGTTGTATAGGTTGATTTGTCATGGTATAGTCTGGGAATGAGTCTAGAAGGTTCTTGACATTGAGAACATTGAGACCAAGCTATGAAGACTAACGGATTATGCTGTGAAGTTGTTGATGAATTTGGAAGGCTGCGAAAGTCTGCAGAGAAGTACATGGTGGTCTGATTCTGGTTGGTTCTGGATTATGTGGTTCACTAGTTGGAAGGGTCAATTCAATGCATCAAGGGAAGGTAAGTTCTGTGTTTTCAAACCTCTTTCACATTCTTGGTTTTAGTTTTGCTTGAGGGCAAGCAAAGGCTAAGTCTGGGGGAGTTGATATATCATGGTTTTTACCCCTTTTTGGCCATGATATAAGTCCTTTCTATAGTCTTTTTGGTGTTTTTGTGTCTTTTAGAGTCTTTTGCAGGTAAATGGTCGTTTGGAGCTTAAGAGAAGCATTTGGAGCATTTTGGAGCTTCGAGGAAGGAAGTGCTGAAAAGATCAAGTCAAGGGCGAACAGAAGGTTGACCGTCGATCGACAGAAGACATCATTGTCGATCGACGCGGGACTTGACGAATCGAAGAAGTTTTCCAGAGGCACGACTGTCGATCGATAGTGCTCAATGCTGTCGATCGACGCGAGCATTAATAAAGAAAAATCCTTCGCGGGCCTGAAGTTTCCAGACGTTTTCCCTAAAGCCCAATCCGATTTTTGTACCCTATATATAGTTTTACTTAGGTTTTCATGTGGGAGAGCTTGGATTTTATTGAGACTTTGAGAGAGCTTTGAGGGAGATTTCTACAGGGTTTTCAAACCCCTTTTTCTGTATCTCTAACTCTATCTTTAATGCAATCTTATTCTTTCATTATGATTTCTTCATCTATGTCTGAGTAGTTTGCTTGTTAGGTTGTGGGGGATTCTAGGGTTTGATGAGAAATTGTTAGGATTATAGATCTGTTAGGGTTCATTTTTTGGTTCTTCATCTAGATTGTTTTAACTCTGATTTTAGGACTGGCCAACTAAAATTGGAAACCCTAGGTTGTTTAATAGACGCGGAAGTGTTATTATCAACTGGAACTAATCTTAGATGAGCAAAATCACATATTCGCAAAGGAATTTGGCTTAGGGATTTTGTGAACAATTGAACCTGAACGTTAATGCTTGACTTGATTCTCTAGGTTTGCAAAGGAATTTGGAATTTAGGTTTCTAGTCATAGATAGTCTCTGCAACGGAAGTTGATTGGTTTTACCTTCGTGTTTGAGTTCTAGAACGGTGCCTAATCAAACCCTGACAGTATTTTATCCTTGATTTCGATTCATGCCCGAAGAATTACCCATCGCCTAGCTTTTTGTCTCATTGATTTACTTGAATTTGAACCATCTCTTACTTTGTTTTATTTCTTTGCTTTACATTTACTCATTTTTACTTAGCATAATTTGAATTGTGTGAATTTTTTCCCTGTGGATTCGATCCCTAAGTACTACATCGATCTCTTAATTTGAGAGAGTAGCTCAGGGTTAAATTTGAGCATATCAGGAGCCTTCGTCGATCGACGCAGCCCCTACGTGTCGATCGACGCAAACATGTCCGCGAACCGAGCTATGAGATTGCGTCGACCGACGCAGACTTCTGGTGTCGATCGATGCACGTACATATTGAAAAATTCCCTCTTTTGCCCAAAAAGCCCATAAGTTTGCAGAAGAAGCTCAACCCGATTTTAAGACTCTATATATAGTTTTTCTTTAGGTTTTCATGGAGATATCTTATTTTTTATTAAGACAATTATTTTACTCTTTTCTATTGATAATGTTTTCATCATCTATGTCTGAGTAGATTCCTTGTTAGGTTTTGAGGATTCAAGGGATTAATGAGAAATTGCTAGGATTGATTACTGTTGGGATTTATCTTCTTGTTCTTCATCTAGATTGCTTTAACTCTGATTTTAGGATTGATCAACTGAAATTGGAAACCCTAGCTTGCTTTAATAGATGCGAAAGTATTATTAACAACCTGACCTAATCTTAGATGAGCAAAATTATCTATTCGCAAAGAAATTTGGCTTAGTAATTTTGTGAACAATCGAACTTGAACTTAATGCTTGTCTTTATTCACTAAGTTTGCAAAGAAATTTGGAATTTAGGGATTTAGTCATAGATAATCTCTACAACGAAAGTTGATTGGTTTTACACTTGTGTTTGAGTTCTAGAACTGTGCTTAATAAAATCCTAACAGTCTTTTATCTTTGATTTCGATTCAATCCTGATAATTATCCATAACCTAACTCTTTTGCCTCATTGATTTCAAGAACCTAAATCATCATCTGCTTACTTGTTTTGCTATTTTATTTCATTCACACATTGTTACTTAGCCTAATTCGAATTCATCAGTCTTTTGTGTGAACCGATTCCCTGTGGATTCGACTCCTAAGTACTACAACGATCTCTTAATTTGAGAGAGTAGCTCAGGGTAAATTTGAGCATATCAAATTTTGGCGCCGTTGCCGGGGAATTGATTTCACCAAACGATTCGTGATATTAGAATTTTGTCTAAGTTTTACTTTTTATTTACTTACTTCCGTTCTCTTTTGTTTTTGTGTGTTTGAGGTGAATGCCTAATCGTAAGACCAGAAGCAACAAGAATCAAGAGTTAGTGGATTTTGTTTATGAGTTAGGAGCTTTAGAGCGAGCTAACCGAGCAGAGAAAAAGGTAGCCAAGATGGTCAATCCTTTAGTTCTGATCAGAGGAGAATATGGGATTCTTAAGGATTTAGAGGGTCAGAGGTACAATGCTCAGGGTCAGAAGTTTTGTGATTGTGGAGCAGCCTGAGCAGCCTGCGCAGCAGGTTCTGCAGCGCCAAGAGCCAGCAGCAGCTGCTGCGTGTGGGCGCACTCTGGGAGAGTACAACAGGCCAGACGAGTTCTATGCCAACAGGGATGCTATTCGTCCTCCAGCTTTCCAGAGGAGCGACTTTGAGCTGAAGCCTGCTTTCTTCTCACTCGTGGCTCAGAATCCATTCCATGGTCTCTCCTCTGAGCATCCCATGGATCACATAGAGAGGTTTGAGGACTTAGCATCTAGTATCAAGGCTAATGGAGTCTCAAGCGACTACCTCTACTGCAAGCTTTTCCCCTATTCACTTAGTGGAGAAGCAGCCTACTGGTTGAAGCAGTTGGAGCCAGGCTCGCTGACCACTTGGGAGGACACCAAGAATGCTTTCCTCAATAACTTCTTTGATGAGGCAAGGTCCGAGGATCTGAGGACAAAGATCTCTATGTTCAAACAAGGACCGACCAAGGCATTCAAAACTTCTTGGGTAAGATTCAAGGCCTATCAGAGGGATTGTCCACATCATGGGTTCAGTGATGTGCAGTTGCTGGGTATATTCTTCAGAGGAGTAGATTGGAGGTATCAGATGGCGTTGGATGCTGCATCCAATGAGAACTTCAACACTAGCTATCCAGAGGATGCACTTGTGCTCATCGAGAACTTGGCTTCTAGCAACACTACCAAGAACGCGGACTTCGAGAGGAAGAAGCTTGGTGGGAATATGGATGGGAGCCACATTGCTGAGGTGAAAGCCAAGATTGATTCTGTGTATAACCTTCTAGAGGGGAAGAAGACAGTGCAGTTTGCTGCAGAAGTGGAGACTTTCGAGCCAGAAGAAAGGGATTGCAACTACATCAATGGAGCTGGTTATCAGGGTCAGAGGTTTAGTAGTCAGCAAGGGTATCAGAGGAATGATTTCTAGAAGCCGTTTCAGAGCAACAACTACCAAAGGAATTACGGTTCTTCTTCTTACCAGACGCCTCCTGTTCAATCTACGGATAGTGAGATAAAGTCTATGCTAGAGCAAATCTTGGAGGGTCAACAGAAGATGACTGTTAGCTTTAACGGGAAGATGGATGCCATGTACACTGATCTCAATGGGAAAATCAAGCAGCTGAGCATTCATATGAAAACGTTGGATCAACAAGTAGCTCAAACGGCGGAGTCGGTAAAAGGATAAGAGGGTTTTCTTCCAAGCAAAACTGACACAAACCCAAGACTACATGTCAATACGATCACTCTGGGGAGTGAGAAAGAGGTGCTTCGAGCTTGTACGAAGGGTCTAGAGGAGGACGAGATCGTGGAGCTTGAAGAAATCTCAAACTTGGAGATTGGAGGAGCTGCGTCGATCGACACGTCAGGTCTGTATCGATCGACACAACCCTTACAAATCGAGAATACGAAATCTGCTGGAGTTGCGTCGATCGACGCAAAGGACCTGTGTCGATCGACGCACGTCAACAATCTGGGTAAAGGAGTCTACGCAATCGGATTCGCATCGACCAAGATCAACACACAGCTCAACACAGGATCGACACAGCCGCGTCGATCGACGCAACCTACTGGTGTCGATTGACGCGAGACCCAGGAGAGGCCAATTTCGTTGCAGACTTCGGTTAATGTAGAGGAAAAGGTGTACAAGCCTAGCGTACCACACCCATCAGCTATGCGAGCCAAAGCACCAAAGGATAAAGGGAGGCATGCTCAACCACCACTGAAAAAGTTAAAAAAGATTGATGATCCAGGGATGTTCGTTGTTCCTTGCTCAATCAACGATGTGAAATTACTTATTTCTCTCTGTGATACTGGAGCTAATGTAAATGTTATGTCCGAGACTATGGCAAAGAGGCTAGGGATTCTAGATCTACAACCTTCGAGGTTGTCCATCTTGCTTGCTGACGGTTCTCCTACCACTTCGAAAGGGTTCATTCCCGACTTGCTGCTTCAAGTAAGAGATTGTCTTGTTCCTGCTGATTTCCACGTTATGGAGTCGAAAAAGGGTAGCAATAAACCATTGGTTTTGGGTGCAGCTTTCCTTGCAACTGTGGGAGCGTTTGTGGATTTTCCCAATCAACGAATCTCCTTCACCAAGATCGACAAGAATGTCTTCTATCCTTCAGTTCTTGTCATAGAGAGTTCTTGTATGACCGTTACCAATGGCGGAAAGCCAAGTTTAGACCCTAGAGGTGATACGAAGAAGACCCCACGTGCCCCACCTTCAACTCCTATCCCTCCGCGATCTGATGGAATCACCAAACCAGCAAAGTCCAAGCGCAAAAAGACTTCTAAACCTTTTTCCAAGTTTAGAATCATCATCCCCTTGGAATTAGAGGAGAAAGAAGAGGAAGTTGTCCAAGAAATGGTGGAAAACACTATGAAGCTCCTTCCAGGTGTTGTTCCTTGGAAGTCGGGAGGAGGAGAACGATCAAATGTGAGGTTTTCAAAGGATGAGGGAGGCACAAGACCCCTCAAAGATCCACCAAAAGTCTAAGTCCTGACACAGTCAAGCTAATGACTGAAAACAAGCGCTTAGTGGGAGGCAACCCACTGGTAAGTTTACTTATTTTTGTTTTATATTGTGTTTCATTTTTATCTTTTCTTTACCAACTTCAGCTTGAATAACACTGGGGACAGTGTTGTTTAAGTCTGGGGGAGGTAGTTGCTAACTTAGTGTTTCTTTTTGAGAGTCAGTCTAAGTGTTTTATTGAGTCAAAAATTGTCAATTGGAAACTATGACCCTTCTCTTGGTTTAGTGGATTGTCTCTTTCAGTTGTGTGACCATTCTTCCAGGATCAATTTCAGAGTCAGACTAATAGAAAATCCTAAAGCTGACCAATTAACTGGAAACGTCTGTTACTTCCAGTATAATCCGCCAAGTTAGAGCTACTCAACGGTCTTCTTTGTGATTGGTGTTCATAGGGCTTGACTCCTCATTCATACTTGACAAGTGCAACCTCTGTTAAAAGTAATGGTACTCCTCTCCCTCTATCTATCTAATGAAACAAAAACAAAAAAAAAAGAGAGAAAAGAAAGAAAAGAAGAAATAAATAAAATAAAAAATCTTGGGGTGATATGATAGTTCTTGAGTACAAGATGAGAAAATAAAATTCCAGTGAGTCAGTACTCAAGGGGTGATCACCCAGAACTCAAAAGCAGCAGTCTGAGTCCCTTAGAACGGATGTAGAGGACGAGCGATCTCATGACCCTGTCTCCTCACAAGGAATAACAGTAGTGAAAGCACTGCTTTTGAGTCTCCAACATTAATAAAAAAAAAAAAGATAGAAAATCAAATAAGTCTAGAGGAGAGAAAGAGTACCAAGTGTTGTCTGGCTCACTGTCATGGTATAGTATGGGAATGAGTCTAGAAGGTCCTTTGCATTGAGATCATTGAAACCCAGCAATGAAGACTAGCGGATTATGCTGTGAAGTTGTGGATGAATTCGGGAGGCTGCGAATGACTGTGGAGAAGTACATGGTGGTCTGACTTTGGGATTGGTTCTGCATTATGTGGATTACTGGTTGAAAGGGTCGGTCCGGTGATCCAAGGGAAGGTAAGTTTCTGCGTTTTTTAGACCTCTTTCACATTCTTAGTTGATGTTTTGCTTGAGGGCAAGTAAAGGTTAAGTCTGGGGGAGTTGATATATCATGGTTTTTACCTGTTTTTTACCATGATATAAGTCCATTTTATAAGAGTCTTTTTGGTATTTTTCGAGTCTTTTGGAGTCTTTATAGGTTAAGGGACGATTGGAGTATAATGGGAGCTTTTGGAGCATTTTGGAGCATCAAGGAAAGAAGTGCCGAAGTGATCAAGTCAGAGTCAAGATTTGGAGCCTGCGTCGATCGACGCAGCCCCTGCGTGTCGACGCAAATATGTCCGCGAACCGAGCTATGAGATTGTGTTGACCGACGCAGACTTCTGGTGTCGATCGACGCACGTGCATATTGAAAAATTCCCTCTTTTGCCCAAAAAGCCCAGAAGTTTGCAGAAGAAGCCCAATCCGATTTTAAGACTCTATATATAGTTTTTCTTTAGGTTTTCATGGAGATATCTTGTTTTCTATTAAGACAATTATTTTACTCTTTTCTATTGATAATGTTTTCATCATCTATGTCTGAGTAGATTCTTTTTTAGGTTTTGGGGATTCAAGGGATTGATGAGAAATTGCTGGGATTGATGAGAAATTGCTAGGATTGATTACTGTTGGGATTTATCTTCTTGTTCTTCATCTAGATTGCTTTAACTCTGACTTTAGGATTGATCAACTGAAATT
This sequence comes from Arabis hirsuta, assembly GCA_964056655.1. Taxonomy (NCBI): domain Eukaryota; kingdom Viridiplantae; phylum Streptophyta; class Magnoliopsida; order Brassicales; family Brassicaceae; genus Arabis; species Arabis hirsuta. Next base: position 11,386,896 of record OZ053313.1, read on the forward strand.
GGAAACCCTAGCTTGCTTTAATAGATGCGAAAGTATTATTAACAACCTGACCTAATCTTAGATGAGCAAAATTATCTATTCGTAAAGAAATTTGGCTTAGTAATTTTGTGAACTATCGAACTTGAACTTAATGCTTGTCTTTATTCACTAAGTTTACAAAAAAATTTGGAATTTAGGGATTTAGTCATAGATAATCTCTGCAACGAAGGTTGATTGGTTTTACACTTGTGTTTGAGTTCTAGAACTGTGCTTAATAAAATCCTAACAGTCTTTTATCTTTGATTTCGATTCAATCCTGAGAATTATCCATAACCTAACTCTTTTGCCTCATTGATTTCAAGAACCTAAATCATCATCTGCTTACTTGTTTTGCTATTTTATTTCATTCACACATTGTTACTTAGCCTAATTCGAATTCATCAGTCTTTTGTGTGAACCGATTCCATGTGGATTCGACTCCTAAGTACTACAACGATCTCTTAATTTGAGAGAGTAGATCAGGGTAAATTTGAGCATATCATGTGGACATGTTTGTTGCATTGTGGTTTTATGACGCTTGTATTCCGATGAATGTTGTGAATTCTCGATTCTACCAGCCAATGATGAGTAAGATAGCAAGTATAGGCCATGGATATGTGGGTCCTTCATACCATGTTTTGCGTGTTCCATTGACGTGATGCTAAGTTACAAGTTTCTTTGATAATTGAGAATTTTATAAGTACTTGGGCTACTACGGGCTGTACTCTTATGGGAGATGGATGGAAGGACACAAGAAAAATCATTAGCTATGTTACCACTGTTGGAGTTTTGAATCTTTTCTACGTACGTTACTCTCTGATGCATGTCATCTTTAGCCAGAATTGAGTTGTTTTTGTTTTTGGTTTATTGTTTTTAAACACTTTTGTCTTTGGAGAATCACATTAACATTTAAAAAATATTGTCCCATGTTTCATGTTTTCGTCCAACCTTAAATGACCATGAGAACTTATAATTGAAACTTTTACTACTAGTTTTTGAACATATATAAGAAAACCGGTTGAACCATGATCGACCCGGGTCGACCCGGAGACCTGGTGACCCGGACAATACTCCGGTTCGTCGTCCGGGTATTAAAACATTGTTTTTCTTTTATTGTGCCACAAAGCTTATAAAAAGTAGGAAACCTTTGTAATCTGGCGTTCTCACGGACAGTCAACACACGATTTTGCGACGGATGGATTACGCAGTGCCGAAACCAGTTTTAATGACAAAGAGGATCACTAAAGAATACAAAAAGGGGCACACAAAACATGCATGAAAATAGGAAAGTGGATCAATTTCAATACGTGGGAAAATCTTTTAGAGCAGGGAATCTCAATTCTTTTATTTCCCCTTCAATTCTACTTAAATTAATTTTACCCCTCCGCTAGTTTTGCTAATTACAATTCGACCTCCTTCAGTTCTTTTATTTTCCCCTTCAATTCTACTTAAATTAATAGCGAGCGAATGTCGCGGGATCGTCAATCTCCAAAATCTACAAATCTTTTTAGATCTCTTCTTCTTCATCTCCGATCAAAGATTTGAATTTTTCATTTCCAGAACCCATCTCTGGATCTTTTTCACCAAAAAAGATGGGTTTTGAGAAAGGAAATGCGAGAGAAGACACACCACTTCTCGGCAACGGAACACCATTGTCGGGTCATTTCAAGACCTTCGCTAATGTCTTCATAGCTATTGTCGGAGCCGGTGTGTTGGGTCTTCCTTACGCCTTCAAACGAACCGGATGGCTCATGGGTTTGCTCACGCTCTTCTCTGTAGCGGCTCTGCTCAATCACTGTATGATGCTTCTTGTTCACATTCGCCGAAAGCTCGGTGTATCCAATATCGGATCTTTTGGGGATCTTGGATTCGCTGTCTCTGGTCCAATCGGGAGGTTCGTCGTTGACATTCTTATAACTTTGTCTCAAGCTGGTTTCTGTGTCGGATATCTCATCTTTATCGGTACTACTTTAGCTAATCTGTTTAACCAAACCACAACCGAAACTCTGAGTGTGAGTCTAAGGCATTTAATGGCTGTGTCTCATAAGAGCCTCTACATATGGGGATGCTTTCCGTTTCAGTTAGGTTTGAATTCCATTAAGACGCTTACTCACTTGGCTCCTTTGAGTATATTCGCTGATGTGGTTGATCTGGGAGCAATGGCGGTTGTGATTGTTGAAGATGTGAAGATTACAGTTGAGCAAAGACCTGAAGTTGTTGCCTTTGGTGGTTTGTCTGTGTTCTTTTATGGTATGGGTGTATCTGTTTACGCGTTTGAGATCGTGGGAATGGTTTTGCCTCTTGAATCGGAGATGAAAGATAAGGACAAGTTTGGTAAAGTGTTGGCTCTTAGCATGTTATTCATCGCTGTGGTATATGGAGCTTTTGGTGTGTTAGGTTATATGGCTTTTGGAGATGAGACAATGGATATAATTACAGCTAACTTAGGGACAGGAACAGTGAGCAGTCTTGTTCAGCTTGGACTGTGTATTAACCTCTTCTTTACTTTCCCTTTGATGATGAATCCTGTGTATGAGATTGTTGAGAGACGTTTCTGGAGTGGAATGTACTGTATTTGGCTCAGATGGGTTCTGGTCTTAGCAGTGACGCTTGTGGCTCTTTTGGTTCCAAACTTTGCTGATTTTTTGTCATTGGTGGGAAGCAGTGTTTGCTGTGCGTTAGGCTTTGTGTTGCCTGCTTTATTTCATTTTATGGTTTTCAAGGAAGAATTAGGATGGAAACAACGAGCTTTGGACGCAGGGATCGTGCTACTTGGTGTTGTTCTTGCTGTTTCAGGCACTTGGAGTTCTCTCAGTGAGATCATTAACTGAAACACAGAGGTGCAGAGAGGTAGGTGAAAGAGATTTGGACATGTTGTTTCTGTTTCTATTCCTGCCTATTTTGACTCTTTTGTTGGAATCTTTTTCTACATTTCAATGAAAAAAATCAAATTTATTATTATTATTATTATTATTATTATTATTATTATTATATGGTAACCATTGAGTCAAGTGTGTTACAATTACAAGGGACTAGTTACTTTTAAAGTATATGTGTATATCTTGTCCTTGTCCTTGTCCTTGTCCTTGTCCTTGTCCTTGATACTTTTCTACAGTCTTCTTGTTCAATCCCCCCTTAGTGGTCTTGGTAAAATTTCAACTTTTCATTTGGCCACGACAAATTTATTGCTAATCAAACTATTCTTGGACTAGTGTTGTGGTTACGTAGCACGTTTGAACTACTCAGAAGGCTTTGTCACAACTTAGGTTAGAGGAGAAACTGCCACATGGTGTATGTTTACATCAACACAAGCCACGTATTCCTCTTGCACCGCCTGGCTTCATTATCTATATATATGAATGTGGAATGAGAGAAGTGAGAGAGAAAAAAGAGAAAGAAAATGGCAGACACAGGTAAAGGAAGCTCAGGTGCTAGTTGCAACGATCGCTGTGGTTGCCCTGCTCCGTGTCCTGGTGGCGAATCCTGCAGGTTTGATCCTCTAGATGCTCCAAGATTATTGATGTGTGTTTTGATTTATAAAACGTGGTTTCAATTCATGTAGGTGTATGATGAGGAGTGAAGCATCTGGTGGGGATCAAGTAGAGGAGATGTGCCCGTGTGGGGAGCAGTGCAGCTGCAACCCTTGCACCTGCACCAAGACTCGGACCTCCGCCAAGGCGAAATCTTCGTGCACCTGTGGTGAGGGCTGCACTTGTGCCACTTGCGCCGCTTAGACTGCATATGTCTATACCATACTTGTATAATAGGTACGAGCTAGTTGATTAGATCCTCCCAGTCTTTGAAATAAAGCTGTGTTTAATATAGTACGTCCAAAGTTCACAGCAAAATATATATCGTATGCTCTCTACTCTTGTACTGGAAAAAAAGCTTTGTCTCTAGACTAGACGAAAGGAAACATGCCTTGCGTATGGGTGATGTGAGTGTTGGTGAATGCATGGTCTCTTTGAAAACTGAATGGGTTTGGAACATCTTCTACTACGACTAGATCACTTTAGAAATCGCCCCACATGCCAGAAACTTAGGAAGTCTGTTGCTCAAGCTTTACCAAATCTTCTGCTGCAACAACCTTTTAAATATTGAAGAGCTTTGAAAAGGTATTGAAGGTCGACAAGGAAAACAACTCCACAGGTCCTGCTAAAACATGAAACCATGAATCTAAATTTCAACTAGTGAGACAATACCAAGTCCGTGGGCAGCTATTGCCAGATGTGAAAAGAACTGTAGTTTTACATCCAGAGCAACTCTGATCTGCATATAAAATCCGGATGCTGTGCTGGCAAAAAAAAAGGACTACCACAGAGGTCTTATGCCCAGTTGTCGATTTGTATATCCTTCCTTTGAGCAATCAGTATACAGAGAGAGGATTATCATACAAAACACAGAACAATTGAATGATACAAATAATGCTACACTTCTAGTTCTCTATACCATTATTAAATGTGTGCCCATAAAATCAAACTGATTAAAAAAATTCTGATGTGAGAGACGAAAGCATCACACAACAGGATAAACAAAAAAAAGAACACATGATGTTTCATGAATTTCAGTACTTCCATCTACCATGTCCCCTTTCCATAAACAGTAGAAGGATAAAGTAAGAAACAATCAGATATTGTCAGACAGAAGAACACTATGATTGCAGGAGGTTCTTTACAGTTCCGACGCTACTTACTCTAGACTCATAGTCTTTGTATGTATACCTACCGATTATTAGATTATATTTGGTTTTTGGGGTTTACTTTCTAGTAGAATCTTGGCTCATGATTCTTTCACTCTTGAATGCTTATGATTATGAACTGTTACCTTGTCTACTTTTTCACATAAAGTAGCATCATTTTTTGTGTGTTTATGGCATATAGCAATGTTGGTGTTGTACATTGATGGATGAAACTGATTGCAAAATGATACATATATATCCAAGAACACATACGTGGTCAGTGGTTATTACATGAGTGGAGAAGAGAGATGGGTTTGGGGAAATGGTTTGCATTAAGAGTGAATGAGCAAATGATCCTTGTATGGAACTTGGAGGTGACGAGTCGTCCCAAAATGTAAGCTTTGGAACGGAGGGCGATTGTGAGATTAAGGGGCAGTGAGAGTGTATCGACATGGACAGAGACACCACCGTAGAGTGGAATCTGATGACCATGCACCACCGTAACTATGCTCGCTCCGCTCATCCTACCCACCGCGAACTTCTTCATTTCACCGGAGGAGAGTAGGAGATTAGAGTAATGAAGAAGAAGAGGTGAAGCAGTGACGTGGACGGCGAAGAAAGTTGATGGGTTCCGGTACAAGATCCTGACCGTTGAGTTAAAAGACATCATGTCCGTTGGTACTCCGCTCATATCATTACCAGCCTGAACGTTCAAGTTCCTCACCAAGATTCCCTACATACACACAATCACACACACACACAGTTACCAAAACCAATGCACACTTGTCCTTTAAATTCACACCTTGGTATACTACTTGTCAATCTATACTTTTTGTTTTCATTAAAAAAGTTTTGGCCTTTTCCCAAGTTGTTTCTTTTAAAGAAAATGAAAACACCGATTCACACTATACGAGTTGACTCAGCCCGAGTCACCGAGTGAAGGATTTTTTTTAGGAAAAAGGAGTTACCTTTACGACAACTTTAGGTGGGTAGGATTTGCTAGCTCCCCAGAGAATGAGACAGAACACTGTGAACAAGAGGATCAATGAGAGGATCAAGCAAGCGTAGAGGCGGATAGTACGAAAAGGGTCGTCGTCTCCGGCTTCTGTTTCGTCGTCTCCGTCGTCTGTTTCGTACCGGCGGCGAACGCTTCCTTCTCGGACTGACTTGTAAGAGAGGAGAGCACGGTCGGAGAACCGAGAAGTGGAGGACTCGCGAGAGTGATGGATAGGTGAACAATGGTAGTAATGTGGGTGTGAAGGTGAACCAATCGGGCTACAACCCGACCCGAATGACATTTTCTCGACGTCGTGGTTTGATGGGCTTTGTACGTAGTAAAGTGGTCTAATCGCTGAACGTGGCTGCCATGATAACGCCGCGTCGATGCTTGTAGCTTCCGAGTCAGTCTTCGCATGCATTTTTCTCTCTTTCTCTTTTCTTTTTTTTTCTTTTTTTTTCTTCTTTCTTTGGAGCAGAGCAAAGGAGGAAGCAATAAAACAGAGTCGCTAGTGTCGTGTTTGGCTCTTTCTTTCTTGTATAATAGAACAAACGCTTCTTTCGAACGAAACGCAAGGTAGACGTTAAACGCGAAAATGGTTTTGGGAGAGTGTGTAATAAAAGCGAAGCCGTATGGGTCTTTTCATAACTCTTTTTCGAGCAAGTTGGTTCTGTTTTTGTATGTTCTTACTCGCGCGCCTTAACGCGTGGCTAAACACACGATAGAGGGTTATGGCGGAAGGTGAGTTCCACGCAAGAGTGTAAGCGCGTGGGAAATTTGAAGGTGGAAATGCAGTCAACTGTACTGACAGTAACCCAGAATGTCTTTGGAGATATGAAAAAAACTCTTCAATATATAGATTTCTTTAGCATTTAATTTGGTTTACTTCATCAGGTTGGTGGGAAAAAGGCCAACGTAATTGGCCCAAATACATTATATTTTTCCTTATTTAATCGGGGTCTGGACCTAATTTACTTACCTCGGAAAGTTTCAAAACTTCATTTTAATAACGAAACAAATCAGGTTTCCTTAAGGAACGTGACGTCTTCATCTCTTTTTATTCCCTTTTTATACTCCCTCTGTTTTTAATATATACGATATTTTAAAAAGTTTGCATATATTAAAAAAATATATTAATTTTGATCTATTAATATATTATTTTTTACATTAAATAATTTTCTATAAATTTAAGCCAATAGTAATTCAATAAAATTAATTAATGTGTCTTGAAATTTACAATCATTAATTCTTAAAAACTACATTAAAAATTGAAAATATCAAAACATTTTGAAACAATTTTTTTTTCTAAAACATCATACATATTGAAACGGATTGAATATTACTTTTGAGATTTATAATTAGGAAATTAACATATCCAAAAATATAATTAGGTAACTAGTAAAAAGAATTAAATTATGACAAAATTGTCCTTACAACTATAATTAAGGTAAATATACATAAAAAATCTCTAAATATATTCTCTTGATTTAATCCCTAGAAAATTGCTTCTATCATTGTCAAAAGTAGATGTGTGTTTTCACAACTGCCATAGAGAAAAAAATTGGATCAGAAGATACAAAAAATAAATATTTCATAACAGTTAACTATTTAGTAACATAGTTAACTATTTTTGAAACGTTTCAGAATATAGTTAACTATATAAAATATAGTTAACTATCTAAAATATAGTTAACTATTTTTTGAAAATAGTTACCAATTTGGAAATATTGTTAACTATTTTCATAGCATAGTTAACTGCACTACTGATTTCAAGACATAGTTAACTACAGGAAACATGTTGTTGTAATAGTTAGTTATTTAAAAAAACATAGTTAACTAGTTTAAAACGTAGTTATTAACATACATAGTTGACTATTATCAGAAAAATAGTTGCCTATTATAATGAAAAATAACATACATAGTAAACTATTATGAGAAATATAATTACCTTCTGTACCTAGTTAACTATGTCGATCTTCGACGACAACTCAATTTGACCAGGAGATGAATAACGGTGGAGAAATTAATGGAAGAGAAGAAAAACACCATCTTAATCCACTATAAATGATTTTGATCCATGACAACGAGTTAACACAAAGTAATTAAGAAAAAAGAAGAAGAACCAAATTGTGAATTTAAATATTAAGAAGACGGAAAAGGAGGAGGATAAAAGGAGGCGTAGGGGGAGGAGGAGAATAGAAGGAGGGTTACAGAGAGAAGAAGAGGAGAAGGATAAGAAGAGTACGGCGGAAATTTGTGAAGTTGGTGAGATTAGGGTAACTTCTTTTATTTTATCTTTTTTTATTTAAAGTAAAACTTAGTTAAATAAAAATAGGATAATTCTGGAATTTCATATACACAAATTGTTAAACACCTAATTATACTTTAGGTCATGTTAAATAATGAATTATGTCTACCAATCATAATATACATGCCTATTATTTTTGTTTAAATATAGTGTTAGAGAGTTGGACAAGTTAAATACTATGGCAATTCTCGCAACATTTAGCCCTGGTTATCAAAATGTCATTGTCGAAACAGATGCACAGGTGGTGTTAAAGGTGTTGGAACCATTTTTTTAATTAAGCAAAAGGCTTTGTATTAGGCAGTTGGTTTATGAAAAATGGATTTAAAAATGAGAAGAAGTCTTTGGGTTAAGAGGCAAAACCTCTTGTTTTGGTTTAATGAATACATGAAAATATCCCACATCCCTTAGAGAAAATATTTTTATGGTGTATATAAGGGAGCAAACATGTGTAGTGTTCAAAACATCAAGAACATACATGCACTATGGAATAACCTAAGAAAACCCCACATGCACGCCGAGCCAAGCCAGGTCGGGCGGGCGTGCGTGGGTGTGGGCCTTGGGCTCTTGGGAATGCCTCGCCGAGCCCATTTCCTTTTTTTTGGACACTTTTCGTTAGACATAAAACACTGTTTTGATCAGTTTTATTATTAATAAAAGATCTTCTCCTGATTGCTCCTGATTTTCTGTCAATCCCTCCCAACTTCTCCACGATTCCACAGTTGGGTAACTAGTCCGCGATTATCTCAACGTGGGATTGTGATTATAGAATTGCGGATTTTCAAACCTCTCCCTCTCGTTATAAAAACCAAGCAGTTCTCTCTCATTTTTGGATCACCTCTGATATCAATCTCAGAAAGAAAAAACAAAAAGAAATCTCCTTTTAGTTACAGTAAGTCTCTTATTCGAGAGTATTATAAATATAGTTCGAGAGAATCGTAGTTCGAGTGTTGCGAATACGATTGTCAGTGGTTGTATCCTGGGATCTTCGAATCTATAAAAACCCTTCACACTGAGAGAGAGTCAAATGGTTAAGAAAAGAGATTCATCTCGCCTCCGCTTCCTATCTCATCCCTTAACAGTTCTATTATCGCAGTTTTCTCTTATAAGGTTGCAGTGGTCCAATTTTGGTCCTACAATCTTAACCCTTTGAAATTCGGCTGTTGTTATATAGAAATATTTCTTACAAAAACGCTTGTATCGCGATCGTTTCACAAACGTTCTCGCTGATTGCTTTCTGTTTGGGAGGAATTCGATCTGTTTAAACGTTTGCGAACGCTTATTCATTGAAAATTGTCTGCTTCGATTACTGTTTCTGAATTACGATTTTTAAACTGCCTATCGAGAGAAGTCTTTACGATTTTATTTTGTGTTTCAAATTAAATCGGTTCTAATACAAGGTTTGTGTTTCTGTTTTTCAGAAAAAATGGCAAACGAAACCGCTAATGTGTCCAACGTTGTTGCTGATGTTACCAACGTTGCTGCTGCTGGCTCTAATGTTGCTGCGGGTAACGAGAACACCATCAATGGGGCTGGAGTTCAAGAAACTCAAGTGCAGTTTGGTGATCTTCCACCTGTCACTATCGCAATCCCTGCTACTATGCAAACCGCAGCCACCAATCCGTTTCCAACGATGCAGATTCTATCTGGGAATTCTGCTGGTCTTTTTCTTGATAAGTTTGAAGGAAACTCCTTCAAAATGTGGCAGAAAAAGATGTCTTTTTACCTGACTACGCTGAATTTGGAAAAGTATACCCGTGAAGAGAAACCTTTTCCCCCATCGGATAATACTGATCCCCGGGCACTTGCGAGTGTCGACGCTTGGATACATGTTGATTTTCTGTGTAAAGGGTACATCCAAAGTCATTTGATCGACCCGCTGTACAATGTCTTCTACAATGCGAAAACATCTAAAGAACTTTGGGACTCTCTTGACAAGAAGTATCGGTCAGAGGATGTTGGATCACAGAAACATGTGGTGGAGAAATTTGAAAACTACATGATGGTGGACTCTCGGCCTTTAATGGAACAAGTCGACGAATTGCATAATCTCTTCCACGAGATACATACCGAGGGCATGAGGCTATGTGAGACCTACTCAGGTCGCTTGTGTGATTGTGAAGCTTCCTCCTAGCTTCTCCAACTTCAAGAATTACCTCAAGCTGAAGAAGAAGTGGATAAGTCTGTAAGACTTGATTATGCGACTTCGGATTGAGTCAACAAACCGGATGAAAATTGAAGCTGGTGTGCAAATTCGTGAACCCAATGCGAATTTGGCGGAGCATCAGAATGCTAGTAAGCAAGGAAAGTGGTAGAACAAGGGGCGTCTTGACAAAGGGATGGGAAAAGTCGGTCCTTAGAATTCTCAAAAATTCAAGAAGAAGGCTGGTGAGACTTCTAAGCCGCAGTTCTCTGGAACATGCCACAACTGTGGCAAGGTGAGACACAAGTCTTTCGAGTGTCATAGTAAAGGCTTTGAAGAATGATAAGTATGAAGCCAATCACATTGAAAACATCATGTGTGCGGTTGTCACCGAGGCTAACGTTGCCGAAAGTCATCCAATGACTTGGTGGTTCGATACCAGTGCAACTAGGCACATATGCATTGAAGTCGATGTTCTCTACCTACAAGAAAAATAAGATGGACGAGCAACTCTTCATGGGGAATTCTGCTACCTCGAAAATTGCAGGTTATGGAAAGGTTGTTCTGACTCGGAGCGTGAGCTCACCCTGACAAACGTAGTCCACATGCCAGACCTGCATAAGAATCTGCTCTCAGGATCTCTCCTGAGTAAGCACGAATTCTCCATCAACATCGATGCGGACAAGCTTATGTTGACCAAGAATGGAATGTACTTGGGTAAGGAATTTGTTTGTGATGGGTTGTTTAAGATGTTTGTTAAGGCTGTGATTCGTAACAATGATGTTGGTAACAATGCTGTAACTGAGGCTTCCACCTCGAAGAAGAAAATCAATAAGAAATCAGTTGCTTATGTTGCGGAGTTTTTAATTTATGGCACGAATGTTTAGGACATGTTAACTTCAAGTCTATGAGTAGATTGATGAACATGAACTTAATTCCAAAACATAAAATAAGCAAAGATAAATGTGAGGTTTGTGTTCAAGCCAAACTCACTAAAACACCATCACCAAATATTGAAAGAACAACCGAATCTCTAGGATTAATTTATACGGATATGTGTGATTTAAAGTTTGTTCAAACTAGAGGCGGAAAGAATTATTTCGTAACCTTCATCGATGATTGCACTAGATTCTGCTATGTATATTTACTACACAATAAATATGAAGCTTTGGAGAAACTGAAAGGATATAAGTTGGAAGTCAAAAATCAACTTGGTAAAACTATTAAAATAGTAAGAAGTGATAGAGAAGGAGAATATAATGAACTGTTTGATGCATTCTGTAGACAATACGGTATCATTCATCAGACAGCTGCTCCTTACTCACCATAATCTAACGGAGTTGCGGAACGAAAGAACCGAACTCTTAAAAAAATAATGAATGCAATGTTACAGAAATCTGGGTTAGCCCACAACATGTGGGGGGAAGCGCAGCTTACCACAAATTATATCCTTAACAAAATACCGCATAAAGTTACTGGAAAAACTCCATATGAACTTTGAAAAGGTAATGTACCTTCGTACAAATACCTGAAAGTGTGGGGGTACCTGGCAAAAGTTGCAGTTCCACCTCCGAAAATGGTTACAATAGGACCTAAGATGATAGATTGCATTTTCATCGGATATGCACAAAATAATAGTGCCTATCGGTTTCTAGTATATAAATCAGATATACCAGACATACATGTAAACACTATAAATGGAGTCAAGGAATGCTTCATTCTTTGAAAATGTGTTTCCATGTAAAGATAGGGGAAGTAACAAACGAACTCATGAAGAACGAGATGCTTGCACTTTCAGAAACGGGGCAAGTAGTTCTGGCACTGCTACAAACGATAAAGAAGAAGAAGAAGAACCTAGACGAAGTAAAAGGTCTTGTAAATAGAAGACATTTGGTTCTGATTTTCTAGTAGTTTTTCTAGTAGAAAATGAGCCTAGAACTTATCAGGAAGCAATATCCATACCAGACGCGCCTTCTTGGAAAGAAGTCGTTAATAGTGATATGGATTCCATCGTACAGAATAATACATATGAGATAGTTGATCTACCACAAGGGTGCAAAACTCTTGGGAATAGATGGATTTTCAGAACTAAACTGAAAACTGATGGAGCGATAGACAAGTACAAGGCCAGGCTTGTGTACAAGGATTTAGGCAACTAGAAGGCTTGGATTTCTTTGATACCTATTCTCCGGTAATGAGAATAACTTCCATCAGAGTACTTGTAGGTGTTGCTGCACTGCAAGGTCTTGAAATTCATCAAATGGATCTAAAAACTGACTTTCTAAATGGTGATTTAGAAAAAGAAATTTATATGAAACAATCAGAAGGGTTTGTTATCCCAGGTCAGGAACACAAAATGTGTAGATTAGTGAAATCACTATATAGACTTAAGCAAGCTCCTAAACAGTGGCATGAAAAGTTTCACAACGTAATGATGTCAGATGGTTTCTAAATAAATGCGATCAATGCATATACTACAAAACTACTCCAAAAGGGTATATTTTATTGTGTTTATATGTAAATGAGATGCTCATCATTGGTAGCAACAAATATGTCATCAATAAAACTAAGGGCATGCTCAAAAGAAAATTTGACATGAAAGATATGGGGTTAGCAGATGTAATTCTCGGAATTAGAATTATAAAAACTACCGAAGGAATTACACTAACTCAAGATCATTATGCTGAAAAGGTACTTGAACGGTTTAAGAACTACTCAAATGGAACTGCAGAAATTCTTGTTGACCCTCAACTTCACTTGACGAAAAATTCAGGTGAACTAGTGTCACAGGTAGAATATGCAAGAGTGACTGGAATTCTAATTTACTTAACAAAATGTACTAGACCAGATTTGGCACAGTCAATGAACGTGATAAGTCGTTATATAAGTAATTCAGGCCATACTCATTGGAAGGCCATAACAACAGTGTTGAATTATTTTCGATACACCAAAAGTTATGGGCTGCACTATGGTAAAGAACCAACATTATTAGAAGGATATAGTGATGTGAATTGGATTTCAGATTCGAGAAACTCGAAATCAACAAGCGGATATGTCTTTACTCTGGCGGGTGCAGCAGTATCTTGGAAATCTTCCAAACATACTCTTTTGACCATATCAACCATTGAGTCAGAGTTCATAGCATTAGAAAAAGCGGCAGAGAAAGCAGAGTGGCTTCAAAATTTTTTGGAAGATATCCCGATGTGGGAAAAACCAGTGCCAGTAATACGTGTAAACTGTGATAGTCAATCAGCTATTTCACGAGCACTGAGTAATTTATATAATGGCAAATCTCGTCATGTTAGAAGGCGACATAAGACCATTAGACAATTGATCTCAATTGGAGTGATTATGATAGATTATATCAAATCGGTAGAGAACTTAGCTGATCCGTTCACCAAAACTTTGTCGAGAGATAAAGTTGTTAAATCATCAAGAGGAATGGGTTAAAATCCTATAATTAAAGATGACGCTTGATGGACACTCACGTACTTGACTGATGTAGGTTCAAAAGGGATAACGAAATCAAGGTAATTCAAAACTGAGCACTGTAAGACTAAGCCTATACTCAGTTCCTAGGATAATATACAGTGTTAACTGTAGGGGATAAGCAATGTTTTAAAAACCAGACCGGACATCGACTCGGGGTAGTCATTGGATGGCTGGTCAGGCCGGTCCAACCGGTTAAACCGAGTTTTTAATTTTTCTAATGTTAATATATATATATATATTTTTTTTTTTGTAGGGAATATATATATATATGTGTGTGTGTGAGAAAGTAAAAAAAAAATATTCAATAACCAAAATAATTATCATGAAGAAAAAAGAAAATAAAATAGATAGCAAGATTTTGTTTTTCTCCATAAAACTAGAGAAAAAAAAAAATTACGATCATTAACATAAATTTAAGAACAGTGGAAACATACAAAATAATAGACATAATACGTGAAAGGAAAGTCATGTAACCTTCTATTTGTGCCATTGATATCCATTGGATGAAATTTGGCCGGTTATTTTGAATCTAATTCAATGAATTTTCATTTAAGGAAAGCCATAAATACTTGATTTTGTGGGTTAAAAATATTGAACCGGGTTTTAGCTTTGACCCGAGTCACCGATTTTAGCGGTTTCTGACCGATTTTTGTCGGTTTAATTCAAATCCAAGTTTCAACTCCACTCGGACTCAGTTTAATGAACGATTCACGGTTGGACCGGTCCGGTCCGGTTTTAAAAACACTGGGGATAAGGTTAAGCATTGGCTTTTAATAATTCCATAACTTTGAGATATTAGTGGAGTAGGATACTTCTGAAAACAAAGTTAATGGCATATCACCTAGTGAGTGTGAAATGGGGTTGTTTCTAGGAGAATGAAAGTAAGGCTATATTCTCCAAGTTCACTCATGAATAATCATGAATTGTTCAAGGCTAAAATGAACACAATAGAGAACTGATCTCTACGAGAAAATATTGCTATGCGGTAACTGTTGTCTCGGTTTACATTAAAGTCTGGGTGGTTCAAGACATCATGTTCACCTCCTGACCGAGTAAACCTGACAGATATTAAAAATGATTGGTTCAAAGCTGAAACATGCTACCTATCACATATAGTTACATTCTCGTATACTCTCAAAAGTCTGTCTACTCTAGTTTGTTCAATGTTGTGTCTAGTCTAGTCAACTCAAGTATAGTACATATCGAGTCTTCATATGTTTAGAGTCAGTTCTATTCATGTGGATGATTGTTTTGGAACCATTGTTTTAGTTAAGCAAATGGGCTTTGTATTAGACATTTGGTTTATGAAAAATGGGTATAAAAATATGAATGAGACATGAGAAGAAACTTTTGGGCTAAGTGGCAAAGCCTCTTGTTTTGGTTTAATGAATGCATGAAAATGTCTCACATCCCTTAGGGGAAACATTTTCATGTTGTATATAAGGGAGCAAACATGTGTAGTGTTCAAAATATCAAGAACATACAAGCACCATGGAGGAACCTAAGGAAACCCACATGCACGCCGAACCGAACCGAGCCGGGCCGGGCCAGGGCGTGGGTGAGGGTGTGGGCCGTGGGTCATGGACCGTGTGCTCGTGGGCTCTTGGGAATGCCTCGCTGAGCCGACTTCCCTCTTTTTGGGCCATTTTCGTTAGACATGAAACGCTGTCGTTTTGGAGTGAAGATAAGATTTTGATCAGTTTTATTATTAATAAAAGATCTTCTCCTTATTTTCTGTCAACGCCTCCCAACTTCTCCACGATTGCGCAGTTGAGTAACTGGCCCGCGATTGTCTCAACGTGGGATTGTGATTAGAGATTTGCAGATTTTCAAACCTCTCCCTCTCGTTATAAAAACCAAGCAGTTCTCTCTCATTTTTGGATCATCTCTGATATCAATCTTAGAAAGAACAAACAAACAACAATCTCCTTTTAGTTACAGTAAGTCTCTTATTCGAGAGTATTGTACAAATAGTTCGATAGAATCGTAGTTCGAGTGTTGCGAATACGATTGTCAGGAGATTCAAAGGGTTAAGGAAAGAGATTCGTCTCGCATCCGCTTCCTTTCTCTTCTCTTAAGGGTTCTACTATCGTAGTTTTTCTCTTATAAGGCCGCAGTGGTCCAATTACAAAAGGCACTCAGTGGGGAAGAAGAATGACCTCTACTCAGCCCGACCATACAAGATATCAAACAGCTGATTCTCAATTTCTCCGGTTCAAGAGTTGTGTTCCAATATCGAGAAGAAAATAGAATGACGGATAGAATTGCAAAAGAAATTTTTTTTTTTTTTGACAAATCATGTTCCTAGATTGTATTCTATTTTGCCCCTTTGGTTAACAAGTGAGATCAACTCTGATGTAATAGTGTAGAACTCTACACTGGTGATAATGAATTAGATGTTGAGCCAAAAAAAATAAAAATACTATGGTTTTATTAGAAAGAAGTTGAGATTTAAATGGAGGATATTTCTCACCATTGGTTATCAGAGTTACTAATCTGTCCCAACCTTAATTGTCTTTTGACAAGAATATTCCCGTACCAAAAGACAGATTGTCGAAAAAACCGAACCAATTTGAACCGGATGCCCAGCCCTACTCCAACATTTGGTGTAAAATGTTTACAAGCATCTCGTACATGTGTACGACATTTGATCAAATCATCCAACGCAAATTCAATAGAAGGAACAAAACAAAATCAAAGAGTAGTTGGGCCGTTATTAATAACTTGGGCCTCTTCGTAGAGTTGAACAAGGCCAGAATCCACATTCTCTTGAGGCTCCCACGTGGCATCAGCCATATCAGTCCATTTCACAAGATACTCTGTTTTCCCATTGTCACCCATCCTCTTCCCCATCACTCTCTCCGCTACAGCGTACTCCAGCCCAGCCTCGTAGTCCTTCGCCACATCTTCCGCCACGTGTACACCTTTCACCCATTCGCAATCTCCACCGTCCTTCCATTTGACCAAATATTCAACGTCTTTCCCTTTCCCTCGTTTCTCCATAATCTCCTGCACCTCCGCGTACTCGAACACTTCTCCTTCCAGTATACTGATCACCTTCTCTAGACCCAATCTCCGACCAAACTGCATCGGATTCCCTTTAGGTGTTGTCTTAAGAATCTCCTTCGCTAGCTCCAGAGCCGTTAAACCTCTCTCGTCTTCCACCTCTACATCGGCGCCGAGCTCAACCAGCGCCGCAACCACGTCCGGTTTCACGTAACCAGCCGCCATGTGAAGCGCCGTTAAACCGCCTCTGATGTCACGGTGGTCCAGATTGGCTCCAGCTTCCGACAGAAGCCTAACGCACTTGTCCGAACCAAGACCCGCCACGAAAAGAAGCGCCGTTCTACCGTTTTCGTCTACGGCGTTGATATCGCGACCGTCTTCTGACTCAAGAAGCTGTGCCAGGGCCTGATCGTCGGCTTTTCTCGCGGCGGTCCACCATGGAGTCTCGTATTCCGACACGACGTCTGCTGCGATGTAGCTCGATGGGACCCACGAAGGGGAATGACCGTCTTTCCATTCGATAAGGTATTCCATGGCGGCGCCGCTTTCCGCCGTCCGGCTTCCGATGATCTTGTTCACTTCTCCGTATGATTCATCGTCTTCCACGGTGGTTGCTGTTTCGTAGTTTTTTTGTACGGCTCTTGATATCGATCGGAAACATAGCTGCTTCCGGATCTGTCTGATCGGAAAGGATTGAATGGAGAAAGAAGAAGATTTGGGAATAGAGGAATAAAGTTTGATGCGAAATAGAGATTGATTGATTACGAGAGAAGACTCCATGGCCAAGACAGACGCAAAGGTTTCTTGTGAAAGTCGGAAGAGAAAAAGAGAGTTAACTGGAACACTGGATTTTCTAGTGGATAAGGAATCTTAGCCACCCAATCATTCGGATTCTGGAACCATCCAAGTACCAAGACCCATTTCATTTGCGAGTTTTGTTGGGTCATTTAAAATTGGCCCAGGGGACGCAGAAACAGAAGGAAAAAAAAGAAAAAAGAAAAACCAAACTCTTTCTCTCTTTCAGGAGGGGAGTAACTCCAAAAGCCCCCACCTTCACATTTTTATTCAGATATGCCCCAAGCTTAAAATCCATTTTTCTTTTGATTTTTTTTTAATTCAAAAAACGGTTAAATACGAAATTACCCTTAATGAATCTGCAAATTTACCAAGAAAACCGAAAAAAAAAAAAAAAAAACTGTTGAAGATTTTTCTAAGAAAAATCAAATTAAACGGAAAGAAAAAAAAAACCGCTCTTCTCTCCCTCTCCCTCTCGGACTAAATCTCTCGTGTTCTTCTTCTTCAAGATTTCAGTTTCTTATTTGCGAAAAATCGAAAACCAAACCTTAACAATTTCGTCTATCTCCCGAATTTTTCTTGTTCGCCGGCGTCGACTCCATCACCGTGGACTGCGACGGTGATTTTTCTTGAAGGTGAGTTGCGATTTTGGTTGCAAGAAGGGGATTTCCATTTCAGATTTCTGGGTTGAGATTTTGATTCCGATTTCGAATGGGTTTCCATTTCGAATTGGTTTTTGGTTGCAAGAAGGGGATTTTGATATGTAATCGGGTTTTGATTTTGATATATGTATCGGTTTGAAATTAGGGTTTGAAAAAAAATCAACTTGGGGGTTTTGATTTGTATGTGGTTTTGAGGTTTTTCAGATTTTGATATGAAGAAATTGGACAATGTAGATTTTTTGATTTGTCTTGATTTGTCTGTCTTGATTTGTCTTAGTGTGAATTGTTGATTTGTCTTGTTTTGCTTCTAATGGTCCGTTTTGGGTTTTCATATGAATTGAGAAAAGACGTTTTGATTATGGTGTTGTGGATTTTGCAGAAATGGGTCCTAGGATGAGGAAGGGAGGTTCTAAAAAGATTGCAAAGGAAAAGGAGAGTTCCAAGGAAGGGACTTCAAAAGGTCCGATCCCTTCAGAAGAAGTTGAAGAATGCATTACTGTTTCGGAGGTATGTGATTCAAGTTCCTAATGTCATATTATATAGTATAAGTGTGGATTAGTACTTAGGAGAATTGGTACTAGATAGTATATAAGTTAGTATATAAGCTAGTTATTTAGAGGAATTGGTTATGAGTATTCAGTATAAACCGTATAAAAGTTAGTATTTAGGTGAACGTATAACTGTTAGTTGAACTGGTACTACTGTATATAACTGTTAGCAATAAGTGGTACTACTGTGTATAACTGATACTACTGTGTATAACTGGTACTACTGTGTATAACTGGTACCATTAGGATTGTAATAATGTTTTGATTGCAGGATATATCTGATACTCCTACTCTTCCGATGCAGCCTTTGACGATGTTCCACCCACCTAGCAAATATAATGCGGTATGCAAGATCCAAACCAGGTGTGATTTGGCCACCTTCTTAGAGATGATAGAGAATCCGGATTTTGCACCAGAGTTGGCGTGGTTTAAATCTCACCCGCAGTTTAAACACATTTTCCACATGGAAAGAGAAGCAAACCGTAAGCTCCAGGGTTTGTTTATGCTGCTGATTCGAACGGTAAAGCTTGATGCGAAGAAAAATCTCTGGTTTGTGGTGAATGGTATTCCAATCCGGTACTCTCTGAGAGAGCATGGTCTGATCAGTGGGTTATTTTGCCATGAATACTCCGAAACACTTCATCCGAAGATGAGGTTGCGTGATTACACGTCTCAGTTTAAGAAGAAGCTGTTTACGAGGACATCCGTAAGAGTCAAAGATGTCAAAGACAAGCTTCTTTCGATGAAGAAGAGGTCTCAAGATCGGCTGAGGATGATGATATTGTATTTCTTAAGCGCGGTACTTGCAAAAAAGGCCGGGGCTGATTCAGCTATAGAGCCATTCTTGTTTAGAATGGCTGAGGATCCGGATTTGTGTATATCATTTCCGTGGGGGCGATACACCTTTGATGACTCTGTCGGGAATGTTTACTACTTGATGACAAAGATAGAAAAGATGACTTGTGGTTCGCGGGAAGAACAATTGACATTGCCTGGATTTGTAATTCCATTGGAGGTAAAGATATTATTTCCTTGAATCTATAAATGTTTTTAATCTATTAATGCTTTAACATTTAACCTTTGACGTGTTATTTCTCTATATGTAGGTTCTGCCTTTCGAAGTTATACCAAATCTAAGGAGATCATACAGAGTAGATATTGAAGGGGCAGAGAAAGACTGTCCAAGGATGTGCAAGCGGAAGTTTGAAACCTCTACTATGAAAGGTTGGCCAGTGGAAGAGATATATGAGAAGCTTGGTTCTACTAAGGTACTACTGTGTATAACTGGTACTACTGTGTATAACTGGTGTGATACACAGTAGTATCTTAATTATAATTCGTTTTGGTTAATGTTAATAGGATGTTAATAGCTGTTTTGTAACATTGACAGGATATTCATAGTATCTTGAAACCGGAAGGAGAAGAAAGAGCTCTTAGTGAGCTCATCTTTGATGATGATTTAGGTTATGATGCTTTGGATATGTTGCCAGACAGTTGGAGCAAACATCTCCAAGAGAATAAGAAGATTTGTTGGGAAAAGATGTATGAGGAAGATGTGGATTCCCGAAAGCCTAAGGAGACGGAGCAAGAGGAAGAAGAAACTGTTGAACCCGAGAATGCTCATGGGATTGTTAAACTGTTGAAAGAAATGGAAAAGAGGCTGACCGCGAAAATGGACACAGGGTTTGATAAGGTGAAGGCTGAGTTTTCGGGTTTAGAGGATAAGTTTCTCGGTTTAGAGAATGATGTAAAGGATCTCAAAGATGAATTTTGGAGAGGTGGTGGAAGAGATAGTGGCTTTGATTTCAATTTCGGATATGAGAGGGATGAGAGAGCTGAGGGTACGGGAAACAAAGGAAAAGAGAAAGTAGGAGAAGAAGGAGGAGAGAAAGGACAGAAAGAAGGAGAGAAGGGAGAAGAAGAAGGAGGAGAGAAAGTACAGAAAGAAGGAGAGAAGGGAGGAGAAGAAGAGAAAGGAGAAGAAGAGGAGACAGAAGAAGGGTGGTCTTGATAAGAAAGGTGGTGAGAAGAACATCCTTGTCTTTGATCTTGGTGGTGGTACTTTTGATGTTAGTGTCTTGACCATTGACAATAGAGTGTTTAAGGTTCTATCCACAGATGGTGACACTCACTTGGGAGGTAACTTACCATTTTGATCACTCGAATCCATCTGTTAATCAGTGAAAACCACAAAATTAAGTTGATGTTAAACCTTTGTTGCGCAGGTGAGAACTTTGACCACAGAATTATGGAGTACTTCATCAATGTGATCAAGAAGAAGCACAACAAGGACATCAGCAATGACAACAAGGCTCTCGGTAAGCTCCGAAGGGAATGTGAGAGGGCCAAGAGAGCTCTTAGTAGCCAGCAGGAAGCTCGTGTGGGGATTGAGTTCTTATTTGACGGTGTTGATTTCTCTGAGCCACTCACAAGAGCTCGTTTTGAGGAGTTGAACAATGACTTGTTTAAGAAGACCATGGGACACGTGAAGAAGGCCATGGATGATGCTGGTCTACAAAAGAGCCAGATCGATGAGATTGTCCTTGTTGGTGGAAGCACTAGGATTCCAAAGGTTCAACAGCTGTTGAAAGACTTCTTTGACGGGAAAGAGCCGAACAAGTCCTTGAACCCTGACAAAGCTGTTGCTTATGGTGCTGCTGTCTATGGTGGTATTTTGAGCGGAGGAGAAAGAGGACAGAAAGTAGGAGAGAAGACAGAAGAGAAAGGAGGAAAGAAGACAGCAGAAGAAGAAGCCGCGACGGCTCTGACGACTCTTATCGCAGGTGAACCAAAGAAGAAGAAGCAGAAGGTGGAAGCCACGAAGCGGGATGTGGATGCTAGGGAGATTAAGCCATCTATGCACACAAGAACACCATACACAGTAGAGAAGAAAGGGAGAAACACGAGGAAAGCAACTGTGAAGAAAGATGATGATGGAGCGGGTGGATCTAAGAACGCAACTGTGAAAGAGTCTAAGAAAAGGAAGGAGACCGGAGATGTCGTACGCACGAGCCCACGCAAGAAGACAAAGAAGAAGAATTAGGAGTCTATGTTTATAGGTTGATGTTATTAGGATGATGTTATTAGGATGATGTTATTTTGTGTTGGTTGTGTTCCCTTTTTTAGGTACTTAAGTGTTGGAGGGATTTAAGGGAAACAAATACTCATATTTTGTTATGTTCTCGGTTTCGTACTACTAGTACTACTGGGTACTACTGTGTATTAATCCAATACTACTGGGTACTACTGAGATTAGCAACCACGTTTTTATCACACTAAAAATATTAAAAACGTGTAACACATGCGCCACAAAACGAATAAAAAATAATATTTACTTTACTCATAGTTATACTTAGTTTTAGGGATTTAAGGGAAACAAATACTCATATTTTGTTATGTTCTCGGTTTCGTACTACTAGTACTACTGGGTACTACTGTGTATTAATCCAATACCACTAGGTACTACTGAGATTAGCAACCACGTTTTTATCACACTAAAAATATTAAAAACGTGTAACACATGCGCCACAAAACGAATAAAAAATAATATTTACTTTACTCATAGTTATACTTAGTTTTAGGGATTTAAGGGAAACAAATACTCATATTTTGTTATGTTCTCGGTTTCGTACTACTAGTACTACTGGGTACTACTGTGTATTAATCCAATACCACTAGGTACTACTGAGATTAGCAACCACGTTTTTATCACACTAAAAATATTAAAAACGTGTAACACATGCGCCGCAAAACGAATAAAAAATAATATTTACTTTACTCATAGTTATACTTAGTTTTCTAGTAGTACTGGCTTGCACATAGTTATATTTTGACTGTTTTCACGTATAACCAGTAGTAAGTACAAAAGATTATAAATTTTCTAGTAGTATTGATCGAATTGATCACTTTAAATATATTTCCTATCATTTCGTATACTAAAATTTCCGGTTTCACCATAATCGGATGTTTCACATAAAAAGTGGCTACTAACTCATACATATACCATACATATACCATATGTATAAGGTCTAGTTTTAGGGAAAATATATGTTTTGCTATAAACTCTTTGAAATTTTTTGTATGTTTCTAGTGGTACCTAAGTATCAAGTAGACACAGTCCTACGTACATAAATGGACATAGTAAGGAAACAAAACAAAATATGCCATTACCCACTGCTCAACCGTATAAAACTTAGAGGCAAACTCATAACAACGGACCTCAGTCCCTCCCCCTAATCGGATGATACCTTGTATCGCATGCACGCATGGGTACCTATCGATATCAAAATACTTGCAACTGCAACTTTTTTCCGTCAAATTAACCACATAATTCTTTCCATCTTCTCCAATCACATTGTACTCATACGTCCAACTGTTTAACTCTTGCGACAATAGCTTCTTCGCAATCGGTAAATTACTCTCTAAAATGTTGTTCACATAAGGCACCAGCTTCTGTGAGTCGGGTACTTCAGTGGATGCCTTCCGATACCTGTTGAACCATTCAGCTATTTTTTCTATGATCATATCAATCATAGGCAATAACGTGTACTTCCTTGCTTCAACGAAAACACCATTGATTGATTCTACACTATTGGTGGTTGTTATGTTGTATCTTTCTCCTGGAAAATAACATCTTGCCCATTTTTCCACCTCAACACTTCTTCCGAGATACGCGGCTGCAGCAGGATACCTTCTCTCGAACGAAGTACAACGTCTTATGAACACATCCTCTGTATAAGCTTCCGCACATGACATGAAATGCCCCACAACTGTTTGTTTCAGGGTATTAGAAACGCTACCTTTCACATTCTGAGCCAAATGGTATACACAATACCCATGGTGAGCCAACGGGAACACCACACTTATTGACTTGATGAGGGATACATTCCTATCAGATATAAACACCAGTTCACGCTCGGATCGCTTGGCTTTTTCAGGATCATCCTTATCCTCTTCCACTATCACTAGTTTTAATTTATTCATAAACCACATCCAATTTTCTTCTTTCTCACCATCAGCTACACCGAAAGCAACTGGATAGTGGTGATGATTGGGATCTTGAGCCATCGCAACAATTAGAACTCCACCATAACAATGCTTAAGGTGGGTGGCATCCACAATGATGACTTTCCTCATGGATTTGAACCCTTCAATACAAGCTCCCAGCGCAAAGAACATATACTTAAACCTATTATGTTCATCCCATTCTACACAAGTTTGTGTACCCTCATTCATCTTCCGTAGCATATACAAATACGCCTCCAACATCCGATAACTCTCCTCAGGACTTCCCCTCACAGTATTAGCAGCTTGATGTTTTCCCCTCCAGCACGTAGTGTATGATAGGTCAACACTAGCTTTTGTTTTAACAAGCTTCATCAGAAGTTTTGGCCTCGGAGTCTCCAAACTACCTGGAAACTCTTCCTCCACAATAGCGGAAACTATTTTTGCTGTCCCTTTCCTTCTTTTTAACCTTGTACTTGCATCAGCTCGAGAGCATGTATGCATATTCCTGTAAGTTACAAGTTTCCAACTATCTGAATCACGATTCGCATTAACCCGCACATACCACTCGCAACCTTTATCTGCTGCCACACAGCATAGCACATATCGTTTTGTACACGACTTGCTTATAATGTACTCAAAACAATTTTTATGTGAAGCTCGTTGAACTAAGAGTTGCACTTCATTTTTACTTCCGAATTCTTGACCCAATTTCATATCTATACCATCTTCCCATGGAGTGGATACAAGGCTAGATCCATCCACAAAAATTTCTTCCTCATTATTTTGGTCATTATCTTCAGGCATATAAAAATGTTCTTGCTCATTATCTTCAGGACAATCAAAATGTGCCAGCTCTTCGTGATCTGTGATTATAAAAACAAACAGTTATATCAGTTATACCTAGTTATACAGAAAGTAATACATAGTTATACCTAGTTATTCCTAGTTATACAAGACAGAAAGAACACACAAAACTAATCAAACAGTTATACATAGTTATACCTAGTTATACTAGACAGAAAGAACACACAAAACTAATCAAACAGTTATACATAGTTATACCTAGTTATACTAGACAGACAGAACACATAAAGCTAATCAAACAGTTATACCTAGTTATTCCTAGTTATACAAGACAGAAAGAACACACAAAACTAATCAAACACTTGTACCTCCGTTTTCCCAGTTTTACCAGACAGACATAACACACAAAATGAGTCACACGTTTACCTTCATCTACCAACGCATGGTGTTCCAATGGTTCGTCTGTGTGTAAAGTTATCATATCATTATCCCCTACAACAACATCACTTTCTCCAACACCTCTTCTCGCTTCCACACATCTCTGAGTTTCATCCACAACATTGATGGGACCATCCACATTGATGAGCTCCACATTCAAAAGCTTTCTACAACCATCTCCATTCACTTGCATTAGGTATTCAAAAACCTCATCATCATTCGAAATTTCTAATGGTGTCCAAAGATTCGAAATCATTGGAAAGTAACTAAGTTTCAACTGCGTCGTAGCTTCATCTATCATGATCTTTCTCCTAATTCCGTCAACCAAGGCCGAATAAGTCACCTCCTCCGGTGCACTCCGTATCGCTAAACTCTTAATTTTATCTCCTTTTGAACTCCATATTGCGCAATCACCTTCCATTGAGTAACATCCTCCATAATCAAAACATATGATTGTGCAATTCATTGTCATGTCCCCTGCAGTACCAAAACATATGTACCAGTTATTCTCGATACTACTTGTTCTACCAGTTATTCTCAGTAGTACCAGTTATACGTATAAAAATTAGGTCCGATTTTGTTTGCTTTATAATGATTCAGCTGCCACAAAACCTAGCACATTACCCTAATAAACTTATAAAACAAGTCCAATACCCAGAAACACAGATATCCAATATCCAAATTTAATTTACAAACAAATTTCCAAAACTAGAACAAAACCTAATGTAACCCTATAAACATGAAACTTGCTAAACAATGAAATATCATACCTTAATTTAGAAGACTCACATGTGCAAGAATGAAACAACTCTTAATCCTTGCCTCTGTTTTTCGTAACTCCTACATGAAGAAGAAGATGGACTAGGGCAAAGAGGCTTCAACGAGATGGAGAAGAAGAAGGGTGATGGCAAAGAGATGATGAGATGAAGAACACAGAAGAAGGACGAGGAAGAGAAGTGAAGCAGATCCGAAGAAGAAGAAGCAGAGCTCTGTTTTTTTTTCAGCGACAGGAGAGACAGAGGAGAAAGAAATCGACGGGAAAGAGGAAGAGAGAGAAAGAGTATGTGGTTGTTTTTGATTGGTTGAAAATTAATTTGGTTGGTAAAAAATTTAATTTGTTTGGTGGATTATTTAATTGGATGTTTATATATAATAATAATAAAAAAGAAGGGTAAAGTTGTGAAAGGAAAGATTGAGGGGCTTTTAGATTAGCAAAGGGCTTTAAGAATTTTTTTTGCCCATTTGGGGCTTATGAGGTTTTAGTCCCTTTCAGGATAATGTATTATTATTGTATACACAAACCAAGGCTTCAATATGTATCTACTACTACACAAAGCACAAGAAACAAAGCAATGTTGGCGACCATTAAATATGCCCAAAGTATCTTGCACATAGTCTCTCTCTCACTCAACATTTTCTCTTTTCAACCTCGAACCGGGAAACAAAACACCTTCATCATACTCTCTCTGCCATGCATCTCCACCTTATGATGATACCGTCCCTTGTTTTGGCTCCGACTTGCATTTCACTCCGCAGCAGCAGCAGCAGCCTGTTCAATGTATCTTTCAGCTTCCCATTGTTTAAACAATAAACCATCCCTATTAATCAACATCTCTGCCTACTACTTCCTACACCCTTAGGTGTGTTAAGAACTTAAGGGCTAACTTTTTGGTATACAAATCAACTACATATGCATTTTGAACAATTGAACAAGCTACTCGTAAGTCTTCTTATCCCCATTAAGTCTTAAGCCTGCTAAAATGCCAGATGGATTTTCACTTACCTGGTTAAGAGGATTATCTGGAGATTTCTTCCACATCTTCCATAGCAAGTCCTTGTACTGAGTGTGAGTAAGACCAGGTTTCTCCTCCTTGAGCCTTGGAAGTTCAGCTTCTTCATAGGCCTAAACCACAATTATAACAACTCAGTATGTAGTTCCACCCAAAATTTTGCAACTTGTGATCATTCTATCAAACAATTATCATTTCAACAACAGAAACTCTCCTAATATATTACTTAAAAATCTCATACGAGGACCTTCAGAAATCACACGAATAACTTCTCCTAAATGTCATCCACTACAAGGAGCAACCATGAATAATTTCCTCTAGATAGCTTAAGCATTACGAGGAAAAAAGATACATCATCCTTCCTCTAGCCATACACTAATATAATCTTTCCAATCGAATTACGAAATCTAAACATCGGAAACTTAAACGAAGTATAAGAAGCCACAGAACGTTAAAAGCAAAGGGCACAAGAGATAACCTTAAACGAAGCCTTGAGCCTTTTCTCTGGGTGACGATCAACAGGAAGGTTATCAGCCACCGTAATCCGTGCAAGCGCCTCGTCAACGCTATGTGCTTCGATGATGGAATCATCGCGATTCGTATTGGTCACCAACACCATCTTCTCGTACTCATCTTCCGCAGCCATGCGTGTCTGTTTTTTCTTAGAGTCTTCGGCTTTCTTCGCTAGAGCCACCTGTTCCTCCTCTCGACTTCGGATTAGCTCCGCCTCTGTAACCTTAGGAACCGGCACAGCGACGCGATTCACCTTCTTGTCTGGCTTTTTCAGAGTCTTCTCCAATTCCTTTTCCTCCTGCTCAGCGAGACGCTTCGCCTCTAATTTCTTCGCCGCAGCCTCCGCTTTCTTCTCCGCCTCTTCCTCTCGCTTTTTCGCCGCCTTGGATTTGGGACCTTCGGCTTCGCGCCA
Organism: Arabis hirsuta; assembly: GCA_964056655.1. NCBI lineage: Eukaryota > Viridiplantae > Streptophyta > Magnoliopsida > Brassicales > Brassicaceae > Arabis > Arabis hirsuta. The sequence continues at coordinate 11,414,504 of OZ053313.1, forward strand.
GTATTGTTCCTCCTTCTCCCGAGTCTGGCGATCCTTCTGCTCTGCCTCGGCGGCGTTTTTCCGGGATTTGGCGACCTCCGCCTTGCTGTTCACACCCATCTTCTTCGGCATCTTCGCTAGGGTTAATTCGATTTTCCTTCGCCGTATGTTTGTCTGAGAATTGAGATTGGAATTGAATTAACGTGTACGCGTGTGCAATAGATAGAGATATTTTTGTGGTTTTCCTAGTCCAAAGCCCATTAAAACATTCAAATTGCTGGTACCCTTTCAATGTATTGGCCCAAGCCCAACATATCTTTGAACTTCAAGGGTATGATCGTCCTAGCTCCGTTTGTTTTTAGTAGGGTTGGACAAAAAATTTAAGACCCGGGAACCGAAACAAAATCGATCTGAAACTATCCGAATTAATCTAAATTGATTTTTTTCTAAAGTATTTTAATGTGACTTCAACACTTTAGTACCAAAAAATCCGAACTGAAATTGAACCGAGAATCGAACAAGTATCTAAAGTACTTGAAACATCAATTACCCAGAGATATTTAGGTTCTAGATCGGATATGATTATGTAGTTTTTTACAGTTGATTCGATTAGTTCGGGTATTTGTGCGATTTGATTCCGGTATTTGTGCGTATGTTCGGGTAAAATAACCAAGTTGGGTATATTATTTGAATTTTTACAGCGTTTTGTTATTTTCAGTTATTTCGAATATTTTCAAATAAAAAAGAGTTAAACCGAATTGAACCTGAAAAAATTATGTTCATATCGGTTCTACAATCAACTATCTGAACTGATCCAAACCGAGAAAAGTATCGAGTCGAATCCGAACCAAAATTCAAAATTATATGATCGGTATCTAAAGTTCTATACCTCAAGTACCAAAATACATAAAAACCAAAACACCCGACCCAAATTCAGACCAAATAGAATACCTAAGCTTAGTTTTTACCTTGTCAACACGCAAGACCACTAGAGCGGCTGGCTTATCCAACTGTAGTAGTTCATATAAGCATAAAAGTTGTTGCATATGAAGAGAAATCAAAACTAGAAAAAACCATTTTGACTCGATGGACATTCTAAACTACTTGGAATTGGGATGCTTCTTTGGATTCAATGCTCATGCTCGAGGCACCACTCTCGAGAATAAACCGGTTAGTCTAGCGTGGTAAAAAACAATCTACTTCATTTAGGTTGAAAGAAACAATTGAATATCTTGATAGCAGTTTTGATCTGTCGAATCGATTATCTCTTAATTCGGTATGACGATTTTGAACAAAGTATTGAGCTTCATAGATGTCAATCAAGCACTAGTGTTAGCTTTTCTCATAATATGGGTTTCTTGTCTTTTCATTTTGCAAGATTATGAAACCACATTCGTTTTTCATCCTCTGACAACGTCTTCTCCTCGTAATATTTCTCTCGATTGCTTTACACTAATTTTGGGATTTAATTAAAGTTTGTATTTTAGTAAAATAGAAATTGCTATTTTTTCCTCTATATATGGAAGAAAAAAGTAGAGAAATGCTATATTTGACTCTAAAACATAAACTAGAGGAAAAAATATCATCCTTTATATATTAAAGGAGAATCGTTTTTGGATTAATTTGCTTAGGTGTCAAGCTCTCAATTTTTTGAAGTTTTTAATTAAGAATTAAATCCTATTATTAATTATGTACCATACTAATACCCAAACACTCCAAAATCCTATTAATTCTCTACTATCCTATTATCCAAATACTACACAATCACACAATCTTTCCAACCAAACATCATTAGAAAACAATTTTTTTGATTTGTTTTTTAAAAACGAAAATAAAAAAAAGTTTACTATAAATATCCACTTACTCTCATAATTACTTTAAACCTATAAAATTCAATTCATATTTGCAATATTTTGTTTTGTATATTTGAATCATAAACCGTATTTTTGAAGATTATAATATTAAATAAATATATTTTATTAATAAGTGATATATATGGACCAAGAACTAAAAATTTGTTGTTTTCAATTATTTTACCGATGGAATACATTTCTATACAAAATAATTACAAAATTCATATATATATAAACGAGTTTTATATTCCAGATAATAATTTTTTCAATAACTCGCATATCACATTATTCTTCGTATAACGTGGATAACTATCTAATTTTTTTTTAAAATAAATATACATTAGAGTAAAAATAGAGAAATGCTATTTTAGAGTTATAGAAAAATATATTGGATATCAATAATCCAAAGATATTTGGAGATGCAATACCCAAAAGAAGGAAAATAAGAGGTTTGTTATGAAATCATTATGAGGATGTCCATAACCGGCCCATATCCGGCCCATATTCTAGATGGTTCTAGACTTCCTATTCCATCTAGACTTTGCCTATTTGTAATCCTATTTATACTCTTGATTACTGATGGAATAAGACACAACCAATTCAATCTATCCCTCTAGTTTTACAACACGTTATCAGCACGATACTCTCTCTCAAAAGCCTTCGAATTCTCTAAACCCTAATTTCTGAAAATCTAAACCTCCATCAACAAAGTCCGGACGAAGCTTAGCTCGATCTCAACAAGAAAAGTTCATACAGCCTACCAAGGTTACGGCGAACTAAGAGCATCCTTAAATCATCAATTCAAACAAAAGCAGAGGTTAAGGTAAGTGACTATAAAACCCTAGAACGATAAAACCCTAAAATCATTAAAACCAAGAAACCCTAAAATTTGATCACGCTTGTTCATATTACCGTTTGTTTGTTTGATTAATTCCATCCTGTTTCATAATTGATCACCTTAATGGAACCCTAATTTGCATCTAACTTAAATCACTTAAAATTGGACTGTTTTGCTTGAATTAAACCGGTGTCGATCGACAGGCTTCACCTCTGTCGATCGACATAGAACTCTCAGTCTAAAACTATCGTTTGAATTGAACCCGTGTCGATCGACACTAGGCTTCCGTCGATCGACGCGGAACTCTCTGCCGGAAACCTATTGCTTGAATTGAACCCTTGTCGATCGATACTAAGATTCCGTCGATCGACAAAGAACATTCTGCCCGAAAACCCTTCTTAGTCAAAATCGAATTTGGTTGCATGATCTAATTGAACCCACCTGTTAGTTTGAATAAATTGATTGTTACACCTGATTGACTAAAACTGCATCATAATCAATTGACCCAACATGTTTTGCTTAAAAAACCGGACATATTAAAATTCAATCATCATGAACGGTTTAGAATTCACATGATAGGTTTGCATCATAAACATATAGATATCTTATGCTAGGTTGCTAGTTAAGAATATCTTGTTAGAAAACATAAAACTTGTTTAAATCAAACATTATGCATTCGTGACTTGTATTGCATTATACACCTAGATTTTAATTTTTCATGAAACTTAGAAAATTAAGATAAACGTTTCAGATGTCGAAAATAAGCAACTTGGATTATGCTGCCCTCAATCTCTCCGGAGACAATTACCTACAGTGGGCATTGGACACAAAGATAAATTTAAAGTCAAAAGGACTTGGCGAATGTATCACTGAGGGTAATGATGAAAATGAAAAGAATAGATACAGAACAATATCGATCATTCGCCATCATCTTGCTGAGGGTCTCAAGGACCAATACCTAACTATTGAAGATCCTTTGGACCTTTGGAATGAGTTGAAAATAAGATATGACCACTATAGAACGGTGTTGTTACCAAAGGCCAATTATGATTGGAGGAATCTCAGGTTCCAAGACTTCAAGTCCGTGGAAGAGTATAACTCGGCCATGTTTAAGATAGTTTCACAATTGAAACTGTGTGGTGAGAAGATAACTGATAATGACATGTTGGAAAAGATTTTTTCGACCTTCCACACAAGCAAGAAACTAACCACGTCCAAAGAGAGTATAGACAAAGTGGCCGTGGACGTGGGGGGAGATGGCAAGGACGTGGCCGTGGCCATTTTCATCCTTACGGCCGAGGTCAAGGCCAAGGCCGCGGGTTCCAAAACGACTTTAACCGCGGAAGAGGTCGAGGTCGCGGGTACCGAACTGATTCTAACCGTGGTATCTTTTCTCAACCACAAAACTCGACCACAAAATCAGTATGCCATCGATGTGGAATGAGCAATCATTGGGCTAAGACATGTCGGACTCCCAGGCATCTAGTTAACCTCTATCAAGAGAGCCTTAAAGGGAAGAACCCAGAAACCCACATGATCCAGCATGATAACGAAGGAGATTTTGACCATGGGCAAGATGATCAGACAAACTATGAAACCTCAGATTTACTTAAGTGACCAAGTTGTTCCTTTTCGATTTTCTGTTTTATGTTTGCTTTTATGATTTGCATTTACGTTTTCTAGTTTATGTTTTGGATTTTGTTTTATTGCTATTATTTTGAACTTAATGGAATAAAAGGGTGTTATTTTAAAGTCTCTAAAGATGTGTTTATTATTTTGAAGAATGAATGGTGATATGGATGTGTTCATTGTGGACAGTGGGTCAAGCCACATGATTCTAAGAGACAAAAGATATTTCATTGATCTTACACTTAAAAGGGCAAATGTGACCACCATTGCGGGTATAGCCAATATGATTGAAGGCCACGGCCAGGCCCATGTTTTGTTACCTAAGGGCACGCATCTAGAAATTTCTGATGCATTATATTCACCCAGCTCAAAGAGAAGCTTATTGAGCTTTAAAGATATCCGAATGAATGGCCTTCATATTGAGACTAAGGGCGAAGGTAACAAAGAGTTCCTTCAAATATTCGAATTTGCCCAAGGCCATAAGAAAGTCCTAGAGACTATACCTGCCGTTTCTACAGGCCTTTATTGTGCTAAGATCAATATGATAGAAGCAAATATCACGGTAAACAAAGCGTTTACCGAGAATTTCACTCTTTGGCATAACCGGCTTGGCCATCCCGGTTCTAACATGATGCGAAAACTATTAACAAATACTAATGGGCACACATTGAAAGAAAGAAGAGTTATCCCAAAGAATCTCACGTGTGAAGCATGTTCACTAGGGAAACTCATTACTAGGCCGTCACCAGTTAAAGTAACTAAGGAAACAATAAACTTTCTGGAAAGAATACAAGGGGACATATGCGGACCAATACACCCACCTTCTGGGACAGTTAGATATTTTATGGTCCTTATTGATGCATCTACGAGATGGTCACATGTCTGCCTGTTATCAACTAGAACTTTGGTGTTTGCAAGATTACTTGCCCAGATAATACGGTTAAGGGCACATTTTCCCGATTTTCCTTTAAAAGCCATTCGCCTTGATAATGCTGGTGAATTCGCGTCCCCAGCGTTTAATGATTATTGTATGTCCATGGGGGTAAGTGTTGAACATTCTGTGGCACATGTACATACACAAAACAGCTTGGCAGAATCATTTATTAAACGCATACAATTAATAGCCAGACCATTGCTTATGAGATCACAACTCCCGGTCTCAGCTTGGGGACATGCGGTTTTACATGCAGCAGAGTTAATTCGCATCAGGCCATCTAGTGAACATAAGTATTCCCCATCACAATTGATCACGGGTCGAGAGCCAGACATATCCCATCTTAAGACATTCGGATGTGCCATTTATGTACCGATTGCACCACCACAGAGAACGAAGATGGGCCCTCAAAGGAGGATGGGGATATATGTTGGATACGATTCTCCCACGATTATTAAGTACCTTGAGCCAACCACAGGTGATCTATTTAAGGCCAGGTACGCGGATTGTCATTTTGATGAATCCGTTTATCCAACATTAGGAGGAGATAATAATGAGCTGGTAAAGGAAATTACATGGAATCAAACGTCCTCAACATGGCAAGATCCTCGGACTCAAGAATGTGAATTAGAAGTCCAAAAGATAATACATTTACAAAAGCTAGCTAATCAATTGCCAGATTCCTTTGCTGACCCGAAAAGAGTAACTAAGTCATATATACCAGCTGTTAATGCACCAATTCGTATTGATGTCCAAGAGGGACACAATCAAGTTGCTACAGAGTCTAAAACACGATTAAAACATGGCCGGCCAATAGGTTCCAAAGATAAGAACCCTCGGAAATTAAAGAAAGGTGCTGAATCCGTGGTTAAGGAATCCGAGGTCCAGGGAACCCCAGACATAACCGAACCGATGGTACCAAACAATGAGGCTCGGGACGCCGAGCTTCATGGTCCTGAAGTTCCTAATAACAATGAGATCTCAATAAATTATGTTATGTCTGGAATACAATGGAACAGAAAGTGTGTAGAAATTGATGATATATTTGCATTTAAGGTAGCACTTGAACTTATGGATATAACCGAGGATCCAGAACCCACGTCAATATATGAGTGCACTCAAAGTAAGGATTAGACTAAATGGAAAAAGCTATAAACGTGGAGTTAAATTCATTAAGGAAAAGAGATGTCTTTGGTCCAATAATCCGGACAACTTATGACATTAAACCAGTTGGACATAAATGGGTCTTTGTGAGGAAAAGGAATGAACATGGTAAAATCGTGAGATATAAAGCACGGCTAGTTGCACAAGGATTCTCACAGAGACCAGGAATAGACTATGAGGAGACATACTCCCCTGTGGTGGATGCTACAACTTTTAGATTTTTAATAAGTCTGGCTATAAGAGAAAATTTGGATTTGCGGCTAATGGACGTAGTGACCGCATACTTATATGGTCCACTGGATAATGAGATATATATGAAAGTCCCAGAGGGTATTGAGCTCAAAGATAAGAAAGGTTCTCGAGAACAACACTGCATAAGGCTGAACAAATCCCTATATGGACTTAAATAAAGTGGGCGTATGTGGTACAATAGATTGAGTGAGTACCTAGTCAAAGAGGGCTATAAGAACGACCCCATAAGTCCATGTATTTTTATAAAGAAGTTTGCAAACAAGGGATTTGTAATCATAGCAGTATACGTGGATGATTTAAACATCCTTGGAACCTCTGGGGAAATCGCCCAAACAGTTGAATACCTCAAGAAAGAGTTTGAGATGAAAGACCTAGGTAAAACAAAATTCTGTTTGGGGTTACAGCTTGAGTACACTAATGATGGAATTCTTGTCCATCAATCGGCATACACTAAAAAGGTACTCAAGAGATTTAATATGGACCAGGCTCACCCATTGAGCAGCCCAATGGTTGTGAGAAGCCTAAGTTTGGAAAACGATCCATTCGGTCCAAGGAAGGACGATGAGGAAATTCTCGGTCCGGAAATGCCATACCTCAGTGCTATAGGAGCCTTAATGTATTTGGCTAGCCACACTAGACCAGATATGTGACGACCCAACCCGTCAAATAAAAAAAAAAAAAAAAAAAATTTAAACCCGGATCACTATTATCATAAATAATGATCCTCAACGGTCCAATAAACAAACAGCGCGGAAACAATGATTCAAACAATCAAATACAATTATCGTTTAACAAGCCCATACTTATTAATTCTAGTTCAATTCGGTAATACACATAATTCTGAAATTGCTAACACCCTAGCAATTCTAACTTATTACACGAAAACGAGCCACTAGATCATTCCCCTCGTCCCGGCCATGATTCCACGATCACTGACTGTCTTTACCTGCATCACATGGTTATAAGAGATGCGTGAGTATTATCATAAATACCCAGTGAGACGGTCATCCCATCTACAGACTATACACACAGGCATAAGCAAAAGATATAATACCAGGATGAACAAACAATAATGCATCACACAACAACCAAACGAGAACAACACGTTCAATATGTCAAACTGACGGTAATCAAAAACCCCTGTCGATCGACACACCTCCTTGTGTCGATCGACACACATCAATCCCGTGTCGATCGACACAACCAACCCAGAAACTCATCAAACCGATTTTTTGCACAAAAATCCACCAAAATCCAATACAAGAATCGATCCAAACAACACACAATCGCATCCTATCAATTCCTTTACCCAGATAAGCCTATGGTCACGCACTCACCTCGAATTCGGATAGAAAAGGCTAAGAATCCGACGAAGAACACGAAGAACACGAAGAACAAAACCGAGATCCTTCACCGTACGGTCCTCCCACGCTTCCACAACCTCACAAACACTCACACAAACCTAATAAGATTGAGAAACACGAAGGAAACAACAACAACAACAACCTCTCCTCTCAATCCTCACACTTTCTCTCTCAAAAACTTGAAGTTTCTGCCCAGAAATCCGATTTTTGACTTAAATAGCCAGACCAGCCGACACTATGTCGATCGACACACCCAACTTGTGTCGATCGACACATGACCAAGCAATACGTCATTCTGACGGCAATCGAAAATCCGTGTCGATCGACACACCCCAACTGTGTCGATCGACACACCACTCGCTGCTCGACTCCTCTTGAGTCAAAACAGCCGTGTCGATCGACACACAAACCTTGTGTCGATCGACACCCATCCAAAAATTACTTTTTGGATCACGGGCGTTACAATTCTCCCCCACTAACACAGATTCGACCTCGAATCACGCAACACCGTCTCACTACGGTCTCTACTACCTGACCCAAACGCGGCCATCAACCTTCGAGATAACACTCGAATCCTCTAACCCGTCCTGCTAAGGCTACACTCTCGCCCAAAATTTGCCCAGATTCCCCCGGAGCACCCACGATGCACGCCCCATGGTCCGGATTAGAGCTGCCCGATTGACCGTCCAACAATCAAACAAGAACATGTCCGATCAACCGTTGACCCCGCACTGGACCAAATGATCGTACAACAATCAAACAAGAACATGTACGACCATTGGCGTAACATATGCTACCAAGATTGTCCGACCCGAATTCCAGACTCCAATAATAATCCTAGACTCGACGTACACAACACAAAACCCCTGGCCCTCAGCCAGTACCACTCGCGATCACACCTGATCCCCGAGTTCTACTAGACTCACACTAGCCTCATTGCACCATATCTATGGATACAATTCTGACCCAATCCAGTCAGTCCAAGATCAGAGATCACCACCTGATCTCAATCACCTAACCCCGTCTCACTAAGCTTGACACTCTCATCCATAACCCGCCCAAATTCCCCCAGGAAACATCCACGATGCAGCACTCGCTGATCCGGATCAGGGTTGTCCGATAGATCGCGCAACAATCAAACAAGAACATGCCCGACCCACCGTAGACCCAAACCTTGGATCAATTGGTCGCACAACAATCAAACAAGAACATGTACGACCAAAGAGGCTACATATGTTTACCAGGGTCGTCTGAACTAAGGTTCCAAACTCGAGTAAAAACCCTAGATTAGACATCCACAAACCACCTGAGATCATTCCCGATCCCTGAAGTTCATCCAATCTCATACTTATAATCACACTACAGGTACTATTGCTCAAACTCATATCTCTATACACCACTCCCACTCGCAGGGTCGTCACCCATCGAGCTCTCGATGTATACCATACCGGCTCTCGGTATGCCCCAGCCCCTCCGCTTCAGGACACACAGTCCATCAGCTCTCGGCTGCAGAGGAATCACACATCCTCTGGAGAGATCGCAATCCCTCAAAGTATATGCAGGAGAATATCACCATCCCCCGGAGCAGTAACACTGTAACGTGCATCATAAGCACCTGTCGACCGATTTACTTCCGTGGTTCCCATCCTGATATTCCCTAACCCGGAATATCACTCATGACCAATCCCCAGGTCATCGGAAACAACCCAATCACCAGGGTGTTTCCTACCCCGATATTCCCTAACCGAGAATATCACTCATGACCAATCCCCAGGTCATCTGAAACAACCCAATCATCAGGGTGTTTCCATCGGAGTCCCTGGAAAAGACAGTCCTATCTCACATAAGACTTCTGTTCCCGACTCCCCCTAGAAAATAGACAGGTTCTAACTCACATAAAACCTCTATTTTCCAGCGCCATCTAGGGATCTACCCGTCCTAACCCCTTAGGATCCCCCATCCCTAGATACCTAGACAAGCCCTAACTCCCATAGAGCTTCTATCCTAGCCCCTCAAATGACCTCCCCGTCATCACATACATGACCTAACCCAGTCATCAAACCCATGACCTCCCAGTCATACCATAAGAACATCCGTCTTATAACCCAAGATAATAAGGAACTCCATCTTATTAAATCTCAACAATGTATATCGTTACAAACCAAAACGAAAATACATACAACTCATAGCCACAAGCTAATACAACCACTGAAAACCAGAAAACACTCAAGCCTCCGCTTGCTTCTCGAACCACTTCGAGAACCTCGTCTTCATACTTGCTTCTGGTTCCCAAGTCTCCTCCTCAATACCATCACAGTCCCACACGACTCTCACCAATGGTATCTGTGACGACCCAACCCGTCAAATAAAAAAAAAAATTTTAACCGGATCACTATTATCATAAATAGTGATCCTCAACGGTCCTATAAACAAGCAACGCGGAAACAATGATTCAACAATCAAATACAATTATCGTTTAACCAGCCCATACTTATTAATTCTAGTTCAATTCGGCAATTCACATAGTTCTGAAATTGCTAACACCCTAGTAATTCTAACTTATTACACGAAAACGAGCCACTAGATCATTCCCCTCGTCCCGGCCATGATTCCACGATCACTGACTGTCTTTACCTGCATCACATGGTTATAAGAGATGCGTGAGTATTATCATAAATACCCAGTGAGACGGTCATCCCATCAACAGGCTATGTACAAATATAAGCATAAGCAATGCTACAATACCAGGATGAACAATCAACACGAAAACAACTCAATCGCGTAAAAACAATCTGTGTCGATCGATACACTAACCCGTGTCGATCGACACCAACTCCGACACTCATGTCCGTCAGCACACCATCCCGGTGACCTACTGACACCATGTCGATCGACACACCCATATGTGTCGATCGACACACCAAACCCAGAAAACTCGCACACGCGATTTTCTGCATAATAATCCATCAAACAACACGAAATTCGATCCCAAACAACACACAAACGCATCCTAACACTTCTTATGCTTACACGCACCCATGGTCACGCACTCACCTTGATTTGGGAAGGAAAACGGATTCAAAAGTGTTCAAGAACACCCAGAACACCAAGAACACGCACGCCCCAAAGAACTCAACGTATACTACGAACGGCTACTCCAAATTCCAATCGGAAACCGGCGCTGGAAACTAGACACGACGAGCTACACAACGGTATGTAGAACGTCCTCTAGCTCCCTACAATTCGACGGGAAAACAGCCCGCAAGTTCAACAATCCGAACTGGAACAGAAATGACATGTTGAACAAGAAAACACACTGGGAACGGAAAACACAACGGAATCAAGATCGGAAACCCGATCTGAAAAGTAGACAGATAGAGATTTCTAACCGTATAAAGATCGTCCCTTCGTTCCCAACGGTTCGACGAGAAAACAACTCGCAAGTTCGATGATCCGAACTGGAACAGAAATAACCCGTTTTACAAGAAAACACACTGGGAACGGAAAACACAACGGAAACAAGATCGGAAACACGATCTAAAAACTAGACAGAGAGAGCTTTCTAACCGTATATAGAACGCTTTCTGGGTCACAACAGAACGACGGAAAAACTCCTCCGAAGTTGACTGATCGCAGTTGAAGGCTGCACAAACTGACCAACTTAGAACGATCATAACTAACAATCTAACCGTCCGATTGACAAACGGATTTTTCCTACGACAAGAACAACGACAGGAGTACTTACCCTCCAAATTTCACTCTGATCCGTCGTGATCTTGACCTCCGTTTGTCTCCTCCAAAACACGAACAGAAGCTGTTCTTCACCCCAAGAACATCCACCCGAAAATCACTTGATTTCACACACTAATGCTCTCAAAACTTCTCAAAAACTTGTTGTTTCTTCTGCTAAACAACACAGCCGAGACTCCTCTGACTTTATAGGGAAAATTTTTTTTTTTTTTTTTTCTTTTTTTTTTTTTTTTTTTTTTTTTCGTGTCGATCGACACACACCCTGTGTCGATCGACACACGACCAAATATTCCGTAATTTGGTTCGCGGTCGTTACAATTCTCCCCCACTAACACGGATTCGTCCTCGAATCACGCGAAACCGTCACCTTACGGTCAACACTTCTGATATCAGCCCTCCAACCTGGCCAGCTCTACTAATATCCTCACCCCTGGCCCCACCCGGCCAGCACTACCTGAGATTACACCCAATCTCAGAACTCAACTAGTGTCATACTAGTTACATTGCACTACCATCACAGGTGCAATCCTGACCAAACCCGGTCAGCTCCAACTCAGATCATTTCTCGATCTCCATCACCTAACCCGTCTCACTAAGGTTGACACTCTCGTCCGAAACCCGACCAAATTCCCCCAGGAAACATCCACGATGCAACACTCGCTGATCCGGATCAGGGTTGTCCGATAGATCGCGCAACAATCAAACAAGAACATGTCCGACCCACCGTAGACCCAGACCTTGGATCAATTGGTCGCACAACAATCAAACAAGAACATGCACGACCAAAGAGGCTACATATGTTGACCAGGGTCGTCTGAACTAAAATTCCAAACTCGAGTAACAACCCTAGCTTAGACATCCACAAACCACCTGAGATCATTCCCGATCCCTGAAGTTCATCAAATCTCATACTTATAATCACACTATAGGTACTCTTGCTCAAACTCATATCTCTATACACCACTCCCACTCGCAAGATCGTCACCCTACGAGCTCTCGATGTATACCATACCGGCTCTCGGTATGCTCCAGCCCCTCCCACTCTCGGGACACACAGTCTGTCAAGCTATCGGCTGCAGAGGAAATCACACATCCTCTGGAGAGATCTCTGTCCCTCAAAGTATATGCAGGAGAATATCACCATCCCCTGGAGCAGTAACACTGTAACGTGCATCATAAGCACCTGTCGACCGATTTACTTCCGTGGTTCCCATCTTGATATCCCCTAACCCGGAATATCACTCATGACCAATCCCCAGGTCATCTGAAACAACCCAATCGCCAGGGTGTTTCCTACCCCGATATTCCCAAACCCGGAATATCACTCATGACCAATCTCCAGGTCATCTGAAACAATCCAATCGCCAGGGTGTTTCCATCGAAGTCCCTAGAAAAGACAGTCCTAACTCACATAAGACTTCTGTTCCAGACTCCCCCTAGAAAATAGACAGGTTCTAACTCACATAAAACCTCTATTTTCCAGCGCCATCTAGGGATCTACCCGTCCTAATCCCTTAGGACCCCCATCCCTAGATACCTAGACAAGCCCTAACTCCCATAGAGCTTCTATCCTAGCCCCTCAAATGACCTCTCCGTCATTACACACATGACCTAACCCAGTCATCAAACCCATGATCTCCCCGTCATACCATAAGAACATCCGTCTTATAACCCAAGATAATAAGAAAAACCCCATCTTATTAAATCTCAACAATGTATATCGTTACAACCCAAACGAAAATACATACAACTCATAGCAACAAGCTAATACAACCACTGAAAACCAGAAAAACACTCAAGCCTCCGCTTGCTTCTCGAACCACTTCGAGAACTTTGCCTTCATACTTGCCTCTGGTTCCCAAGTCTCCTCCTCGACACCATCACAGTCCCACACGACTCTCACCAATGGTATCCTCTTCCGACGCAGCTCCTTGACTCTCCGCTCGAGAATCCTCATAGGTCTCGCCGCTAACGTCATGTTGGGTTGAAGATCCTCCGGGATCCTAGCCAACACCTCCTCAGATTCATGTAGACACTTCCGCAGCATCGATACATGAAATACCTTATGAAACGCTCTCATACTCTGAGGTAACTCCAACCGATAAGCCACTGGTCCAACCCGCTCCACCACCCTAAACGGACCCATAAACCTTGGACTTAGCTTATTCTCTGAAATGGATCTGTTAGGACCCCTCAACATCGCTGCCTTGAGATACACTAGATCTCCCAGCTCAAACTCCAGCTCTTTCCGTCTCTTATCAGCATAACTCTTCTGCCGATCCTGAGCCTCTCTCATGTTCAGCCTCAAGACACGGATCTTCTCCGTCGTCTCCTGAACAAAATCCGCACCAAACATGCTCCTCTCCCCCACTTGAGTCCAGCACAATGGTGTCCTACACGGCCTCCCATACAGAGCCTCATATGGAGCCATCCCAATACTCGCCTGGTATGAGTTGTTGTACGCAAACTCAACCAGGTTCAGATGATCCGCCCAATGACCACCATAATCCAGCACGCACATCCTCAATAGGTCTTCTAAAGTCTGAATAGTCCTCTCTGACTGTCCATCTGTCTGAGGATGATACGCCGTGCTCATGTGCACCTTAGTGCCCATCTCTGCCTGAAACGCCCTCCAGAACTCAGACGTGAACCTCGGATCTCTGTCTGACACAATACTCGCTGGCATCCCGTGCAGCCTCACTATCTCACGCACATACTTCTTAGCCAACACTACCGTCCCATCGGTCTTTTTGATGGCAAGAAAATGGGCTGACTTGGTCAGACGATCCACAATCACCCAAATCGCATCATACGTCCGTGACAACGGCAATCCCGTCACGAAATCCATGGTAATCATATCCCACTTCCACTCCGGAATGGGTAAACTCTGCAACATACCACTCGGAACCTGATGCTCAGCCTTCACCAGCTGACAAACGTTGCACGCTGCAACCCAATTAGCTACATCCCTCTTCATCCCGACCCAGTGATAATACCGTTTCAGATCACGATACATCTTGGTCGCCCCCGGATGAATCGATAACATGCTCGAATGGGCCTCTCTCAGAATCTCCTGCCTCAGATCCTCGTCCTTGGGTACACAAACCCACCCATTCACCAGTATCATCCCACTCGCTGAGACCACATACTCCGAACTTGTCGCCTTAGAAGCATCAATCAACCCCTGATCCTTCTCCTGCGCAACCCGAATCCTGCTCAGTAAATCTGCCTGGTTAGCTGCCTCTAACCCCAACGGCTCCTGTGAGATCACACACAACCTCAACGTACTAATCTCGCTCACCAGAGCTTCCATATCACGCTCCTGAGCCGAAGCAACCCTCATCCGACTCAATGCATCCGCAACCAGATTAGCCTTACCCGGATGGTATCCGATCTCCAAATCGTAATCTGCTACCAACTCCATCCAGCGCCTCTGTCTCTGGTTCAGCTCCGGCTGAGTGAAGAAATACTTCAAACTCTTATGGTCTGTGAACACCTGAACCTTTCCGCCATAAAGATAAGATCTCCAAATCTTTAGAGCGAAAATTACCGCAGCCAACTCCAAATCATGGGTAGGGTAGTTGCACTCATGCTTCCTCAACTGCCTCGAAGCATACGCAATAACCTTTCCCTGCTGCATCAGGACACAACCCAAACCAACACCCGAAGCATCGGTATACACCACGTAAGGCTCACCCGGCTCGGGTAACGCCAACACCGGTGTACTCGTCAACATCTCCTTCAGCTTCCCGAAACTCTCCTCGCACGCAGAAGACCACACAAAAGGAACATCCTTCCCGGTCAACTTGGTCATCGACTTAGCCAAACTCGCAAATCCCGCGATGAATCTTCGATAATAACCTGCCAACCCAAGAAAACTCCTAATCTCGGTGGCATTTCTCGGTCTAGGCCACCTTCTGATAGCCTCGATCTTAGCCGGATCCACAGAAACTCCCTCTGCAGACACCACATGGCCAAGGAAACTCATCTCTTGCTGCCAAAAACTGCACTTGCTCAACTTCGCAAACAACTTCTACTCTCGCAGCTTCCCCAGAACTACTCTCAGATGCAACTCATGCTCCTCAGGACTCTTGGAATACACCAGGATATCATCAATAAAGATGATCACAAACACATCCAAATACTCCTGGAATACCCCGTTCATCAACCGCATGAACGCTGCTGGTGCATTCGTCAAACCAAAAGGCATCACCACGAACTCAAAATGCCCATACCTCGTCCTGAAAGCAGTCTTCCTCACATCTGCCTCCTCAATCGGAATCTGATGGTACCCTGAAGCCAAGTCGATCTTGGAGAACCAGGTAGCCCCTCGTAACTGATCCAACAACTCATCAATGCGCGGCAGAGGGTACCTGTTCTTTACGGTGACTCGGTTAAGTCCCCGATAATCGATGCACAACCGGAAACTACCATCCTTCTTCTTCACAAACAACACCGGTGCTCCCCACGGTGAAACACTAGGCCGAATAAAACCCTTATCCAACAAATCATCCAGCTGCTTCTTCAGCTCTGCCATCTCTGCTGGAGCCATACGGTAAGGTGCCTTAGATATCGGAGTAGTCCCGGGTTCCAACTCAATAACAAACGGATCCGACCGCGATGGCGGTAATCCCTCCAATGACTGGAACACATCCTGGAAATCCCGAACAACTCGAATATCCTCCACTGCAACCCCTCCAACAGACTCAGGCATCACTATCGTCACCAGATATGCCTCGCAGCCCTTGAGAAGCAACTGCTCGGCCTGTATCGTGGAAATCACGAGACTCCCGGAAGTCGGTCTCACACCCTGATAAACCAACCTCCCCGCCTCTCGCTCAAACACAACTCGCCCTCGGTGGCAATCCAGATGGACCCTGTAACGATCCACCCAATCCATACCCAGGATAACATCATACAGCTCCACCGGACTAATGATCAGATCTGCTGGCATCGACTCTCCCGCCACCAGAACATCCACACCACGAGCGCGCCCGAAAGTAGCCAACGTCCTACCTCCAGCCACCTTGACTACTCCCGCCTGTTCCCCGGAATCACTCTGGATTCCGCTGCTCTCCGCACACTCCGGCGTAATAAAGCTATTCGTAGCTCCCGAATCAAATAACACGTGGGACTCATACCCGCCCACAACTAAGGTCCCTGCACAATTCCATGTGCCTCAGAACCCTACCATTCTAGCACAGACTCAAAATTTCCCAACAAACAAAAACTCAAACAACCATGAATTTAAAAAGTTAAGTTCGGAAATACCTGTGATCGGTCTGGTGCTAGATCCACCCGCCTCCGCAGACGTGAACACACGCGGTGCTGCTGCAATCTGAGACAACGGCTGCACTGCCAATGGCTGCACTGCGGCCACCGCCAACTGCTGCAGCTTCGGACACTTGGGCTTAATATGCCCCGTCTCTCTGCAGTGATAACACACCCGCGTATCCTGAACCCCGACCCGCACATCTCGAGTCCCGGTCCCGGTCCTCCTCGGACAGCTCGCCACACGATGGGACATGCTCCCACACCCGAAGCATCTCGAACCGCCCTGACTAGCCCCTGAAGTGCTCTCCCACTTCCTCTTCTGTCCCTGAGCAGGCTTGCCGCCCCTGCCTGAACTCGTCTGCTGCTGAGATCTCCTCGGCTGCTGCTGCTGCACCGGTGGACTAACCACCACAACCTGCTCCCCGAGATCCTCCTCGATCGCAGCAGCCATCTCAACCAGCTCCGCCCTCGTGGCGAACCTACTCGCCCTACAACGAGTCCTCAAATCTGGTCGAAGTCCTCGCAAGAACCTCCTAACCTGGGCATCCTCGCCCTCCATGCCTCTCCCTGCATGTACCAGGAGTCGACTGAACTCAACATCGAACTCCCTCACTGACCGATCTCCCTGAGTTAGGTCCAGAAACCTAGACTCCAAACGGTCCACCGCCTCCTGCGGGAAATACTTGGCGTTAAACTCCGCCAAGAAATCCTCCCAGACCATCTCGGCCTGCACTCTCCTGGCCTCAACACCTCTCCACCAGAGATGCGCATCACTCTCCAGATAATGCACCGCCAGATCTACTCTGTATCCCTCTCGACATCTGATGGAGCGAAAGTTACGCTCTAACCTCATCCGCCACCCATCAGCCTCCTCAGGCTTAGAACCGCCCGAGAAAAATGCCGTACCAATCCGCTGCATCTGCTCCATCATCCGCAGATAAGATGGAAGCTCCTCAACCCCAGCCATACCCAGTTGCATCCCAGCCAAACCCGGCTGCACCCCAGCCAAACCCGGCTGCACCCCAGCCATACCCGGCTGCACCCCAGCCATACCCGGCTGCACCCCAGGAGCATGACCCGGAGCAGGCACCCCTCCCGGTAACCTCTCCAGAATCATCTGTAGTAGACCCGCCAGACGATCATCTCGATCCGGGGCGACGCCTACGGTAGCACCCTCACCAGGGCCCACCGCACCACCAGCTACATCGGGACCTACACTAGCCCCTCCAGCCCTCTCACTGGAACCCGTAGCTGTCACACCCACGGACCCCTCCTGAAACGCCTGCGAGTCAGCTACCCGCTCCTGTGTAGTCTCCTGGGACTCCCACGTGGCAGCAGACTCACTCTCAAGTCCCCGCCCACGCCCATGCCCAGCACGACTACCACGACCTCTACGGCCCCCGCGACCTCTGCCTCTAGCCACTCTAGCCATCACTCTGCACTAACCAGCAGAATACTAAGTACTAGAAAAAACAGAAATCACAAAACACATACCGTGGAATCTCATTGAAGGCTCGGAAGGGATGATCTAGGACTCCATACCCACACAACAATCAATTGACTAACTCGCATAATCAATTAACTAACTAGCCCTAGAACCGCTAGGGCTCTGATACCAAACTGTGACGACCCAACCCGTCAAATAAAAAAAAAAATTTAACCGGATCACTATTATCATAAATAGTGATCCTCAACGGTCCTATAAACAAGCAACGCGGAAACAATGATTCAACAATCAAATACAATTATCGTTTAACCAGCCCATACTTATTAATTCTAGTTCAATTCGGCAATTCACATAGTTCTGAAATTGCTAACACCCTAGCAATTCTAACTTATTACACGAAAACGAGCCACTAGATCATTCCCCTCGTCCCGGCCATGATTCCACGATCACTGACTGTCTTTACCTGCATCACATGGTTATAAGAGATGCGTGAGTATTATCATAAATACCCAGTGAGACGGTCATCCCATCAACAGGCTATGTACAAATATAAGCATAAGCAATGCTACAATACCAGGATGAACAATCAACACGAAAACAACTCAATCGCGTAAAAACAACCTGTGTCGATCGATACACTAACCCGTGTCGATCGACCCCAACTCCGACACTCATGTCCGTCAGCACACCATCCCGGTGACCTACTGACACCATGTCGATTGACACACCCATATGTGTCGATCGACACACCAAACCCAGAAAACTCGCACACGCGATTTTCTGCATAATAATCCATCAAACAACACGAAATTCGATCCCAAACAACACACAAACGCATCCTAACACTTCTTATGCTTACACGCACCCATGGTCACGCACTCACCTTGATTTGGGAAGGAAAACGGATTCAAAAGTGTTCAAGAACACCCAGAACACCAAGAACACGCACGCCCCCAAAGAACTCAACGTATACTACGAACGGCTACTCCAAATTCCAATCGGAAACCGGCGCTGGAAACTAGACACGACGAGCTACACAACGGTATGTAGAACGTCCTCTAACTCCCTACAATTCGACGGGAAAACAGCCCGCAAGTTCAACAATCCGAACTGGAACAGAAATGACATGTTGAACAAGAAAACACACTGGGAACGGAAAACACAACGGAATCAAGATCGGAAACCCGATCTGAAAAGTAGACAGATAGAGCTTTCTAACCGTATAAAGATCGTCCCTTGGTTCCCAACGGTTCGACGAGAAAACAACTCGCAAGTTCGATAATCCGAACTGGAACAGAAATAACCCGTTTTACAAGAAAGCACACTGGGAACGGAAAACACAACGGAAACAAGATCGGAAACACGATCTAAAAACTAGACAGAGAGAGCTTTCTAACCGTATATAGAACGCTTTCTGGGTCACAACAGAACGACGGAAAAACTCCTCCGAAGTTGACTGATCGCAGTTGAAGGCTGCACAAACCGACCAACTTAGAACGATCATAACTAACAATCTAACCGTCCGATTGACAAACGGATTTTTCCTACGACAAGAACAACGACAGGAGTACTTACCCTCCAAATTTCACTCTGATCCGTCGTGATCTTGACCTCCGTTTGTCTCCTCCAAAACACGAACAGAAGCTGTTCTTCACCCCAAGAACATCCACCCGAAAATCACTTGATTTCACACACTAATGCTCTTAAAACTTCTCAAAAACTTGTTGTTTCTTCTGCTAAACAACACAGCCGACACTCCTCTGACTTTATAGGGAAATTTTTTTTTTTTTTTTTTTTTTTTTTTTCGTGTCGATCGACACACACCCTGTGTCGATCGACACACGACCAAATATTCCGTAATTTGGTTCGCGGTCGTTACAGTATCCTCTTCCAGCGCAGAACCTTGACTCTCCTCTCGAGAATCCTCACAGGTCTCGCCGCCAACGTCATGTTGGGCTGAAGATCCTCCGGAATCCTAGCCAACACCTCCTCAGACTCATGTAGACACTTCCGCAGCATCGATACATGAAATACCTTATGAAACGCTCTCATACTCTGAGGTAACTCCAACCGATAAGCCACTGGTCCAACCCGCTCCACCACCCGGAACGGACCCATAAACCTTGGACTTAGCTTATTCTCCGAAATGGATCTGTTAGGACCCCTCAACATCGCTGCCTTGAGATACACCAGATCTCCCAGTTCAAACTCCAGCTCTTTCCGTCTCTTATCAGCATAACTCTTCTGCCGATCCTAAGCCTCTCTCATGTTCATCCTCAAGACACGGATCTTCTCCGTCGTCTCCTGAACAAAATCCGCACCAAACATGCTCCTCTCCCCCACTTGAGTCCAGCACAATGGTGTCCTACACGGCCTCCCATATAGAGCCTCATATGGAGCCATCCCAATACTCGCCTGGTATGAGTTGTTGTACGCAAACTCAACCAGGTTCAGATGGTCCGCCCAATGACCACCATAATCCAGCACGCACATCCTCAACAGGTCCTCTAAAGTCTGAATAGTTCTCTCTGACTGCCCATCTGTCTGAGGATGATAAGCCGTGCTCATGTGCACCTTAGTGCCCATCTCTGCCTGAAACGCCCTCCAGAACTCAGACGTAAACCTCGGATCCTGTCTGACACAATACTCGCTGGCACCCCGTACAGCCTCACTATCTCACGCACATACTTCTTAGCCAACACCACCGTCCCATCGGTCTTCTTGATGGCAAGAAAATGTGCTGACTTGGTCAGACGATCCACAATCACCCATATCGCATCATACGTCCGTGACAACGGTAATCCCGTCACGAAGTCCATGGTAATCATATCCCACTTCCACTCCGGAATGGGCAAACTCTGCAACATACCACTCGGAACCTGATGCTCAGCCTTCACCAGCTGACACACGTTGCACGCTGCAACCCAATTAGCTACATCCCTCTTCATCCCGACCCAGTGATAATACCGTTTCAGATCACGATACATCTTGGTCGCCCCCGGATGAATCGATAACATGCTCGCATGAGCCTCACGCAAGATCTCTTGCCTCATCCTTGGGTACACAAACCCGTCCGTTCACCAGTATCGTCCCATTTGCCGAGACCATATACTCTGAACCTGCAACCCTAGCAGCATCAATCAACATCGGATCCAACTCCTGAGCTGCTCGAATACGACTCTGATAGCCTCGATCTTAGCCGGATCCACAGAAACTCCCTCTGCAAACACCACATGGCCAAGAAAACTCATCTCTTGCTGCCAGAAACTGCACTTGCTCAACTTCGCAAACAACTTCCACTCCCGCAGCTTCCCCAAAACTACTCTCAGATGCAACTCATGCTCCTCAGGACTCTTCGAATACACCAAAATATCATCGATAAAGATGATCACAAACACATCCAGATACTCCTGGAATACCCCGTTCATCAACCGCATGAACGCTGCTGGTGCATTCGTCAAACCAAAAGGCATCACCACGAACTCAAAATGCCCATACCTCGTCCTAAAAGCAGTCTTCCTCACATCTGCCTCCTCAATCGGAATCTGATGGTACCCCGAAGCCAAGTCGATCTTGGAGAACCAAGTAGCCCCTCGCAACTGATCCAACAACTCATCAATGCGCGGCAGAGGGTACCTGTTCTTCACGGTGACTCGGTTAAGTCCCCGATAATCGATGCACAACCGGAAACTACCATCTTTCTTCTTCACAAACAACACCGGCGCTCCCCACAGTGAAACACTAGGCCGAATAAAACCCTTATCCAACAAATCATCCAGCTGCTTCTTCAGCTCTGCCATCTCTGCTGGAGCCATACGGTAAGGTGCCTTAGATATCGGAGTAGTCCCGGGTTCCAACTCAATAACAAACGGATCCGACCGCGATGGCGGTAATCCCTCCAACGACTGGAACACATCCTGGAAATCCCGAACAACTCGAATATCCTCAACTGCAACCCCTCCAACAGACTCAGACATCACTATCGTCACCAGATACGCCTCGCAGCCCTTGAGAAGTAACTGCTCGGCCTGTATCGTGGAAATTACGAGACTCCCGGAAGTCGGTCTCACACCCTGATAAACCAACCTCCCCGCCTCTCGCTCAAACACAACTCGCCCTCGGTGGCAATCCAGATGGACCCTGTAACGATCCAACCAATTCATACCCAGGATAACATCGTACAGCTCCACCGGACTGATGATCAGATCTGCTGGCATCAACTCTCCCGCCACCAGAACATCCACACCACGAGCCCGCCCGAAAGTAGCCAACATCCTACCACCAGCAACCTTGACTACTCCCGCCTGTTCCCCGGAATCACTCTGGATTCCGCTGCTCTCCGCACACTCCGGCGTAATAAAGCTATTCGTAGCTCCCGAATCAAACAACACGTGGGACTCATAACCGCCCACAACTAAGGTCCCTGCACAATCCCATGTGCCTTAGAACCCTACCATTCTAGCACAGACTCACAATTTCCCAACAGGCAAAACTCAAACAACCATGAATTTAAAAGTCAAGTTCGGAAATACCTGTGATCGGTCTGGTGCTAGATCCACCCGCCTCCGCAGACGTGAACACACGCGGTGCTGCTGCAATCTGAGACAACGGCTGCACTGCGGCCACCGCCATCTGCTGCAGCTTCGGACACTTGGGCTTAATATGCCCCGTCTCTCTGCAGTGATAACACACCCGCGTATCCTGGACCCCGACCCGCACATCTCGAGTCCCGGTCCCGGTCCTCTTCGGACAGCTCGCCACACGATGGGACATACTCCCACACCCGAAGCATCCCGAACTGCCCTGACTGACCCCTGAAGCGCTCTCCCACTTCCTCTTCTGTCCCTGAGCAGGCTTGCCGCCCCTGCCTGAACTCATCTGCTGCTGAGATCTCCTCGGCTGCTGCTGCTGCACCGGTGGACTAACCACCACAACCTGCTCCCCGAGATCCTCCTCGATCGCAGCAGCCATCTCAACCAGCTCCGCCCTCGTGGCGAACCTACTCGCCCTGCAGCGAGTCCTCAAATCTGGACGAAGTCCTCGCAAGAACCTCCTAACCTGGGCATCCTCGCCCTCCATGCCTCCCCCTGCATGTACCAGGAGTCGACTGAACTCAACATCGAACTCCCTCACTGACCGATCTCCCTGAGTTAGGTCCAGAAACCTAGATTCCAAACCGTCCACCGCCTCCTGCGGGAAATACTTGGCGTTGAACTCCGCCAAGAAATCCTCCTAGACCATCTCGGCCTGCACCCTCCTGGTCTCAACACCTCTCCACCAGAGATGCGCATCACCCTCTAGGTAATGTACCGCCAGATCCACTCTGTATCCCTCTGGACACCTGATGGAGCGAAAGTTACGCTCTAACCTCATCCGCCACCCATCAGCCTCCTCAGGCCTAGCACCGCCCGAGAAAAATGCAGTACCAATCCGCTGCATCTGCTCCATCATCCACAGATAAGATGGAAGCTCCTCAACCCCAGCCATACCCGGCTGCACCCCAGCCATACCCGGCTGCACCCCAGGAGCATGACCCGGAGCAGGCACCCCTCCCGGTAACCTCTCCAGGATCATCTGTAGTAGACCTGCCAGACGATCATCTCGATCCGGGGCAACGCCTACGGCAGCACCCCCACCAGGGCCCACCGCACCGCCAGCTACATCAGGACCCGCACCAGTCTCTCCAGCCCTCTCACTGGAACCCGTAGCTGTCACACCCACGGACCCCTCCTGAAACGCCTGCGAGTCAGCTATCCGCTCCTGTGTAGTCTCCTGGGACACCCACGTGGCAGCAGACTCACTCCCAAGTCCCCGCCCACGCCCACGCCCAGCACGACTACCACGACCTCTACGGCCCCCGCGACCTCTGCCTCTAGTCCCCCTAGTCATCACTCTGCACTAACCCGCAGAATACTAAGTACTAGAAAAACAGAAATCACATAAACACATACCGTGGAATCTCATTGAACGCTCGGAAGGGATGATCTAGGACTCCATACCCACACAACAATCAATTGACTAACTCGCATAATCAATTAATTAACTAGCCCTAGAACCGCTAGGGCTCTGATACCAAACTGTGGCGACCCAACCCGTCAAATAAAAAAAAAAAAAAAATTTCAACCCGGATCACTATTATCATAAATAATGATCCTCAACGGTCCAATAAACAAACAGCACGGAAACAATGATTCAAACAATCAAATACAATTATCGTTTAACAAGCCCATACTTATTAATTCTAGTTCAATTCGGTAATACACATAGTTCTGAAATTGCTAACACCCTAGCAATTCTAACTTATTACACGAAAACGAGCCACTAGATCATTCCCCTCGTCCCGGCCATGATTCCACGATCACTGACTGTCTTTACCTGCATCACATGGTTATAAGAGATGCGTGAGTATTATCATAAATACCCAGTGAGACGGTCATCCCATCTACAGACTATACACACATGCATAAGCAAAAGATACAATACCAGGATGAACAAACAATAATGCATCACACAACAACCAAACGAGAACAACACGTTCAATATGTCAAACTGACGGTAATCAAAAACCCCTGTCGATCGACACACCTCCTTGTGTCGATCGACACACATCAATCCCGTGTCGATCGACACAACCTCCCCGTGTCGATCGACACAACCAACCCAGAAACTCATCAAACCGATTTTCTGCACAAAAATCCACCAAAATCCAATACAAGAATCGATCCAAACAACACACAATCGCATCCTATCAATTTCTTTACCCAGATAAGCCTATGGTCACGCACTCACCTCGAATTCGGATAGAAAAGGCTAAGAATCCGACGAAGAACACGAAGAACACGAAGAACACGAAGAACAAAACCGAGATCCTTCACCGTACGGTCCTCCCACGCTTCCACAACCTTACAAACACTCACACAAACCTAATAAGATTGAGAAACACGAAGGAAACAA
Source organism: Arabis hirsuta (assembly GCA_964056655.1). Taxonomy (NCBI): domain Eukaryota; kingdom Viridiplantae; phylum Streptophyta; class Magnoliopsida; order Brassicales; family Brassicaceae; genus Arabis; species Arabis hirsuta. Next base: position 11,439,942 of record OZ053313.1, read on the forward strand.
CAACAACAACCTCTCCTCTCAATCCTCACACTTTCTCTCTCAAAAACTTGAAGTTTCTGCCCAGAAATCCGATTTTTGACTTAAATAGCCAGACCAGCCGACACTATGTCGATCGACACACCCAACTTGTGTCGATCGACACATGACCAAGCAATACGTCATTCTGTCGGCAATCGAAAATCCGTGTCGATCGACACACCCCAACTGTGTCGATCGACACACCACTCGCTGCTCGACTCCTCTTGAGTCAAAACAGCCGTGTCGATCGACACACAAACCTTGTGTCGATCGATACCCATCCAAAAATTACTTTTTGGATCGCGGGCGTTACAAGATATATGTTTTGCCCTGAATCTCCTATCTAGATTTAGTTCATGTCCAACTCAAAGACATTGGAACGGTATCAAACATATCCTACGTTACCTACAAGGAACGAAGGATTTAGGTTTATTTTACACTAACCATAACAAGGAGGTTTTAGTTGGTTTTGCTGATGCAGGTTACTTATCGGATCCGCATAACGCTAGATCGCAGACAGGTTATGTGTTTACCCACGGAGGCACAGCGATATCATGGCGGTCCATGAAGCAGACCATTGCAGCTACTTCATCTAATCACGCAGAGATTCTGGCGATACATGAAGCTAGCCGAGAGTGTGTCTGGTTAAGGTCGATGACTCAACACATCCGATCTGATTGTGGCATGGTTGAAGACAAGGAACCAACCATCATGTATGAGGACAACGCGGCTTGCATTGCACAACTCAAGGACGGCTACATCAAAGGTGACCGAACGAAGCACATATTGCCAAAGTTCTTCTTCACACATGAACTACAAAAGTCTGGCGAAGTTCGAGTGGTCCAAGTTCGATCCTGTGACAACTCAGCCGATCTATTTACTAAGTCGTTGCCAACATCGACGTTCCGGAAGCTCATACATCAGATTGGAATGCGAAGACTCAAAGATCTTCAGTGATGCTTCGAACAAGGGGGAGTAATGTGTGTTGCACTCTTTTTCCTTCACCATGGTTTTGTCCCACTGGGTTTTCCTGGTAAGGTTTTAATGAGGCAACATCCCCAAGCACATTACAATGATCTTTAGCATCTAGCACGGTTATGTCATCCAAGGGGGAGTGTTATGAAATCATTATGAGGATGTCCATAACCGGCCCATATCCGGCCCATGTTCTAGATGGTTCTAGACTTCCTATTCCATCTAGACTTTGCTTATTTGTAATCCTATTTATACTCTTGATTACTGATGGAATAAGACACAACCAATTCAATCTATCCCTCTAGTTTTACAACAAGGTTGATTTTCTTTGTTTTTTGTTTTCTTTTGTTCCATAAAACTCTTTTTTCCCTAATTATTTTCTTTTAAAAATTGGGAGGGAAGGGGAAAGGGGTAAGGGGAAAAGGCGTAGCGTCTGCGATACTGCTGGTAATGGCGAGCGACAATAATCTCTGGAGCTTGGTTCGCGAACTCCGTCAACGCGTCGCTGCATCCTCCTCTACTCCGGCAAACAACCTTCGTCACTCTACCGGAGACGACGACGATGCTCTTGAGATTCGATTTCGGGCTGTAATCCCAAATCTTTTGAATACCTACGTCGTTCCTTCTCTCGGTACACCTCAATCACTTTCTTGTTTCTGTGTTACTCTCCATGATTTTTCTCGAATTTACTTAGGTTAACCTCTCGGATTTTTGCGGGTTCCTTCAATTTTGATGGAACTTCACAGCTCGATGCATTCCACTGTTTATTTGGACTCCAAATTGTCGATCGAGAATCCGTTCCTCGGGAATTTTGAGAAGGGCTTTTTCTTCATAGTTCCTTTTTTTTTTTCTCTCTTAACAGGTAATGGAAGGGAAGTTACAGCTGTTCTAAAGCTTGTTGGTCACACAGCAAGGAATAATCCAGGAGTTTTCTATCACGGAAATCCTGCTGCTATTTTCCCTGTGATTAGTCATATTATGCCCTTCTTTGCAGAACCAGCATTTGTGTAAGTTGTTTCACTTGAGATTGGGCGTGCTTACTTCCTCGTCTATGTCGTCTTCTCTCCAACCTCTGAATTTGCTATCTTCTCCCTTTGCTTCCTTTCTCAGTTTTCTAAAATTTGATGTAATTGGTTCCTTATTCTTTAGAGTTTTGCTTTAATGCTATCTCTTGTAATCCAATTGCAGTCCTGGGCATGGAGTAATACTTGAAACTGTTGGATCTCTCTTGATGTTGCTACGTTCCAACTCAAGGGAGGCGTACAAGATGTTCTTCCATGACGCTATGCAGGCCATTATAGGTGAGAGTAAAATTTAGAACTTCCTTCCCTGTTAATCATAATGATGTGGCCTTTCCTAACTCATAAGAACTTTCATGGAAGACAAATATATATATATATTTTTCAAAATATAAACTCTTCAGGTCAACTTCAAAGCGTTTGTGATGTTGTTTACAAATCTGATTCCCTGTTCCATAAGTGCAAATAATGTTTAGAAAGACCAACTTTATAATTGGAGATAGTTGCTTAAAAAACTGACTCCGTGAAATCGTGAATGTTCAATTATACTGGACTAACATGCCTTTTGTATGTGTCCAGATATGCAACCCATTACATCACTTCATTCCAATGACCCGGAACTCTGTGTATCTCACATTCCATTTAGGGGTTTCTGTATGTCCTTTTCTGCAATCTGGGGTGATTCTTCTCATCTCTGTGATCTGCCAGATACTAATAAGCCCAGAGATGGGGATGGTCTTGTGTTGAATGTATTGGGAGCCAAACGATGGCAACCTTTTGCTACTTGTATCATTAAACTCATCTGTAAATGCCTAACTGAGGGGACACTCTACGTCGAGGGTCTCATCCATACATCATTTGTTAAGGCTGCTTTTTCTTTAGTATGCTTTGGTGGTGCAGATGTGCAGATGGTGAGTTGCTATTTGTTCATAAGCTTGGTGATTTGGTTTATCTGATCAGTTGGTAGTGTAATTTGTGCATGTAATTTTCTTTGAAGATATGACTTTTGTGGACGTTAATCTGACATCTGATTTTATATGGAAGGCATGCTTTGAATTTGCTTCTCTTGTCGGATCAATCATTAGTTTCAACATCCTCCCTCATGTGAAATTGCTACAGTCAATCATCCTCCTTTTAAGTGCAGATGAAGAAGGACTTCCTGTGTACAGGTGTGTTCCCTAACATGTCAAAGTACAGCTCTTTTGTTTTATTCTGAGATGATTGAGTATTAATAAAAAAAATTGGATCTTATTTACCTTCCTCGCATTTTTGTGTGAAAAAAATATTCCAATGGTTCAGTGAAATGTTTTCCTATGAAGTTTCAGAAATAAGACTTACCTTCACTTTGAACTTCAAATTCTGGGTTTGTGTTACAGGAACGCGATTTATGATTCTGCCATCGGACGCTGCCTGACGGCAGTGTATTCCAACTGTTCTGATGTCGCTGTCAAACTTACTGCAGAAAGTTTAGTGTTTGTATTTCCTCATGCATTACAGAGAACAAAGAGTGAGGAGCTTAAGGTATATTTTGATCTGTTTCTTCCCATACACATGTTTCACTCCAATGAATTTCTGATCAGTTCTTTTTATTTTCTTTTTGCTGCTGCTCTTTCAATGGGAAATCATATTGGGTATTTATGTATGTAGGCTTCCCTGTGCAGTGCATATGTGCGGATTGTGAAATCTTGTCCTCCTCGGATCTGGAAGCTACATTGCCTTCTAGAGTTGCTTCACCTTTCAGAACCTTGTTTTCACTTGATAGAATGTTTTAAAGCAGTTTTTTTTGTTCTTGGACCTGATTTTGTTCGAGGTGAGACAACCAAAGGCGGTAGTCATACATCAGCAGCAAGTGATATACTTGTCCAAAATATTCACGTTGGAAAAAAAAGACATATTGAGGATGGAAGTACCTACAAAAGGAAGCGCCAGAAAGTTGGTGCTGATACTCAACAAGGGGTTTACTTTGCTTCTGAAGTTGTCCATGAGACTGATGGAAAAGATGATGCTAGTCTGCGTGAGATGATTATTTCAACTGTAGAATCTTTAAAGCCTCCACCTGCTGGACCTAGTCTGTTACGGCCTGAAATTTCAATAGTGGCACTTAGCATGCTGACCGATGCATTTGTTTCTTGTCCCTGGACTGGAATGACTTATAGCTTGTTTCACCAGATGTATGCCTGGATTCCCTGGATAGCTGAGCAGGTAATTAGAAACTCCCCAGTCCCTATTCCTTTATTATCTTTTCATGTTCATTTTTATAAAAAAAAAATTCGTATGTAGGTTGAGAAAAAAAATCCTATTATGTTCGATATTTCTACTTACTTGGAAGGAATTCACAATGTGCTGCTCGTGCCTGGTAACTTTTCTAGCCCCTGAAGTTTCTTTTTCCATTCCAAATAATGTGTGGTTATCTTTTGCTTTATACAAGTTTTGGTGGATCCAGCATCTCTTAATGTATATCCCTTTCATCAGATTTGGATTTACAATATGAATATACAAGTAAGGGGAATTATTTGAATGCCATACAAGTCATACTGAAGCTTCCTTGGACGCACTTTCTGCTGTTTAAGAAGCCTAGCTCTCTATTTAAGTCTAAGTGGTTATCTGTGGGGATATGGGCAAAGCTTGGCTTACGTGACGGGAGTGGTTTTGATATCTTCAACATGGCTCTTTCTGATGATTTTGAACAAGTGCGAGCTGTCGCTGTTATCTCCATGCCACTCAAAGTTCTTTTCTCTGATCTTGATGCTCTTCCTCATATATTCCAAAGGCTGGAGTAAGCTGACGAGAAAAATGACATTATATCTAACTTCATATTGCTGTTTTTGCTCCAATTCCTTTTACGGACATAGCTTAACTGTTCTTTTGTCTTCATAGGCATCTGTTGAAAGAAGAGCATTTGATGGTTAAGAAGACCATTCCTCAGTCTCTTGGCTTCTTATCGTGCCTATATGGATCAAGTACTACTGGCTCAGAAAAAACTGCATGCTATTTAAACCTACATGTAGATATAAAGAAAGACGAGACTCTGAATTGTCTACTTCAAGGATTCCAATGTTCAAAGTGTGATAAATTTATCAAAAGCAAAGATGAGAAGAATTTCAGAATCATAGAGACTCCGGAGATGGTGAAAATGGAAATGGATCATCATCGTGAATACTCTAACCTTCATTCATTATATTTTCGTCTTCTCTATGATGAGTCTTCTGAAGAGACTCAACTAGCCTGTGTGGCAGTAATACGAAGAATCCTTGGCCACACAGCCCCAGATATTCTGGTCAGAACAAGGTCTCAATGGATAAGATGCCTTCAATATCTGTTACTTCATGTAAATACAGATGTAAGGGAAGCATTCTGTGCCCAGATTGGTATCTTTGTACAGCATCCTATCCTGAGCTGTTTGTTTCTTGATGAAGATGCTATGGAGAAAAGTTGCGAAAGGAATTTCTTTAATCTGATTGAGCATGCTCTAGCTAAAGCTAAGGATCTTCTTGTCATCCACACTCTCATGGAAACGACGGCTGAAGTTATGGGAGCTGTTGATATTACCAGTGAGCTTTTCTTGTTTTCTCTTTTCTTGCTGATTGATCAGCTTGATCATCCAAACTTGAGCGTCCGAATAATTGCGTCAACGTTAATAAATCGGTCATGCGACATCCATGTGAAAGGGGGATTTGCGATGCTACTTTCCGGAGCTGCTCATGTTCAAAATGAGTTGTTTGATAATCTCTCTGGCAGGCTGACCAGCCGCCCAAATGTGGTAAGGGAATTTGCAGAGGCTGTTTTGGGTGTTGAAACTGAAGAACTTGTAGGGAAAATGGTCCCTGTTGTTCTTCCTAAGCTCTTGGTATACTGGCAGGGAAATGCTCAAGCTGCCAATACCTTGAATGAACTGGCCAAGTTATTAGACACAGATGTGGTACCTCTAATAGTAAATTGGCTACCCAGAGTTCTTGCTTTTGCTCTGAATCAGAAAGAAGAGAAGAATCTGCTCTCAGTTTTGCAATTGTATCACTCACATATTGGTTCTGACAACAAAGAAATATTTGCTGCTGCATTACCTGCACTCTTAGACGAGCTCGTTTGCTTTGTGGACATTGCTGATACACCCGAGACAGATAGACGGTATGTACTTGCGTAGCTTCAGACTTTTTTAGCAGAAATTGGTAGTTGAGTTTTCTAAATTTTTTCTTTTGTTAGAGTTCTTCTTTTGAGTTGCATTTATTGGGGAACTTTGCTTTAATAAGTAGAACTTCGTGAAGGAGTACATGTTCTTTTGAGCTCGCTCTGCATGTTTACTGCTCTATTTTGTGCTCATTCATATTTGCATGTCAATCAAATCAGCTAGAGTTTTTTTTTTTATGCCGTAAGAGAAAAATGCAATCATCATTTTAAACAAATAACTGAACGTCCTTAGTGCTTGTTTTCTTTCTTATAACATCCTGTTTAATTTCAATATTTTGCTTATGCAGGCTACAGAGACTGCCTGAGGCAATAAAGAAAATCTCAAAAGTTTTAACAAATGCAGAAGATCTTCCTGGATTTTTACAAAACCATTTTGTTGGACTCCTTAACAGTATTGACAGAAAAATGCTTCATGCAGATGATATTTTCCTTCAAAAGCAAGCATTGAAGCGTATTAAGCTGCTCATTGAGATGATGGGCCACTATCTCAGCACATATGTGCCAAAGCTTATGGTTCTCCTAATGCATGCCATTGACAAAGATGCACTTCAGAGCGAGGGTCTCTTGGTCTTGCATTATTTTACAGAAAAGTTGGCTGCCATATCGCCATCTAGCATAAAGCATGTGATTTCTCAGGTTTTTGCGGCACTTATACCCTTCTTAGAGAGGGAGAAGGAAGGTCCCCATGTTCATCTAGACCAAGTAGTGAAAATTCTGGAAGAACTTGTTTTGAAGAATAAAGATATACTAAAGCAGCACATCTGTGAGTTTCCCCTCTTACCAAGCATACCTTCTTTAGCAGAATTGAACAATGCTATTCAAGAAGCACGTGGATTAATGAGCCTGAAGGATCAGTTACGGGATATTGTAAATGGTATGAAACATGAGAACCTGAATGTTAGGTACATGGTGGCATGTGAGCTAAGCAAATTGCTGTCTAATAGAAATGACGAAGTTGTTGCATTGATTGCCGGTGAACTTATTTCAGACATGGAGATCTTGAGCTCTTTGATCACATCTTTACTACAGGGATGTGCAGAAGAATCACGAACTACAGTAGGCCAGAGGTTGAAGTTAGTTTGTGCAGATTGTCTTGGAGCAATAGGTGCTATTGACCCCGCCAAAGTGAGAGTTGCTTCATGCAACCGTTTTAAAATCCAATGCTCAGATGATGATCTTATCTTTGAGCTCATTCACAAACACTTAGCAAGAGCTTTTAGAGCTGCACAGGATACAATCATTCAAGACTCAGCTGCTCTTGCCATACAGGAATTACTAAAGATTGCTGGTTGTGAGCCATCATTAGCTGGGAATGTTGTCTTTGCGCCACAGGAACGCGTGCAACTCAATGTATCTGGTTCTAGAAGATCTGGAGGTAGCAATGAAGTGAATGATAGGGGACGAAAACTATGGGACCGGTTCTCAAATTATGTTAAAGAACTAATAGCTCCCTGCTTGACTTCAAGGTTTCAGCTTCCAAATGTGTCTGACCCTGGATCAGCTGGACCAATTTATCGGCCTTCTATGTCATTCAGAAGGTGGCTATCCTACTGGATAAAGAAATTGACAGCACATGCAACTGGATCCCGTGCAAGCATATTCGCTGCTTGCCGAGGCATAGTGAGACATGATATGCAAACTGCTACTTATCTCTTACCATATTTAGTTCTGGATGTTGTTTGCCATGGGACTGAGTCAGCGCGGCTTAGCATTTCGGAAGAGATCCTTTCTGTTCTTGATGCTGCTGCATCAGAAAATAATGGGGTGACAATAAACAGCTTTGGTGTTGGTCAGAGTGAAGTTTGTGTTCAAGCTGTTTTCACGCTTCTTGATAACCTTGGGCAATGGGTTGATGATGTGAAGCTGGGAGTAGCACTCTCATTGTCTCTGCAGTCATCAGGCGGTAGGCAAGTAGCACCCAAATCAAAAGACCAGGTTTCAACTTCAACAACAGAACAGGATCAACTTCTTCTACAATGTAAATATGTGTTGGAGCTTTTGCTTGCTATTCCCAAGGTGACCCTTGCTAGGGCATCATTCAGGTGTCAAGCTTATGCCAGGTCATTGATGTACCTCGAATCCCATGTACGAGAAAAGTCAGGTTCCTTGAATCCCGCAGCTGAGAAGACAGGCATCTTTGAAAATGCTGATGTATCTTCTCTGATGGGAATATATAGTTGCCTTGACGAGCCTGATGGTCTTGCGGGCTTTGCAAGTTTAAGCAAATCATTAAGTTTGCAAGACCAGTTGTTGATAGATAAGAAATCTGGTAACTGGGCAGAAGTTTTTACTGCATGTGAACAAGCTCTTCAGATGGAACCAACATCAGTTCAAAGACACTCAGATGTTCTTAATTGCTTACTTAACATGTGCCACCATCAGACAATGGTCACTCATGTTGACGGACTGATTTCCAGAGTACCTGAGTACAAGAAAACGTGGAGCACACAAGGTGTACAAGCTGCATGGAGACTTGGAAAGTGGGACTTGATGGATGAGTATCTTGGTGGAGCTGATGAAGAAGGTCTACTCTTCAGCTCAGATAGTAATGCCTCTTTTGACAGAGATGTCTCAAAGATTCTCCAAGCAATGATGAAGAAGGATCAATACTCTGTAGCTGAGAGAATAGCCATTTCCAAACAAGCTCTCATTGCTCCTCTAGCTGCTGCAGGCATGGACTCCTATACACGAGCATATCCTTTTGTTGTCAAACTTCACTTGCTAAGGGAGCTAGAGGACTTCCAGGTGCTTCTTAATGGGGATTCATATTTGGAGAAATCGTTTAGTACAAGTGATCCGGTGTTTTCAAAAGTAGTAGATAACTGGGAGAACCGGCTCAGGTTTACTCAATCATCATTGTGGACAAGGGAACCTCTCTTAGCTTTCCGAAGGCTTGTCTTTGGTGCCTCTGGGCTTGGTGCTCAAGTTGGGAACTGTTGGCTTCAATATGCAAAGCTTTGCCGTTTGGCTGGTCACTATGAGACAGCTCACAGGGCAATTTTGGAAGCTCAAGCTTCTGGTGCACCTAATGTTCACATGGAAAAGGCAAAACTTCTTTGGATCACTAAGCGTTCGGACAGTGCCATTATAGAGGTACAACAGTCTCTCCTGAATATGCCTGAGGGAGTTGTTGACTCCAAGGTATTTTCTTCAATCAATAGCTCATTGATGGCTTCCCGAAATCTCGAGCCAACAGTTCGTAGCACACAATCTTTCAGTGACAAGAAAGATGTTGCAAAGACTCTTCTTTTGTATTCCAAATGGATCCATTGCAGTGGGCTAAAACAAAAGAAAGATGTTTTAAATCTTTATACCCAAGTCAAAGGATTGCTGCCCTGGGAGAAGGGATATTTCCACTTGGCTAAGTATTATGATGAACTATATGTTGATGCAAGAAAGTGTCAACAAGAGAGTTTTGTGTTGAGCTCTGCAGGCAACAAAAAAGGTTCTGTCTCGTCGAACTCTGGCACTGAGAAAGCAGGGTGGGATTACCTATTACAGGGAATGTACTTCTATGCTAAGGGACTTCACAGTGGGCACAAGAATCTCTTTCAAGCACTTCCGAGGTTGTTAACACTATGGTTTGACTTTGGTACTGTCTATCAGACAAGTGGTGCAGCAGTAAATAAGGAACTGAGAAGTATTCATGTGAAGGTGGTGATTATAGAGACACTTTTTTTTATAGCTCTTTGGTATTTAATACTTCTCCTATTTCATATAGATAAATATATTTTTATACTTTTGACAGATGATGGCTTTAATGAGGGGCTGCTTAAAGGATCTGCCAACCTATCAATGGTTAACTGTGTTGCCTCAGTTGGTTTCTAGAATCTGTCACCAGAACAAGGAAACAGTACAAATGGTTAAGAAGATCATTATTTCTGTTCTACATCAATTTCCTCAGCAAGGGCTCTGGATTATGGCAGCTGTTTCTAAATCTGCTGTTCCTGCTAGGAGGGAAGCAGCTGCAGAAATCATACAAGGTGCAAGAAAAGGTTTTAACCAAAGTGACAGAGGCCACAATCTGTTCGTTCAGTTCGCTAGTTTGACTGATCATTTAATTAAACTGTGCTTCCATGGGGGACAACCAAGATCCAAGATTATCAATATAGCGACTGAATTCAGTGCCTTGAAAAGAATGATGCCGCTGGATATCATCATGCCAATTCAACAATCTCTTACCATTAGCCTACCAGCATTCGATATGAACAATAATGAACGAAACTCTGCCAGTGTCTTTTCTGGTTCAGATCTACCAACTATTTCTGGTATAGCTGATGAAGCCGAGATACTTTCATCCCTTCAGCGCCCAAAGAAGGTATGCTTTTCCCTTTCACGGATTGAAGCATCAACCTAATTCCATTTGATTCTCTGCACTGTTCTCTGCTTATATCTCCTTTTATATGTCTTCTAATATGCATTATACCATACCTAAATACATTTTATCTTTGAGAATCAGTCCTACAACATGCCTTACCAAAAGATAATATTTTGTATATTCAGATCATTCTGCTCGGAAATGATGGTATTGAGTATCCATTCCTTTGCAAGCCCAAGGATGATCTCAGGAAAGATGCTCGGATGATGGAATTTACTGCAATGATAAATCGCTTACTATCCAAATATCCTGAAAGCAGGCGAAGGAATCTATATATCCGCACCTTTGCAGTAGTTCCTCTGACTGAGGACTGTGGTATGGTGGAGTGGGTTCCACATACACGTGGACTCCGCCATATTCTACAAGATATATACATTTCTTGTGGGAGGTTTGATCGGCAGAAAACAAATCCGCAAATTAAAAACATATATGATCAATGTGTTGGTAAAGAGGAGCATGCGATGCTGAAGACCAAGATCCTCCCTATGTTCCCTCCAGTTTTCCATAAATGGTTCTTGACAACGTTTTCTGAACCAGCTGCTTGGTTTAGGTCACGTGTAGCCTATGCTCACACCACAGCAGTTTGGTCCATGGTTGGGCACATTGTTGGACTTGGTGACCGTCATGGAGAAAATATACTCTTTGATTCTACTTCAGGTGATTGTGTTCACGTAGACTTCAGTTGCTTATTTGACAAAGGCTTACAACTGGAGAAGCCTGAGTTGGTGCCATTCAGATTGACCCAGGCAAGAAACAAAATCGTTTGTATGTATTCTGTTCGTATTTTTATTTTATTTGTTTCCCTGTGATAACAATGGCCTTGTGAATGTTTGTTTGCCAAACCGCAGAACATGATCGATGGTTTAGGCATCACAGGATATGAGGGCATCTTCATAAGGGTATGTGAAATCACTCTCACAGTGCTGAGAACGCATAGGGGGACATTGATGAGCATCCTGGAGACCTTCATCCACGATCCTCTTGTGGAGTGGACAAAATCACACAAATCAAGCGGGGTAGAAGTTCAGAACCCACATGCTCAGGTTTGCATCTGATGCTTCTCTTACTTTACATATATTTTTGTTTTTCTTCTAATTGCATAAGACAACCCCATGATTTGGCAATTACAGCGGGCCATAAGCAGCATCGAAGCCCGCCTACAAGGGGTGGTTGTTGGTGTTCCCCTACCGGTAGAAGGTCAGGCTCGCCGGTTGATTGACGATGCAGTCTCACTTGAGAATCTTGAAAAGATGTACATTTGGTGGATGCCCTGGTTCTGATGTAAATCTCTCAAACATTTCCAGTCCCTACAATCGCTGTTTGCATAGTGCCACTTATGTTAACACAGTAAGTTGATATGCATCCTACTAACTCATTTCAACAGTATATTGGAAGCATAATTTGTGCCTATTAGCATCCGTATTGGTGATTTTTTATGGGTATCATTAAATATAAAATTATTAAAATTTGAGTAAAAGGAAGAAAGAGAGTGTTTTTGATTGAAATAGTAGGGTGTATTGAAATATAAAATTAATAAATTTGAGTAAAGAGAAGAGATAGTGGGTATTTTTGGAGAGAGAGAGTATCAAAAGTATCAACTGGTTGATATTTTTGAAGAGAGAAAAAGTGTGTTTTTAATAATTTTATATTTAAAGAGAGTATAAAATTAATAAAAATTGAGTAAAAAGATGAAAGAGAATGTATAAAGTTAAGTAAAAGGAAGAGAGAATGTGTTTTTAATAATTTTATATTTAATGATACCCTCAAAAGTTCATGGATAAAGATGGCCTTAATCATATCATAGACAATAGACTTCAAGTTAATTGTTTGTGCAATATTGATGGCTACAAATCTTTTGCAAATTTCAGTGACCTATGGAAACCAGTCGTATATGATCCTGAGGGCATTTGGGTGGACGCATCTCTTCAAATGTAAGCTTAACTCTCTTCTATGCCTTTTCTTACTTCACAAGAAATATCTCTGAATGCTTAACACAAGAATTATGTTTGCAGAGAAGAAAGCAAACGACCATAGTGTATATGTACAAACCCAACTGATTCCAAAACTATCATCCTCTACTTGTCGTCCTTCGTATCATCATTTGATCTCTATCGTCTTCTTCCTCTGTACTGAAGAAATCCATTGAGATGACACCGTGGAGCCACTCGAGACACCCGCATTGCCCTCTGCAGCAAACCTCTTTGAATTTACCAAAAAGACCTTCCTCCACCACTGTCCCCGGTGGTCTCCCTCCCATAGGCTGCAGGTAAGCCAAAGCCGCTTGCTTCACCAGTGGGTTCCTTATTGGTATCTCTGAGCCGCTCTTACAACTGTGCATTGCTGGTGACTTCACAGGTGAGGCTGGAGGAGGAGGAGGCGGTGGTGGAGGATTCACGGACAAGATTTCCCGGAGAGACGTGTACTTAGACATCACCGATTTTCCCAGACTATCACAGGAGCTCGATGTCGCTTTGGTGAACCTTGGCGAGTCAGAACGTGTTGAAGACTCGCTGTGGCGTATTGGCTTCATCGCCGTAGTTAGATCGGAGAGAAGAAGCTTGTTGCTGGCAATTTTCAACTCACAAGAAGACTTTATGTTTGTGCCAACTTCCCCCTTCTTAATTCCTTTAAACGTCAAAACATTATTATATATACTAATATATGTTTGTCGAATCAAACGCAAATCATTTAAGAATATTAATAATAATTATGTGAATAGATTGGACAGTCACCACATTAATATTTCCTGTTATGTTGTCATTCATTACCGACCATTAGGAATCTTGTTTTTTGCAGAAACGTACTGCTGAGTCTAGTCTTATTACTCTTACTCGTTGGCTCTTACCAAAACAAAAGAACCTACTTTGCAAGTAATTAAAATGATTATGGAATTTCTATTTGTAGAAGGTTTTGAATGTGAATAAAAAGGTACTTATGGTCAAATTTAGGCAACTCTCCAGCTGTACCTGTACATCAGGGTGCAAATTGAATGGACGCCTTTTCTTTAAGCTGAATGTTTTATTATCATTTTTAATAATGGAATGATTGGTATGGTAAAAACATCATTTGGTTATATTTTAAAGTGTTATTTATATAATATATATGACAGTTCGTTGACAAAAACATTTTTAATTTAACATAAACAAACCTATGATCGTGCTCCAGCGCATGTCTGTCTGTAATGAAATCAGTTAGTCAATAGTATCCAATTTAATTGTAGCCAACAATAAATAGATATATATCGACATCCAGATATGAACGCAAATTTAACTAAAAAAAGAGCAAAAGTTACGTTATCAAATATAATAAGGGAAAATTTGCCATTAATACAAAAAAGAAAAATAATTTACAAACTAACCAAAAAACCTAAATTCAAAGGTCTAGATTGTAGCACATACCCATTTTTTCCAACTTTTTAATTTTTTTTTTTTTGGTTATTTACCAAAAAAACCCATATATTAATGGGCTATCGTTTAAAAAAAATACATATATATTCATTCAAATAAAAAAAAGTGTAGTGGTTTTCGTTGTGTCACCACTAGGCATAGCGCGCGAAAGGAGTAATTCCTTAACCTTAATCGTTATGTTTTGCATTAATTTGGGCTCCATTTAAGTTACTAGGTTAGCTAAACTACACCGCAAAATAGTGAGCACAACAGTAAAAGAAATACACACCACGTGAACAAACACATGACGATGTTATGTATTTGCTTGGAAATCTTAAATATCATTCCAATGTAAAATTGAAGAAGCATCCATGAGTGATCATACAACAACAGCTCAAGCCTCGAGGGTTTTTATTTCATTGGTGACACAGAAAATATGATAGATAATACAAGAATGTTCAAAAGAAATGCATTTGGGAAGCGATTGGATCAGTCACCTTTTTTTATTTGGGAAGGACACAGAGAGGTGCGAACCAAACCGCAAAGGAACAAAACAAAACAAAAAGATGCATTTGGGGATGGATCAGTTGGTGGAGTCTCGGCTGTAGAATTGGTCGAGGGTTTTTGCGGGTATACGGTGAAGCAACTCACGGGGGAAGATCCTGAGTAGTGTCCAGGCCAGGTCCAGTGACTGGAAGATGTTACGCGTATCATAGGCTCCTTGTGCCACAAACTTCCTTTCGAATTTGTCCAAGAACTCCAGATACAGCTGTTGCACACCCAAATTCATTCATAGTTAGTGACAAAGAAACTGAGAGTTTATTCAATATATGTGGCATTAGAAAGAGAGACCAGATCCTCGGACGAGAGTGCTTCTTCTCCAACCACGGCTTTCATGGCCTGTACATCTTTTCCAATTGCATAGTTTGCATACAGCTGATTGGAAACATCAGAGTGGTCCCTGCGAGTCATTCCCTCTCCAATGGCACTCTGCAAAACACATGAGAGTGGATCTTGATATATGTCTTTTTCAAATCCTATCTAATGTACAAGACTTCACTTTACCTTCATGAGACGAGATAGAGACGGCAGGACGTTGATCGGCGGGTATATCTAAGGAATAAAAACACATTCTGTATTTAGGCCACAACTCTTTCGGAAAATGTTATCTTCTGCAACATTTTACCTGTCTATTGTGAAGTTGCCTGTCGATGTAGATCTGTCCCTCTGTGATGTACCCTGTAAGATCTGGTGTGGGATGTGTGATATCTGATCAACAGAGAGCGAAGAAATTAGAAGCCTCGAACATCAAAATGTCGCTAAGAAGCCCTGTATACAAATACCTAAAACCAAAGAGTTACGGTAGAAATTACCATCGTTTGGCATGGTTAGAATTGGAATCTGAGTGATGGAACCTTTCCTCCCCTCAATTCGTCCAGCTCTCTCGTATATGGTGGCCAAATCAGTGTACATGTAACCTGGGTAACCACGCCTACCGGGTACTTCTTCACGGGCAGCAGAAACCTAGTGCAATTATCATGGTTAGAAATCAGGCTTTCTATCATCAGAGGAGTAAATGCATCAGAAGATGTCTATATTGGTTGTCACCTCACGTAGAGCGTCAGCATAAGAACTCATGTCTGTGAGAATAACAAGGACATGCTTGCCACATTCATATGCCAAATACTCAGCCGTAGTGAGAGCAATACGAGGAGTGATGATACGTTCAATAGTGGGGTCATTTGCCTGTAGAGAAACAAGAAGGCATAGAAACGTTAGAGCTATGTCATTTCAAGGCATCTACAGCTTGATTGAGAGACTTGCCAAGTTAAGGAAAAGTGTCACTCTCTCCATCGACCCATTCTCTTCAAAATCACGTTTAAAAAACTGTGCAGTTTCCATGTTCACACCCATGGCTGCAAACACAATGGCAAAGTTATCATCTTCGTGGTCCTGCAAATTCCCAAACAAATGTGATACATTAATTTCAGTACTGAAAGAATAGAAAATTAAAATAGAGGTTTGTTGAATAGAACAGATCACTGCACAAGCTTCACCTAGAGAGAAAAAATCAAGCAAAATCTATTTCAGCTTAACCCTCTAAATTTCTTGGATTTGAGTTGATGAGGCAACTCTATCATAAATTTCTTGGATTTGAGTTGATGAGGCAACTCTATCATAATCGTATGTATAGTCATATTTCATCTGCAAACTCTGATGGTTAACAAGATATACCTCAAGGAGATTTTCTGACTTCTCCAAACGCTTAACCAAACCAGCCTGACGACAAATCTGAGCAGCGATTTCATTGTGAGGAAGACCTGCAGCAGAAAAGAGGGGAATCTTCTGTCCTCTGGCAATGGAGTTCATGACGTCAATGGTTGATATCCCAGTCTGAATCATCTCTTCAGGATAGGTTCTCTCACTAGGATTGATAGAACTTCCTAGAGATACCAAAATCGAGTATTCATATGCACAATTTTTTCCTAGTGAGAGCCAACTATACGTCAAGAGGCTAAAGTGACTCACCAGAAATATCCAAGTAAGCCTCTGGCAATATAGGTGGACCATTGTCAATGGGCTTCCCTGAACCGTTAAAGATACGGCCAAGCATATCCAATGAGACCGGAGTTTTTAAAACCTATGGAAAACATATTGGCAAAAGTAAGATAACAAAACCACATATGTGTATCACTGGATATTACTTTCCTATTTTTTTATTATGTAGCAATATGAGAGTGCCATACCTCCCCTGTAAATTGCACAGTGGTGTACTTGTTGTCAATTCCAGATGTTCCCTCAAAGACCTGGACAAGCAAAGCGAAGACATTTATCTGACAGATGCATATAAAGAAAACAAAGTGGGTATTGGCTGTGCCGATTAACCTGGATCAGAAGTTCCATTAATAACATTTACACTCAGCTACTAACCAGACCTAAAAGACTTGGAGTGCCAGAAAGGTAATGAACAATAGTCAATAGTAAAAATTCTCCAAACCTGAACAACAGCTTTCTCCCCATCAACTTCAAGAACTTGACCACGTCGTGTAGTTCCATCCCCAAGACGGATATTGACGATTTCTTGGTATTTAGGTCCCTAGAGTGTCCATAAAACAAGACATGACACGTATTTAGGTCGAAAGGAGAAAGCATCGGATTGGATTCATGAAGAAAAAAAAAATCTGAACAAGAAGCTTTATTACACATACCTTAACTTTTTCAAGAATGACAAGAGGTCCAGCAACACCAGAGACCGTTCTATACTCTGCAGTTTTAGGGGGAAAAAGACCGTCTTTTTAAGCTTCAGGGGATTAAAATCCTAGTTCACTAACATGGGCACAGATCCTTGTTAACATTGTTCATATTCATCAACATGATTATACATAAAACTTACCCATGCCAATCTCCAGAGCACCCTCCATTTCGAGGTTGTTTTCAGCACCCATTTCCGATCTTGACAAAATCAAACGAAATGTATCAGCAAATCAAGCCCAAACTAAACCTAATCACTCCAGTTCTCAGAGACGCATTTGAATTTCCAGGTCAATTGATCATAAGAATCTCTACTAGAATTGGTCTCGATTAAACGAAACACCGATATAATTTCAATGGGAGCAATCAGCAGCAATCGAATTTGAAGATCGGAGAGGTGTGTTTACCTTTATGATCCAATGATCTGTGAGAAGAGCGAGCGAGAGAGAGAGAGAGAGAGCCGGCTGAGATCTATCGTCGTCGACTATCACTTGTATACAAATGGACAAGATTCAATTTAATCAAAATTGAAAAATAAATAACTCTTTTTTTTTTTTTTTAATTGTTCGTGTAATATGTTTTTACCAAGTTCAAATCTCTTCTTCTTGCTACCACATAGAATACTACAAAATTGAAAATATATCCGACAATCGTGTTAGGAAATAACGTCAAACTTCCGATAAATCAGATTTGTGGAAACGATAAAAATACACATAATTTGTTAACGGAGTTCGGCCAATGTTGCCTACGTCTCCGGACCTGCTGCAGATCTTTTCTTATTAACCGGAAAATATTATCCGTCGTGAACAGTAACTCCGACGTGAACAGTAACTCCTTCGTGAACAGTGACTCCGACGAAATTACAAAGCTCTCAACTCACTCACCTAAACCCAATTACACTCAAAGAGAACAACTCTCTTTCACAAAGAAAAATAATTTTTCTCTCACTTTCTTTCTCTCCCACACTCACTTCTTCTTTGTTTTTGGTTTTGGATGTTGGGATGATCTTGGGATGATGAGGAGTTCATGTATTTATAGTACATTGGAGAAGGGTTGGTGAAGTGTGAATGAGTGAGCCAAAATTGTTGAAACATAATCAATATTTTTGACTCCTTTCACCAACCTCCATTGGTGAAGCTTCCTTCACCAACCATCCATGACTAACACACCAACCATCCATGACTAACAATCTCCCACTTGAAGACTGATTTCAATCTGTCTTCACACCTTGATCAATACAGCAGGTCTTCTCCGCTTGTTACTCTAACAAGCCAACTGAGGTCGTACATAACCTCAGTTTCTCATACGGTACAGTCTTCGTCAACATGTCTGCCGGATTTTTACTTCCTGGGATCTTTTCAAGCACCAACACTTCATCTTCTAATGCTGATCTGATGAAATGATACCGAAGTTGTATGTGCTTTGTCCGAGCGTGGTAAACCGGATTCTTCGCCAGATCAATGGCACTTTTACTATCACAGTATAACACACTTCTCTCTTGGTCATGGCCTAGCTCTCGTAGAAATGATTGTAGCCACATCATCTCCTTTGTTGCCTCTGTGACGGCAACATACTCAGCTTCACAGCTTGATAGAGCTACGATTTTCTGCAACTTTGAAACCCAACAAATTGCAGTACCACCAAAAGTGTAGACATACCCGGATGTGCTCTTCCTACTGTCAATGTCACCTCCATTGTCAGCATCTACATATCCCTGTAATCCAATCTCGTTCTTCGTGAAACATAGAGATACACTTGGATTCTTCTTCAAGTATCTGAAGATCCACTTAACAGCCTCCCAATGTTCCTTGCCTGGATTACTCATAAATCTACTAACGACTCCCACTGCATGTGCAATGTCTGGCCTTGTACATATCATCGCGTACATTAAGCTGCCAATTGCAGAAGCATATGGAACCTTATCCATATATGCCATCTCGTCTTCAGTCGTTGGAGACTGATCTCTCGATAACCGAAAATGATTCGCCAAGGGAATACTAACCGGCTTCGCATCTTCCATATTAAACCTCTTGAGGATTTTCTTCACATACTCCTCTTGTGACAGCTTAAGACCCTCTTTGCTTCTGCTAATTCTCATCCCGAGAATTTGTTTTGCTTCTCCCAGGTCTTTCATCGCAAACTCTTCTGAGAGTTTGGTCTTCAAATTATTAATCTCATGCAAGTCTGCTCCCACTATCAGCATGTCATCAAGATAAAGGAGCAATATCAAGTAGGACTCCTTCAACCTCTTGAAATAGCAACAGTGGTCAGCCTCACACCTCAAGAAATCAGCTTTCTTCATAAAGCTATCAAACTTCTTATACCACTGTATTGAAGCTTGTTTTAATCCGTACAAACTCTTTTGCAACTTGCATACCAGCTTTTCTTGTCCTTTGACCTCAAAGCCTTCAGGTTGCTTCATGTAAATCTCTTCCTCCAACTCACCGTGAAGGAAAGCCGTCTTTACATCCATTTGTTGAAGATGTAAATCTTCCTTTGCAACCAAACCAAGAACAGTCCTGATTGTCACCATCTTGACCACAGGGGAGAAAATTTCTGTGTAGTCAACACCTTCTTTCTGTTGGAATCCTTTCACAACCAGCCTCGCTTTATAGCGTTTGCTTCCATCATGTTCTTCTTTTATCCGGTAGACCCACTTGTTGTGCAGAGCCTTTTTCTCCTTAGGCAACTCAGCTAACTCCCACGTATCATTGGACATCAACGAGTTCATCTCGTCGTTCATTGCAAGCTCCCACTTGATAGATTCTTCAACTTGCATTGCCTCTTCATAACATTCAGGCTCACCTCTGTCTGTGAGTAGAATATAGTGAAGAGAAGGGGAATATCTTACAACCGGCTTACTAACCCTTGTAGTCCGCCTCAAAGCTGTAACAGGTGTACGCGGAATGACTATTGTCTCATCATTCCCATCTACCTCAACATCCTCTCCATGAGTTTCTTGCTCTTCTGCTACTGTAGTATCCTGCATCTCTGGTGCCAGGATATCTCCCAAATCAACAACTTCAGGCTCCTTCCTTGCAGAGCTTTTTCTTAGCTTATCTTTGTACAACGCTCCTTCGTTGAACACAACATTCTTGCTGCGGATGATCTTCCGATTTTGGTCATCCCAAAACCGATAACCAAACTCCGTGTCACCATAACCAATGAAGTAACACTTCTTAGATTTTGCATCAAGTTTACTTCTTGCACCATCATCTACATGAACATAAGCTAGGCAACCAAACACCTTTAGAAAAGAAAGATTTACTTTCTTGCCGCTCCAAACTTCTTCAGGGATCTTGAATCCCAACGGAACAGACGGTCCTCTATTTATTAGGAAGGCTGCTGTGTTGATTGCATCTGCCCAGAAGGTCTTAGGCAATCCGCAATGCAATCTCATGCTCCTTGCACGCTCATTCAGGGTCCTGTTCATTCTTTCTGCTATTCCATTTTGTTGTGGCGTTCCAGGAATAGTCTTCACCATCTTGATCCCATTATCAGCGCAGTATCTCCTGAACTCCTCGCTAATATATTCTCCACCATTATCAGACCTTAAGCACTTCAACTTGAGATCCATCTCGGTCTCAACCATGGCTTTCCATCTTTTGAAGACCGAAAACACTTCAGACTTCGTCTTCATGAAGTATACCCACACCTTTCTTGTGGAGTCATCAATAAAGGTCACATAGTAAAACGAACCTCCTAATGATGCAACAGGAGCGGGTCCCCATACATCAGTGTGCACCAGCTCCAACTTCTCAGGTTTTGGCTCTCTTCCTTCTTTTGAGAAGCTCACTCGTTTCTGTTTTCCAAGGATACAACTTTCACACATCTGATGATCCACCGTCTTCAGATTTGGTAATGCACCATTTGCCACCATAAGTTTCATCCCTTTCTCGCTCATATGTCCCAATCTGCAATGCCATAACTGGGTCTGTTTGGCATTCTCGACAACCGCAATTGTTTCTTGATAACTCATCGTCATATAAAGACTGCCTCTTTTATGACCTCTAGCAACCACCATGGAACCTTTTTTCACTTTCCAGGCTCCATCACCAAAGTTGACATTGTGCCCCGTATCATCAAGTTGTCCTACCGAGATCAGATTTCGCATCAACTTTGGCACATGTCTAACCTTTGTGATCTTCCACACAAGTCCATCTGACATCTTCAAGTTGATATCTCCAATACCAACTATGTCCAAAGGTACGCCATTAGCTAGATATACCTTCCCATAATTTCCCGCAACATAATTCTCCATAATGTTGTCATTTGGTGTGGTGTGGAATGACGCTCCTGAGTCAAGAACCCAAGAATCGATCGGACTATCAACATAGGAGATCGACGCTTTGGTGGTGTTTGCAGCTCCACCATGAGTTTCACTTTTTCTCGGGGAATCAATGGACACTAATAATGCATCAGCAATTTCATGTGTGACTGCATTGGCTCCGCCTCCTTTGTTGTTTTCCTTCTTTGGTGGTGCCCAACAATTACTTTTGAAGTGGCCGGTCTTTCCACAGTTCCAGCACTCAACAGGCTTTCTAGACTTGGATTGGCCCTTTCCATTCCTTGACTTTGATCTGCCTCTGTTTTGGTTTCTTCTGTTCTGGTCTCTGCCTCTATTTTCCACGTTGAAAGCAGAGCTCGTTGATGTTTCGCCAGAGTCTATCCTACGAACTTCTTCAGCAAGGATACGGTCTCGAACATCATTGAATTTTAGCTTCTGAGTACCCACAGAATTACTAACCGCGGCCCTCATAGGTTCCCAACTATTTGGCAGAGATGCAAGCAAAATCAATGCTCGCACTTCATCATCAAACTCGATTTCAACCGATGACAGTTGGTTGACAATCGTGTTGAACTCGTTCACATGTGTTGCAACATGACCACCTTCTTCCATCTTCAGGTGAAAGAGTTTCTTCATGAGAAACACCTTATTATTGGCTGAAGGTTTCTCATACATGTCCGAGAGAACTTTCATCAGCCCTTTTGTGGTCTTCTCTTTCGCAACGTTGTGAGCAACGTTTTTCGACAGTGTTAATCTGATAACACCCAGAACCTGCCTGTCAAGGAGATCCCACTCTTCCTTAGTCGTCTTCTCAGGCTTCTCGCTCAGTGGTTGATGAAGCTTCTTTCCGTACAGATAATCTTCGATTTGCATTCTCCAAAATGCATAATCTGTACCGTCAAATTTCCCGATACCGTGTGCCGGACCATCTTCGCTTCCCATCGTTTCTGATTACTTTGTGAATCGCCGTGTATTAGAACACCTCCGTCGACGAACTGATATAGCCGACAAATTTCACTATTCACGTGAATAGTAACTCGCACCAAATTTGACGAAAAATAACCTGAACGCTCTGATACCAGTTGTTAGGAAATAACGTCAAACTTCCGATAAATCAGATTTATGGAAACGATAAAAATACACACAATTTGTTAACGGAGTTCGGCCAATGTTGCCTACGTCTCCGGACCTGCTGCAGATCTTTTCTTATTAACCGGAAAATATTATCCGTCGTGAACAGTAACTCCGACGTGAACAGTAACTCCTTCGTGAACAGTGACTCCGACGAAATTACAAAGCTCTCAACTCACTCACCTAAACCCAATTACACTCAAAGAGAACAACTCTCTTTCACAAAGAAAAATAATTTTTCTCTCACTTTCTTTCTCTCCCACACTCACTTCTTCTTTGTTTTTGGTTTTGGATGTTGGGATGATCTTGGGATGATGAGGAGTTCATGTATTTATAGTACATTGGAGAAGGGTTGGTGAAGTGTGAATGAGTGAGCCAAAATTGTTGAAACATAATCAATATTTTTGACTCCTTTCACCAACCTCCATTGGTGAAGCTTCCTTCACCAACCATCCATGACTAACACACCAACCATCCATGACTAACAAATCGAACTACAAATAGAAATCTCCAAAAAAAAAATTCAACTTCTACATTTTATAACATTGCAGTTAGGGAAAATGGGAAAAAAAAATTATATATATATATATATGATTTCTTTTTATTTGGTAAATTATGTTTTTGTAATTCAAAGTTTCAAACTCTCGGCGTGGTTAGCCACATCGAAACGAAAAAACCAACAGAAAAATGAGAATAGTTTTTTTTAAGTGAAACAGACCAAATGGTCTTCTAATCGAAAATAATTTAACTGAGATATTTATGTACAAGTTGTTCATATATATATAAGCAGTTTATAAATAGTGTGGTTTTCTATCTTCTCAAATAAATGCTTTTTTGAAGTAATTAGTGGAAAAAACCATCTCTTGACATCTTTGACGCATTTTGGTATGTAAGAGATGGTTTTTTCTACTATTACTTCATCGGTCTCCCCTTAGCTCGCTTGCGTTATAATAACATTCAAAAGTGTTTTTATCGTTCACAAGACTCTAAAAAGAAAGAGAACAATAGTTAACTAACTTACGAAATCAGCTCGAGCTCGAACCAGTCTGTTGTTAGTCCTTGTACGTGTCAAAGAATGTCCATCTATATGAATCTTCAGAGACAGAACACACGTTTGTGGCCTAAGGAATAGCAACCTATATATCGTATGCTTCTGGATCAGATTGTAGGAAAGATGAAGACGCAACAACTTGCATACGCGAGGTACATATGATAACAAGGGACCTTGTACCACACTATTAAACCATGCATGCTTTTTCATTTCTCTTTTTGTGACACTCTCTCTCTCTCTGTTTGAGTTGAGCATGTGGGGGTATATGTGATGATGTGTGGGTAATGCCATGGCCACAAACATAGACATCAAATCAAATCATCACCAAATCTTGTAAGTATTTCTTCTCCCAACTAAATTATCCACTATTTATTAACATTCTTCTTAATTTTTGCAGATATTCCTAGCTACTATGTGTTTTTTTTTTAACTTTTTCAATTAAAATTGCAGAAAAAAAAAAATTACAAGCCTAGCCCATGCTTTAGTTTGATGGAACGAGCCTATATAGAGTTATAATAACGAGTCGAAAAAGAAACACATAGAATAAGGAAATAATAAACCAATTAATGAGTTAAGAGAGAGTAGAAGTCAATTCCCAGGAAGATAGTGCTTTGCCGTTGGGTTTCGAAGCATCTCCGATGCAAGTATTTGTACTAATCATTGAATTTGGGAGGAGAACCAGTGTTGTAGCATCAACGAGGCTAGAGAGAGATTTGATTGACGGATACTTGAAGCTCTGTTTTTAACAATTCCATCAATCGCATTGATAATGGAATCCACCGATTTAAAATTGTTCCGATGCAACCGATTGTTTCTTTCACACCAGATCAGGTAGATGGTGCACTGCCAAGCAATCCAGGTAATCAATTTCTTCTCTTTTGGTCCCGAGAGTCTTTGCACAGCTAGAAGATTGTCATGCCAATCACGGATAGGTTGGATTTGACATTACTAACATGATTCCAGATCCTCCAAGAGAAACTGCAGCCGAAAGAGAGATGGACACGATCTTCTAAGCTTGAATTACAAAGTACACAGTATGTGTTTTTTTTTTCAATATAACTCAACGGATACTAGCAGCAAACAGACGATAAAAAGGAATTGAAAGAAATGGACCACAAATACGTTACATGCCAAAAATGAAAATAAAGAGGATCCATTTTACATATTTATCAATTATCAAAACCAAAAATGAAATTATAGTATATAGGTACGTACAAATAATGCCGATTTCTTTTGCTTCCACGCATCTAATTGCGTTAATCAAATTTTGGACCCGATCTAGTAATTTATTTTGACACCTTTAAATAAAGAGATAATCGGTGATACAAAGAATTATTATAGGTCCATCTACCGACCGCCGTTCCAATCTGACGGCTATAATACAAGCCGTACAATTAAGACTCAAATCTAACGGTTTAAATCCAAAGATCACATCTCTCAAATCTAACACTTGTCGTTAACATCTCTGTGAAAGTTTTTGGTGGTGGAGACAAAAAAAAGCGAAACGAAACAAATCAAAACCACGAAAAATGGCAGCCGCAGCTCTCTCCGCCCGACCCAACCGCCTTAGCTCAGCCGTCTTCGATGTTCATCTCCACCCTCTCTATCTTCCTTCTAAGCTCAATTCCCTTTTCTTTCCTTCCGTTAAGTCTCAGCCGTGGCGCTCCGCCGCGATTCTCTTACCTACGCGACGGCGATGCGCGGCGGCGAGAGCTAGTTCTCGCGCCGACGATTCTCCGCCTTTCGATATGTCTGTTGAGACGGCTCTTAAGGTACTCGGTGTCTCTGAAGGAGCTTCCTTCGACGAGATACTTCGTGCTAAGAAATCGATCCTTGCTTCTCGTAAAGACGATCCCAACGCCATCTCTCAGGTTACTCTCTCTCCGATTGCTTCTAGGGTTCATCGTCGAATTGAAGTTCCTCGATTTCAGCTTAGTCTGCTTTCTTCTGATGTCTAGCTTGTATCAACATGTTCCTAAATTTGGTTAGGTTTCTCTAGTTTTAGCTTCGGATTTAGATGAATCTCTCTTGAATACTAAGCTCAAGGCCAGAAAACCATCTCTATGAACTCCATGAATTATGGAGATTAGATAGATTCTTTCTTGCTCTTGAATTTCTGTAGCCTCACTGTGAATTTCATTCATTCCTTCTTCTCAGGCGGAGGCTGCATATGACATGTTGCTGATGCAGAGCTTAAACCAACGCCGAGCAGGCAAAGTTGTGAGCAACAACATTCGCTACGCCGATGTTAAATCCAGTAACCCTCTGGGAACAGGTACTGTATCTCAATGGATGAAGAATCCACCTGTCTCTATTGATATGCCATCCACGAGCGATCTGGGGATACAAGCCGGAGTCTATGGAGCAATGATGGTCTTGACTTACGTGAACGGGAGTTCCATAGAGTCTTCAGGAATGCCTTATGCCGGGGCTGATGTGCCCGGACTGATATTGGCTAGCAGCTTTGGAGCTTCACTATACTTCATGACCAAAAAGAATGTGAAGCTAGGTAATGATAACATCTTTTCATCTTCTTCTGAGCTCACCGCAAGTGCGAACAACTCTGATGCAGTTTTGTGTGTTGGTGCAGGGAAAGCAGTTGCGATAACGGCAGGAGGACTAGTGGTTGGTGCAGTGGTGGGATCGACCATAGAGAGCTGGCTGCACGTTGATGTGGTCCCGTTTCTGGGTCTCCACTCCCCAGCCGCATTAGTGAGTGAATTCATAGTCTTCTCTCAGTTCTTGGTGTCTCTATGCTTACGGTAGAACGTTGGATATTGGCTTTAGCTCAACCTGTGACATTGGTATATGTACGTCTTCCCCACTCCGTTTATATGCATTTTGTACAGAACACCAAAAGTAAACAACAACTTAGGAATCTCATGTCCCAACATCTGCCTTCATCGATTCCTTGGAAATTTGAAGTTTCTATTGCGGAAAGCAAATCATAGAGCTTCATCTACAGTGTTGTAAACGTACAAGGAAACAAAGAAGAGTAATGACACTCATGATCATTCTTTTTACAATTCACACCTACTAACACACAGTTAACAAACAAATCTAGCATTTGCTTTGCTTCGCTTCCCGAGCAATAATCAATACAGCTACATAAAGTTACAGATCTTGGAACGAATATGGATGCCGAAAAACCGAATCAGGCCATGGCTTGCAGACACCGGCCCCTCTGGCTTAGGTCACAATGGTTGCATCGGAGAAGACAACAATCACTGTTATGTCATCGTGGAACTGGTGGTGGCCCTAAGTCAATCTTTTCGAGATCAGAGGATCTCTCGCTTCTTTGCAATTCCATGCACTCCCACTAACACCCGAGTTGAGTACACATACTCCTATAGTCTATGATCATCTGAAAGCAGTAAAGAGGCCTGAGTCTCACAGTGTAGGAATGATTGTGAACAATGTCAACGGTTTCTTTTGTTGCTCAAGTGTTCCCAGCTACCATCAGAAGCACAGATGATACAGCGATGCACTGTGATTAATGGCTTCATCTTACTGACTGGTTCACAGACAAAATTTTGTCAGACTAAGTGGTTACACATGACATACCAACTAAAAGAAAAACAAAACAAAGCTTAAAGCATTTCCAAAAGCTAGAGTGGTTAAAGGTTTATTACTCACTCTAGAGATGCTGGACCCACCGTGGCCGCCATAAACTCCAAAAAACGTGCCGTATGAACCAGAGTCGTGCGTGCTAAGATTGCCTGACTCGAGCTGGCTTTGGTCCTCAAGCAAATTGTTGGCCTGAACAAGTCGCCCCAGGAGTCTCTGTACCACCAAAAACCTTCCAACTTTTTGTTGTTGTTGTCAACAACCGTAGACAGACTTCAATTTCTTCCACCACATTTTATCTTGTATCATAAGTCCATAACTATTGTCTGTGAGGTCTATTAGTGAAGTCAATATTGGTTTTTCAACGTTCTAAATTCCAACTTCTCCGGTTCCGAGTTGATTCTGTGGCAAATTTTACTATTTCGTCACCAAATATAACCCAGAATCCAAAAGAAATCATAAAACCAAGACCAATAAATAATAATTAGTTGGACAAACCTTCCAACAAAAATAAAAAAGGCACGAAACTCCTAAGTACATGGATATGAAGAGACAAGAATAACAAGAAGAATGCATAAAATGGAAAATAATAAGAAAAGAATAAATATGGGAGAAGGTAAGGAGAGTTTGAGTTGGGAAGATCCCAATTTACTCAAACATATCTTTCATCAAAAGACCAAACTTCAATTTCCATTCATGTAAACCAACAATTCTTCTTACAGCAGCAATTCCAGTATTGGTATTAATAACAAATGATGATAAACAAATGACATTTCCTCAACCTCAGTAAACACAAGTTTTGAGCTACAAAAAGCAACTAAGAGGCTCAGTTCAAACCGTATGATCCGACGATGTTGCTTACAGTTCGTGCAAAGGTTCTTGACGTTATCTTTTTCCCAGGGACATGGAATGGGTTTGAGACTGCATCTACGTAAGCAGCATGGAACTTCCTGAAGAACTGTAGAAAACAAAGGCAATACAAAAAAATGAAACTCTTCTTCATAGATTAGTGCTACGAAGAACTCTACCCGTTAACAAACACAAGTAGAAGAGCATTGAAGTGCTGTGTGGCAGGTCATAAGAAAACTTAGTTTTAGCATCAAAATTAGATACTTACACTTCTCACATCGGTGTCTCTAACATCCAAATCAGTTGTGACCAATATAAATTTGACTTTGGTATTAGTCAAGTAACCATACCTGCAAGAGAAGAAGAAGAAGAATAAAAGACCCATGAAAAGAGTATCATCATCAGAGAGGAGAGTGAATGTAGAATGTAGTGTGACACTGCTTAGTGCTTACACTTTGTAGTTCACTGTGGGATAAAGCAGTCCAAGAAATGCCTCGTTCAAGGTCGTACCAGACTTTTTCGGATTGTTCACTGAAGAAAACAGATTTACATGTTTCAAACACCTAAAAGGATATTACACTCTATATATCCATACCTAAAGAACACAAATTGTACCCCTAAACTCTGAATTCTTGGGAAATTGAACATCCACGACAAAAAAAAAAAAAAAGAGATGAGCAAAAGCAAAAGAAAGGACCTCTCTCTTCGATGACATCGAGGGAGCAATGAACGATGTGGTGGAGCTTGAGGGCATCGTCTGCATCAGTGAAGCTCTGTATGTAAAGCGGATTGTTCTGTTGTTTGGATCCAAAGTCAGAACAGAAACAATGAAGTTTATGATCAGATCAGAAATCGGAATGTAGTAAAAGCCAGCGGCTAGACCTGGTGACCGACGACGGAGACGCAAACGATCATCTTCTCCCACCACGCACGCACGACGACCTGACAGATCTCCGGATCTCGAAACTGATGAAAACTTCCGATGATCAACTTTCAGATTCCGAAATCGAATGACTCCAATTTCTTTATGGGCCGGGCTTTATTATTAATAGCTCTTGGGCTTTTAAACAATGTTTTTAACTTTTGATAATTTCCAAATGATCCCTCGATTCCTTGTTTCTTTACAGAGTCATCCACTAATCTCCTTATCTATCAGATGTCCCCCATTTGGACAAGCATTTTGTCTTGGTATAATATGAAAAAAAATTCAACTTTTATTTGTCGGTGAATCGACCCCAAAATTAGCAACCTTCGGATTTATATCTCCTTGTATGTATCTCTGTGTTGATGTGTAACAATGCAAGTACCTCCAGATCTTTTATTACAGAGAAATTTTGTGAAGAAGAATAATGGAGACAATTGGTAATTCTGGATTCAGACTTATTATAAGCATATCATCAACAATTTCTCTTACTATCCGCTTTTCTCCAGAGGCATTACATTCGAATTTTTCCAAACACACAAAAAAACACATGGAATCAATACACATAGAGAGAGATAGAGAATCATTGGCCGGTTTTGAGGATCTGTCTCTGCCTGAGGAATCTAGCGATTGGAGGAGTCAAGGCCATTGTAATCGGGACTCTAATCGGAAAAAGCGCCTTATTGCACAGAACCGCCAAAGCTAGAGCTCCTCCGGCAGATTTGGCAAGCTGTTTCGTCTTGTTCTCGCTCGAACCCACCAGAACTTCATCTTCCAGTTTCAAATCGAGGCTAGGGTTAGGTTTTTCCTTTGAAGAGAACCAAGGGATTTGGTACTTTTCCAAAAGCGATTCGACATCGACGTTGTTCTTGATAGCGATGTAGAATCCGCTAATCGAGACGCCGGAGACGGAGAAATGGACTCCGAGTGCTACTTTGCCGTACTTCTTCACGATCTCCTTGAGCCGAGTCGCCATCGAAACAGATCACAAGGGGAAATGGTACATTTGCACCTCTTCAATCCCAAAACTTAGGGTTTATCTTCCAAACCCCCTACTCTTGGGCCATCTGGGCAAAATCTATGTGACCATTACTCAGCCTAATAGTACATTTAAAAGCCCGTTAGTTTTTTTTTTTTTAAATTAATATAAAGTCAACGATTGTTAAAAGGGAAGAAGATGGGTGGGCATTCGGTTAATCTATCGGGTTTGGTTCGAATATTTTAGGTTTTCGGGTATTTCGGTTTAGAGGTCTAGGAATCGATCGGGTATAATTTATAATTAGGTCGAATTCGGATCGGTTGTTTTCGGGTTCGATTATTTTCGGTTATAACCGAATTCCAAAATTTACATGAGAAATCTAAAGTTTTAATTGGCTTGAAAGGTACAATTATATATTACTAGCTTTAAGTTTGCATGGACTAAATAAATATGTAATTGTTTTAATTTTTGGAATTATTTGTTTATGTCTTTCATCACTTATATTTGCTTGATTTTCAAACGAATATTAAAGTTATTTTCTGCCGGAACTAATATCAAACACTCAATGGTGATTACAAAAGAGAAAAGTTAGATTTAACAAATCATAATTATAGGCAATTTCACAATTAGAGAGGACATGAAAAACGAAAGAAACAAAAAAGAAAATAATAAGAGATATATACTATGATTGGATTAATCAAAATAGTATTATATTCCAACTTGGTAACAATGTGAAATGAATTGCTCTAATACTTGTCTTTCAATACGTATAATTATTTAGAACACATTGCTGAAGTTCATGAGTAAAATAGTAAAATGTCGAACTGCATATATTAGGATGGCACAAATTGTAATTTAGGTAATCTACATGCTTCTTATTTATTCATGCCTCCTTCTTCTCCGACAAGACTCGCCACAAGCTCCTCCACGTGAACCGAGAACACGAAACCGGCGATCATCGGCTTCCTCAACCTCCTCCGATTACGCCATATCCTCCAACACTGATTCTGTAACTCGAATTCCGTCGGCAACAATACGTGGCTCAACGTTCGATTGCTGGATCAAGCTAGGGCTCAGCTACGGGCGGTTATATATGTTCGGTGACCTTCGGATTTACTTCGGATATCGGATAATGTCCGAACCCGATCGGATATCCGATGCTTAAGGAACCTAAAACCGATCGGATATTATGGTTAAACCATATCCGAACCGAACCCTCTGTTTCGGGTCGGATACGGGTTTGGGTTTCGGGTACGGTTAATATGTCCAGCCCTAGGGAAGAAACTATTTTATCAATTAGACATGTCGAACGGTTCTACCCCATTCCTATCCATATCCAATTAAAATTATGCAACATGATAAAACTAACCGAATTATTCTTACCATATCTATTATCCTACACTTTGGTTAATAATTTTTGATATTTGTATTATCTTTATCTTTTTTAAACGTGTACATTTATTATTATTTAATTACAAATTATGAGAATTGTTACATCGACGTATCTACAACGGAAAGTCCTCCGACTTGATCCACGCCAAACGATTTTATCTTGTCCCACGCTAAAGATCTCTTGTAAACTCGTCTCTATTAATCTGCATCAATATCAATAAATTGTATCTTCTGTGATTCGAACCCCAGATCTTCTGGTGTAGAACCATTAATGTACATTTAACCGAACCATTGAGCTAAGGGGCTTCCACATCATCTTTATCTTTTATATGCGATTTTTACCAATAACTGTTCATCTAATGAAATATATCTATCAATTCTGAAAAAGTAACAACAAATCTGTAGTTTATTAGAAAATAATAAAAATTCCTCAGTCTTTGTCTTAATTTAGGTGGTCAATAGCGGAATAATCTGTTCCTCAGTCCTAATTCCTCAGTCTCTAATGAAATATATCTATCAATAGCGGAATGATCTGTTCGTTGTGACGTTTTGGCCGTCTAAGTTTTACTTGTCGTAAGAAAAAGGAAGAAATAATCAAGAAAGGTTACCAGAATTGACCAAGTCAGTGCAAGTGGCTGCTACAGT
Source organism: Arabis hirsuta (assembly GCA_964056655.1). Lineage (NCBI taxonomy): Eukaryota > Viridiplantae > Streptophyta > Magnoliopsida > Brassicales > Brassicaceae > Arabis > Arabis hirsuta. The sequence goes on from OZ053313.1 coordinate 11,471,979, forward strand.
TGGATCATCAATCATTCAACACAAAATGTGGCAACACAAATTTAATATTTTGACGTGATTGTCATTTTCAGGTTATTAACTCCTCGACCACACCACGCCATTTCTTCCTCATATATATATATATAAACAGAGTAGAGAGTCGGTACTCTCGGTCCACCACTGTCTTCTCTCTATCTCCATTTTATAACAGAACTCCCAATTCTTTATTCAACTTTCCAGGTACTTTTATCATATACACATACTTACAAATTACATATACAGTGGAGTGTAACTGATATACAAATTTTCTTGTTTACGTACCAATCAAGGGATGGATTTCTTCAGCTCAAACAGAGATAAGAGATATGGAAAAAGAGCAGGTCAGTTTTTGTTTGTTGTTTAAAGATGAAATCTAAAAAAAAAAACTGAGTAGATTAGTATGGTGGCTAAACTAAAGTGATGTCTCCAGGATTGTTTGGTCACAGAACTGCGAGTAAGAGCAACCCTTCGAGCCCTCCTCATCCAACGGAGGGTAGATCTCCGCCGGTTACACATTTCGGCATGAAAAGATCGGAATCAGTGTCCGCGTTTCCAATCTCGGATGACCATACTACTCATTGGAAACAGCAGCAAGCCTCTGAACGTGTCCCTAATTCTCATAATCGGCCTCCGGTCTATAGATATAGCACGGTATTTACTTACTACTCTCTTACTCTTTGTGATTACTGTTCTACTTCACTTCCAACTTTAGTGGTTTTGATTCTTGGTTCAGCCAGAGCGTCCTAGAGAGGATTGTAAAGGAAGAACAGAGGACCCTGATGCGGACGTGACACCGAGGAGCAACGCTTCTTTGAGCCCTTTTCGATCTGCAAGAACCCGCACGGTACTGAACTCGTTTCTGGTTTTTTTTTTTGCATTCTACTGATTCGGATTCCGTAAACAAAGTTCTGGTTCTGTGATTGCAGCCTGATCGTCGTAGGAGGTCTAGCGATTTTAGCAGAGAGATGTTCGAGAGAACGTATGAGGCAGAGGCCAATGTGAGCCCATTTCACCCCTCCAGAAGCCGTTCTCCAGCTCCTTACAACACGGTACTGATCCTGAATCTTGCATTTACTTTCTTGTGATTCAGAACCAATACAAGTTCTCTTGTATTTGCAGCGTGATCGTGGGAGAGACTATAGTAGAGAAAGGTATGAGGCAGAGGGCCATTTAACATCGCAGAACAGCGCTCCTTCGAGCCCATTTCATCCATCCCGAAGCCCGCCACACACAAGGGTTTGTACTCAAAACACTAACTAACTCCTTTGTTTAACCATTTCTCTGATTTTGCTCTTGTTAGTTGCAGCCTCAGAGATACTACAACAATGGGAAAGATCATTTCGACGGGATGTACGAGGCAGATGCAGATAACAGTCCTCCCATGAGTCCTGTTCATGGAGCCACAAGCCGCTCTCCCCAACCACCATTCTACTCATCTAGTGATGAAGAAGACGACCATTCAACCTACCTATTTCCAGAGATTGCAACTGGACATCGTTCCAGGGGCGTCTCTGGGAGCAGCACGGTGCGTTTTCTCTCTGTTTACCATAGTATGAAGAAATTCTTGAAATCTCTAATGCTTGATTTCCTTGTGCAGCCGGTCCACTACAAGTACCAGATCACCGCAACCGAAACCTACGAGCAAGACCGGCAGTTCGAGCCCCCAGAGCTGCTGGACGAGTCTGAGAGCTTCACGATGCATGAGATCACCAAAATGCGCGGACTTCAGAGCTACGAATCAGGCAAAGAAGAGATACAGTTGGCGATTTCCGAGGCTTACGTCTCCGTCGCCAACTACAAGGTGCGGCAGAGCGTCTCCGCCACGCTCCAGACGATCCTAGACAAACACGGAGACATAGCGGCCTCCTCGAAGCTGCAATCGACCTCAACAAGGTCGTTTTACCTAGAATCCTTAGCCGCAGCAGTGATGGAGCTGAAATCGACATCTTTAAGAGATCTGACAAAGACGCGGGTCACAGAGATCGCAGCGGTCGTGAAGGACATGGACTCGGTAAAAATCGACGTGTCATGGCTCAAAACCGCCGTTAATGAGCTGAGGGAGGCGGTTGAGTATTTCGGGCAGTATGGCGCGGCGAAAATGGTGAAAGAAGAGTGCAATAAGGGTATTACTGAGGGGAAGGCGGAGATGGAGGAGCTCAGAGAAGAGCTGAGGAGGAGAGAAAAGGAAACAAAGGACTGTAGAGAGAAGGTGACGGCTATGGCGGGTCGGTTAGGGCAGCTAGAGATGAAGGATTCGAGAGTGAAGAAACATCTTGAGCTGTTTCAGAGCAAGGTTAATAAATTTGACGGCGAAGCTGTCCTTGTCGACGTCTAAATACTTTTCCAATGGGAGCAAAGTACTAAATTAAATAATTTGAAAATTCGGTGTTGTAACGTGTATGTTTTTAATCTGGCGTATCAATTTCTTATGATGTTCGTATGAACTCTGCAAATAACTTTTTATGCAAGTTTTTGAAAACGTATTAGAGTTACCGACAAAGTGAAAAAAAAAAAAAAAGCTTTATCACTCGTATCTCCAATGAGAAACCTATTCAATTAAATACTCCAACTTTTATTCTGATATATGGTTTGAAAACCCGTTGTTTCTCTCATTTAAAATGTTAAAAGAGAAACATTTATACGTCCAAAGAGACGCTCTGATTCAAACTAAACTAATTATTTGAAAAATTGCTAAAATCTACAACAAGAAAAGAAACTCAAAAACCAACACCTAAAAACTCATTGACCAAAACCTTATATATTACAGAAATTAACTTGTGGTTGATGATGAAAAAATGGAAATTAGAAAAATGGAAATTAAAGTGTTATTTTTATGTAAGATTGTTTCAATTTTCTTTTTTTTTTTGGAATCACAAATAGAAAAAGGAAAACTTGTTCCCCAAGTCTCCTACTCCATAACAAATTAGGATAGACACCTATATATATATATATGAGTCTATGTTTCCCAGTGGCATTTGCCTAAAGTTCTCAGTATCCCCAAGATAATGTTGGCAGTGCCAAGTTCCAAACTAATAAAATCAGCCACGAATTCCAGTTCATTAATATTGAACTTAACATCTTTGCAAGATCCTAGCTCCTTGACTGTAATGCCAGTGCCAAGTAACACATCAGAGTTATTATTTCTTCTAGATCGAACTTTGGCTGTCCGGACAACCTCAGTGATGTAAAGTTGTGGGTTGCTCCGCATGATTATGATCTCTGTCTTACCAATAAATCCTCTCAACTTTGTAGTTGTTGGAGAACTTATCCCTAATTAAAAATGAATTTAGAGATAACTCCATAAGTTTCTTTTTGTCTCTCTCGACTGTTTCCTCTACTACAGATTCCTCCCCATCTTCATTCAGCTCAATTTCACACCCATTGATAACCAGCATAACTCACAACTCCTTGTTCACACACTGATGACCAACAAAGTACTGATCATCACATTTAAAGCACAGTCCTTTGCGTTTCTTCTCTTCATATTCTGTTGGTGATAGTCGTAGCCTTGGCATGAGATCTTTAGAATCCAATTGATTCTTATGGCCTTGTTGAATGGTATTCTGACTTCTTGTAGTACCTTGTCTATTCTGCCAACTCCCATCGTTCTGATTCTGGAATTGAGATCTGGTTTGATACGAGCTCTTCTTGTGGTTTAAAGCACTAGAAACCATCACAATCACAATTTCCCACATTCAAATGTGGCAACAAACACTACAAGAAAACAGGTGATTTGTGACACCTATTTTAGTCACAAAGTAGTCACTAAATCGTCATTTGTGACTACTTTGTGACTAAAACGAGTAGTGGCTAAACGAACGTCGCTAATTTTAGCAGTCACAAAGTAGTCGCAAATTAGCGACTACTTAGTGACAATGTTTTTGTAGTTGCAAAATAGCGACTCTTTTGGGACTGTATACTTGTGGTTGCAAATTAGCGACTATATTGTGACAAGAAGGGTGTGGTCACAAATTAGCGACTACATTGTGACACTGTTGATGTTGTCGCAAATTAGCGACTACAGTGGTGGGAAAATAGCGACTAAACCGCGACAACGTGGGAAGTCATAAATTGTGACTATAGTGTGACGAATGTGGTAGTCATAAATTAGCGACTATTAGAGACTTCATAATATTATATCTAGTCACTAAAGAGTCACTTGGTAGTCACTAATTTGCAACTCCTTTGATTTTTTTAGGTCTTTTTACAGGTATATTCAGTTTATAATTTGGTCATTTTTTGTCATTTAAAACACACACATTTGTGTTTTGAATCAAAAGAACTTAAAAACTTAAAAGTACAATAGATTAGCAAATTAAGTTTACAAAAGATTACAAAACTACAAAAGATTACAAAAGAAATCATAAGTGTCAAGTATTGTCTTCACAAAAGAAAGCATAACTAGAGGTTCCAAAAGAAAGCAAAAGCAAGATCTTTTGTGTCGCCAATTCACTTGCACATTAGATACCTTGTTCTCTGGAGTTGACATGTTTGTATCAGTGGTAAATGATAAAGTTGGTGCTGAAGCAGATATGATGGAAGTTTCCTGTTGAAGATTTTCTGAATGTGTAGGCAACTCTGAGAAGTCAAATAAAGCACAAGTCTTGGTCAAATTCAACTTACATACATCAAAACTAGATGTCTAATTTTTGGATATAAGAGATAAGGGTGAGAGTCAGTATATTTACCAGATAAGGTGGCTTTTAGAAACTTATCCCTCATCAGACGAACAAATCTGAAAAGGTCATTGATTTTATTCAACTCTTGAACCATCTCTTCGGCATCATCCAATTGCAGGTTGCAGTCCAATACTGATGATCATATAAGACAAAGATTGTAAAACAGTTGTTGTTACTATACTCTTTATTAACATTAGAATGTAGCTGATGTTTGCTTCAGAAGATATAAATATATACACTCACGTGTGTAAGTGTCATTTCCATACTGAATTGTGAATGAAAACTCACGTGTAGGCCTTTTTACATCAATGTTGGTGAATGTGAACTTAACTCCTGTAAGAGAAGTTAAAACAAGAGCAACTTTTATGGACAAACTTCAACAATAAAGAGCTGTGATTGTTCCAAACTCAAAACATCTCTCATTACCATGTCCAGCTTCAACGTGAAAACCGAGAGCCTGATTATACCAAGAGATGGCTTCATTGATATCTGGTTTGTTTTCAGTGACTTTACGAGCATTGTCCTTGGATACTGATAATGCTTTAGTGAATGAAAGCAGTAGAAATATGTTTAGCTTGGTCTTCAGTGAATCATGTGATCTCTAACTAAAACTGAATAACGGTTGAGTAATTATCATAGATGATCCCATTATAATATCCCAGAGCGTGTAGCTGACTCATGAAAATTACAATGTAAAAGACACAGCGATGAAATAAATCAGAGAAGCTAACAATACCTTGCAATTGTTGGGAGACAATTTTGGCATACTCTTCCCTCTTTGACTTGTGTAACTGCAGAGTTCTTCTAAGTACTTCGACTCGAGATTGTGTTGCAGAAATGGAATCCCTTATCCCCATTTGCCTTGCCTCTTTACGGGTCTTCACTAAATATATATAAAAAAGATGGAGAGATTCCAAAGTATAAGATAACTTAGCACAGCAAAACATGATACTGTTGTTCTAACATGCAAAATCTTGTATATAAGCAAAAGTTAACACCAAGGAGATACATTTTCACTAAGAACGTTATGTTTAAACATCTACTTTAAGAATAAAGCAATAATTTTGCAGATTTAGAAAATTTGTTCAAAGTTTGAAGCTTTTTGGGTGGTGATGGGAAGTGAAGCTGATACCTGCCAAAACTTTAACAAGATTATCCTCTGCTTCTCTCAGATCCGCTTTCAAATTCGCTAGTTCCACTACAAAATCAAAGAAAAATTTCACAAAACCTCTCAATTCCACCAGCCTAACTTCACAGAGACCCAAATGGGAAGAGAAAATTAACGAAACTGAATGGTACTATGCGAAATTTGAATTGACCGTGGCTTTGTGAAGTAGATTGAGCTCGCTCCAGTAAAGAGTCCATCGATTTCTGGAACGGAGAAGCAATGAAGGAATCCATTTTACGACGCTGTTCATCTTTATCTTTCTCACACATGAGTCTCAGAGACGCCATACTCTTCTTCTTCTTCGTTGTATCTTCATCAGCGATGTCGCTAATTTGATGTTCCATCTTCATTTTTTTTTGGATGTACCTGCTTCAAGGTTGGCTCCATGACGAACACCAAGTTTGCCATTAAGAAGAAGAAGAAAACGTTTAATCGGAAGAGAAAGAGACAAAGTGAAAGAAGAAACGGTTTGAAAAGGATGAGGCGGAATCGAGAGGAGAGAAAGAGGAAGACTGATAATCAAAAAGAGAATGAGAGAAAAAAGATGGAGAGGCGGAATCGAGAGGAGAGAAAAGAGATCGAGAGGCGAGAGAGTGAGTAGAGAGCACTTAGGGTTTTTTAGAGATAAGAATTGGGGATTTATTAAGAATGGGTTATAAAAAGCGAAATAATATTTGGGGGGAGAGGGAAAATTACCGCCCATTTAAAACACAAATAATTTGGCAAAAGCCCAAATTTTTTCAAACAAAAAATTTAGCAAATAGTCACACATTTGTTGCAAAATAGTAAAGAGTAGCAAATTAGTCATAATTTTGTAATTGTTTTGTGATTATTTTTTGGAGTCACATGTTGAAACCCTATACCCTAAACATTTGGACCCAAATTTGAGAGGCATATGCCATCAAGATCATTTTTTCATATACTGCAAAACTGTATGTTTGATTATCTATAACTTATAAAGTCAATTTCAAAAACAAACAATGCTTTACAAAGATTCAAATGAAATATGTAAGAGTTTAACTTAGGATTTTGTAAGAAGCATTGTGAACTTTTTAAAAGTTGAAATTCTAAGGATTTAACTATTATATATATCAAAAATAGTATAATCTTATAATCTATTTATGTAGAACTAAACCCTTTAAATTATAATTTGTTATAATCTTTTGTTAAAAATTTCCTAAATCATTGTGGAGTTGCTAAAGAGTTGCAAAATAGTCACAAATTTTACGGATTAGTCACAAATCAGTAGCAATGTAGTCACAATTTTGTGACTGTTTTGCGACTATACTTAATGACTAAAACGGAATCACAAAACAGTCACAAAGTAGTCGCAAATATGTGACGATAGAATAAAGTAGTCACAAATTAGTGACTGTTTGGTGACACTTATTTGTCAGTCACAAATCTATACCCTAAACCCTAAACATTTAAAACCTTAAAATTGATACACATTGTTAATAGATAGTTCCTAGTATATTTCTTAAGTCTATGCTTGATTATGTAGTGTTAAATAATTCTAATTATGTAAAGTTTGAAAAACTATACACTTCAACAATCATTAGATTGCAAACATATATGTAATATAAAGGCAATTGTTATGTGAGATGCAAATATTAGATAGGTTAAAGTTTATAAATTTTTGTTAAATAAAATAATTTACTAGTTGATTGTATATTAGTGTAACTAGCAATTGAATCTATGTAGAAACCAGCTAAAACTAATATACTTACAATATTTTTTTGATGACTTTCTAAAAATCATACGGATTAGTCACAAATCAGTAGCAATGTAGTCACACTTTTGTGACTGTTTTGCGACTATACTTATTGACTAAAACGGAGTCACAAATTTGTGACTACTTTGTGACGACATATAAAACTTTCAAACATAGTCGCAAAATAGTCGCTAATATGTGACTCCTGTATGACTATATTTATCGGTCACAAATTTGTGATGGTTTTGCGACTGAATTTAGGGTAGTCACAAATCGGTCACAAAACAGTCTCTCATTAGTTGCAAAAATTAGTGACTAATTTAGCAGTCACAAATGGTAGTCACTAATTATCTGTTTTCTTGTAGTGAAATCTTCAAATTCCTCCACAAACTCATCAACTAACCTTTTTTGTATATGTCAACCCATCTACCTTCTTGTTATATGTGTACAAGGAAAAGAAAAACGATGAGAACGATGAGCTACATGGACGGATGTTTTATCCATCTGTACGCGACGCGCACACTAAGTTGGATGATGTGGCAAATATCAGTTTTGCTCATACCAAGATTATCAACAAGTTTTGGGAAATAAGTTTCAGATGTGTGTATCTTAGAGGTACTTTGCTTTTGTTTTTCTTTTTCTTTTTGTTAAATACAGGATTTTTAATGTCTAAATCCCAGTCTACTATCAAATCTATATCAGACAGTGGAAGAAGAATGTGGTGGGATATGGTGGGATAACTGTAGTGATATTGGAATCATTTACAACTCTATCTAATTTATGCACAATAGCTACTACAGATGTCAAAACTGATTCTGCTGCTTTTCTGCAATCAATCTTATCCTTCGAAGAATGTGTAGTTATGAATGATGAGTTGAAGCTATTGCCAACTCCCTACCCTCAACAAATTAAGGTAATCTTTGATTCAAAAATGAAAAATGAATTGGGTTCTGTTTGTTTTCCAAAATTCCAACTAATATCATTGTGTTGTGCTAACAAAAAATTCTGATTCCGAATGCTTTTCCAAGTTACAACGGTACGTGGAGAATTTGAAATACGAAGGATTACATAATGAAAGTGATATTAGTATTGTAGGTCCTTTAATCAAGTGTCGAACACTTTATCAATGGATAGCAGTTGGACTACTCTTACTCTCAGTTCTGCATAGAGAGTCGGCTGCGTTGATTGGTAAATGAGGTTCTGGAAAATTATATGCGATTGGATATGCGGTTGCTGCAGCAGTTGCTTGTGGCGAGTCACTTATCTACATCACAGCCCCACTCTTCTACATGTTGAAGATATGTTTTAAGTTCTTTTCGAAGGCACTTGACTATAAGCGTGAATTATATGATATGCACGTGGAAGGAGAATGTATAAAGATCAAAATCTTGAAGAATTAGAAACTACAAACTATCCAGGTTAATAGTTACCTTACGGCCAGGCTATTTTTTCTCTATTTTTTCATGTCGTATGACTTATGCTCAATTTTTCATGCATGCAGTATATAGAACCACATCAGCATGACAAGCTCTCAAAAGAACATCTTTCGGTTATTGATGAAGCGGTTGGTATTCCTTTGCCAGGGCCGTGGCTATGAAGTAAAATAAGAAACAATGGCCTATGGCCCTCAATTTTGCAAAGTATTTAGAAAAGCCAAATTTCAAAAAAAAAAATTATTATGTAAGCTTACCAGCAAAATATTTTCCTAAACTCAAATGTATCCTTAAGGTTAGTTTACGTATCTTCTTTGTTAATTTTTCTTCATTTGTATTTGTCCACACATTTTGTTTTTCGTCGATCTTCTTTTTTCATCTTCTTACTAGCTTAGTATTTTCTCTACTATATTTATACGTACTTATAATTTAAACACACATAATTTTCTTACATAAATTACTGCATCTTCTATACTAAAATTTTATATAATACTAGATTAAGGATCCGCATATATACAGGTTTTGTAATTTAATCTGTTATAAACTTATGAAAAAAAAATTAATTATATAGAACAAAATTATATCATCCGTTAAAGATAAATGAAATAAAAATCAAAATATTGTTGTAAACCCACTAAATGTAAAACATAAAATTTATTTATTAATTTTGATGTTTATGTCGATTAGAAAAAAAGAAAAAAAAATTATTTGATTTAGAATTAGATTTTATCACATATTTTCAAATTATTAGTTTTTCCATACGTAAGTTAAATGTACTTTTCTATTTTATTTTATTTTATTTTCTAATTAAATGTACTTTTTATTTTATTTTCTATTTTACTACTCAAATATCTATATTTCAAAATGTTAATAAATCTACTCCCATATTTTTATTTGAACTATTTTTAGTCTCTAAATATTTTATAACCCTCGGAAAACAAATCAAATACGACCAAAATGGAAGACAAAATTAGGTCACCCCAATGAAATGATAAAATAAAATTGAGAATGCAGTACAAAAATATTTGTAGAGAAATCGATCAAATATTTATCTATTTATTGTTATATTTATTTCTTATATTATTTGATATTCAATTAAATTGTTTCACATATTTCTAAATAATTAAAATTTTCTAATCCTATTTAAATTAGGTTTATTTTTTTACTATTTTACATAGATCAATATTTTCACTTATAACTAAATCTAATTGAAAATAATTATTTTTCACCTATTTTAATTAGGTTTAGATTTTCCTAATCCTATTAAATTAGGTTTATTTTTCACTATTTTACAAATAAAAAAGACAAATAGATAAATATTTTGACATATGATTAAATCTAATTGAAAAAGAATTATATCACTTGTATACACGTGTCAAAATCTGGTTAACCAACTTGAAACATGTCACAATCATGTTAATTATTACGTTTGATTCATCAAAGTTTATATAATAAGATTTGATGTATTAATCAAAATTATTTTTAAATTAAATGTTTTAGTAATTTTTTTTTTACAGAAACAAATTTACTTAATTTTTTGTATCATATATTACAAAATACTTGAACATGAATTTTTTTTTCGCCTACGGTCTCAAAAAGTATAGACACGACTCTGTCCTTTGCCAACTCTGCGCTCTTGGCTTGGTCGTTGTAGAGTTCTTCTAGCTACTGATCATGATGATCATGAAGAAGACTGTTTCTCTGGTATATAACTTTCTTTCTCTGTATTTAACTAAATACCTTGCTTATACTCTTTATAATTCTTTGTGTTTTCTGATGATTCTTGTTCCTATGTGATTCATTATTTTAAAAATCTCTCTCTCTCTCCTTCTCCATTTTTATTTTGACATGTTTGAAGAAGATAGAACTTGAGTATGACAGAGAGTGCGAGATAGTCACCGTCTTCTATGCGACTGCTCGCAACGAAGGATGGTGGGATTATGAGAATTTTTCATTACCCATAGATCTCGATTTCGATAATGGTGATAAATTGTTTGGGAAAGGACTCCGAAATCTAGGTTGCACAGGAGAGCTTAGTATAAGATCTTTTGTCGCAAATGTTCAGCAGCAACCGCGAGATCTTCGTAAAGAGTTCAAGGAAACTTATTATAACCAAAATAAGAACAAGATGGGAGAATGGGTTGCACGAGATAAAAAGGGATTGGAAGCAGAAACAGAAGCTTTAGCATTAACATTCGACCGCTTTGAAAGAATAAGTTTCACCAGTCTAGCTGTAAAGAGTCAGAGAGATATTACAGACCAAGCGATCATAGATGATATGGCAACATGGTTAGGAGAAACCAGAGAGCGTCACAATGTTATCCTGATGGGAGGCCACCAAGGCTTTAGGGAGATTTTGAAGGCGATGAGGAAAAAAAATCATGGAGTCATTATTAGTTTAAATTTGAATTTGTAACGTCTTCCACAAGATATTGAAGATTTCTCGAAAAAGCACAAAGTTGCCTTAGTGGACTGGAGAACTGAACTCCTTGGTCTAACTATTATTTTGTTGCATTGTTATATCTTCTTATATCTAATTCTCGTAATGATCCCTGGTTTGAATACTTAACACATACGAATTTGGTTTAGAACCAAAGGGAGGGATGATCAATCAATACTCAAATTTCAGTGTTCAGTGTTGTGCATACCGTGGAGGCAATTCTTGGCAAAGAAGAGGCTAGACTTTTCAGCAAAGATAGAGCATATTGACGAGAAGCCTTAACACTAATGAGAAATTCATGGAAGAAAGATTTTCTTTGGTTTGTTGATTATTATTGAACGATACAGAAGTGTGGCTTCCAAGGCAAACGCGTGTAAAGAACAAGACTCCAGCGCGGGTACAAATCACCACCGAGCAAATTCTAAGGGAAGCTCGAGAGAGACAAGAAGCTGAGATCTGTGGGAGATTCGTTTTCTGTACAAGAAAAAAGAATATCAAGTGAAAAGGAAAATCAAAGAAAACAAAGAAAGGGGAAAAACAAGCAATAAAGGAAATTGGAGAAAGGGAAATCATGAAGAAAAGACAAAATCTAGGAAATATAAATTTACAATATTGTTTAGAATCCTAACTCTATAAATAGAGTCTAGACTTAAGGTTTTATGTATCAAACAAATATCAAAAACAAAAAGAAAGAAAGAAAGAATTAATAATAGAAAGTGAGTTTAAGAAAAATATTTTTTCTATCGAGAAAATCCCAACATGGTATCAGAGACAAGATCCTGAGTGTTCTTAAGAAAATTCGTTACTTGCAAAATTCGTGCGAAACAAATTCCGCTGCAAAATCGTTCTGTGCAAAATCCGGGTTCGTGCGAAGTCTGGGCAGAAGCTAAAAGATGATTAAAACCTTGCAAACAATAACTATCCCAGTGTTTGATGGGCAAAACTATGAGTTTTGGGCTACAAGGATAAAAACTACTTTAAGGATTCAAGAGCTTTGGGAAGTTGTGGAGGAAGGACTTCCACCAAAGCCAAAAGAAAAACCTGAAGAAAAAGGAAAATTAATAGAAGAATGGAAAGAAAAAGAGATGCAAGATATGAAAACTCTACAATTGTTACAGATGGCTGTGACAGATTTGGTTTTAATGAAGGTAGTTTCTGCAACTACATCTAAGGAAATTTGGTAAAGGCTACAAGAAACCTATCAAGGCAACGACCAAGCGAAACTTGTGAGGCTGGATTGTTTGAACAAGGAGTTCGAAGATCTGAAGATGAAGGAAGGAGAAAAGATCCGGGATTACACAGATAAAGTACAAGAGGTGGTGAACCAGATGAGTTTACTAGGAGAAGAGAAGACAAATCATCAAGTGATCCGGAAGATACTAAACTCGATGCCAAAGAGTTATGCTGGTTTAGCAGCTTTAATGCAAGAAACCAAAGATCTAAAAAAGATTACTGTGACAGATCTCGTTGGATCACTAATCTCACATAAAGCAAAGTACCTACCAGATGATGAATCTATCGAAAGAGCTTTTTATGCAAGAATCAAAAGAGCAAAGTTTGGCTAGCGTTCAAATCAACATCAAAGAACAAACAAGTGGTGCAATACATGCAAAATGGATAATCACAACAATGAAGAAGACTGTTACTTCAAGAAAGGAAATTCACCATGGTGTGGAATCTGCAAGAAAAATAACCACAATGAAGTTGTCTGTTACTTCAAGAACAGGGAAGGAAAGCCCCATGAGAACAAGCAAGGTCAAGGAGAATGCTATGTATGTGGCAAGTATGGTCATTATGCAAAGTCCCGCAAAAGCAAATGAGAAGCTAACTCTTGCCAAATCGAAGAAAAAACAGAGAAAAGGTTTGGGGAGTTGTCTTTCACTGCAACAGCTTATGATGCAAGTCAAGTTTATGAGGAAGGAGCATGGCTGATTGACAGTGGAGCAACATGCCACATGATTAGAGATGAGAAATTCTTCACAAGATTAGACAAGACTTACAAAGTTCGAATCAAATTTGGATGTGGAGTAATTCTTACAAGTGCAGGAAAAGGAGATATTAGCATGGAGACAACAAAAGGGAAAGTTAATAATCCCAGGATGTGTTACTAATCCCAGGACTTAACACAAACTTGTTGAGTGTGCCACAATTATTGGCTAAAGGTCACAAAGTTCTATTCGATGTGAAGACATGTACAATCATGGATAAAGATTGGAAGAAGTTAATAGAGGTGCAAGAGGATAATCAGAAGTTCATTAACAGATGGGAGCTACTTGAAGAAAAAGCAAGAGAGACACGAGAAGAAAAGACACAACCACAAAAGACACAAGTTTCAAGTTCAGAGTCAACCCTAAAATTTCCAGTCAAGGAAGATTGCTACAAAGCAATGGAGATAAAAGACAAAGAGAAAGATTGCTACAAAGTAATGGAGATAAAAGACGAAGAGACTACAAAGGATGAAGATGAAGGCGTAATCGACCACTTAAACAGAAAATAACTGATTCCACCGAGCTTTCCGACTACAGACTCCAAAGTGGGAAAGAGTTCGAGGACCAAATCCACCGTGGTATAAGATGGAACATCCAAGATTGGGTCAAGTATGCTCAATGGGAAGAGTCACAGAAAGATTACACACGTGCTTGGAGCGTGTGGGAATGAGCTATGGAAGACGATTACCGAGACCACACGCTCTGCCTCAAATACGCCGAGTTTGAGATGAAGAACAAATTCATCAACAATGCAAGAAACATTTTTGATCGAGCCGTTACACTTCTCTCTCGCGTAGACCAGATTTTGTACCAGTATATTCACATGGAGGAGATACTTGGGAACATCACAGGAGCTAGAAAGATATTTGAACGGTGGATGAATTAGTCACCGGATCAACAAGGTTGGCTCTTGTTTATTAAGTTCGAACTTAGGTATCAAGAAACCAAACGTGCAAGATCCATCTACGAGAGATTTTTGCTTTGTCATCCAAAAGTCTCTGCTTATATCCGATTGCAAAGTTTAAGATGAAGATTAGTGAAGTTAAGCGTGCAAACGATGATGAAGCTGAACTCTATGTGGCGTTTGCTGAGTTTGAAGAAGGATGCAAGGAAGTAGAACGTGCTAGGGTTATCTAAAAGTTTGTTCTTGATATAATGCGTTTTTGGCGAATTCTAACCCTTGTTTTGTAGGTTTTTATCGAGTCTTTCATTCTATATTGAGTCTTTCTAGGTCTAAAAGTGGCTGGAATGGAGGATTGAAACTTGCAAGGAGGCTTGGCGAAAAAGGAGGGAAATAAGATTTTTTCTTAAAGATTCTGAAGATAAGGAGCAGCCGCTCTCAATTAGCTGACCTGCTCTCCAGAAGATCCACTTTTGAGAATTTTCATTAAACTTAATTTTCGCCACCTAGAGTTGCCCTAATCCATCCCAGCCGCCAAAGCCCTTAAAAAGGGGAGATATCTTATAGATCAAGGACGACACACACAGACCCGAACGACAGAAAAAAAGAGAACACAAGTGAGAAAGAGAGAACAATACGTTGTTTTTAGAGTTTTGTGAGATTGAAGGTTGTCTTCCACCTTTTGTTGAAGTTTTCTAAACTTTTATCTTTTCTATTCATTTATCTATGGAATTTCTTATCTCACTTGTTGTTGTTCGATTCATCATGTGCGAGTAGTCTCCCAAGTTAGGTTAAGGGTTCGATGGGATTATGGATTCTCGAACTAAGCATAGATAGATTTTGAAACATATTTGATATCTTCATCTATTGTTGGTCGTAATGCCTAGACTAGCTTGATCACCTAGCCTTTGATTTTAGGTTTAATTTACTCATCAAAAGTGTTGTGAATTGCTTGAATTAACATAGATGGGCGATTCGTCCTTAGCCAACGATAGTTGAAGTTAAGGCGAGTCGTGAACAAATCGATCATATCCTCTTTAATGCTCATCATTCTTTGTAATCTCAAACGACAGTTTAGAGTGTTAGATTGATTGATGAAGTAGTTGATGCCACGACAGTGGATCCTCTTAATTTTATGGTCGAGTTCTAGATTGGTTCGTAATTGATAACCTGAATAATTGCTTGGTTCTAGATGATCTAATCCCTGAGATACTTTCCCTTGACCTAACGCTTTTAATATCATTTGTTTACACCGAATTTACTTTAATTGCTTGATTAATCGTGACAACTTAAACCACTTTGATCATTTAGCTGAATTTGTATCCCATAGGATTAGAGTGTATTGCTGGTCCCTTTGAACGAACCTAACTATTCTGCATCGAATTAGTGATTCTAGATTTGACTCATAAACCGGACAAAAGTCATTTCATCAGCTCTTAATCATATTCCTAAAGGAAGAACTGATGATTTATACAGGAAGTTTGTGGCGTTTGAGAAACGGTATGGAGATAATCAAGAAGGCATTCATACTGTATATGACTATTTGAATTGAGTACTTTTGGTCGAATTATATCACTATGCGTCGATATATAAAATCAAGCAAATGTTTGTTCTTGATAAGTTAAATATAGATATATTTTTAGTTTGATATTCATTATGTGCAATTAGAATAGTTAAACAATTACGAAGTTTAATATACTTATTATGAATTGTTGAACAACATTGCACTTAAAACAAATAAGAAGTAAAACTAAAAAAATACCAAATGAAGTGGCAATACAAAGGAGTTTGTTTTTTTTTTTATAGAGCTATTTTTAGAATCAAAATATATAAAAGTTGCCAAAAGTTTAAAACTCTTACAGTTTATTAAAATAAAAAAAAAAATTATGTCTAGAAAGTTATTTGGAACCATCCAATATTAAGGATACGAAAGTGCCTACACATGTAATAGAGATTTAGCCGCATTAGTCCAGAGAATTTTGAGCGATTGACAAATAACACAAACACAAAAGATGTAATGGATTGACGTTAGAAGACATGGAAACCGTGGGCGCGGAGGTAGGTGTGGAGCAATACCTGAGGCTCCTTTGCATTGACAGCTTGCTAACAATTTCATATTGTTGGTTCTCTCTTGACTTTTCCTATCTCATATGTTCTTAGAATTTTGGATCTAAAAATTCAACACCCTACTCAACCATATTTTATTTTCATATTTTTTTTTTATGTTTTATGATTACATATTAATAATTATCGATTGAAACTAAACTAAACTAACTTAAGGATTTTTTTTTTTTTTGCAAGTAACAATAACAAGAAATCTTTGTTATAAAACAAATAAAATTATAAAAATTTGAAATTCAACACAATAGACTGATAAACACACAAAAAAACATGATTTGATATATTGTACGGATGATTGGAAAATTGGTTTTGAAACTCATAATTATTGAGATTTGGGTAGTAAAAATAATAAATAGAAAAATTTAGGTGTTAAAAAGATTATTGTTATGGTCTATTTCCCTAAAAAATGTTTAAAACTACAAACATTAGTTTTTCTTAGGT
Organism: Arabis hirsuta; assembly: GCA_964056655.1. NCBI lineage: Eukaryota > Viridiplantae > Streptophyta > Magnoliopsida > Brassicales > Brassicaceae > Arabis > Arabis hirsuta. The sequence goes on from OZ053313.1 coordinate 11,488,882, forward strand.
TAATAGAAAAATTATAGTAAAAAATGATGGTTTATTTTTGTATCCAAATCAAATAAAACAACTCTCTATTTGTAGATTATGAAAAAATGATAAATTTTCGTATAAAAAATAGAAATAAAAATATAATAATTTAGTGTGACATAATTGATTTTAAAGTTTAGATGGAGAAAAAAAATACCAAATATCTGAATAACCAATATAAAAAAAAAAACATATATTCCACCAATCTACATTCTCCCCTCTTCTACGCGCGTGTAGCGCAAACACTCAACTCAGCCTCTCAAACGTCCTCGCGTGTGAGAATGGGTTCCATTTTCTGTTTATTCAACCAGTTGAATAATTTCAACACTTTTGAATCCACGTGTATTGAGTCGAGATTTCAACAGCTCCATTGTAAACTTTCACTTAGGCCTGCAATTTCGGTTTTTCGATTAGTTTGGTTTTTCAAAAATGTCACCAAAATAACCAAAATCATTATCGGTTCAATTCGGTTCGGTTTTCAAAAATTATATCGAATTGAACCGAAAAACTCTTATATGTTTTTTTTTGAAAATCCAAATTTTTATGTGAAAAGTCGGTAAAAATTGGACAGATTCAATTTTATTCGGGTAATTCGGTTCAGGCGGCGGGAACGATGGTGAAGAGTCAATACCTTGAAAACGATGGCGATTCGTAGAGAGAGTAGAAACCTGCGAAATTCGGAAGAGAGAGAGAGAGCAGAAAGACGAAGAAGGAGATGAGACGAAGGAGAATAAAATATGTCGATAGTTGGGTTCTGATTTTTTTTTTCGATCAACCGTTCGGTTTGATTGAACCGAACCGAAATAACCGAAAACCGAATTGAATTTAATTTCTTGTAGATCGGTTCAGCAACTATAACCGAACTATCTAAAAATCGGTTCGGTTCGGAAAATTCGATTCGGTTTATAATCCCAGGCCTACATTCACCTGTTGAATTAATGTTTCAACAGCTCAAATGTAGATGGTCTAACTAACTAATGGAGATGGTCTGGTAAATAATAATACAAAGCCTAATAAGAGCGTTACCAAGACAAGTTAAATTGGAAAGCGACGGGTTTGTTGTTTGTTGTACTTACGAAATTAATGAGGGTGAAGGGAGAAGACCTTTCTCCAAATCTTTGACAAATTGAATGCATTGTTTTGTCTTTTCTTAAATGAGAATGGAGAGTAGACTAAACTCTCTAAAGAAGACAATGAAGTTGAGATCTGAAATGGAAGTTTCGAGAGTCATGCATGGCCTTGAATAGTTTAATTCTTTTGTGAAGTTTAGAACATGAGTATTGATAATAAATATGTGGGAGTAAATATATGAATTTTATAATATTAATTGTATTGTGATTGATGAAGAGAGAAAAAGTGAAAGAGAGAGATAGATGTATATTAACCCATTAAATATAGGTAATATAATCTTATATTTGGAAACTCAAACATGGATAAATATGAATTTTGATTTAATTTAATAGGTTTAATTGTTAAAAACCCACCTATATATATTCTTATTATCCATCTACTTCTTCGATCCATTCTACTTTGACAAGCAATATAAAATAAAATAAAATGAAAATGACGAATTGACGAAGCCTTGGTTGAATTGAAACTTATAATAATGTTAAATTATTATACTAATATTTTGGTCAAAGTCAGAAGTCTTAGAGGTGCCTGCCTATATACACAAGGTCCATTCCCTCTTTCTGTATACAGATAAGATAAATCATTCAAGTGGCATACATCTTCTTCCTCATAAGCTCAAAGGTATCTCTATCTCTCAGTTGACCCATTTGTATACTTGTATACACACATTTGCATGTACATGTGTAGATTAATTTGAGGCAAGGATCTTCTACCAATTTTTTTTTTTTTTTTTTAATTTTGTTGTGATGGTGAGATTTTTCTCAATTGATCAACATCACAATCGATCTGATTAGTACTACTATCTCATGTTTGACTCCAATCTGTGTCCTAATTACACCAACTTACTTCTTTCAAAAAATCTGACTAGTTTTTGTTTGTTTTTGTATGTCTGGTTTCGTTTATTGAAGATCTCATTAGTTGCTTAAGTTTATGAGATGGAATTGGCGTCTGGAAAAGTAGTTCAAGGTTGCTCCAACGCAAGCAATCCTTTCCATGAGTGTACTGTTCTATGTTTCGAGAGATTAAACTCTAAAGATGTTCACAAGAAGGAGAAAACCCTATTTGGTATGAATATTCTTGTTAGAGATGATTGTTCTTCCCTTGTTATTAATTGAGACAAAGCTCTCATAATCAAGAATCTTTCAACATATGTTCTGTGTCAGGGTTTGGTAAGAGAACTCCAAGCAGGGACACTCCTCCTGGCAGTCCAGCTCCCGCTCGTGGAAGCAGATCGCCTCTAGCCAGCTATTTTACCAAGAAGAAGGTTGAGTCAGAAAATTCACCTTCCCATGATTACACCAATGGTAACTTCTTCAGTCGTCTTTCCCCGTTACAAGGACGCTCGTCCCAACCCAAGAACGAGCCTGCAAACAACGTGGACTCGCTCCCCATGTCGCCTTCTCTGGCTGGATATTCAGGGGGAGACATTTTTGCAAGGAGGGTAAGAGTAATTCTTACCAAGAATAGCTTACCTCTCTCTTATTTTCGCTTGAGACTCACTCTTATGCTGTTATTCCTGCAGACTGATCAGCGTGGAGGCGAGGATGATGATATATCACCAAGGGCGTTTGGAATCCGGCCTAAGACGCCTGAACACCCACTTAGGTCCCCTCAACATAGGCCTCGCACACCCCAACACCGCTCTAATATTAAGCCGTGGGCGCAACAAGAGGATCCTATTTCACTAGAAACTAAGCCAAGGACTCCTGAACGTGGATCCAGCACCTATGATACTAGGCCGAGGACACCTATACATGAGTCTGTTGCAACAGAAAGGAGACCCCAAACACGTGAAACTAGGCCGAGGACTCCTGAACGCGGATCCAACACCTATGATACTAGGCCAAGGACACCCATACATGAGTCTGTTGCAGGAAGGAGGCCTCAAACACCAGAAACTAGGCCGAGGACTGCACAACATTGGGGGAGGTCACCAGAGTTCATGGCAAGATCCACAGAGCCAAGGTGCAAGACTCCAGAGCCTCAACCTACCTACTTTGAACCATTTTCAAGGGCTCCAAAACAGCGGTCCAAGACGCCTGAACCCAGCCCTAGGATTTTTCAAACTCAGCCCATATCCCACAGATCCCTTGACAATGCTGCTCTTCAAACGCCTCGGACAGTTGAAACTAGGCCTAGGACGCCGGAACACCAGCCCAGGACCGTGGAAACAAGGCCAAGAATACCTGAAAGTCAGCCAAAGACTGCAGCTTATAGAGGAAGATCACCTGATCTCAGGGAAAAGATTTCACAAACTCAACAAACTTGCTTTGAGATGGATCAAAGATCATCTCAGGCTTACAATTATCTTGGGAGCATAGCTGAGTCGATCTACATTGAGAATGACGATGAATCAGTGCTAATCTATCCAGAAGTTATTTTGTCACCTCAAGAAAAGCCACTCTCTAGACCCATTACGGTACTTACTCTCTACCCTCTACTTTCACATTTTCATATTTCTTCACATTCTTATGACAGTTTTGGCCTCTTACCCAGCCTAGTCGCCGCGGATATGAAACACCCACCAAACAGGAAGAACATTTTGATCAACTTGACGAGTCTGCGAGCTCAGATGACGATAAATTTTCATTTGTGGATGAGCACGACGATGACTCTATTTGGCTTTTCCCTGAAATCACACCGAAATCTGGAAGCAGCACGGTATGTATATATTATCCTTTGTCCCGTGGCATCCTTGTTGATTCTAAAGGTCACCAAAGAGCTGGTATTGACACATATGTTCTTCTCGTCTGTTGCAGCCTGTTCATCACAAAAACCGTAAATCGCATTGCCAACAAGAAGAACAAGATAAGCAAAACAACGAGCCTCCGGAGCTACCAGATGAATCACAGAGCTTCAGTCTCATAGAAATCTCCAAAATGAAAGGAATAATCAAGAAGAATGAAACAAAGGACGAGATACAGTCCATTCTATCTGAGTCTTACGTTTCCGTGGGAGACTACAAAGTCAGAGCGAGTTTCTCGGCTACTCTTCAGCTCATCCTCGACAAGCACGGCAACATTGCATCCGGTTCTAAACTACAATCTCTTACGACGCGATCCTACTACCTGGACATGCTTGCCTCGGTGGTTTTCGAACTCCAAACAACGCCTTTAAAGCATCTCAAGGAAACCCGCGCGGTGGAAATGCTAGCGATTGTTAGAGACGTTGAGTCCGTGAAAATCAAAGTAGATTGGCTCAAACCCGTGTTGGAAGAGATCGTAGAGGCCGTTAAACACTACGATAAACACGAAATGAGAATGATGGAGAAAGAGGTGTGGGAGAGGGATGTGTTGCTTGCCAGACAAGAAATGGAGAAACAGGGGAATGGGCTTAGAGAGAAAGAGAAGAAGATGAAGGAATGGAGAGAAAGAATGACGGATATGGCTGGGAAGTTGGGGAATCTTGATATGAGAAAAGCTCGTCTCGACAAGAACTTGGCGTTTCTGAGTTCCAAGGTTGACAAGTTTGAAGGGAAATCTGTTCTTCAAGGCATCTTGTGACCTAACCAGTTGCTACGTACGTGGTTGGTTCTTCATTCTTTTGTTCATTATGTCCATGTGTGACAAAAAAGACAACCCTAGTCCCTTATTTGGTTTTGGAATACTGATATATATATATATATATATTGTTTTTAAATCTATTATACAAAAACCCAAAACCTAATTACTAAAGATCCCAATTTTATAGGAATACAGTTAGGTCAGATCCTTATAAATCTTGGGATTTTATATTATTCTTAATATATATATTTGTTACATAGATAGGTTATAGAACATAACAAGAAGAAAGTCAGAAACAAAGTGGTGAAGATGAATACTAGCGTTGAAAGAGAAAGGAATGAGAAGAGGAGGACAGAAGCAGATGATCTGTTTTGGTTTGAGCGTTTGGCTCTTCTTCTACTTGTCGTCTTCCCCACATACGTCTTCGGGCCAATCTTCATATTCATTCTCATGACTACAATTCTCACATTAGGCCACTTCTTCTTCTTCTCATGCGCTAGTCTCCATTCCGTTGGATCTTCTGTATGTTTATTATTATCTATCTCTCTTCTTAATTACTTGTTGTGGCACAATTGTAAGTACCTAACCTAATACATGTGACATCTGTTTGATTAGGGTATTGGAGGATTCTGGCTGTTTCTATTAGACCGCTTGACGTTTTACTTAGGCATTGAGTATTCTAAACTTTTGGTTCAAGGCATTGGGCTTGCCTTTCTTTGGCGTCTCACCGTTTTTCTCTCCGTCGTGATCCACTCCATCTACATCGTCGATCACCTCCTTAGATCTCGTAAAACCGCACCACCACCACCACCTCAATCTCAGAATGATGAGACTCCGTTATCCACCGGTAATTATTTGTCTATATATGAACAAACCCTATCTAGCTATTGTTTCTTTTTATGCTAATCTTTTGATTAACTTTGAGTATGAAGGTGATGTGAGCAAGCAAGTGGAGAAGGTGAAGGAGTTAGATGGGAAGAAGATGATGACTGATATGGAGAACATGATCCAGTCAGGTCTTGAAACTCTTAGAGAAGAGTTGGGAGAGTTTCGTGATGAGTTGAGCAATGATGGGAAGAAGATGATGACACAAGTGGAGCATATGATCTGCTCACAACTTGGATCTCTGAGAGACAACGTTGAGGAGATCTTGGAAGAGCTTCGAGATGAGCTGAGATCTAATGTCGCCGAGGGTATCAAATCTGCAAGAGAAGATTTCAACAAGAATGTGATATCTGTAAGTGACCAACTCCATGAGTCCTACCTTTCTATCCAAAAAACCGCGAAAGAAGCCAAGACCACGGCCGAGAAAGCCCACGAGACCTACCTTGTCATCCAAGAAACCGTCGAAGAAGTTAAGACTGCGGCCGAGAAAGCCAACGAGACATGCCTAATCTTCCAAGAAACCGTGAAAGAAGGGGCTGATAAGGCCCACGAGACATACCTAATCTTCCAAAAAGAACAAAACAAGAGACAGATGATAAGAGGAGAGGATGTTGAGGGATTTTGCGAGCTGAGGGAGGAAGTGCGGCGAATGTCAGTGGAGGCTGAGATTGCGGCAGAGGAGATCTCAGGTGTGACGATGGAGTTGGTGGAAGCGAGGATCCAGCAATGGGAGGAGGACAATGCCGACTACCTTGCCTCCCACCCTTTCTTATATTCCAATCAGAACTAATTATTCATTTGATTCTTTCTTGCAATTTTTCTTTGTTGTTGTTGTTTTGATAACGTCTACCTACTCTTTTGATCTTATACATTGGTTTTTTTTCAAGAACTTGATGGTTAGATTAATCTTGAGAACCACAAAAATCTATCTCAGCATCGAGTAAGTGAACGTTTCATCAGATGCTCAACATTAGGCTAAAACCGCAGAATTGGAAGCCCATTGTTTTAACTTTTAAGGCCTAAGTAATTTTGTCTGTTGAGGACTCATTCTTCGTCGGAGCTGCAGAAGTCTAGTACCATCATTTTTCCGGTGGCAGTCTTGGCAGTTTCCTTGCCGTAATCTGTTTTCTTCTTCTTCGGCTCGGTCTTTACTTGCAGTTCTTTTACTGATGCTTTCCTGAAGAGAAAAAGACATCTTTGAGATAACATTTCTTACATTAGCACAACTCAGGAAAATAACAAGTCATAAAGAAGGTACCTCTTCTCTACAGGCTTATTCACACCTTCAGATTTCTTGTTTACGTTCTTCAAAGCCGTTTGTCCTGCAAGTGCAATATCAGTCACATTGCACCTTATAAAGCTTTGTATTGTATCAAAAGGAGAAAGAAGAAGCATACTGGCCATCTCGTTCAGGAAACGTATTCCTTGTGAGTGTACGTTAGGCGTCACTTTATCCGCAGTACTGCATAATCACAATTGGTTGTAGAATATGATAAGCGGATTCTGGTTCGTTATGTTAAAAGTAAAAAACTTGTTGAGAGTTTCCAACCTGAGAGCCTTTCGGAGACCTTCTACTGATAGTACTCGGACAGGTTGAGTGGCCTTTTTGTTTCCGCTCCTATCTGTTGGTGGCTCAACTGTGTAAATCCCTTGGGATCTTGGATCTCTGAAAGCTGTTCTCAAGTTCCTGAAATAAGAAAAAAAAACTCCCAAGGATCATGCAAACTCCACACTCAAGGTAATAATGGTAACCCTATGAACTCGACTCGGTAAAATTAACATACCCTCCTTTGAGTTCAGTTCTCGTTGTAGCAAATTTGTCTGATGCATTCTGTGAAAATTTTTTTCATCGTTAGTGAAAAACATGGTTCGTTCCATTGAATCCAGAAAACAAGACTTAGGCATTACCAATATGTACCAGTTTATGAATCTTGCAGAATGCTCCTTGGCGTCTGAAACCAAATTCAAAGTTGCATCTCAAACATTCAGAAACAACACATTGTAATATGCATGGCCAAGGTAACTTACTTGTTTACGACAGATGTACAAGTTGTTCCATCTTTCCGCTTAGCTGCGCAGACTCCATAATCAGCGGAAACTCCCAGTTTTACCATTTGTTTAGCGGAGTTGACACTCAATGAGAACTCACGTCCCTGCCACAGATACAAATTTATAAAAGGAGATGAAGTTAAGCCATCAAGGCTAGTCACAGTGATGCACTAGGCTTACCAATTTGTCCTTGCGAATGGAGCAATTAAACAGACCGAAAACCGTTCCTGCCTTTTCTGTCTCGTTCTTCTTAAAAGCATCACCAAACAAGAACAAGGAGACAGTGTTTTCATTTAAGCTACCGATTTTCCATATGCCGTAACTCTGACCTATTGAGCTTGTTTTGGGTTGTCCCTTTTCTGTTAACACTCCCATTGTGGCCCAGCACCCGGACAGTTTGTCACCCACTAGCAAGTTCCTATACAGAAAACTCATTTGTCATGTGCTTTCCAAAAGCAAGTATGTGTAACAAAAGGGAAAGAACTTACTTTAGTGTTGGCAATCGAACGAAACGAATATCTGAAAACCGATCACTAATCTCTGCAGGGCTAAGTAATTGATTCCTACAAAAGATTTGCTAGTTAAAACAATGGGTTGAGACAGAGAAAAACAATCTGCGACTATGTACAAGAACCTCAGGAACTTAAATAAAGGGGTTTACTTTTACCTTATGCGCAAACCAGAAAACTTGTCAATGCCGTTGAGAATGGAGGTTTTGGGTTTAGTGTTTCTGGAGACTGGTTTAGGATCATAGTCAAGACAATCTTGAACAACGCTTCTGAATTCAGACAAATCCGAATGAGCTCTACGTTTGGGGGATTCATCATCCGTGAGATATCCGGCTATAAGCAAGCATGCGATTAGGGAACCCAATTTGACGTAATAGAGAAACAAAAAAAATCAAACTTTTACAGAAAAATTGAGGGAATGGGATGAGAATAAGAACACCCATCAGATCTAATATGCAATTAATCGATCGAAACATTATCACAGACCGGAATCGAGTGAAGAGAAGCTCACCGGTTGCAGCAGAAGGAGGAGAACCGGGAGGAGTTTCGAGAACCCTATCGTCAAGAGACAGAAGCAGATCAAGATCTTCTTGGTCGTTTTCCATATTCATCACCGCAGAGAGAGAATCAAATTTCTCAGATTGATACAATCGCCAAGCAGACAAGACACACAAAACATCTCCTAACTCTCTGGGCGGGAGACTTGATTTCGTTGCCGCCGAAACGCAAAAGCGACGTCGTTTTCGTATTTGTGGGCTTTTCTTCGCCACGTGGAATATTGGCCGGTTCGCAAAGAAAAAAAATTCATCAATGTACGAGTAAACCGGATAAGTTGCGTGACGTCAGTGTCGGCATGGGATTTTGTTATCAATTCTACGTGGACCATCACCAACAAGAATGGACCTAATTGCACTAACAGCCAATTAGAGTGTGACACGTGATGTAATCATGGGCTCTGTTTATTATCTAGTTGGGCCCATTTAATATGGCCCAGTATGAGATGCTTACTGCTCAGATTTTCATTTTTATGCCATGTTTCGATCAGAGGTTAATTTACCCTTCAACTTCAACAACTTACCAAATGTGGCAGTGGCACAATCTTGACATATTTGTTGACCTAATAAAAAATAAGTCCCATAATAATTAAAAATAAATAACCACAATTATGCCGGAATTAGTTGATATATATAAATATTAGTAAATGATTGTGATAGGAACAAACATGTATAGAGTTTTAAAGAGGGAATGAGATTTTCTTCAATTATAATAGTATCAAAAGATAACGCATTACCAGAGAGATTGGTTACCCCCAAAGAGTTAGAAGTTGAGAGATTCGAAGAAATAATATAAAAATAATTAATGATTTTTATATAGAAGACAAACAAATAAAAAAAATGGTAATAATAATAAGCGTTCTCATCCGTGTCTCTTGCACACACACACTTTGCTTGCCTTGTGCGCTTCACGATTCTCTCGACATCTGTTCATCTTCTCCGATTCCCACGTCCATGGATCTCTCAGTCAATGCTCGTTAATCTCTACGATTAGTCAATTCTCACACTACAAACCACTGATCTCTACTTTCGCCACAGATCGGACGGAGACAACTCCGACGTTTAATCTCCGCCGTCTCTTCGTTTTTTTCGGAAAATTTGAGGTCGGAGAGAGAGAGAGAGAGAGATTCGTGATCTGGACTGTGTTTCATAGGGGTTTTTGTCTGCTTGCTGAGAAGAATTTGTTTTGTTGGATCTGAAACGGAAGGGGAAAACAATCGAGATGGGTTTCTTCAGCACTATATTAGGGTTTTGCGGATTTGGAGTTGGGATTTCCATGGGACTTGTTATTGGATACTTTCTTTTCGTCTACTTGCAGCCCAACGATGTCAAGGTTCGTGAGTGTATTTGTGATTCTTCTGCTTTCGATATGCGTCTATCTAAGTACACGTTTGTTGTTTGAGTATGTGAAGAATCGTCCATAAGCTACATTAGGATTAGCAAATGGAATGAACACTTGCAGCAAATTCTCTTTAGGATTGACATGTTTAACCTGATTTAAGATTGAACACCTTACACAGTCTTCTTGGTTGTCTTGTTGTAGCGGTTTAAACTTACATTTGCCTGCCTTTAGGGTACACTTGTATGTGTCTAGGTTGGTTTTCCATACGAGAAGAGGAATTGTCTAAACAAGTCATTTTTACAATCTAAAGTTGTGATGGACGTATGGTCAAATATCCTTTTAACCTTTTTTCGCTTTTAGCATCCTGAAATTCGATCGATAGCTGACCAAGATCCCAAATCTATGCTACGGATGCTTCCAGAGATACCGCCGTGGGTGAAAAATCCAGACTTCGATCGTGTATGTGATACGCCAATCTACATCCTTCTTATACTCTTGACATCAAGAGTTCTTTTCTCTCAGACTCTGATGTGTCTCCTTCTATCTTCTTATGGACCAGGTTGACTGGATAAACAGATTTATCGAGTACATGTGGCCTTATCTTGACAAGGTTGCATACCTTGACTTGCTCATGCTGATATTCTTTTGATATTTTAGTCTCTTTCTTTCATTTACTAGATTTTGACTTTTTGTTTCTCCGATTTATCCATGTAGGCCATCTGTAAGACTGCAAAGAATATAGCAAAGCCAATCATTGAGGAGCAGATACCTAAGTACAAGATCGACTCTGTTGAATTTGAAACTCTTACACTAGGCTCCTTACCCCCTACATTTCAAGGTGAGTTAATCCTTTCTTCTCATCTTTAATCTCTACTTGAATGTCTTGTTTGCATGTTTGAACTAAGAATTGGCTAGTGGTGACAGAAACTAACACCACATGCTAAAGATGATTATGAAATGATTCCAGGACTTACTAGTCTTACTTTTCTCTTCTCAGGGATGAAAGTTTATCTCACGGACGAGAACGAGTTAATTATGGAACCATGCTTGAAATGGGCTGCAAATCCCAATATCTTGGTTGCCGTCAAGGCATTTGGGTTGAAGGCAACAGTTCAGGTAATAAGATATCCTGCTAGTGGTAACTCAACCGAAACAATGAAAGCCTACTTAATATTTGTAATTATGATTGCCCCCTCTCCTGTACTTGCACTTACCCAAGTAAATTTTCTCAGGTTGTTGATTTGCAAGTTTTTGCTCAGCCTCGTATCACTCTCAAGCCATTGGTCCCAAGTTTTCCATGTTTTGCCAGCATATATGTGTCTCTTATGGAGAAGGTTCGTGATTCAACCCTTTTTTTATAAAGTCATGTTTTGTGTAGTAGTCAGCTTCTTTATCAGATCTTTGGAAGAGCTTTTGTGTTGTTGACCATTCCTTGCTACTATGGCAGCCTCATGTTGATTTTGGGCTGAAGCTTGGTGGAGCGGATCTTATGTCAATCCCTGGCCTTTACAGATTTGTCCAGGTTAATATATTTCTCTTACATCATTCAGATTCTGACTTGTTGAATTCAGAAATTGATTTCTGAGAGGGAGGGGGGGGGGGGGGGGGGGGTATGATGATTGATCATCATGAGAACTGTTCACTCTAGTCTTCTTCTAGTTTCATGAAGAGTATTTCTTTCAATTTTGTAAGGCAGAATGGTCACATGAAACTGGGACATCTTGTGTGGTCACTATACATGTGTGTATTTGGAGATCCAATCTCTTTTTTGGTGACAGTAGTTTCGTCTTTCAGCTATTTACGATTCTGCTGGATCAAGTTTTCATATGCTGTTCCATCGCTGTGTTAATTGTTTCAGGAGCAAATCAAGGATCAAGTTGCAAACATGTATCTCTGGCCTAAGACCCTTGTAGTTCCAATCCTTGACCCTGCGAAGTATGCCGATCCACCCTTTTTCCATTGAATAATTAATCCATGTCTTAAACCTTCATCGTTGCTTAACAAATCTATAATATATAATCTGCAGAGCGTTTAGAAGGCCTGTTGGAATCGTCCATGTGAAAGTGGTGAAGGCTGTTGGGCTGAGGAAAAAAGATCTGATGGGTGGGGCAGACCCATACGTGAAGATCAAGCTCTCTGAAGATAAGGTTCCGTCTAAGAAGACAACCGTAAAACACAAGAATTTGAATCCTGAATGGAATGAGGAGTTCAAATTCTCGGTCAGAGATCCCCAGACTCAGATTCTAGAGTTCAATGTGTATGACTGGGAACAGGTAAAGAAGCTATCCAGGGTGAACATGGAGTAGGATACATGTATGTATTTGCTAATATCTCGTCTTTCCAATGCAGGTTGGGAAGCACGATAAGATGGGTATGAATGTTTTAGCGCTGAAAGAAATGGTTCCTGACGAACATAAAAGCTTCACCTTGGAACTGCGCAAGACTCTGGAGGGCAGTGACGATGGGGGGCAGCCTGACAAGAACAGGGGGAAGCTGGAGGTTGAGCTCTTGTATAAGCCATTCACAGAGGAAGAAATGCCCAAAGGATTTGAAGAAACACAATCTGTGCAGAAAGCTCCAGAAGGCACACCGGCTACTGGAGGAGTGCTTGCGGTGATAGTGCATTCGGCTGAGGATGTTGAAGGAAAGCACCACACCAATCCTTACGTACGCATCTATTTCAAAGGAGAGGAGAGGAAAACAAAGCATGTGAAGAAGAACAGAGACCCTAGGTGGGGGGAGGAGTTCACCTTCATACTCGAGGAGCCTCCAGTCCGCGAGAAGCTGCACGTGGAAGTGCTGAGCACCTCTTCCAGGATAGGTCTCTTGCATCCAAAGGTGACACACTTGAAACTCTTGCGTTTTTTACTCTCACTAACACTAACAAGGGTTTTGGTATGAATCTAAAAGTGGTTGTTGATGGGCAGGAAACACTGGGGTACGTGGATATTCCGGTGGTGGACGTGGTGAACAACAAACGCATGAATCAGAAGTTCCACCTTATTGATTCTAAGAACGGAAAGATCCAACTGGAGCTTGAGTGGCGAACTACCTCTTGATTTGTGATTCGATTGGAGACGAAAAACATAGAGAAAATTGGTTTGGTGTCGTTAAAAACTCTCTGTTGTTGTACAAAATGGGCTTTAACTCTTAAAACCAACATCAGATTTGCAAAGTCCCCTTTTTATTTGGAATTTGTGTGTCCTTCGACTTGTCTCCTTTGTTTTGCTATTCGGTAGTTATCTTATGGTTTCCACTTCTAATATCCATGCAAGAGAAAATAGAAGAAACAAGAAAACATCATACTTGCAACAAAATAAGACTAATAGAGTTTTTAATTAATTGTTCTTGGGGATTCAAAGAAGAAAGCGAACCACATCCTAGATAATGCCAGTGAAGCAATTTGAGGATCCTCTGTTTCATTCTTTATCGCGAACTGGAATTTGAAATTAATTATACGAGTAAACTTTGTCAAACCAGTTTCTATTTACTTCTCAATCTAACTTGGAGTAAAGTTAAATTGAATTTCATTATGCAAGTTCATGTAGATAAAACATGAAGTGAGGCTTATACCTATACAGAGAACTTCATTATTACTTTTTCGTTTTAGCTTAGAAGGAGAACGTAGAGAGATTAAACATTCAAAATATTATTTTGAATACAACATAAGCAACTACATCACGACCCATTTAAGACAATATCTTACTATTTGCCTTTGGATATTTTTTTGGCTGGTCGAGAAAATGACAAACAATATCTTACTCTTTGCATTTGGATATTTTTTTTGGGTTATCTAGGTTTATAATCAAAAACGAAGAGAGAAATTAGGAGAATAACAGTGAGAAGTTGAAAATTCAAGTAAATAGCAGTGAGAAAGTAGTTGGTTTTAGGATTTATTACCATTTAACCCTTTACAACATTATGAGCATGTTTAGTGTATAGAGATTACAAAATCAATGCAAGATCTCTTGGTTTCTCTTTTTTTTTTTTTTTTTTTTTTCTGTTTCTCTCACTTTCTCTCTCTCATCACACAAACCCAGAAATTCAGTGATATGTGGCGGTTACTGGAAGCAACGACAGATCCAATCGAAGCACCGATAGATATGGTGGCGTGTGGCGGTTAATAGAAGCAGCGAAGAATCCGGTGGCGCGTGGCGGTCACTGAAAGTATCAACGAATCCGGTGGAAGTAGCAACAGATTCGGTGGAAGTAGCAACAGATTCAGTGGTGTCTGGTGATCACTGGAAGCAGTTCTCAAATCAATGGAGAAAAAGAAGTATATTGTATCAACTGGTATGTATTTATGTAGTATATTTAGTATTACAATTAGCCGTCTAAACTAAATGTTATCCCATCTACATATGTAATAGCGGAGAACATTTTATTTGTTCGTAATATGTATTATTAGATGTTTCATAGGGACGAGAGGTCCAAACCCTAAACCCAAACCCTACCTAAAAATCTAAACCCTAATTTTAAATTAGTTAACCAAAACCATAACCCTTAAATTCAAACCCTAAATCAAAATCTATATCCTAATTACAATAGTTAATCCAAACTTTAAACCCATGACCCTAGTAAGTTATATGTCTTTATAATTAGTGTCCGGCTAACAATTAAAATTACCTTGCCCATATTTTACTATTCGGACAGATCTGGTGGCACGTGGCGGTTAGTGGAAGCAGCAGATGAATCTGGTAAAAGTACTGACGGATTCGTTAGCGCGTGGGGGTTAGTGAAAGCACCAACGAATATGGTAGAAGCATCGACGGCTAATTGTTATTTTGACGGAAAATATAATATTTATTCTGTTAATACAACTACTTATTAGATTTTTAATAACGTTTTACATTATTTGTTCACCGGTTAACTTTGTTTTTGGAGAATAATATATTATTTATCGACAGATGTAGACGGCGGTGGAGGTGGTGGTGATGGCAAATGATAATATGTTGGCGGCAAATGAGGAGTTGGTGGTGGTGGTGACTGTGAGTAAAACGAGAGCAGTAATAGAAGAGTGTAACATGTGGATGACGGTGAAGATGGAGAAAAATAGAAGAAAGATCATGAAGATTGATGATGAACAGAGATGAGAAAGATTATATATAATTAAATATCTGTATGTATCTAATATAAATTGAGATATTATTTGATTTTGTCTGACACAAAATCGATAACAAATATAGTAGGAAAGTAGGGTCTAAAGTGGGATTTAGAAAAATGTATAGTGTCGCATACAGTGTTTTGTTATATTACCAATAATGCTATAATCTATTGATACCCAGTGCAAATATTTTTTTTTGCTGGTCGAGAAAATGACAAATTGGTAATGCTAGTTTTGTTTGACCAAAAAAAAAAAAGTAATGCTAGTTTTGTAATCGCAAATTGCTTTCTCAATCCACGTAATCTGCAATGATATATTATTATTCTTTCATCAACCAATGTTTATGTACATGTAAAATGTCCAATTACTTCATTCGTTATAAATTTTCTTTTGGTGAGTTCTCTATTAATCTTAACGCTATACACAACTTTAAACATATTACAAATTAGTGTTTGTTTCATTTTCTATGAGAAAAATGAATAAAATGACTAATCAAGTAATTATAGTTGCAATTTGTAGTCGGCATCAATCAAGTGTAGTGATTCATTTATATGTTCCAAATTTGAGAAGTCTTTTAAGCAAAACTTCTAGAAGCCAAATACGGATGATGATGGCAGTGATTGTGCACCAATGGAATATATAAGTAAAAAAATGCAACAACTCCCATTTTCTTGGATATTTGCAAAAATACCTTTTTTTTTATCCACATTTGCAAAAAATATTATTTTTGTGTTCATTTGCAAAAATACCACTAATTATGATTTTTTAGAGCTTAAATTTTAAAATTCTAAACCCTAAAAAATCTTTTGATCCCTAAAACCCCTAAAACCCTCAAAACTAAACCCTAATACAACATAATTAAGACAAACATAAATAATATAATGAATAAATAATTTTAAAAACGTGGCATTTTTGTAAAGATTATAAAAAAATAATATTTTTTATAAAGTGACATTTGAAAAATGACATTTTTTGAAATTTCTCCTTTTTTTTAGCTACATATCAATATCTCTTAATTTTTATATGAACCACTCTTTTCCCTTTTCTTTTCACGCGAATAACTTGCAAACTTTGTTGATAGAAAAAAGCAAAATAACTTTCAAACTTGAAATAGTTTCTTTACAATACCTCGAGGGATCAAAACAACTTATGTTTTGCATGTTTAGAATTAAGAAAAATCAATCTAAACTACACCAACTATAGGCAATATATTGCAAACCATAACAAATATAGAAATGTTATGTAAACTATACAAACAAATATATAATACATGGTGACATACACCAACTATATGTAAACATATTAAAAACAAAAAATTGGACTTTTTTGATTAAAAATCATATTTTTTTAAATAGATATAAAAACAAAAAATTTCAAAAATTTTCTAAGAATTCAAATCATTAATAATTTTATAGTTTCAGTTTTATTTTTTTTTAAAATAATTGTAAAATCCTAAAATTTCTAAAATTAAAAAATTTCAAAAAACAACTAAAAGAATTCCCAAAAATCTCAAATTTAAAAAAAAACATAACTTAAACTTTAATTTAAAATTTTAATTATGTTTTCAGTTTTAATTTCGAAAACCAATTAAATTTAAAAAAATCACAAAATTTATAATAATACAAAATTTCAAAAATCTAAAAATTTGTAATTCATTTTGAATACCGGGCAACGATGCGGTCTTTTTTTCACCATTTGGCCAACCATAAAGTTTTCAAAATTTAATTTGGGATTTTGGAATTTCCATAATCGCGAAATGAGGGATTTTTCAAAATTAAATTTGGTTTTCAAAACAAAAATTAAAAAGATAATATATATTTATATATATAAATAAACTTCTTATGTTTTTGTTTTGTAAATATACGTTTTTTGGGATTTTTTTGTTGTATTTAGAAATTTAATTTTTAGGTAATTTTAGAAATATGTAAATTTATGATTTTTTTATTTATTTCAAAACCGATTTATTTTTAGTTTTTATTTAAATTTTATTATTAATTTATGGCTTTTTGTTGTTTTATGGATTTTAATGTTTTTAATTTCTTTTTGGAGTTTTTTTGTTAAATGGTTTAAAAATAAAATAATTAGAGATTGACACTTAATTTTTTTTTTAAATTATCAAAAACGTCTAATTTATAGTTTTTAACATGTTTACATATAATTGGTGTATGTCTCTATGTATTATATATTAGTTTGTATAGTTTAAAAAATATATTTATACTTGGGATGATTTGCAATATATTAGCTTATAGTTCGTATAGCTTAGATTGATTTTCTTAGAGAATAGAAAACGTAAAGTAGGTTTTTGGACAACAAAAAATTAAAGAGGTTATCTTAGTAATTATTTTTAAAAAGTAGATTATTCTAGATAAATTTTTCATGATTAATTACAATACCTATGTAACATCTAGTCATCTACATATTACCTCTTTATTTATTTTTCATTTTTTTGAAATATGAAAATATTCTATTAAACATGGTGAAATTTCATTTTAAGATACAAGGGTAGGATACGATTGTAAGGATGAAATATTAAACCAATGTCTACAAAAACGACATCGGAGACAAACACTACAACCTAAAATTCAACATAAACCTCTATATCGTGGTTTAATTTCTCTTCGGTAAAAAAACTAAATATTATACTTTATTGAAGAGGAAAATTAAAGCATAAATGAGATAAAATGATCTTTTAACTTATTGTCCAGAAAAAGAAAGAAGCCACCAATCCCTCTTTCATCATCATAGATATCCAATTCCCACTAACTCACATCTAGAAGCACTAACTCTCTCTCTATCTTGTAAGAAACTTTAGTATCACACACAATTGAGCTGAAAAAGACCATTTATTAATGAGGAAGGGTTTGGCTATATATAGCCTTACAACTGGAACTGAATCAAACTAAAAACTAGGAACAGATAAGCTACAACTACGGCCTAAAGACTCGGACATTATTAACTGCAGAAACAAACTCTATTGACTGCATAAAGCAACCCACGACTTATTCAACTAAAGCTAAAAGACCAATTCAACTCTAATACTCCAACATACCCTCCCTTAAACTGGAAATGCTAGCAAAAGCATCCAGTTTAATCTTCTTGTCCCTGCATTCCATGTAAGCTCCTTAACTTGTTAAATATCTCAAGCTTCACAGGCTTTGTGACATCTGCAAATTGATCCTCCCTTCCGCAAGACACCAACTTCACCACTTCTTGTTTTGCGAGATCACACAAATAATGGTACTTCACATTGATGTGTTGTGTACGTCTAAAAACTAACGTACCTTTCAAGTATGTTAACACGCTCTTTGCAGCGAGCATTTGCTCTTCCCTTGACTTTGCCATGAACAGAGAGATCAAACACCTTACGTACATCATATGGAGCATAAGTGACCCTGTTTCATTTTTCTCAATACCTTGTAACTCACACCACATGGTCTCCACGTTCTTCGCATCCACCGGTGAACTCTTAAGATGCCATGTTTCATTCTTCTCAATAGCTTCTAACTCACACCTCATCGCCTCCAGCCATTCCTCTTCTTTACATGTTTCAAGAGCCCCATCTTCTTCACGGGAAGCACCATCATCTCCACCGATTTCATAATTGGCCAAGTATCCTTGTCTTTCCTTCTCCCTTGTGCTCCGTATCTGAACTGTTTCGGCAGCACCAATACTTGTATCTTCAAATTGATTAATAGTGACGAGTCTTTGTTCCTCTTCTTTGTCATCTGTCTCATCTCTCTTTATTTCTTCCTCAGATGTCTCCCAATCCCAGCATTCCTCCTCTTCAAATGAAACTTGAGCCATCAAAAGTACGTCCTCCTCCAATTCTGCATAATATGCTCCCTTCTCCCAATCAGGACATTCATATTGGAAATGTCCTAATTTATGACACTTAAAACACTCAATGGATGCCTTGTTTGGCATAGCTCTTCCTCGACCTCTGCCACGGCCGCCTCGTAAGCTACCTCGTCCTCTTCCGTAACTGGGACGTTCGTCTTGAGACACATTTAAGACATGTTCCTCCTCCTGAGGTTCTTGCATCCTTCCCTCATGAACCAACAAGCTTCCATGTAGCTCATCAATAGTTAGCGTACTCAGATCATTTGATTCCTCGATTGAGCACACAACGTAATTGAATTTCCTTGTTAATGATCTGAGTATCTTGCTCACAATTGTGCTCTGCTCCACGCTTTCTCCATTGATCTTCATTTTGTTTACCACAGAAAAGGTTCTTCCCAAGAAGGTGTCTATCTTCTCGCCTTCCTTCATAGCGAGTAACTCGAACTCTCTTTTCAACGCCTGGAGTTGTGCTCGTCTCACCTTTGTTGAACCTTGATACTTCCTTTTCATCGATTCCCAAATTGCCTTTGAAGTTCCTTTGTCAAGGATTGTTTCAAGAATTTCTCTGTCAATGGCCTGAAACAGAAAATTCTTGACTTTGAGATCCTTGAGCTTTGCCTCTTCCATAGCTTTTCTCTGAGCTTCATTCGCTGGTGATGACCCGATCGCCATTGTCGGAATCCCTTCTTCCACCAGGCTCCACATCTCTCTACTCCTTAGAAAGTTCTCCATCGTCATTGACCAAAAGTCATAGTAGCCATCGAATTTCGGAATAGCCGGCTGCACAAACTTCTCGGATGATGTTGACATTTCTTTGTTCTTCTTTCTCTCCCTTTTTCTTTTTCCTTTAAACGACTCACTCTTTCTCTCACTCCTCTTTCTCTCACTCCTCTTTCACTCACCACTCACTCGTTTTTTTCACTCAATGATATTTCATTTGAAATGGCTCTGATACCACATGTAAGAAACTTTAGTATCACACACAATTGAGCTGAAAAAGACCATTTATTAATGAGGAAGGGTTTGGCTATATATAGCCTTACAACTGGAACTGAATCAAACTAAAAACTAGGAACAGATAAGCTACAACTACGGCCTAAAGACTCGGACATTATTAACTGCAGAAACAAACTCTATTGACTGCATAAAGCAACCCACGACTTATTCAACTAAAGCTAAAAGACCAATTCAACTCTAATACTCCAACATATCTCTCTCTACCTATCTATCATCTAGAAGCAATTACGTATAAAACTCTCATCTATATTTACATAATATATATATATATATATATATATATATATATATATATATCCCTTTCTTGCTTTAAGTTAATTAGGTCAAAACCATTTATATATAACACTACGTAGCACGCCAATTAGCTTTGAAGGTTCATCATTCAAGAATAAAGATGGGAAGGTCACCATGTTGTGAGAAAGGCCACACGAACAAAGGAGCATGGACCAAACAAGAAGACGAAAGGCTCAAAGCTTACATCAACACTCATGGCGAAGGTTGCTGGAGATCCCTTCCTAAAGCCGCCGGACTTCTCCGTTGCGGCAAGAGCTGCCGTCTCCGATGGATCAATTACCTCCGACCTGACCTCAAACGAGGCAGCTTCACCGAGGAAGAAGACCACCTCATCATCCACTTCCATAGCCTTCTTGGCAACAAGTAAAACTCTCTCTATTACACATGCAAGTCGAGATTAAAGCTATACAAGAAATGATTCATTCATGATTAAGGTTTATTTTGAACAGATGGTCGGTTATAGCTGGGAGATTACCTGGAAGAACCGATAACGAGATAAAGAATTATTGGAATACTCACATAAAAAGAAAGCTTATAAATAGAGGAATCGATCCCACGACTCATAGACCACTCGTGCTCCAAGAACCATCTTCTCAACATTCTCACTTAGACCCAACTACTAACACCGTTATCTCCTTCACTTGTTCTTCTTCTTCAACTTCCTCTTCTTCTCCCGAAGAATATTTTGCTTTCCTTGGGAAACACTCAGAGAAGACCGAGGTTTTCACGTGGAAACATGAGGAGAAAAATGAGTGCCCACTTGAGGAATTGTTTCCAGATTTGAACCTAGAGCTAAGAATCAGTCTATGACACCCTATCCCTGATCACTTTAAGTCCTAGGTCTCGTGCCCTAACTTGCTCAACAAGCAATATACATGCACAAACTAAAAGGGAAAAAGAGGGGTAAGCAATTCCGGAAAAAAATTACTCAGTGAGATTGCTACCCACAACAACTCTAATATTTGGAAACAATAGGCAATCAAACACATTAAACCAGACATAGAACATGCATCACCCAACTTATTACTAGCAACATAACATTCACAACTAGCATTTCTACACCATAATCTCTTTTACTTATATATTAACTCATACTTAAACATTCCACTTTTCACATTTTCTACTTTTCTTTCCTTTTCACATTCTTTACTTTCTTTACTTTTCTTAAATTCACGGCGGAGCCAACCCCTTTCTCGTGTTTTGGGTCTGTCCTCCCCGTCATGGCCCTCTAAGGCCTAATGGACTACAACGGGCTTATATACGCGATCGTTCGTAGTCCAACACGCAAAGTTCTGTAATGGACTTACGTACGCGATCGTTCCCAGAACTATCCTACACTCTAACAATCTCAAACAGTACTTTTTAATCTTTAACTTCATTTAACTACCAAACAATTTCTACACATCAAACAATCTTTACTAACAATCAGCAAGCATCAAATATTCATATACTTAGCACATATAATCAACAATATCACATTCCATTCATAAACTAACATGTAAGAACATCTAGTGTTGACTAGTATTAAAGTAATCTAGACAACACCCTCACCTTAGCCTTTATGGATAGATTGACATGGAAGAATGAACATGGAAGAATGAGCTACTGCAAATCTGCGATTAGGATCCCATGTTTAACATTCCATTATTAAACTTCCTAAAATGTTTATCAGTTCGGCCAAATTATACCAGTCAGAAGAAAACAGCTATAACTTCTTACTCGTACCTCAGATCAAGACAAACTTGGTGCCTCTAGAAAGCCATGACTTGGAGCTTTCCAATGATATAGATATCGTCTTCTGGGTCCTTTCAGAACGACAGGAAATCAGCTCACAAATTTTCTAATCGGATATGAAAATAAGAATTCCAGTTTCAAAAACAGTGATGTTTCTCAATATTGAAATACGAATTACGAGCAGATCATACATCGTAATTTAGAACCGAAAGCTTCTAAAAAAACTAGAATCCGTGATCTTTCTAACGACGTCCATATCAACATCTAGTTCTTCTAGACTTGGCCGGAAAACGTATGCGAAGTCGGCTGGTCGTATACTCACTCTGTACCGATCAGTCCAAGTAAAACATCCATAACATTCATTCCATAACACCGAATGACAAACTTCATTCAAATATTACTAGATCAGAGAGTTAAGAATCTGTTTAGCAAATATAAGTTTCATCCGATCATTGACGAAACTGCAGCGTAAATTCTCCTCTGACTGGTCGAAAACTATCACTGCAAATAACAACTACGAGAAAACATCCATAACTTTCATATCACAATTTCAAATGACAAACCGCTTTCTGCCTTGGGTAAATAAGAGAGTCAAAAAAGTCCTTACCAATATTCATATCGATCCGAATGGATTTGATCCTTGGTTTCTATTCCTCACCGAAACTGGTCAAATCTGCGGTTGTTCGAGAATAAGACATATCGCGACAGTTGGAAAGAACAGGCCATAACTTTCACCACAAAACTTGGATCGAGACGTTATTAGATTTTCTGGAAAGCTCAATACTTTCAATTGTTTATGTAAGTAACTTCACTACACAATACTTTCAATTGTAAATTAAAAAAAAAAACTCAAAATATCACCTAACAGAGGAAATGATGTACTTGATAAGAAAACAATCTAATGAAATGCTAAAATCGTAATTTGAATAAGATTTATGAGAAGTATAGAGTGAGTGTTGTAGTTCGCTTTCCATAAATAAATATATGAAACATGTATGCAAGAAAGAAAGAGGAAATTAAAATTAAAAACCGATGGAGATAATTTTTGACCTCTTTTGGTTTTTGATTTGGTTCGGTTAGAGATAACTGAAAGGTTATCCGATTTTTTTTAAAAAAATTGAAAATTATAGTTTTTTTTGTCGAAATTTGGAAATTATAGTTATGTATAAATTTTAATTGGTTAACTAGCCTGAGCTAACCGGATTTAACAAATTTAATTAAAATAAACCCAAATTTACATCCAAAACGAATATTTTCATAACCGAATCGAACAATAGTTGTATCCAGTTATTTCATTAAAAAAAAAAACCAGAAAAATCCAAAAACCAAAATTGTGCCCAGCCCTAAGGAATGGAGCCTTTTACGGCTAAGCGTAATTTTGAAAACACAACCATTTCTTAAATTTTAAACCTTCATGACATCCAAAATTGTGAACCCATCAATAGTGAGATCCGAGTTGTCCGCACGAAAAGCATAAGGGCAACTACTACTTCCTCCTTTTCATAATAGTTGTCATTTTAGATTTAATTTTTTGTTTCATATTACTTGTCATTCTGCAATTTCAATGCACATTTATGACTAATTTTTTCTATTTTTATCCCTACTTTTAAGCTTATTAATTATTCATATCAAAATAAAATATTGTATTAATTAGGGATAAAATAGATTTTTAATATATTTTCTTAATGACAAATATTTTGAAATGGATGGTGTATTTTCTTTTGTATAAAAAAAATAAACAAACTGATGGTTTGAGTTTTTAAAAGGGAAAATTATAAAAATAGGCCAAAAAGTTAAAATTAAAAAATTAGTCCACGTTTTTTTAAATTAAGAAAATAGTCTAATATTGACATATTTGTCCCTCTTTTAAGTTCGTATATGTTTGACGTTTTCGTTCGTCTCCGCTTTGTTAGACTATTTTTTAATTTTGAGATATGTTTTCTGTCTTCGTTCGTAGAGATAAACAATTCATTTGTTTATCTTTTAAATCATGAATGCTCTTGCTTTGACTGGATCACCGTTCATATACAACAGAGCTTTGAAAAGTAGACAAATAGATTTTTGATTCAGCCAATAGACACACACACATAACTGAGAACAACCTAATATTTGTATTCTCATAACAACAAAGACACACACATAACTGAGAACAAACAGAGAACACAACAGACAAAGAAAAAAAAAGAGTATTGAGAAATTGGGCAATGTTGATCAATGCAGCAACCACTTATTTACTCTGACCATTATTATCAAGACTTAAGCAAATTCTATTATCCCAGAGGGAGTCAAGTTTAGCAAGTCAATTGAACCGCTCAGGTTTCAATAGTGAATTAGCACAAAAAACAAATCATATATCAATTCAAAAATATTAAAAAAGATTTTGATGGGGACGAACGAACAAAATCAAGAGCACAAAACTCGTCAAATTTTCAGACAGATGTAGAACAGAAATATATCAGTTGATATTCGAAAAATCAAGGCACAAACCGAGAAGGCAACATAGTAAAATTGATCGAAATATAGAAATATCATATCTGTTTTGTTTTTTTTTTTCTAATTATTTTCAGTATGGCTTAATTGATATTTTTACATTTATTTGACCTATTTTCTTTAATTTCAATAGATTTAGCCTATTTTTTAATTATCTAAATAAATTGGCCTATTTTATTAATTCTCCCTTAAAATCCACTTTCTTTTCCTTCAAGTTTCACGATCAATAAATGATAAAATAATAGTTTGTCTATTTGTTAATTTTTATACAATTGAAACTTGATTTAGTTAATAATATTAATATAAGAGCAAGTTGAATAATTGAAAGTTGTATACATTTCTTCTCTTCAACCTTTTATCAAAGTAGAAGACGAACAAGAAAAGCAGATCAAAATCGGATATCTCCTTAAGGCTTACTGATGGAAGAAACAAACACAAAGACGTAAGAAAATATATAAAAAATTTTAGTCTTTCGTATATAAATTTTGAACAGCTATGTATGTATGTATATGTACAAATATAAATATATTAGGTTTCTATTGTTGATTTTATTTTTACAGAGTTGAAGATGTTGAGACTGTTGATGTTTATACAGCAAAAGGTTTGCTTAGTGTTGGTCATCATCGATATCTCGATGTTAGGTACATAAAGAAAATATCATTTTGTTTTAATATATTCTTGTACATGTGGATATCTATATATGCGTATTCTAATGATCTTTATTGTTGAATGGTGATAATTGTAGGACAAATGAAGAATTCGCCAAGGGCCATGTTGAGGATGCGTTGAACATTCCTTATATGTTCAAAACAGATGAAGGTGATTCTAGATTTTGTGTATTGATAATTTATGTGTATTGATAATGATCTCAAGAGCATACATATATAGCAAGCGATTAAACGAGAATCTAGAGAAAATTTACAACTAGCTATAACTATCTTTGCGCCTCTGCTACGGAATTGAAAACAACAACTTTCGAATGTGCATATCTTTAGGAATATGGTGTAGTTAGTGAACCGAATGTAAACCAACACAAACCAAAGTCAGACCGAACTCCAATAACCAAATTCCAATAATTTATAATTACAATAAAACTTCTATAAATTAATAATGTTGAGACTTTGAAAATTTATTAACTTAAAGAGTTATTAATTAATCGATAAATTAATAAATATTTATTTATAGAGAAATATTTGTTTTAGGTAAGATTTTCTTTAAAAAAAATCAATTGAAATTATATTAAAAAAATAATTAAATCTATTTGTAAAAATGATATATATTAACTCAAGATTCTAATTTATACTTTTGGTTTTTGCAATATAATGAATGTTAACATCATAATATACTACTCATCTAAAAATAATACAAATTATTAAGTACAAACTTTAGAAAAACCATGATTATTCACAAGTTTTTGATACATATTATGATACATTTGAAAAGAGTTATGTGTACATAATCAATTATCGCCTCTATAAATTTTCAAAAGTTTTGGATATCGATAAAACAATCATAAAATATTTTTAGATATAATAAGGAGAACATAAAAATTACTAAAGCCAAAAAAGTTATATATATATATATATATACACACACAATTATACATGATTATTAATTTACACTATTATTGGGACCATATTTTATATAGGAATTTCAAAAAAATTATTATTTTATCATCTTATCGAATTTTGTTAATTTTTATATTGGTCCGACTCGGGACCAGAAAAATTTATTAATTTTGGTGATTATTAATTTATAGAGTATTAATTTATAGAGGTTTTATTGTAATAAAACTCAAAAGCCCATTGTGAATGGTTTGCAGGTAGGGTTATAAATCCTGATTTTCTTTCTCAAGTGGCGGTTTGCAAGAAAGATGAACATCTAACTGTGGTTAGAATCTAATATTGTTTAATTGAGTATTATTTTCTCTTAATTATGATTAAAGAATTTTCAAAACATTAATTAGACTGAGATTTTAGTTAGACCGTTTCCTCATACTTTGAACTCTACGGTGAAGGCTTGTAACGCTGGAGGAAGTGGAAGTCGTGCTTGTGTTGACCTTCTCAATGAAGTGAGTTATATATATTATTATATATCACTTAATAACAGCTGTATCTACACAAACATTCGCCGTATTTATGTGTATATAAGCAAAACCGCCTCAAGCTATGTGTAGATTGTGTTTAAATTTTATTAAAAGCCTATTCATCTGGTAAAATATTTGTTAATAATAATAGATCCTAGTTTATATGAATACTAGAATAGCACCTGCGGGGTAAAAACACTAAGGATTATTAATAGAAATATTTAAGTTTTAATGAGAAATTTTAAGAAATGTTATTTTTCAAGTGCCATTTTTTCAAAATATTTTCAAAAAAGATACTTTTTTCAAAATTATATTTGCTAAAATGATACTTTTTCAAAATTATATTTGCATTATATAATTATCAATATTTTCTTTTGTGATAATTTATAAATAGTTTTATATATTTCTTTAGTTTGGCTATGCATATCTTAAATTTTTAAACTGAGATTTGTATATATTTTTTATCTTGTGTTTTTTTATAATTTATATAATGTCTTCTTTGATCATTTGCTTTTTTTTTTCTTAATGAAAATTTATATTCTTTATATTTATTTTTACGGTTTATTTTAAGTCTATTTTCTATCTTCATTTTTTTATATATTTTTTGGACTCCTAAATGTGTTTTCTCCTAATTCGTTTGACTATTAGAAATTTTATTTTTTTCTTAATTTTTTTTGGACTATTAGAATTTTGGGACAATTGCAAAAATGCCACTAATTATGAATTTTTAAACATAAACCCTAAAAAATGTTTTTGACCCCTAAAACCCTCAAAACTAAACTTAATGCAACATAGTTAACCCGAACATAAATGATATAAATAGTTTTTTTTTTGTTGAAAAGTGGTATGTTTGAAAAGATTTTGAAAATGTAGCATTTTTAAAAGTGGCACTTGAAAAGTGAAATTTTTTAAATTTCTCTAGAATTTTTCATTTTTATTATTTGGTTAGGTACTTGATATTTAATTTGTTAGTTTTCCATTTTTAATTTTACTTTTCTTAATTAAATTTAAATTTTAACACATGTCATCATCCGATCAACAGTAAACACGTGTCACGATCTCGTGAGTTATAATTTTGTCGATGTGTCGCGCTCTCGCTGAACGCATTCAACTTTACATAATAAGACTCGCGTTTATACGTGGATAAATACTATAAAATTAATAAAATAAAAATAAAAATTTTAATTAGTACCCGTTAAATTTTCAAAATACTATTTAACGTGGATCTTAAAACCAGTAAAAATCAATTTATATCATAATTCGCATGTTCATGCATGCAAATCCAAAAATATATTATCAGAATTTAAATCATATTCTTTAATTACAGAGAAAAAATATACTCCCTCTGTTCCATAAAGATAAATTTTCTGAAATTTTCACACATATTAAGAAGAATATTTAATCTACCATCAATTTTCACAATAAAAAAATTTCAAGAAAATCTAACCAATAGTGTTTTAATTTTTTTTTTGAATCTATATTTTTTATCATTAAATGATAAAAATGCATTTAAAACACTAAAAATTTTATCTTTGTGGAACAATTTTTTTTTGGAAAAAAAATTATCTTTGCGAAACGGAGAGAGTATTTTAACTCATTATGGATATTTATGATTATGTGTTCGAAAATAAAAATAACTAAAATACTACCCCCTTCCTAAAAGAAATATGTTTTTGGAGGTTTTACACATATTAAAAAAAAAAAATTAATGATCCATAATAAATATATTGATTTCTGCAATAAAAGGTTTTTAAAAACTTTCAACCAATAGTATTTCAATAATTTTTTGAAATTTGCAATTTTTATCACTAAATGATAAAAATGCATAGAAAACATACAAAAATCTATCTTTGTGAAACAAAGTTTTTTTGTAAAATACTCCCTCCGATTTCAAATAATTGATTTTCTAGAGTTTTCATACATATTAAGAAAACATATTAATTCTTAACAATAAATACATTGTTTTTTGTGTTAAACAATTTTCAATAACTTTTTGCCAATAGTAATTCAACAAAATCTATTAATATGTTTTGAAATTTATAATTCACCATCATTACTTAATAAAAACTGCATAGATTTTGTAAAACATCAATCTTTTAAAAACAATTTGTTTTTCTAGAACATCAACTATATGAAAACGGAGGGAGTATTTATCTTTTAGGAACGGTGGGAGTATATAGTTAAATCAGAAAAGAACATGCGAAATTATGTTATAAATTGAACTTTATATCATAATTTGCATGTTCATGCCTGCAAATCCAAAAATATATATCATGCATGCAAATGCATAATTCGCATGGTCATGCATGCAAATCCAGTAGAAATCAATTTATATCATAATTCGCATGTTCATTCATGTAAATCCAAAAATATATATCATGCATGCAAATGCGAATTTTTATTGAACTTTTTGTTTTGTTCGATCGGTTACATGTATAGGTTTTGTTCGTCTTTTCTTCTGGATCGTTGTAGCAGATTTTCTGAGAGGATACTATTTAACGTGGATCTTAAAACCAATAGAAATCAATTTATATCATAGTTCGCATGTTCATGCATACAAATCCAAAAATATATATTATCTAAATTTAAATCATATTCTTAACAACAGAGAAAATATATATTTTAACTCATTATGAATATTTATGATTATGTGATCGAAAATAAAAATAACTAAAATATTACTCCCTTCCTAAAAGAAAGATGTTTTGGAGGTTTTACACATATTAAGAAAAATAATTAATGATCCATAATAAATATATTGATTTATGCAATAAAAGGTTTTTAAAAACTTTCAACCAATAGTATTTCAATAAATTTTCGAAATTTGTAATTTTTTATCATTAAATGATAAAAATGAAAACATACAAAAATCTATTTTTGTGAAACAAAGTTTTTTTATAAAATATTTATTTTTTAGAAACGGAGGGAGTATATGCTTAAATCATAAAAGAATAAATTTGTCCAGGTTACTATCTTTCTCTTACATCATTCAGATTCTGACTTGTTTGACTCAGAAATTGATTTATGAGAGGGAAGGTATGATTGATGATCATAAGAACTGCTCACTCTAGTCTTCTAGTTTTTTATTCTTGTAAGGCGGAATGGGCACATGAAACTGGGACATCTTGTGTGGTCACTATACATGTGTGTATTTGGAGATCCTATCTCTTATTTGGTGACAGTAGTTTGGTCTTTCAGCTATTTACGATTCTGCTGGATCAAGTTTTCATATGCTCTTCCATCGCTGTGTTAATTGTTTCAGGAGCAAATCAAGGATCAAGTTGCAAACATGAATCTCTGGCCTAAGACCCTTGTAGTTCCAATCCTTGACCCTGCGAAGTATGCCGATCCACCCTTTTTCCATTGAATAATTAATCCATGTCTTAAACCTTCATCGTTGCTTAACAAATCTATAATATATAATCTGCAGAGCGTTTAGAAGGCCTGTTGGAATCGTCCATGTGAAAGTGGTGAAGGCTGTTGGGCTGAGGAAAAAAGATCTGATGGGTGGGGCAGACCCATACGTGAAGATCAAGCTCTCTGAAGATAAGGTTCCGTCTAAGAAGACAACCGTAAAACACAAGAATTTGAATCCTGAATGGAATGAGGAGTTCAAATTCTCGGTCAGAGATCCCCAGACTCAGATTCTAGAGTTCAATGTGTATGACTGGGAACAGGTAAAGAAGCTATCCAGGGTGAACATGGAGTAGGATACATGTATGTATTTGCTAATATCTCGTCTTTCCAATGCAGGTTGGGAAGCACGATAAGATGGGTATGAATGTTTTAGCGCTGAAAGAAATGGTTCCTGACGAACATAAAAGCTTCACCTTGGAACTGCGCAAGACTCTGGAGGGCAGTGACGATGGGGGGCAGCCTGACAAGAACAGGGGGAAGCTGGAGGTTGAGCTCTTGTATAAGCCATTCACAGAGGAAGAAATGCCCAAAGGATTTGAAGAAACACAATCTGTGCAGAAAGCTCCAGAAGGCACACCGGCTACTGGAGGAGTGCTTGCGGTGATAGTGCATTCGGCTGAGGATGTTGAAGGAAAGCACCACACCAATCCTTACGTACGCATCTATTTCAAAGGAGAGGAGAGGAAAACAAAGCATGTGAAGAAGAACAGAGACCCTAGGTGGGGGGAGGAGTTCACCTTCATACTCGAGGAGCCTCCAGTCCGCGAGAAGCTGCACGTGGAAGTGCTGAGCACCTCTTCCAGGATAGGTCTCTTGCATCCAAAGGTGACACACTTGAAACTCTTGCGTTTTTTACTCTCACTAACACTAACAAGGGTTTTGGTATGAATCTAAAAGTGGT
The DNA here is from genome assembly GCA_964056655.1 of Arabis hirsuta. Lineage (NCBI taxonomy): Eukaryota > Viridiplantae > Streptophyta > Magnoliopsida > Brassicales > Brassicaceae > Arabis > Arabis hirsuta. The sequence continues at coordinate 11,519,759 of OZ053313.1, forward strand.
TGTTGATGGGCAGGAAACACTGGGGTACGTGGATATTCCGGTGGTGGACGTGGTGAACAACAAACGCATGAATCAGAAGTTCCACCTTATTGATTCTAAGAACGGAAAGATCCAACTGGAGCTTGAGTGGCGAACTACCTCTTGATTTGTGATTCGATTGGAGACGAAAAACATAGAGAAAATTGGTTTGGTGTCGTTAAAAACTCTCTGTTGTTGTACAAAATGGGCTTTAACTCTTAAAACCAACATCAGATTTGCAAAGTCCCCTTTTTATTTGGAATTTGTGTGTCCTTCGACTTGTCTCCTTTGTTTTGCTATTCGGTAGTTATCTTATGGTTTCCACTTCTAATATCCATGCAAGAGAAAATAGAAGAAACAAGAAAACATCATACTTGCAACAAAATAAGACTAATAGAGTTTTTAATTAATTGTTCTTGGGGATTCAAAGAAGAAAGCGAACCACATCCTAGATAATGCCAGTGAAGCAATTTGAGGATCCTCTATTTCATTCCTTGGAGCATCCTTAACCGTGATACTTTAATAATGTCTTAAAGTGTGAAAATGATTAAAATATAATAAATGTTTATGAACTTATGGAAAATGTTCTATGTAATGAGTTTTTAGACATTTTAATGAAATGTGTCTCGATGAAATTAATATTAAAAAATGAGTTTAGACACTTTAAAGGATTTATGATTAAAGATGCTCTTATCGGGAACTGGAATTTGAAATCAATTATACGAGTAAAACTTTGTCAAGTCAGTTTCTATTTTCTTCTCAATCTAACTTGGAGTAAAGTTAAATTGAATTTCATTATGCAAGTTCATATAGATAAAACATGAAGAGAGGCTTATACCTATACAGAGACCTTCATTATTACTTTTTCGTTTTAGCTTAGAAGGAGAACGTAGAGAGATTAACCATTCAAAATATTATTTTGAATACTACGTAAGCAACTACATCACGACCCATTTAAGACAATATCTTACTCTTTGCCTTTGGATATTTTTTTGGCTGGTCGAGAAAATGACAAATTGGTAATGCTAGTTTTGTAATCGCAAATTGCTTTCTCAATCAACGTAATCTGAAATGATGTATTATTATTCTTTCATCAACCAATGTTTATGTACATGTAAAAAGTCCAATTACTTCATTCGTTTGAAATTTTCTTATGGTGATTTCTCTATTAATCTTAACGCTATATACAACTTTAAACATTTTACAAATTAGTGTTTGTTTCATTTTCTATGAGAAAAAATGAATGAAATGACTAATCAAGTAATTATAGTTGCAATTTGTAGTCGGCATCATTAAAGTGTAGTGATTCTATGTTCCAAATTTGAGAAGTCTTTTAAGCAAAACTTCTAGAAGCCAAATAAGGATGATGATGGTAGTGATTGTGCCATGTGAAGATGAAACCGTGATGACCAAGATACTGAAGTCAAGACAAAGAAGATATGACATAACTCATGTTTAACTGCATTAGACGTAAATCACATTGCAGTTAACTAATGCTTTTGGGACCACTTGTGAAGAAACGACTACAAGGCCAGCAAGGCATAGTACAAGTTGTCTTCTTGTGATTTTTCAAATGGTGAGTCTTCTTTGTCTGAAGGTACAAATGTGATTCAAGGTGATTGCTTTGGCCTGGAAGAAAATTTTGTTTGTTTTAGGTCATACTATGACCTGGAAGGTGTCTCCTTATAAAAGGCACATCTTAGTGATATGAGAGCGTTACGGATTGAGAGATAGAGAAAGAGAGAAACTTTGTATAGTATAAGCTTACAAGAGTGTTCTCCAGACATAGAAATAGCTTGAATGTGCATCAAGTGCTAGTGAAGGACATTGAGTGTGAAACACAAAGAGATTTCTATTGTATAACTCTATCTAAAGAATCTAGTGAATTCCGAGTGTGACTCGGCCAGACGTAGTGACCCTTGTTAATGGGCATGAACTGGATAAAGTTGTGTGTGTTCTTGCATCTCATTCATTTCATACCAGTCTAAACAACAACTCATTACAAGAAAGAAAGTCTCAAGCTTTCTCTGTTTTGTGTTCTACCTATCTCTGCATTTTTCCTCTGTTTTACAAACGGCAAACTTATGTTACACTTCTGCTTGGTTTGTTTGAGTCTTCTCTCAAGGAAAATCAACGCCTTAGCCTCAAATGAGTACAAGCCCTGGACATGCAACTCATGTGCAGGTATCACCTGCAATACATGATCAAATGGATGAGGTTGAGGTTGATATAAGTCAGTCTCCACTGATTTATCATCTGGTGCACCAACCAGATTTGATGATGATGATTACTTTGCTGAGGCCTTGTACACTGCAGAAGATGGTGGAGGAATTGAACCTGCAGATTACAAAGAAGCAAGGAGAAATTCAAATTGGGAGAAATGGAAGCTTGGTATGGATGAGAAGATGGAATCTTAAACAAAGAATGACTCCTGGACAGTGGTTAAGAGGCCTGCAAATCAAAAGGTTATTGGAAACAGATGGACTTCAAGTATAAACTTGGAATTCCTGAAGTTGAAGCACCAAGATTCAAAGCAAGATTGGTAGCAAAGGGATATGCACAAAAAGAAGATGTTGATTACCATGAAGTGTTTTCACCAGTAGTCAAGCATGTGTCCATAAGAATACTACTCTCAATTGTTGTTCAAGAAGATCTTGAATTGGAGCAGCTTGATGTGAAAACCGCTTTCTTCTTGGAGAGCTTAGAGAAAATATTTTCATGACTCCTCTTGAGGGTTATGAGTCATTGTTTAAAGAAAATGAGGTGTGTTTGTTGAACAAGGCATTATACGGTCTCAAGCAAGCTCCAAGGCAATGGAATGAGAAGTTTGATAATTACATGGCATAGATTGGCTTTGTAAGAAGTCAATATGACAACTGTGCATATATAAAAGAATTTCTTGATGGTTCATTGATGTATCTGCTCATATATGTGGGCGATATGTTGGTGGCTGCTAAAAACAAGGATGTTATAGCTCAGCTAAAGCAAAAGCTCAATTTGAAGTTTGAAATGAAGGATTTGGGAGCTGCAAAACGGATCCTTGGTATGGAGATTACCAAAAACAGAGATGTTGGTACACTGTGGTTGTCACAAGAAGGATATGTGAATCAAATTCTGGAAACTTACAACATGAAAGACTCAAAGCATACTTTTAACCCTCTTGGAGCTCACGTGAGGCTACGTGCTGCAACTGCAGAAGGGCTTGCAAAGGAAGCAGACTACATGAAATCAGTCCCTTATTCAAACGCAGTAGGAAGCATCATGTATGCAATGGTAGGTACGCGTCTTGATCTTGCTTATACAGTTGGAATTGTTAGCCGCTTTATGAGTAAGCTTGTTGGAGATCGGTGGCTTGGTGTCAAATGGACATTAAGATATCTCAAAGGGACAACCAATACAAGATTGTAGTACAAGAGAAGCTGTAATTTCAAGATTGTAGGTTATTGTGATGCTGATTTTGCTGCTGATTTAGACAATAGAAGGTCTATAACCGGTTTGGTATTTACTTTTGGGGGTAGTACTATAACTTAGAAGTCTGGTCTGCAACATATGTTGCTCTCTCAACAACAGAATCTGAATACATGTCTTTGACAGAGACTGTGAAAGAAGCACTATGGTTCAAAGGTTTTCTGAAGGAATTTGGTTATGAACAGAAGACTGTGGAGATCTTCTGTGATTCTCAAAGTGTTATTGTACTCTCCAAGAAAAATGTGCACCATGAAAGGACAAAGCACATTGATGTCAGATATCACTATATCAGGGAAGTGATTGCAAGAGGTGATATTGATGTGGTGAAGATATCAACAGAGAAGAATCATGTTGATATATTTACAAAGACTTTGGATGTGGAAAAGTTTCAAACTGCTTTGAACTTGCTTAGTAAAACTCATAGAAACCGAGTCAGAAATCCGGTAACTAGTTTCAAGAAACCGCACTCTCTCTTTAGCTCATTAGAAGAAATGGTTTAGTCATCATGATTTCAGGTGGAGATTTGTGAAGATGAAACCGAGATGACCAAGATACTAAATTCAAGACAAAAGAAGATATGATGTAACTCATGTTTAACTGCATTAGACGTAAATCACACTGCAGTTAACTAATACTTCTGAGACCACTTGTGAAGAAACGACTACAAGGCTTGCAAGGCATAGTACAAGTTTTCTTCTTGTGATTTCTCAAATGGTGAGTCTTCTTTGTCTGAAGGTACAAACATGATTCAAGGTGATTGCTTTGGCGTCTGAAAAAAATTGCGTTTGCTTGAGGTCATACTATGACCTGGAAGGTGTCTCCTTATAAAAGGCACATCTTAGTGATATGAGAGCGTTACGGATTGAGAGATAGAGAAAGAGAAAAACTTTGTATAGTATAAACTTACAAGAGTGTTCTCTTGACATAGAAATAGTTTGAATGTGCATCAAGTGGTAGTGAAGGACATTGAGTGTGAAACACAAAGAGATTTCTGTTGTATAACTCTATCTAAAGAATCTAGTGGATTCCGATCGTGACTCGGCCAGACGTAGTGGACATGAATTGGATAAATTTGTGTGTGTTCTTGCATCTCATTCATTCCATATCAGTTTAAAAACAACTTATTACAAGAAAGAAAGTCTCAAGCTTTCTCTATTTTGTGTTCTGCATATCTCTGCATTTTTTCTCTGTTTTACAAACGGCAAACTTGTGTTACACTTGTGTTCTTGGTTTGTTTGAGTCTTCTCTCAAGGAAAGTCGACAGCTTTGAAGTCAAGAAAACTTAACCTGCACCAATGGAATATATAAGTAAAAGTAAAAAAATGCAACAACTCCCATTTTCTTTTAGCTATATATCGATCTCTCTTAATTTTCATATGAACCACTTCTTTCCTTTTTTTTTCACGCTAATAACTTGGAAACTTTGTTGATAGAAAAAAGCAAAATAACTTTCAAAGTTGAAATCGTTTCTTTACAATACTTCGAGGGATCAAAACAACTTATGTTTTGCATGTTTAGAATTACACATTACATTATTTTGTTTTGGTAACACATTGAATAGTGCAAATATTGTAAAACTAAACTGTACGATATGTCAATTTAAACAAAAGATCTGTTGGTGTTATTATATTACATAATTTCCACCATCTACCAAATAATCTTATATTAAAGTCTTGCTTTTCAAGTCTTTAGATAAAAAAAAAAAAAAAAAAAACTTATTAAAAGTTGGTTAGAGAATCATAGAAAAACACCACGAAGTCAAAGGTTTCTAGAAGACAATTACTTTTGACACAATATTTTCAAAACAATGTTTTTTATTATCATTAATCCCACTTTCCTTCAACAAACATGCTGATTGTTTGGTCCTATCAGCCTGTTTAAGGTTAACCGATTTTTTTAGAGATAATTATTAAAACAGTTTTGGAAAATAGATTAATTATTAGAATAACTTTTATTCAACTTTGAAACTCAACATAAATTATAAAAAATAAATAAATTTTAGTAACAAGTTTTTATTATGAAAATACCATTTATAATTTATAAAAAAATAAAAATTAAACATTTGTTTGAAACTGCAGCCGCGGAGGCTGCAGAAGCACCGGATCGTGCTCGGCAGAGGTGTGGAGGCTGCGAAAGTACCGGAATTTAGGTAAAAATCGGATTAAAAATCAAAAGTTAAAAAAAAACTCAAAATCTTTTGATTTTTTTATTAAAAAATGGATATATGATGTTAGATCTACTAGTTTTAGGCAAAAGCCAGTTGAAAACGAGTTAAAATGCAGTAAAAACGAGCTATAAAGTGGCTGGCCGCCATTGTTAGGGTTTGAGAAAAACTTGGTGTTGTGGAGAAAATGAAAAGTAAATTACGATTTTACTCTTTATTAAACAAATCTACCACTACCATAAATAAGAGTATAACTGGTGTTAGCATAATAGTAGAATTCAGATGACTTCAGCTGATTTGTTTACTAAACAGATTAATTCAAGAGAATAATAAGAAGACAATTGCACAAAAAGACAAAAAATGCATAATACTTTTTTCTTTCTCTAAGTATTAAATGGTTTAATTAGATTTACAGAATGTATAAAAACTATAATGTTTAGCTTAATTCAAATGAAAATAACATAAGATGAACGATTTTTGTTGCAAAAACTGAAAAAAATATTAATAAATAAGTCACGTTTATGAAATAATTCAAAAATAAATCGTTATTTTTATAACATTTCATATATTTATACGGGACAATTGTAAAAATTATTTTTGTTGTATACATTTTCAAAGATGCTACTATGGGTTTTACATTTGTAAAAATGCAACTATGGATTTTACACTTGTAAGTATTTTTCTTTTGTTGATTAATAAATTTTACATTTCAAAAAAAAAAAATAGATCATGAATATATTTGATAAATTGTTAAATAAAGCTTTTAAATTTTGTTAAAAAATAATACAAAGTATAAAAAATTGATAAAATAAATTAGGTTTAGAAGCTAATTTAATAAAAAGGTTATTATTGTTATTTGAAATTTAAAACATTTGTAAACATAAAACAATGTAAAGTGAACAAGAGTTTCTAAATTAATATTTTATAAACTTAATTAATTATAATAAACTTATTATGCCAGATTCTGTAACATTCAGTTGTTACCATTTGAATTTACAGTTTTTCTGCCAGATTCTGCAAAAAAACACCAAAAATTCAGCCATATTCCGCAATTCAGCCAGATTCAGCCGTTACCATTTACACTCTAAGTCTACCACTATTATAAATAAGTCTACCACATATTATAAATCTACCACTACCAAGACTATAAATAAGTCTACCATATATTATAAATCTACCACTACTATAAATAAATCTACCACTACCATAAACAAATCTAAGGTTGTTTTAGTAAAAAAGTGAAAAAATTGAATAAATCTTCCATTACAATAAATAAGTCTACCACATATTATAACTCTACCACTATTATAAATAAGTCTACGATTGCGCGAACCATCAATAAGTCTATCGATCACAAATAACTCTACCACAACTACTAATAAGTCTATCACTCAAAAATAAATCTACCATTACTGTAAATAAGTCTACGATTGCGCGAACCATCAATAAATCTACCGATCACAAAATAAACTCTACCACCACTAGAAATAAGTCTACCGATCACAAAATTAACTCTACCATTACTACAAATAAGTCTACCACATTTTATAAATCTACCACCACTATAAATAAGTTTACTATTGCGCGAACCATCAATAAGTTTAACGATCACAAAATTAACTTTACCACTACTACTAAAATGTCTATCACTCAAAAATAAATCTACCACTACTATAAATAAGTTTATGATTGCGCGAACCATCAATAAGGCTACCGATCACAAAATTAACTATACCACCACTAGAAATAAGTCTACCGATCACAAAATTAACTCTACCACTACTACAAATAAGTTTACCATATTTTATAAATCTACCACCACTATAAATAAGTCTACCATTACGCGAACCATCAATAAATCTACCGGTCACAAAATTAACTCTACCACTACTACTAATAAGTCTATCACTCAAAAATAAATCTACCACTACTATAAATAAATCTACGACTGCGCGAACCATCAATAAAACTACCGATCACAAAATTAACTCTACCACCACTAGAAATAAGTCTACCGAACATAAAATTAACTCTACCACTATGAGAAATAAGTCTACCACATTATAAATCTACCACTACTATAAATAAGTCTACCATTGCGCGAACTATCAATAAGTCTACCAACCACTTAACAAATTTACCAATCGCAAATAAATCTACCATCACATGAACGGTAGACTTATTCGCTGTCTCATTAATGGCAGTTTCGTAAATACGTTTTTTACTCTTCAAAATAAATAAGACTAAAACATGTATTAATAGTTTTTCAATGTTGTTTGAGTAATTTTCAAATAATACCATCATTTTGGTCAAAAATCAACTTTTTAAAATTGTTTTAGTAAAGCTCTTTTTTTTTAATGTATGTGAAACACTTCCATATTGGAATATCCAATGGCCGAATTTATTTTTAACGCAATTGAAAAAAAAAAAAATTTGATATTTTAATTTATGAATGTTTTGGTAACTCTTGTTGTATCTTTTTTTTAGCACTTACAAAAAAGTTAATAACCACTATATGACCTATATATATATATATATATATATATAATTATTGTAGAAAGAATGGGGTTGTCAATTAAGTCTAGAATCTATTGAAGTTTTATTAGGGTTTCATATATATACTCATTCGTTCCTTTTTATAATATCCTTTTTCAATTACTTATTTGATTTTTTTTTTTTAAGTTTGTATGCAAAAGTTAGATCGTTCGATTTATTATGACGATTATTTCTCTTTTTATTTTACAATTATATTTTATAATTGGTTGAATTATTTTTAATAAATTATGAAATGATATTTTTATGAAATATATATATATATATGAAACAAAGGGAATATTTAATTTTCATTAATATAAGAGAATATTAATAGGCAATCCATTCGATAGAACCTCACAGCATTTCGTTGCACCTGCACACACAGTTTCTCCAAATCACTCATTTAACTTTACACCTACCTCCCCATTTTAATTAGTTCTCCCAAAACAAATATTATTGCTACCACCTTTGTTAAATGAATAATTCGATGTTTTAGTTTCAAAAAAAATAACATTTTGTTAAATAGTATCTACATAGAAGGAATCATTTATGAAATAGCTATGAACCATTATGTATGTGTGTGACGAGAGAGAGAGATCTAGCAAATTAAATTGTAGTATATATTTGCTTAAACTTTTAATTAATATGTAGATATCAATGATTAATTACAATACCTATGTAACATTTAGTCATCTACATATTACCTCTTTATTTTTTTCATTTTTTTTATATCTGAAAATATTATATTAAACATGGTGAAATTTTATTTTGGTATAAAAAAGTGGAATACGATTGTGAAATCCGAAAATGAAAATACTAAGCCGATATCCAAAAAACGATATCGGAGACAAACGATACAACCTAAAATCCAAAATAAACCTCTTTATATCTTCATGGTTTAATTTTTCTTTGGTAAAAAACTAAATATAATACTTTATTGAAGAAGAAAATTAAAACATAAATGAGATAAAAAGATTTTTAACTTATTGTCCAAAAAAAGAAAGAAGCCACCAAACCCTCTTTCATCATCATAGATATCCAATTCCCACCAACTCACATCTAGAAGCACTAACACTCTATCTATCTCTATCTCTATCTCTACCTATCTATCATCTAGAAGCAATTACGTATAAAACTCTCATCTATATTTACATAATATATATATATATATATATATATATATATATATATATATATATATATATATCCCTTTCTTGCTTTAAGTTAATTAGGTCAAAACCATTTATATATAACACTACGTAGCACGCCAATTAGCTTTGAAGGTTCATCATTCAAGAATAAAGATGGGAAGGTCACCATGTTGTGAGAAAGGCCACACGAACAAAGGAGCATGGACCAAACAAGAAGACGAAAGGCTCAAAGCTTACATCAACACTCATGGCGAAGGTTGCTGGAGATCCCTTCCTAAAGCCGCCGGACTTCTCCGTTGCGGCAAGAGCTGCCGTCTCCGATGGATCAATTACCTCCGACCTGACCTCAAACGAGGCAGCTTCACCGAGGAAGAAGACCACCTCATCATCCACTTCCATAGCCTTCTTGGCAACAAGTAAAACTCTCTCTATTACACATGCAAGTCGAGATTAAAGCTATACAAGAAATGATTCATTCATGATTAAGGTTTATTTTGAACAGATGGTCGGTTATAGCTGGGAGATTACCTGGAAGAACCGATAACGAGATAAAGAATTATTGGAATACTCACATAAAAAGAAAGCTTATAAATAGAGGAATCGATCCCACGACTCATAGACCACTCGTGCTCCAAGAACCATCTTCTCAACATTCTCACTTAGACCCAACTACTAACACCTTTAACATCTCCTTCACTTGTTCTTCTTCTTCAACTTCCTCTTCTTCTCCCGAAGAATGTTTTGGTTTCCTTGGGAAACACTCAGAGAAGACCGAGGTTTTCGCGTGGAAACATGAGGAGAAAATTGAGTGCCCACTTGAGGAAATGTTTCCAGATTTGAACCTGGAGCTAAGAATCAATCTTCCATGTGATCATCCTCGAAGCTCCGGAAAGGGAAGCTTGGGGTTGATGAACGGCACGGAGTGCGAAAGCGAAAGAACGAGATGCTACGTAGTTGGAGATAGCAGCGAATGTAGTAACATCGGCACTGGATACGATTTTATGGGTTTGGTAAATAATTAGACCGATTCTCCTATCTTGGATTTTATAGAGCTTGTTGTAAATTTTCTTTAAAATTATTCAGAATATATGATCATTTTTTTAATTATTTATGTAAGTAACTTCACTACCTACGTAGCATGAAGCGTCGGTGTCTTGGCGTTTCTTGCTCCGGAATCGGAAACGGGTACGGAATCGCTCGGAATCATCTCGGAAGCGCGATTCCCAAAAAGAACTGTTTGGAAGCGTGTCGAAAGCGCACGATTCTGTTATGGAAGCGACGGTGGCCGATATCGAAAGCGTGAGTTTCAAAATCTTCACATGTGATACGTGTTAAAGAAGATGATACATAATAACATATTCATAGGCTTATTAAAAAACATTTGTAACCCAACTTAGCCCATTATAAAGAATATATAACTTAATTAACAAAAAAAAAAGACTAGAAGTCGAGAAGTCAAACGAGAGTTGAGAACTCATTAGGTCATTATGCTGCTCAGTTTCTAAACTTGTTTCTAAATCCTGAACTGCAAGTAAAGAAGCAAAAGGTAATTTTAATTTTCAAATTTGTTTTCTAGATAGTAATTTAATTTATCCTCTGTTTTTGTGATTGTTTTCATAGTATTGTTTGTGTTGTTGTTTAGTTGTTCGTATGTCGTAGTGTTGATGATTATTGTTTGTCTAATTGTACTAAACTATTCATTTAATTATGCTATGTTCTAGAATGTCTCAAGATCCTTTGAATATTGACGAGTCATCTAACATAGATGACAAATCACCTTTGTGGATCTATGTGAAAAAGATTGAGAAGCTAGCTGGAGGAGGATCATGGAGGTTTGAATGCAAATTTTGCAATAATTCATATGTAGGATCTCATAGTAGGGTCATGACTCATTTGATACAAGAGGGAATTAAGGGAATTAAAGGGTGTTTAAAGGTTACTCCTCAACAAAGAGCCCACATGCGAAAATTAGTTGATGAATGCAAAGAAAGGATAAAGCGTGCAGCTCCTAAAATAGTTCCATTGCCTTCGTCATCAAGAAAATCGTCGAGTTCTTCTCTTGATTATGATATGAGCTATCAAGTTCCTAGTGCAACAGAGTCTGATCCAAAGAAGAGAAAGGGAATGGGTCCTTTGGATAAATCATTTCAGAATGAAGCTAGGGAACAATGTAATGGTGAGATAGCTAGGATGTTCTACACAGGAGGTTTATCTTTTAACCTTGCAAGAAATCTTCACTACCGCAACTCATTTGTGCGTGCATCACAAATTCCTTGATATGTACCACCTGGGTATAATTCATTGAGAACTACACTTCTTCAAAAGGAAAGAAAGAACATTGACATGCACTTGCAACCTTTGAAGAGTACATGGAAACAAAAAAGAGTTAGTATATGTAGTGATGGTTGCTGCAAATGAGAGTGGTCCTATGATGTTAAGGGCGATTAATAGTCAAGGTGAATCCAAAACCGGTGAGATGATTGCAGATTTGATTATAGAATGCATAAAAGAAGTTGGGCATGAGAATGTGGTTCAGATCGTCACCGACAACGCTTCAAATTGTGTAAAAGCTGGTGCACTTATTTTTGCCAAGTTTCCTACTATCTTTTGGACACCTTGTGTGGTTCATACATTGAACCTAGCTTTGAAGAACATATGTGCACCGTTACGAACAAGAAACAATGAAGATATGTATGAAAGTTGTTATTGGATAAAGTCTATTAGTGAGGATGTGACTTGGATCAAGAATTTCATTATGAACCATGGAATGAGGCTTGTAATGTTTACTGAGCATTGTGATCTTAAGCTCCTTACAATAGCTTCTACAAGGTTTGTTATCTCTTTTGTTAAGTTAAATCATTCATTTTAAAGTCTAAAATCATTAGCTTTGATTTGTCACAGGTTTGCTTCCACCGTTGTAATGTTAAAGCGCTTCAAAAAAATTAAAAATGGGTTGCAACAAATGGTGATCAGTCCTAAATGGGATGATTTATAAAGAAGACGGTGCGGACAGAGCAATTGCGGTGAAAAAAAAAATATTAGATGAGATGTTTTGGGATGAGCTTGAATATGCCTTATCTTTCACTCTGTCCATCTATAGTGTCATTAGAGCTGCAGATACTGATAAGCCTTCTCTTCATCTAGTCTATGAATGGTGGGAAAGTATGATACAAGATGTAAAGAAGGCTATCTTTAAAAAAGAAAGAAAACAGCTTGATGATGACTCTATTTTTTGGAATGCTATTCATTCTGTTTTGACGTCTCGCTGGAGCAAGAGTAACACTCCTCTTCATTGTATGGCACACTCTCTAAATCCCAAGTAAGTTACCTAATTTATTATCATACTTAGACTAATCACTTTTTAATTAGAGAATAGAACGCATAGGATAGTACGTATAATTATTAACTACTACGTACGTACGTAGTATGGATTATGGAATATCATTATATATGTGTGTCTTTAAGTTATTAAATAATATTTAGATAGTTTAGTAATCCTTGGATCCTTATCACATATATAATCGAGAACCAACTCCATTAGTGTGTGATGTGTGTGACGTGTGTCGATGAGGGGATCATTGTTTTTTATGTGGTTTCTTATGTAATAAATTAGCTAATTATTTATATATTTGTTGGATACAGATACTATAGTTCAGAGTGGCTTGGAGAATAGAACAATAAACAAGCTCCACATCAAAATTTGGAGGTTACTAGAGAAAAAAAAAATTGCATCATGAAGTATTTTCCAAATCAAGATGAAAGGAGAGAGGTTAATGTTGAATATTCTAATTTTTCTTTGTGTTTGGAAGATTTTGGTAGTGTCGATGCAATTCATGATATGTTTATCTTAGAACCTTTGAGATGGTGGGCAGTTCATGGATCTTCGGCACCAAAGCTTCAAGCTTTAGCATTTAAATTGCTTGGACAACCTTCTTCATCTTCATGCTGCGAGAGGAATTGGAGTACTTACAAATTCATACATTCTACAACAAGAAACAAGATTGTTCCTCAAAGAGCTGAAGATTTGGTATTTGTTCACACTAACCTTCGTCTTCTATCTAGAAGGAGTTCTGCTTATAAAGAAGGTCCCAATCATATGTGGGATGTTGGAGGTGATCAATTTGATTCATTGGATGATCTTAATTTAGGAAGACTTGAGTTTGCAGAGCTTTCTCTTGATGAACCAGAGTTGGAAGTGGTTGTGTTTGATAGAGTCGATGAAAATGAGAATGATCAGAGTAATACCAACATATGACTTTAAGTATTATTTTTTGTTTAAATGAGTTACAATATTTTCATTATGTGTTGGATTTATTGGTTAAGAGTTAAAACTTAAAAGTTTAGACATATTTTTTTAATATGAATTTATTTTTGATAAAATATTATATATATATATATATATATACACGCTTCCAACACGTACCCGCTTCCTATATTTTTGAAAAATTTCGCTTATGCGCTTCCGCTTCCGTGTACCCACTTCCGATTCCATGCAGCTTAGTTCACTACACAATACTTTCAATTGTAAATTAAAAAAAAAACTCAAAATATCACCTAACAGAGGAAATGATGTACTTGATAAGAAAACAATCTAATGAAATGATAAAATGGTAATTTGAATAAGATTTATGAGAAGTATAGAGTGAGTGTTGTAGTTAGCTTTCCATAAATAAATATATGAAACATGTATGCAAGAAAGAAAAAGGAAATTAAAGGGAGATAATTTTTCAAACTCTTTTGGTTTTTGATTTGGTTCGGTTAGATATAACCGAAAGGTTATCCGATTTTTTATAAAAAAATTGAAAATTATAGCTTTTTTTTTTGGTCGAAATTTGAAAATTATAGTTATGTATAAATTTTAATTGGTTAACTAGCCTGAGCTAACCGGATTTAACAAAATTAATTGAACAAAACCCAAATTTACATCCGAAACGAGATTCTTCTGTTTGTTTGATTTAAAAAAGATTTTCATAATCGAATCGAATCATAATTGTATCCTATTATTTCATTGAAAAAAAAAAATAAGACCTGAAAAATCCAAAAACCGACAATACGAAAACTGAATCAACCCAAACTAACTGAATGCCCAGCCCTATACCAAACTAAAACCCTATTCAATTCATTAATAATACTCAACGCACGTCTCCCTAGTCCCTACCGATTAGCCTACAATCCAACATTTTCCTATTTTTCCTTGAGCCTCCTCATCTTTTTGTGTTTATGTCGTTTTGAAGGTCCAAAAAAGAGACCAAGAAAGGTTGAAACTTTTTAAAAAAAATTCTAAGATCATGTCCATTGGAGGGGTTTTAGAACCCTTGAGAACTCTTACGTGGCAAGCGTTCATTGGTTCTGGTTAAAAAAAAAAATCAAATGAAAATTAAATTTTTTTCTTCTTTCTCGTCGAGACTCTCTCTCTCTCCCTATGTGTGAAGCCGATTCTCCGGCGATACCATCGGAATCGTGGTTTGCATGACTCGATATCGGCTTCTCTCCGTCTAGATCTCTCTGTGTTGGCGATTTTGAGAAACAAATCGGTGAATCAACTAAAATCAAAGGACAAACGAAAGGCGTTTTCTCAAACGGTGCATGAACAGATAGGTTTTCGATTTTCTTTGTAGATCTAGATGTTGTTAGATTCAATTAGGTTGATTGTTAGATTCCATTAGGTTGGTTCTTGTTGCAAATTCTAATTCTGCATTCCTGATTAACTTTTTTGACTTATTGGTATCTGTGTTGATGTAACAGCTTATAAGTGTTATCGGATGAGGAAAAGAGGGAGATTTATAACAAGTACGGTGAAGAAGGGCTAAAACAGTTTGCTGCAAATGGTGGACGATGAGGAGGAGGAGACATGAATATGCAGGACATATTTAGCCAGTGAGTTTTTATGTTCTTTTAGATTTTTCAAGTCTCTTAAAGGTGTAAATGATTGACGTTCGAGGAATTAATGGAATAAAGACCAATGGTATTGTCATTTTGATCCGATATATCTTGTTTGTTAGTTCTTGTCTCCTCTTTTATTGGAAGATCGCAATGGTTTCTCGTTAGGTTTCAACTAGTGGTTATCATGTTGAACGAATCAAGGAACAAAACAGTAGCTAAGGGTTCTATCAAGCACCAAAGTTTAGGTTTTGTAAAAACATGTAACCCATGTTAGATTAGAAATGGAGTTATTTTTATGTATGGATAGTGGATACCAATAAGGCAATAACTTTGGTAATGTTAGCATTGGTGTTCAAAATGTTACAGATTCCTAATGTAGAGAGATTATTAATGTGCCTGTTAGGTTTTTTGGAGAAGGTTCGATGGAGGAAGAAGAGAAGATTGTCAAGGGTGATGACCTGAGCTTATGAGAAAGAAGGTAAATGCATGGCTCTCTGCTTTAGATATTTGATGCAACACATCGAACTTATAGGTTTGTTCATCATCCTGTCTCTCTTTTTTTGTTACTTCTCCTTATCTAACTTGTCCAATATTGTCTAAATGATATAATCTAACTACGACTGCAGTTTGAAAACTCATCTCTGGAATATGATCCTCTCTATGACGCAGAAAAGGGCTTGCAAACTCATCTTTGGTTAGTTACGAATTTTCTGTTTTCATGTTCAGTTGTGTGTTTGCTTTCATGATCAATGTTCTGTTTGTGTAAAATCATTAATAGAAATAGTTTCATGAAATGTAATATAATTTAGATTTTATAAAATACTAGTGTATTACCCGCGCCCTGCGATTATACATTAGTATTTTATAATTTAGATTTTATAAAATACTAATGATAATGATTTTTACAGAAAATAAAAGATACTTACCATCTTAAAATCACCATATATATATATATATATATATATCTAACAATCGACAATGATTACATGAGATTATACTTAATTAGGGCTCGAGACGATATCAAGGTTGGTAAGGTTCGAGTCCCCTGCTCCGATGGATTCTTCCGATCTAGTTTCCTCCGTGAAATAAAATATTATTAAGGTCCAATCTCTCTCTTCCAACATGAACAGTCTGTTAATCTTAGTGTGAAATGTGAAGGTGGTGTGCAAATTCTCCCGAAATCTAAATTCAGAAATTGGAGTAAATAAAAGAATATCAAAATTATATACATCATGAATCTTAAACCATATTGAATTAGGTTATATAATTCTATGAGGTAAATTGCTCAATTTCTCTAGATCTCACTCTATTCTTTGTTTTTTAATGTTTTTCTTCGAGAAACTTAGAGTCTTAGAGCATGTTTATTAGTGATACAATCATAGAGTCTCAACTTATAATATTTTTATATTTTTTATTTAATTTATTTAATTATTTAAATATTAAATCACTAAATAGATAATAGATCAATAATGTAAAGAAACGTGGTAGAGACTTGCCTCAATAATCTCTTTCTCCTGAATTGCAATACCTTTTCTTATTACGTTATATTAAACTGATATCTTTAGGCGTAAACAAAAAAACATAAGCTAAATTGATTATTTACACATTAGAGTCTACGTCACAAGCTCGGTACAGTTTAGCTATTTTTAGCTTTGAAACTGATATTAATTTTGATAAAGCTAAACACAACTTTAATACTTAAAAGTTCTACGAAAAAGTCAATATTTCATTATGATCAAAAAGAGACTCATGATAATTTTGAAGAAAAGGTTTATTTTCCTCCATATCCAAATTCGGCGAAGGTAACATGTTCCATAAGTTTCGGTTACCTAAACATGTTAACTGTCTCACATTTATACTCTTCAACTCATTTAAAAGTAAGATTATATTTAATTTCCATGGCAAGAGAAAATCATGAGATCAACAGATATGTTTAGTATCACACCAAAAATTGCATTGTTTAGTTTCAGATCACAAAAATTGACATAATTAACTAAAGCACAAACTCTGTTTTTTTTCTCTGGTTTTTCTAGTTCTCCATTCTCTAATCTTAAACAAACTCTTTCCACCTGAATTGTAAATGCCTATAGATTCAATGCTAATCCACAAATCCTAAGCAATTAAACTAAGAAAACCATTTAAACAGAACATCTAAAATAGTTAGATTCTCTTTTTCATACCTTCTTTCTCTTCTCTTTTCTCATCTGATTTCTCTAAAGATAAAAGCACGACCCAAAAAAATTAAACATATGATTAAATCATAACATGTATGCATTATCGCTCTTGCATCAACACTTAAATAATAGACCACGATAATTTCTCTAAGCAAAACAACAGACCATTAGCAATCGTTAATTAATACTATAACGCAAAATACAATAAGATACTAATACAAATAACTTATCAAAATAACAAAATAGAAACCATGAACGCATAAATATTTAAGATTAAAAAAACAGACATAAAAGATGTGTTCATAGAAACGAAATATAAGCATGAAACGCACTGGTAACTCCATCATGAGATCACCAGACGAACATAGTTGCCTTAAGATGATTCAATAACCTAACTAAATATAAAATATAAGAAAGTGCATATAAACAATATGAACGTACTATGAGATGAATGGTCATAAAGCATAACAATCTAATGCCTACAATCAAATAATAAAAATAAAACATGGGAATTAGATGTTGAAAAATAAATTAACACGATCATTATACAATTGGGAAAAAAAGAAAATAACCTTCAAGATTTTGACTCTGATCCCAAACAAAACGAAAAAGATAACCTGATGAATAACAAAGACCAGAATGCTCGTCTATTAGTCATTCATATAATGAAATATTTCGAGGAAAACATGAAGTTAACTATTGACACTATTAAAAATAAACATACAGTATAACAAAAAGAGATGTAGTACACTAACCGAGCTATAAAGGATATCAATCAAGATTATGCAATTTGAAAGATCTCAATGAGAAGTCAAAAACAAAGTGAAAATTGATGAGAAATTTTTTTTTTTTTTTTGTTAAAATACGTTACAAAGCAACAATTAATCATAAATTAGATGACCTACGACATAAAGAACAATTGTAAATCTTTCCAAAGATCATATGTCGAAGAAGGAAGAATCAATATACCTTGAAAATGTCCTAAACAAAAATCCAAAAAAATATCAGTAAGATATTAAAATCATTCAAATACAGAACGCTTGCTTAAAAAATAAATTTTTGTTTCAAAATCAAGGTCAGATGTTAATTCTGACCAACGTTATCACTCTAGTGGATGTAATAGGTTTCGTATATACATTGACATCTAACTTTTGCTAAGAATCACATTTTAATAAAAAGTCCACTGTTTATCCAAAGACAAAGACACTTGGTTTTCTAAGAATCAAAACTCTCAACCACACAATAACAACACCAAGCACCTCAAGCAGACTATATAACTGTTCCGATGGATTTTTCTAGTTCTTTAAAAAAAAACACGAAACAATTGTACAAAGAAAACAAATGCTCGATATATCCAAATTCGAATCCAAGAAACTAAAAAGAGAAAACAATAAAAAAGAAAACTATGAAAACTTAAAAAAAAACATACCATTTTTAAAGGAGGAGTCTTCTCTTCGAAGCAAAAATAATGAAATCCAAAAAAAAACATAGGAAACAAAAGAGATCAATTATATTAACAGATGTACTTTCTTGAAGAACAGAATCCCCACGCATCACACAAACCATAAGAACCTGCCTTGAAAACATCTTCAAAGAATATCACAATTGATAGAATATGGAATATCATGCATATGAACAAAAACAACAAACGAACTAACGAATAAAAAGCAAAAAAAAAAGAGTCAACCTTAGCTTATTTGTGGGATTACAATATTTAAAGTTGTTATCCAATGCTCTCTGGTTGTTCTAATGTACTATAGCTTTTAAACTCGTTAGTAAAATTATTCTTTCACCGTTAAGAAAGAATATTACTAATGTATATAATTCCTAATTAAGAAATTTCCAATCTTGTAAAAACCAAAAATCGAATGCAAAGAAAAAGATGGGTAAAAAGATGCTTACACTGCCACATGGTGATTGTGGTATCTTGATGTAATCATATGTGAAGATCAACTTCACAACATTCTCTTCTATCGCAGTTGTACCACAAATGCAATTTCTTGCAACTTAATGAATCAGAAACACAACTTACGTTAGATTCAGGAAGAAGAGCAACATGTACATAAATTTCATGGGTGAAATTTATTGTTTCAAGTCTCAGAAACCAAAAAAAACTTGTCAATGCTTCCACCTAATCATCAGCAACACTAAAAAAATAATAGAGACCAACAATTTTCAATAATGGGGAGTCAAAAAAGATAAAATAAAAAAGTAGGAAAAACGTAAGAACTAAGAGATGAAATCTCTTTGACTCGATGTGTCCTTGAAGAAATAAAAGACTCGGTCATCTTGTCTAAGGAATGTTACAAACGGACTATCTCAATTTACCATAATTCTATGTAAAGAGAAGATTCATGTGATCGACCATTGAGAAGAAGAAAAGGTAAGAAAATCATGAAACATAATTAGACCAACTCAGTTTGTGACCATAACAAAGCTAAGAAAGAAAATTCATAAACCGAGACTTACCAACACGTTGGACATCAAGAGCAAAACGAAACTGAGTTCACCATGAATGATATAAGCAAAATATCGCTAATAACATCATGCATCGTCAGAATCATATACAAAAAGGGACTAATTTATAAACATAGATGTTTTTAATCACCTTTAAATAGTTTTTGCTTTGATCTTCTATTTTCCTTTGTTTGAAGGTTTTTTCTTCGCAACCTAAAATAATAGAAAACACATCACAAAGTTAGGTTAAAAGTGGTAGCAATATGGTAGATTGATAATTGTGACTGGTTCTTTGACATCAGATTTATAATGTTTCCATTAGGAAGTAGTAGGAAGGAACCCATCACAATTTGACTCAAAAATATATCATATATAGAAACTACGGCATATGTGTAGTGTTATTATATTTGATATATTATGAAAGTCCTTAGCTTTTCTTAATATGGACTTCGAAAGCTATTTATAGTAAACAAATTGAAACGTAGCTTGCAAATAGTTCTACGCAGTGCATAAAGGTGAATTAGAATTTTGGTTTTTCAGATCTTCCACCTGATGAAGAGCATCTAGACTGGAGCAGAAGAATGACGATAGCGGCAGGACCAGCAAAAGGACTGGAGTATTTGCATGATAAGGCAAACCCGCCCGTGATCTACAGAGACTTGAAATCATCTAACATTCTTCTAGGCGATGGCTATCACCCAAAGTTATCTGATTTTGGGTTAGCTAAGTTAGGTCCCATAGGCGATAAAGGATTAGGAAATTTTCAAAAAATAATCAAACTCAAAACCAGACATAATAACAGCTTACTTTGATATCGAAGAACACAAAATCTGGAGAACAAAACAATAAAAGAAATCAGATGAAACCAAAAAGTTAATTACCAAGCATAAGAATAAGAACTCATGAAACAAAAGAAATTAGCATCCTACGATACAGAAAAAAAAATTGTCAAACCCTCGTAATTATATAATGACAATGAAACATGCAAAATAAAACACTTAAAGAAAAATTATGTCGTCTAACTAACAACTATGATGTAAAATTCTTACCTGAATAACGATTGATAAACCTGAAAACAAACTTTATATACACGAACAATTAAAAATAACAAATTTATCACCAAACATAGCAAGCGTGAAAGACGATCTTACCTCAATGACCAGTTTAAAATCTGCCCAAAACAAAATTAGGTTAAAAAAGCACAAACATATAATAGAACAAATCCTACACCTAATATATTTATATAAAATCACGAAAACAGAAATCATGTACCATAAAAACGAAATTCATATCTAGAGTAATGAATTATATATGCAAGTATTAGCTTCGAGAATAAAAACACAGACCATGACCAACCTAAGAGTAAACAACACAAAGAAAAACATTTATACTTGATAAATCGATTAATATAAACCATAAATTGATTTAATAAATGATATAATATCGTGAATTTTTCATACGATGAACCTGTAAATTAAAAGAGAAAAAAGCAAATGAAAACAAAGGAATCGTTAGGAAAAACGAGCAAGAGAAACATGCAATAACTAAAAGTTCTCAAAATACGGTAGACCATAAAAACCAGAAAATCAGACCTATGAAACTAAAACTGGAAGACTTAAAAGTAGTTTGGAGAGATATTATATATTATGAAAATTAGATCTACGAAATATAGTCAAATAATAGGGCTTTTGTATGACCAACTTATTTGTATAGGCTTTGTTTAGTATACAATCTGAAAACTAGTCCAAACTAAAAGCGATGGCATTCCAGCGTAATTAAGTAGAGATTTTAGGGTATCACAGTAATTTCAACTCTGAAACTGATTTTCGTAATGTCACCTCAGATTTTTCATGTTTATAAGTATAGATTGTATGTTTCAAATTTTATAAAAATAATATTATTTTTATTTGTGAGAACCCTTTGATGTTGTCACCAATGAATAACAAAAAAAAAAATTAAAAATAATTAGTGAGTTCTAAACTAACTTTGATTTAGTATTATAAAATTGTTGAAACCATTAGTGCCTTTTTTAACCAATGTACATGTTCTAATGGGCCTAACGAATGGAGCCTTTTACGGCTAAGGGTAATTTTGAAAACACAATCATTTCTTAATTTTTAAACCTTCATGACTTCCAAAATTGTTAACCCATCAATAGTGAGATTCGAGTTGCCTGCACGAAAAGCGTAAGGGTCAACTACTATTTTCTTTGTATAAAAAAAAAACTAAACAAACTGATGGTTTGAATTTTTAAAATCTACTTTCTTTCCCTTCAAGTTTCACGATCAATAAATGATAAAATAATAGTTTGACTATTTGTTAATTTTTATACAATTGAAACTTGATTTAGTTAATAATATTAATATAAGAGCAAGTTGAATAATTGAAAGTTGTATACATTTCTTCTCTTCAACCTTTTATCAAAGTAGAAGACGAACAAGAAAAGCAGATCAAAATCGGATATCTCCTTAAGGCTTACTGATGGAAGAAACAAACACAAAGACGTAAGAAAATATATAAAAAATTTTAGTCTTTCGTATATAAATTTTGAACAGCTATGTATGTATGTATATGTACAAATATAAATATATTAGGTTTCTATTGTTGATTTTATTTTTACAGAGTTGAAGATGTTGAGACTGTTGATGTTTATACAGCAAAAGGTTTGCTTAGTGTTGGTCATCATCGATATCTCGATGTTAGGTACATAAAGAAAATATCATTTTGTTTTAATATATTCTTGTACATGTGGATATCTATATATGCGTATTCTAATGATCTTTATTGTTGAATGGTGATAATTGTAGGACAAATGAAGAATTCGCCAAGGGCCATGTTGAGGATGCGTTGAACATTCCTTATATGTTCAAAACAGATGAAGGTGATTCTATAAATTTTGTAATCATTCCTTCAAATATATATTGGAATTTGGTTATTGGAGTTCGGTCTGACTTTTGTTTGTGTTGGTATACATTCGGTTCACTAACTACAGCATATTCCTAAAGATATGCACATTCGAAAGTTGACAAAAAAAAAAAAAAATGCACATTCGAAAGTTGTGGTTTTCAAGTTCCGTAACAGAAGCAAAGATAGTTTAACTAGTTGTAGATTTCCTCTAGATTAGAAAGATCTGAATAAAATTATGTTTTAGTGTCTCAAGTTTACAATAGCAGCTAACTCCTAATCTATATACCAAACCTCTTTTAACCTAACACAGATAAGGAAATATATACAAGCACAATATATTATATTTTCTAATATCCCCCCTCAAGTTGGAGCATGGAGATCCCGAATGCCCAACTTGGATAGAATCGCTTGAAAAGAACGTCCACCAAGTGCTTTGGTAAACACGTCTACCAACTGATCATTCGTCGAAACATGTTTTGTGCGAAGAATCCTGCTTGTATATCGTCTCTGATAAAATGACAATCCGACTCCACATGCTTCGTTCGCTCATGAAACACAGGATTAGCTGCAATGTGTAATGCAGATTTGCTATCATAATATAAATCCATGGGCCAGCATGTGTAATACTCATTGATGATAAGACGCCTTTAATCCACTTCAGTTCCTTCAACGCAACAACCATAGCTCGATACTCTGCTTCTGCGGAAGAAAGAGCCACTACATCCTGCTTCTTTGACTTCCACGACACTGGAGAGTTTCCCAACTGTATCAACCATCCATTCAAAGATCTTCTCGTCAGAGGACATCCAGCCCAATATGAATCACACCAAGCTGTGAGATGAAAATTACGCTCAGCCTTCAAAATAATTCCTATTCTGGAACACCCTTTCAAATAACGAACAACTCTCAATGCAGCCATCCAATGATCTTCCCTTGGCTAATGCATGAATTGAGACATAATGTGAACCGAGTAAGCCAGATCTGTTCTAGTCGCAGCAAGGTAAAGCAACCTACCAACAAGTCTTCGATACTTCTCTGGATCGTCAAGCACCTTTGTTGTTGATTTCATCAACTGATGGTTTGGTTCCATCGGGAACTCTACTGGCCTACCTCCAAGGAACCCAACATCAGCAATAATATCAAGAGCGTACTTTCTCTGGGACAAAAAAAAATGGTTTTCACAGAAGGAGAGTGTGATGTACGTCCTTGTTCCTTGATTTTTTTGAGAGGTTTTGAATGAATGTATTAACCAAGATGGGGGAGATTAATGTGCCGATGCATCTCCAACAAATCCCAATGAAGAGCTTCAAGAAGTGAGTATCAAGAAAGTATTGATGCTGCCACTGAGGGGGACTTGATGCTGAATCTAGATAGTGTTAGGATGAGCTTGGATGCACACATTCAATCAAAAAGGGGGAGAATGAAAGAGAGGTTTATGGAGCATCAGAATACGAGCCGTTGGAACACATGTAGAGCTGTTCCAACACGTGGAGAAAAGTGAGATTGGGCTCTTATTGAATTAGAGGCCCAATTATGAGAGAGGTTAAAAGCCCACATGACATGAAACGTGAGGGTTTCGTGGTGGTAGTATAAAAGGCAAGAGGCGTTGACAGAAAGAGTCACGCGCCTAGGGTTCCTTTGTGAGATGCACACATGTGTGTGTGGTGTCGTCCCACCATATTGATGGTGGTTTGTCTATGAAGATTGCAGCTGTTGAGAAGACGGTGTTGCACCGGTGCTGCTGGTTGGTTGTCAAGCATGCGTGCTTGATACCTATCTTCATAGTTTGTCCATGTAGAAAAGAGTGGTGGTATGCCATATAGCAATTGTAGGTTGCGGCCTTTTCTAATGGATTGATTCTGGACTAGGTCCCGGAGATGTAGGAAAAATCGAACCTTATGAAAAAACTCTATGTGTTCTTTATTTTATGCTCATACATACTTGTTACAAACACAAACGTAGAGATCTAGCCACAAACCGCTTTTTCAGGTTCTGCTTGTGTAACATCCTGTGTTACACCAGCTTCCGTCTGTGTAACATCATGCACCGCTTTATCTGTCATTACAACAGTTGTATCATCTTCGAGAACCCTTTCTTCATATCGGAATCCAACAACATCATCCACATGCTTATCTTTAAGCTCCAAATATGAAAAACGTTCCTCAATAAAAGAGACATCACGAGATATAAACATCTCTTTTGTATTTCAAATAAAGTCCTTCCCTTTTTTGCATAAGGATACCCCAAAAACACAAATCTTCGACTCCAACTTGCAACTTTATCTCCATGTCGCTTCTGGTTATGAGCATACGTCAAACACCCAAAAATCCGTATCTCACTATATGCAGGAGCTTTACCAAATATGATTTCATAAGGACTCTTGCCTTTGTGTAACTCAGACGGTGTTCGGTTGATTAGATATGCAGCACTCAACACACATTGACCCCAAAATTCTATTGGGAGGTCAACTCTCGTGCCACATTCAATATATGTCGATGCTTTCGTTCAACTCTGCCATTCTGTTGAGGAAATCCCACACAAGAAGTCTGATGAATCACACATGTTCGATGGAAATAATCCTTCATTCGCAGGAATTCAGTACCATTATCACTGCGTATTATCTTCACCTTTTTATCGAACTGCCTTTGAATAAGAGCAAAAAAATCCACAATAGTTTTCTCCACTTACGTTTTGTCACTAAGAAGGAATACCCACACAGCTCTAGAGTAATCATCGACAATAGTAAGAAAATAGTAAGCTCCATACAAAATATGTGTTCGATATGGCCCCCATAGATCACAGTGTATCATCTCAAAGCACTCTTTGCTTCTATTAGAACTCAATGGAAACTCACTACAATACTGCTTTGCTCGGAAAACATATATCACAACCAGAAATCCCAATGCATCTATCATCCACTCCTGGTAATCTCCTAATCACTTTCTCTGAGGCATGACCCATCCTTTTATGCCATACCTTTAGTGATTACAAGTTACCAACTTTCTTCACATTCTGAATCTTCTGAATACCTTGAAGGAAATACAATCCTTCTTTTCTTTCACCCATTCCAGTCGCATTCTGCAATCCAAGATCATATAAAAGACAACATGTTTTAGAGAATAACACTAAACAATTCATCTCATCAACCAATTGTGACACCGAGATGAGATTGCATTTTAGTTATGCAACGAATAAAACATGTGTCAAAGTCACATTCTCTGTCAAAACCATACTCTCTTCTCGATCAGCAATCACCGTTTTTCCATTGGGCAATCCAACCAAACACGGTGAAACCTGATGTACATCCACTAGACCATTCAACATACCAGACATATTGTGTGATGCTCCACTATCAATTATCCATTTTTCTTTATAACTCCTACTAGTAAAACGATTCCCAGACTCTGGTTTCGACTCCTGCATGCTCAAAAGACGATCCCATTGTTCTTTTTTCAATCCTGTTATGGCATGTGTCGCTTCAGTGTGTGACACATAATTCGTAGGTGCTACATTCATGTGTGACACAACGTGTATGTGCGCCACATCAATATCTTTTCTCAAAAGAGCGCTTTGCGCATCTCCACTTTTCATGATTTCAAGAGTGCTTTTCGTACCTCCATTCTTCTTAATAGTCATCTTCCTCAAAGGAACGCTTTCTGCGATTCCATCTTCCACATCGTTAAGAGCGCCTTCCGCAACTCCATTATTCTCGATAACCATCTTCCTCCCAAGAACGCTTTCCGCGATTCCTTTTTCACATCTTCAAGAGTGCAATCCGCAACTCCATATTTCTCAAAAATCATAGCTCTAATCCGAAAACAACAACGTCGGAGACAATTTCTTTTCACAGATCAAACACCCTCTCAGGAGAACCTTCCTCTGATACCATAAAAGATCTGAATAAAATTATGTTTTAGTGTCTCAAGTTTACAAGAGCGGCTAACTCCTAATCTATATACCAAACCTATTTTAACCTAACACAAATAAGGAAATATATACAAGCACAATATATTATATTTCCTAATAAGATTCTCGTTTAATCGCTTGTTATATATGTATGCTCTTGAGATCATTATCAATAAAGAGAAACAGAGACTGATAATTCATGTGTATTGATAAAGTTTTCAAGAGCATACATATACAGCAAGCGATTAAACGAGAATCTAAAGAAAATCTACAACTAGTTACAACTATCTTTGCCTCTGTTACGGAACTGAAAACAACAACTTTCGAATGTGCATATCTTTAGGAATATGCTGTAGTTAGTGAATCGAATGTAAACCAACACAAACCGAAGTCAGACCGAACTCCAATAACCAAATTCCAATAATATATAATTAATAAACCTCAAAAGCCCATTGTGAATGGTTTGCAGGTAGGGTTATAAATCCTGATTTTCTTTCTCAAGTGGCATCGGTTTGCAAGAAAGATGAACATCTAATTGTGGTTAGAATCTAATATTATTTAATTGAGTATTATTTTCTCTTAACTATGATTAAAGAAATTTTCAAAACATTAGACTTAGATTTTAGTTAGACCGTTTCCTCATACTTTGAACTCTACGGTGAAGGCTTGTAACGCTGGAGGAAGAGGAAGTCGTGCTTGTGTTGACCTTCTCAATGACGTGAGTCATATATATATATATATATCCATTTAATTAACTGTATCTACACAAACATTCGCCGTATTTATGTGTATATGCAAAACCGCCTCAAGCTATTTGTAGATTGTGTCTAAATTTTATTAAAAACCTATTCATCTGGTAAAATAATATTTGAGAAATTTAAAAAAATATCATTTTTCAAGTATCACTTTACAAAAATGCCACTTTTTCAAAGTTATTTTTTTTATATTATTTATGTTTGGGTTAACTATGTTCTGTTAGAGTTTAGGTTTTAGTGTTTAAGGGGTTTTAGGTGACAAAACATTTTTTAGGATTTAGAATTTTAAGATATAGGCTTTATAAATCTATAATTAGTGTCATTTTCGTAAATAGACACTCCTATGTGGCATTCTTGTAAATGTGCACACAAAAAGTGGTATTTTTGCAATTGCCCCAAAATATTTGTTAATAGATCCTAATTTATATGAATACGGGGTAAAAACACTAAGAATTATTAATATAAATATTTAAGTTTTAATTATTAACTCGATGAATTATCAAAATATTTTGAAATACTATTTAAACACCCGTCTTAAATATTGAGATATCAATTTACATCTTGATTGTCATGTCCTCATTCATATCATGCTTATCTAAATATATATATATATATATATATATATATATATATATATATAGAATTCAAATCATATTCTTAATAACAAATAAATAAATTATATTCTTACCCATTGTGAATATATATATATATATTAGTTATGTGATAAAATCATAAAAATAGTCTAAATATTGTAAATTTAAATTAAAGACTTAAACAAAAAAAAATTATATAATTTTATTAAACATCACATATAAATCCATGATCATATATATATATATATATAGATATATATATATATATACTATTGATGTCATTTTTTTCATGGATATTTATACTCAAAAACTTTAAAAATTCTTGAATTCTCATACTACCGTCATAGGTTAAAGATTATACTTTCTTTTGTGATAATTTATAAATATTTTTTATATATTTCTTTAGTTTGGCTACGCATATCTTAAATTTTCAAACTGAGATTTGTATATATATTTAATTTTTTGTTTTTATAATTTAGACAACGTCTTGTTTGATCATTTGTTTTTTTTTTTTCTTAACGAAAATTATATTCTTTTTATTTATTTTTACAGTTTATTTTCTATCTTCATTTTTTTATCATTTGTTTGGACTGGTAAAAAATTTTTCTCCTAATTAGTTTGGACTACTAGAAATTTTATTTTTTTCTTAATTATTTTTGGACTATTAGAATTTTTTATTTTATTATTTGATTAGTTACTTAATGATTATTTTGTTAGTTTTCCATTTTTAATTTTTATTTTCTTAATTAAATTTAAATTTTAACATATGTCATCATGTGTCGCGATCTCGTGAGTTACAATTTTGCCGATGTGTTTTCGCTCTCGCTGAACGTATTCAACTTTATATAATAAGACTATAATAAGACTCGCGTTAATACGTGAGTAAATACTATAAAATTAATAAAATAAAAATTTTAATTTTAATCAGTACCTGTTAAATTTTAAAATATTATTTAACGTAGATCTTAAAACCATTAGAAATCAATTTATATCATAATTCTCATGTTGCAAATCCAAAAATATATATTATCAGAATTTAAATCATATTCTTAATAACATAAAAATATATATTTTAATTCATTATGAATATTTATTATTATGTGATTGAAATTAAAAATAACTAAAATACTATTCCCTCCGTTCCTAAAAAAAGATGTTTCGGAGGTTTTACACATATTAAGAAAAATATTAATGATCCATAATAAATATATTGATTTCTGCTATAAACGATTTTTAAAAACTTTCAACCAATAGTATTTCAATAATTTTTTGAAATTTGCAATTTCTTATCATTAAATGATAAAAATGCATAGAAAACATACAAAAATCTAACTTTGTGAAACAAAGATTTTTTGTAAAACATTTTACTTTTAGGAATGGAGGGAGTATATAGTTAAATCAGAAAAGAGTAAATTTTATGTTAGTAACCTCATCAAAACCATCACATAAGTACATTATTGATAAGTGTATTTTATTAATGTCATCGTTTTATTTTTCATAGAGGTTAATACTCGCCAAACTTTATACAGTATTAACTTAATAGTAAATATAATATTATTATTTTTTAACTTATATAATTTTCAATATATACACTTGAAGAGTACTAATAGCGTCATAGGTCAAAATTTTCCATTTTCTTTGTGATACTCTGTAACTCTATATTGATAAAATAAATATTTTTATAGATTTTTTTTTTATTTTATTTTTGTATGGTTGTGTATATTTTTAATATTTTAAAGTGAGGTTTCTATAACCTTTTTTAACTTTTGTTTTTCCAAATTATATATCTTCTTTTTTTATCATTCATCTTTTTATTTATTTTAATTGAGATTTTATTCTATATGTATTATTTATTTATTTTATGGCTATATCATGTCTATATTTCATCTTAAACTTTATTTCTTAATTATTATTGATAATATTAGAAATTTTCATTTTTTTTATTTGATTAGTAACTTGACAATTACTTTTCATTTTAAATTTTATTTTTCTTAGTTAATTTTAAATTTTAACACATTCTTCATTTGATCAATATTAGATTCATGTCACGATCTCTTGAGTCATAATTTTGCCTATGCGTCATGATGGTATAAAAACACATTGCGATAAATATATTGGTTTAAAATTTATAATGTCAATAACTTGACAAATATAATTAGATTCTAAATTACACCCTGCACAATATTTAATATCTATTTTATTATTATATTTTATTAAATAGTCAATATATTATATTTATCTCATACTAAAATTGACTCATACATGTTGTTATATTAAAAAAATCACACTTTCAAATATGACATTTATTTTTGTCTTTAACTATTTAAATAATTTATAATGGAAAGAATGTATTTAGTAATATAAAAATTTAGAAATATGACATATTTTAGTATAACAGTTTTTTCTTTTTTCTTAATTAGTCTATAATTCTTGTTTAGAATATATTCTTTATTTTCTTTTTAATTTTTTTTGTTAATATTGATACATGTCACAATTTAAATTAACAATTACACATGTTATGATCTCGTGAATAAGAATTTTGTTTACGTGTCGCGTTCTCATCGTGCTCATTTTCCTTTATATAATAAGGTATTTAAAATTTTGGTATTAAATTATTTTATAATCAAAACTACATGTGATTCACTTGCACATGCTTTTGTGTTTATAAGACTATAAACAATGGGGGTGTTTGAATTATTTTTTTCAACTGTTTAACGGGTGTTGAAAAAGCCAAATACATCTACGTGGATTCATCTCGGTTGAATTTTTTCAACTGTTGAAAAACACAAATCTGGGCCCACCAGCGCCACTTGCTGGTTTTTTATTCGCTTGTACTTTTATTTTTATTAAAAAATTTATCTTCGTTATTTAGAAGTCACTTATTGTATAATAATTTATGTTATTTTTAAAACAAAATATACCAAAATCTATCATTTTATATATTCTATAAATAAAGACTTATTTCATTTAATTTGGATACATATATAAAAATAATAATTTAGAGTGTTGAATTTTATTAAATAAATTATTGTACAGTGTAAAAATTAAATAAGTGTTGAATAATTATGTGGAAGAGAGAAGACGATGTGTAGTATTAAAAAGTGAAAATTATGGTGTTGAAAATAAAACCATTGTGCATGGTCTAAGGGATATGAGCATGTGGCTAACATGGGGGGAGGCTACTCGGCTTGGGTTGACGCTGGATTCGCCGGTGACACACCCCCGGAGGAGCTCAAGATTGCTTGCAAGTTCCGGCCAAAGTATAATTAATCCATCATGTTTCATTATTCACTGGACAGACTCCTTTTTTATATATTTCAGTTTGATGCAGAAAGAATGGGAAAAACAGAGTGCCCATGTGAAGTTGTTGTCTTGCAATAAGGAAACTGTATGGGCCATTTATTGTTTTAATACTTTTGAGAATATTTGGGCCCAAACAATATATATTATATAGGTCTTGCATGCTTTTGTTGTAGATGATGTTTAAGAGGGAATGGGCCATTTTCACAAGCTATATAAATTTGAAATAACTAAGAAAAAGTTTTATGTGAAATTAAATTAAAATAACATGTGTTTCTATGAGAAACAAAACAAATAATACTAATAATTTCAAATGCTTGTAGCTTAATTTTTCTCTGAAAAAGTGTCTGGTAAATAAGAGGACACAAGGGAAATTTGAAAATGATTGTGGCTGATGACAAAGACAAACAATGGGAATCTAAATTATGATGCAAATGTTGTTCTCTGTCTTTATGGTAAGTGCTAAAAGGCGTGGCACAGGAGGCAATATTCACATCTTTGGGGTCCAACAAATTTGATTAAAAAGGAGCTTTTGGTTTGACCAGGTCTAATCAGTTTCAGACCAAAAAAAAATAACAAATTCATAAAAGTGTGTTCTTATTTACTGTTAACAAAAGTCTTTTCCTTTGTATACACACACAAAACAAGCTCTATTAGCTAAACTTTATGAATTGAAATACTAATAAGTACATGGATACTCAGCTTTATGAATAGCTTTCACAATAAATTAAAAGGGAAAAAATATCAAATATACCTATTTATGATGAAGGAGACAGAGAGAGCAGAAAAAGAGTGTTAATATGAAATTGTCTCTCTCTAAGCATTAATAATTTTGAGCAGAAAACAAAGAAGAAAGCGTGCCTTAGCCATTTGCCCTTACACTCAAATACTCAAATGCATAGCCTCGTTTTACTTACAATCCACATAATTACTTGTGAAGTTATATCCATGTTCAAATATCTTACTATTATAAAAAGTACACATACACTTACCAATGCTCTAAAAAATATTCTACACTTATCTAAAAAACAATGTAAACTACATCTTTAATCCATTACCGAAGTTATTCAAGATTAATTATTCTTATAAATTAGTTCGGAGCAATTACTAAATCTAGGGGTGGACAAAAAACCCAACCCAAATCGAACCGATAATCCAATATGTTTTTTGTTTTGTTTAATACCTAATTAAATATATTAAATCATTAAGAATGTAAACATGTATAAATATCTAGAGTCTAGATGCACTTCTTTGTTTTTTTTTCTTTTTTAAATTAAAAATTTATACTAAAATTTAATGAACTTAATTATCTTCAAACTTCTAAACCCTGGAGAACCTAACTTCAAAACTTTATAAAAGCTTTGCAGTTTGCAAAAGCATAAAAAGAAAATTTTGTATCCTCTGCTCCTTCCTCTCTCGTAGATTTGCAGTACTTAAGGTTACACTGAATTATTAAGGTTAGATTGCAATCACATGACGATGACTTTTCTTCTTCCGTTGATAATGAAATGTTTGTGTTTTAACCACTAATATCGAACCCGAACCGAACTAAACCAAATTGAACACTAACCGAACCAAACAAACCATGGTTGAGTTTGGTTAGAGTTTTGAATTTTTGGTACAACCAAATTAACCGAACCCAAACCAATCCGAACCCAATCCAAAAATAAACCGAAACGTCCACCCCTAACTAAATCTACTCGAGATTAATTACTTTTGTAAATTGGTTTACTAGCGTGGTTTTCTTAAGTAAACAGAGTAAGTTTAATTAATAAAATGTCTTTTTTCATCTAGTAACTTTTTCCCCCCTAAATTGCAAGGAAGGAACTATGATAATAATATAAGAGCTAAAGACTCATGCATGCCCTTTCGTTATTATTTCTAACAATGGTGGTTTTGTTTTATTCTATTATAATTATTGAAAAGACAAACTCATTATGAGAAATGATGATAGGGTCGTAAATAATAAATATGTCTATGGGGTGTGAATGGCTATACATTTTAAAATAAAAGTTTGGGCTATAAAAATAATTACTCTGAATTATTCCGATTTTCACCATTCAAGTAAAAAGCAGCTGAAAAGAGTTTCAGTTCAATTCAGCTAAAAAAAATGAAAGAAAGACAAAAGTTAGAGGGAAGTTTCCCACCTAATGTAAATGGTAAATTAGTGGAGTAATTGGAAAGAAAGAAAAAAAATAAACAGTCAACAATAAATCAGAGTAAATGTTCTCTACCTTAAAAACAAGAGGGAGATTTTACGCTATATACCGCTAGTTTTTTTTTTTAAATTTCTTTTTTTTATCTTTATCTATTAATCTCTCTATTTCACATTAGTTCTCATTCTAGATTTTATTTTTTATTTTATATTACTTATCATTCGCAATTTCAATGCATATGTATGACCAATTTTTTCAGTTTTATCTCTACTTTTAGCTTTATTAATTACTTTTATCAAATAAAACATTGTATTAATTAGAGATAAAATAGAACTTTAACATGTTTTTTTATATGTGTGAAACAACCTAGAATGACAACTATTTTAAAAAGGAGGGAGTAAAAGATAACCATTTTTTTATTAATTTACTTAGGTGTTAAACTCTTAATTTTTTGAAGTTTTTAATTAAGAATTAAATCCTATTATTAATTTTCTACTATACTATTACCTAAACACTCCACAATCCTATTAATTCTCTACTATCCTATTATCCAAACACTACACAATCACACAATCCTTCCAACCAAACATCATTAAAAACAATATCTTTTATTTGTTTTTAAAAATGAAAAAAAAAATTACTATAAATATTCACTTACTCTTATTGTAACGCCCGCGAACCAAAATGTGTATTTTTGGTGGTGCGTCGAGCGACGCAGGAGAGGTGCGTCGAACGACGCATATCGTTAATCAGACCGGAAAGTCGGGTTTGATCGCACAGTTTGCGAGATGGTTTAGCGGAACCCTAGGTTTCGATTTAAAAGGCAGAAAACAGTGTTCTGGCCGTTTTGGTTGATCAGAAATCAGAGAGAAAATGTTTGAGAGAGAGAGAGACTTTGTTCTTGAGAGGTTCATGTGTGTGAACAGCTTCTATTCGGCACTTTGAGAGGGAAAACGGCTGGCCTATTCAAGGCGGATTGGAGTGATTTTTGGAGGGTAAGTTCTCCAATCTCTGCTCGTGTCATAGGCGAAAACGGTTCATCTTTTGGTTCATTATTCACCGAGTTATGGCTGTTTGAACTCGATGGGTCTGTGCAGATTGTTATCTGCGACCAGTCGGGTTCAGAGGGGAATTCCGATCGAATCCGCATACCGACGAGTAGCTGTGTGTGTCTAGTTTCCAGAACAGTCGCCTGTTTCGGAATTGGACCAGTGGTTCGTCGTGTACGAGGGTTTTAGTGAACGTTGTTCATTCTTTTCATTTCGATTCTTCGAGGTGAGTGTGTGATCGTGAAATTGGGCAAGGAAGAGGAGATGATCCAGCGTCTCGGTTGTTTGCTTTTATGTTGAATTGCTAGGTTGCTAGCGAATTCTAGAGATTGTGGAATTTAGACTTGGTTAAGTATTGAATTTGATTTGACATGGTTCTGGTTGATTATAATGAATGTGGTTGGTATTTTACTGGTTTAATCGATTTGTTTGGTTATGCGTGTTAATTGATTGGAAATTGTGAATTAATGTTTATGGGAACATTAATTTGACTCCAATGTATAAAAGAAAAAATGGGTTGGGTTGTTTCAATTTGGTATCAGAGCCCTTACGGTTCTAGGGCGGGAGAACGTAGTATGCTTGAGTGATTGACTATGAGTGGTTAGGCAGTTGATTGTTGTTTTGGTTTGGAGTCCTGGATCATCTTCTTCGAACCTTCAATAAGATTCCACGGTAAGTGTTTTATGACTTTCTGTTTCTAATACTTAATCTGCTGTGAATAGTCAGTGGGAGATGGCTAGAGGAGTGAGAGGCAGAGGTCGTGGTGCCCGTGGTGCTAGAGGGCGTGGTCGTGGCCGTGGTCGGGGACCAGCGGTTGATCCTGTTGAGTCAAGTGGGACTCAGGATGCCACGCGGGAGGAGGTTGCAGAGTCGCAGATGCCTCCAGAGCCAATGGGTGGTACTGAGTTGGCCAGTGTGGCGCAGGGCCCAGGTGGGGGTCCTGGCGGGGGCGATGCTCAGGGTCGATTGGACTGTTTGGAGGCTATGATGCGACATGTTCTTGAGCGGTTGCCAAGTGGGGCACCGGCTCAGGGATATGCTCCGGGTGTACAGCCAGAGGCGGCTGGTGTTGAGCCGGCAGCGGCGGGAGTTCAGCCAGCAGTGGCTAGGGAGCAGCCAGGTGTGGCGGCTGCAGAGGAGGCTCCATCCTACCTGAGGATTTTGGAGCAGATGCACAGGATTACTACTGGGTACTTCTCGGGCGGTGCTAAGCCTGAGGAGGCTGCTGCATGGAGAAGCCATCTGGAGCGTAATTTCCAGGCGCTGAGGTGTCCCGAGGGATACAGAGTGGACCTTGCGGTTCACTACTTAGAGGGTGATGCACATCTGTGGTGGAGAGGTGTGACGAGCAGGAGGCCTCAGGCGGGGATGACCTGGGCGGATTTCTTGGCTGAGTTCGACGCTAAGTAATTTCCGCAGGAAGCGGCGGACCGGATGCAGGCGCAGTTTTTAGCGCTGACTCATGGAGTGAGTCCGGTTCGGGTGTATGACGAGCAGTTTGGTCGGCTGTTGGTGTATGCTGGTAGGGAGTTTGGGAGTGAGGAGTCCCAGATCAGGAGGTTCATGCATGGACTTCGACCGGTGCTGAAGACGCTGTGCAGGGCTCGTAAGTACGCCACGAGGGCGGAGTTGGTTGAGACTGCGGCAGCTATTGAGGTTGATATGGGGGCAGAGCTGGCTACGGTGGTTAGTCCACCGGTGCAGCAGCAACAGAGGAGGCCGCAGCATCAGTAGACGGGTGCGAGCTGGGGCGGTAAGCCGGCTCAGGGACAGAAGAGGAAGTGGGAGGGCTCTTCGGGTTCCGGTCAGAGGGCCCAGAGTGGTCAGGGTGGTGCAGGGTGCTATGTTTGTGGGAGCACGGAGCACCGGGTGGCAGCTTGTCCGAAGAGGAGAGAGGTTCGGACTACAGAGGTGTGTTTCCACTGCGGAGAGGCGGGGCACATTAAGGCGAGGTGTCCCAGGTTGCAGATGGCAGTGGCAGTGGTGCAGCCGGTGCAAGGGGCGGCGGTTGATGTGCAGCCGTTGAGGCAGCTTGCTGCGCTGCGTGTGTTCACTTCGGTGGAGACGGGAGGTCCTAGCGCCAGGCCGATCACAAGTACATTTTAACCTTAACTTGGCGAATTTATAATGTTGTGAATTGTCATTTTGGAAGCTTTGTATATGTGATAATACTTTAGGCTCTGTGACACATGAACTGTGTAGGGACCTTAGTAGTAGGCGGACGTGATTCCCATGTCTTGTTTGATTCTGGAGCTTCGAATAGCTTCATTACACCGGAGTGCGCGGAGTGCAGTGGGATCCGGAGCGACTCCGGGGAGCAGCCAGGAGTGGTTAGAGTGGCTGGAGGGAAGACTTTGGCTACTTTCGGGCGGGCTTGTGGAGATGATGTTCTGGTGGCAGGAGAGGTCATGCCAGCAGATTTGGTTATCAGTCTGGTAGAGTTGTACGATGTTATTTTGGGGATGGACTGGCTGAATCGTTACAAGGTTCATCTGGATTGTCATCGAGGTCGAGTGGTGTTTGAGCGTGAGGTGGGGAGGTTGGTCTATCAGGGCATCAGGCCGACTTCCGGGAGCTTGATGGTTTCGGCAATTCAGGCCGCGCAGTTGATTGATAAGGGCTGTGAGGCGTACTTGCTGACGATTGTGATGCCAGAGTCTGTTGGAGAAGTTCTAGTAGCTGATATTCGGGTTGTCCGGGATTTTCAAGAGGTATTTCAGTCGTTGCAGGGATTACCGCCGTCAAGGTCAGATCCTTTCACGGTTGAGTTGGAGCCTGGGACTACGCCGATATCGAAGGCACCATACCGCATGGCTCCAGCGGAGATGGCAGAGCTGAAGAAGCAGTTGGATGATTTGTTGGGTAAGGGTTTCATCCGATCGAGTAGTTCACCGTGGGGAGCGCCGGTGTTGTTTGTGAAGAAAAAGGATGGTAGTTTTCGGTTATGCATCGATTACCGGGGCCTTAACCGAGTTACTGCGAAGAACAGGTATCCTCTGCCGCGGATGGATGAGTTGTTGGATCAGTTGCGAGGGGCTACTTGGTTCTCCAAGATCGATTTGGCTTCGGGATACCATCAGATTCCGATAGATGAGGCCAATGTGCGGAAGACGGCTTTCAGGACGAGGTATGGACACTATGAGTTCGTGGTGATGCCGTTTGGGTTGACGAATGCGCCAGCGGCATTCATGAGGCTGATGAACGGGGTGTTTCAGGAGTATTTGGATGAGTTCGTTATTATCTTTATCGATGATATCCTGGTGTATTCGAGGACTCCTGAGGAACATGAGGTTCATCTGAGGTTGGTTTTGGAGAAGCTGCGGGAACAGAAGTTGTACGCGAAGCTCAGTAAGTGCAGTTTCTGGCAGCGGAAGATGGGTTTTCTGGGGCATGTCGTGTCTGCGGAGGGAGTTTCAGTGGATCCAGCTAAGATCGAGGCTATTAGGGATTGGCCGAGACCGAGGAATGCAACAGAGATCAGGAGTTTCCTTGGTTTAGCTGGGTATTACCGGAGGTTCATCAAGGATTTTGCGAGTATGGCGCAGACGATAACGAAGTTGATGGGTAAGGATGTCCCGTTTGTGTGGTCTGCCGAGTGTGAGGAGAGCTTCGGGAAGCTGAAGGAGATGCTGACTAGTACTCCAGTATTGGCGTTGCCTGATCCGGGCGAGCCATACGTGGTGTACACAGATGCATTTGGTGTGGGTCTGGGGTGTGTTCTGATGCAGCAGGGGAGGGTTATTGCTTATGCTTCGAGGCAGTTGAGGAAGCACGAGTGCAATTACCCTACGCATGATTTGGAGTTGGCTACAGTGATCTTCGTCCTGAAGATCTGGCGATCTTACCTTTATGGTGGGAAGGTACAGGTGTTCACGGATCACAAGAGCCTGAAGTACTTCTTCACTCAGCCAGAGCTGAACCTGAGGCAGAGGCGCTAGATGGAGTTGGTAGCAGATTACGACCTGGAAATTGAGGACCATCCGGGAAAGGCTAACCTGGTTGCAGATGCATTGAGTCGGAAGAGGGTTGCTTCGGCTCAGGAGCGAGATTTGGAGGAACTGGCGAGCGAGATTAGCGCGTTGAGTCTGTGTGTTATCTTGCAGGAGCCGTTGGGGTTAGAGGCAGCTAACCGAGCAGATTTACTGAGCAGGATTCGGGTAGCTCAGGAGAAGGATCAGGGTCTGATTGATGCTTCTCAGTTGGCGGGTTCAGAGTATCATGTCTCCGGGAATGGGACGATACTGGTGAATGGTCGGGTCTGTGTACCCGAGGATGAGAGTCTCAAGCAGGAGATGTTGAGGGAGGCTCATTCGAGCATGCTGTCGATTCATCCACGAGCGACCAAGATGTACCGGGACTTGAAGAGGTACTACCACTGGGTCGGGATGAAGAGAGACGTTGCGAGTTGAGTTTCGAAGTGCAACGTGTGTCAGCTGGTGAAGGCTGAGCATCAAGTTCCGAGCGGGTTGTTGCAGAGTTTGCCTATGCCGGAGTGGAAGTGGGATATGGTGACTATGGACTTTGTGACAGGATTGCCGGTCTCGCGGACTTATGATGCGATCTGGGTGATTGTGGATCGTCTGACTAAGACATCACATTTTCTGGCCATTAAGAAGACTGATGGGGCTGCAGTGTTGGCTAGGAAGTATGTGCGGGAGATTGTGAGGTTGCATGGGGTGCCAGTGAGCATTGTGTCAGACAGGGATCCGAGATTTGCTTCAGAGTTCTGGGGAGCATTTCAGGCTGAGATGGGCACGAAGGTGCATATGAGTACGGCATATCATCCTCAGACGGATGGGCAGTCTGAGAGGACGAGTCAGACATTGGAGGATTTGCTGAGGATGTGTGTGCTAGACTACGATGGTCATTGGGCAGATCATCTGAGCCTGGTAGAGTTTGCTTACAACAACACTTATCAGGCGAGTATCGGGATGGCTCCATATGAGGCTCTGTATGGGAGGCCATGTAGGACACCATTATGCTGGACTCAAGTGGGGGAGAGGAGCATGTTTGGTGCAGACTTCGTTCAGGAGACGACGGAGAAGATCCGTGTCTTGAAGCTGAACATGAAGGAGGCTCAGGATCGGCAGAAGAGTTATGCCGATAAGCGGAGGAATGAGTTGGAGTTCGTGCTGGGAGATATGGTGTATCTCAAGGCAGCCATGTTGAGGGGTCCTAACAGATCCATTGCAGAGAATAAGCTGAGTCCGAGGTTTATGGATCCGTTCAGAGTGGTTGAGCGGGTTGGACCGGTAGCTTACAGGTTGGAGTTGCCTCAGAGTATGAAGGCTTTTCACAACGTCTTTCATGTTTCGATGCTGCGGAAGTGGCAACACGAGTCTGAAGAGGTGTTGGCTAGGATCCCTGAGGATCTGCAGCCTAACCTGACATTAGCGGCAAGGCCTGTGAGGATTCTCAAGAGGAGGGTCAAGGTGCTGCGTCGGAAGAGGATACCGTTGGTGAGAGTCGTGTGGGATTATGACGGTATAGAGGAGGAGACTTGGGAGCCAGAGGTGAAGATGAAGGCCAAGTTTCTGAGGTGGTTCGAGAAGCAAGCGGAGGCTTGAGTTTCTTCTTTTGCTGGTTTCGGTTTTGTAGTAGCATGTGGCTACAGTTACTGTATCTTCGTTTTTGTTGTAACGATTATACGTTTTTCGAGGATTTAATAAGATGTGGTTTCTTATTATTGTTGGATCTTAAGATGTGAGTTCTTATGTGTTGTAACCTAGTGGGGGTTACAGTAACCTAGTGGGGGTTACAGTAACCTAGTGGGGGTTACAGCGATATTGGTATTTCCACTGGGGAAATGTCATGGTGAGCCATGGAGGCGTTTTTCTTTTCGGTTGATAGATGCTTATGACGGCACGTTGCAGAGTATTGCTCTAGGGGACGGTGGGTTCCTGTATACTTGAGGGATAGTGGATCTCTCCAGGGGATAGTGGGTTCCCTGCATGCACTCGAGGGGTAGTGGGCCTCTCTGGGGACAGTGGGTCTCCTACATGTATTTCGAGGGATAGTGGGTCTCTCTGGGGACAGTGGGTCTCCTACATGTACTTTGAGGGACAGTGGGTCTCTCCAGGGGATAGTGGGTTCCCTGCATACCGTAGCTCAAAGAGTGACGATCCTGCGAGCAGGTGTGGTGTATATGTGTACGAGTCATGAGCATGAGTACGAATATGAGCAGTAGCGTCTGAACGGGGCTGTAAGTAAGCGGCCGAATGATCATCGGGGGATCGAGAGGGATCTCAGGTGGGTTGACCGGTGGGGTCAGGTATGTGGGTTGGATTGTAGGGTCTGGTTTAGGGTTAGTATTTGCGCTGGAACCTCGATTCGGGCGATTTCAGGGAGTAATGTAGCGTCTTGGTCGTGCATGTTCTTGTCTGATTGTTGCACGATCAATTGGTCCTTTACGCCGGGTCTACGGTGGGTCGGACATGTTTTTGTTTGATTGTTGTTCGATCAGTCGGGCAGACTGGGCCGGGACTACAGCGATACATCGTGGTGTATCTCCGGGAAAGTTTGGGTCGTGTTTCTGAGCATAAGTGGTGACCTTAGCACGGATCCGGGTGGTTGATGACTTGTGATTCGAGGACGAGTTAGTGGGGGAGAATTGTAACGCCCGCGAACCAAAATGTGTATTTTTTGTGGTGTGTCGAGCGACGCAGGGGAGGTGCGTCGAACGACGCAGATCGTTAATCAGACCGGGAAGTCGGGTTTGATCGCACGGTTTGCGTGATGGTTTAGCGGAACCCTAGGTTTCGATTTAAAAGGCAGAAAACAGTGTTCTGGCCGTTTTGGTTGATCAGAAATCAGAGAGAAAAGGTTTGAGAGAGAGAGATTTTGTTCTTGAGAGGTTCATGTGTGTGAATAGCTTCTATTCGGAACTTTGAGAGGGCAAACGGCTGGGCTATTCGAGGCGGATTGGAGTGATTTTTGGAGGATAAGTTCTTCAATCTCTGCTCGTGTCATAGGCGAAAACGGTTCGTCTTTTGGTTGATTATTCACCGAGTTATAGCTGTTTGAACTCGATGGGTCTGTGCAGATTGTTATCTACGACCAGTCGGGTTCAGAGGGGAATTCCGATCGAACCAGAAGGAGTCTAGAGGCGATCCGTATACCGATGCGTATCTGTGTGTGTCTAGTTTCCAGAACAGTCGCCTGTTTCGGAATTAGACCAGTGGTTCGTCGTGTACGAGGGTTTTAGTGAACATTGTTCATTCTTTTCATTT
This sequence comes from Arabis hirsuta, assembly GCA_964056655.1. Taxonomy (NCBI): domain Eukaryota; kingdom Viridiplantae; phylum Streptophyta; class Magnoliopsida; order Brassicales; family Brassicaceae; genus Arabis; species Arabis hirsuta. The sequence continues at coordinate 11,561,504 of OZ053313.1, forward strand.
CGATTCTTCGAGGTGAGTGTGTGATCGTGGAATCGGGTAAAGAAGAGGAGATAATCCAGCGTCTCGGTTGTTTGCTTTTATGTTGAATTGCTAGGTTGCTAGCGAATTCTAGAGATTGTGGAATTTAGACTTGGTTAAGTATTGAATTTGATTTGACATTGTTCTAGTTGATTCTAATGAATGTGGTTGGTATTTTACTAGTTTAATCGGTTTGTTTGGTCATGCGTGTTAATTGATTGGAAATTGTGAATTAATGTTGATGGGAACATTAATTCGACTCCAATGTATAAAAAAAAAAAAAAAAAAAAAACGGGTTGGGTTGTTTCACTTATAATTAATTACCTTAAAACTATAAAATTCAATTCATATTTGCAATCTTTTATTTTGAATATTTGAATCATAAACCGTATTTTTTAAGCTTATAATATTAAATAAATTCATTTTATTAATAAGTGATATATATTGAATAAGAACTAAAAATTTGTTGTTTTCAATTATTTCACGGGTGTGATACATTTCTATACTAAATAATTGCAAAATTTATATATATAAACGAGTTTTAGATTCCGGATAATAATTTTTCCAATAACTCGCGTATCCAGAGACGAATCTATGGCATTAGTACCAGGGGCACTTATCCACCATGGTTTATTTAATTTTTCTTAATTTTCTTTAAGAAATTTATATTTATTGGTTAAATGCCCCTAATAATTTTTTTCAAATGAGCTTAATGCCCCCATGAAATTTGTTTTTGCATTCGCCACTCCGTGTATCACATTATCCCGCAAATAACGCGAATAACTATCTAATTCTATATATATCGTTAGTTTTGGCTGAAATATTTTCAACTCACAAAACTTGATTTGTTACATTTTAGAGTAACATAGAGTGACTTAGAATATTTTACTCTAAAAATGTAATCCATTCATACCCATAATCCTTGTTCAAGAACGCGCTAGGCGTAAGTCGAGCGCTCGGTCCAAACCTAGCGATTTTTTCAAAACTCGATATAAATTGGCGAGTACTCGGGAGTAGTTTTTTCTATATTAAATATTTTATCAAACATTTTATATATAACACATCCAAAATTAAAAGTTATAAATAATTTTTTTACAATAGAGGAAAGAAAAAACAAAGACACCCGAAAATAGAGGACAAAGAAAGAAATTACCCCTATTTATTATATAATTTACTAATATTTAACGAAATTACAGCCTACAAAATATAACAAAAAAACGTATGGCTTTTTAAAATAAGCAAATGACCCAAATTCAGTTTGATTTTAATTAAAATGTGATTGTAGCTTCGTCTTCCTCACGCAGAACCCTAATTTTTAGGTTCAGTACTCTTTTTGCTTCTTTGAAAATTGTCACCGTCGAACCCAAATCGGCTAATAAACTGCCGATTTTTCTTAAACCACGGTCAACGCGGTGAAAATTCGGTCTTTCACATAGTATCTTCGAACAGCCCCATCTCGCCACGGTGACCACTGCCGACTGGCTTCTCGACCGCGGAATAACCAACTCGGCCGAGTTTTAGAACAAGTCCCATAATACATGATGGAAGAAATTTATCGCTGAAATTATATTTTTTTCCCTTTGCTTTTTATTTTCTCTTTTTCACGCTTTTACTTTGCCACATGTACCATTCACACCATAGGGAATGATACAACAAGTGACTCCTAAATTCAACTATTTGTTGATGATTACAGAGCATTTATAAATCACAATAATGATTATTTATTAAATTTTTGAGATTTCTAATTTCTCACATAATATTAGCATCATAAAAGCACCTCAATGTGGTCATGAAAAGCTTTAGCACCTCCTAATTAATAAACAAAACAAACAGCACACAAAAAGTAAAATATTTGTGTTCTTAGGCTTACTGAGACTCATGAGGAGAATCTAAAGAAAGAAACAACGTTAACTTGGAAAAAGACAGTAGAATTAAAATTAAATTGTTTTTGGTATAACATTTCTTGTTTTGGGGTCAATGCATTTGCAAAAGAACATAAATATTATACGCATTAACAAACAAAAGATGTCTGTTTTTGAGACCACATGATATAATAAGATATATGTGGTTTTATTTTGTGGTTGTCTACTTGTTTGTAATGGTTTGCCTTAAGCATTTACTTATATGCTTTCGTCAATGACATGACAAATATATCAATTTTAAGCATTCATCTCATAGGTTTTTTTTATTTTTTTTTAGAAAATAGAATCAGTTTTAGGTTTCACACATATTCAAGTCATACACATTAAGGATAAATATTAGGTTTTCACAAATTCATGCCATGCACATTTAGGAAGTTTTTTTTTTATAACCTTGAAGTTAGGATGCAAGACCCTAATTTTCGTGGATCCGAAAATTAATCTTTAGGGTTTTTTTTGAAAATATCTCTCTTTCCAAATGAATTTGAACTAGAAACCTCTTTTTTGTGAGAAACCAACCGACCAATACTTGGTCACATTTAGGAAGTTAATCGAATTAAGATAAAATCATTTTTTTCTGAAGATAATTTAACAATAATCAGTAGAACATTAAGTAAAAATATAGATAGAATATCAATCAGAGTTAGAAGAGTTCAAAGAACTACGGACGTCTTTTCCAGACTGTACCATATAGTATTGTCCAAAGGAGAAGAATGTTAGATCAGACCTACTGGTCCGGCACGCCCGGCAGAGGAAGTTACTGTTTTCTTATATTGGCACTTCAGTCCTTTATTGGTTCCCAGATACTGTTGTATTTGGCTAGTTTGCCGGAATGAAGTGTGTTCGTGACAAAAAAAAATAGAATATCAATCATAATACTATAACACGACTAGCTTGAGTTTCATTGTTTCATTTGATTTACTAAAATTTTATTTGAAATATATATATATATATATAGTTTTTATCGGTAAAAAATACAGAATTATAGATTTTTGATTTTTAAGTGTATACGGAATATAAAATGATTCCTAAACGAATAAAAAATAACTTACCTACCAAAGTAATATGTAAAAATAAAAAAACACAAATTTTTACATGGAGAAACTAAAAAATGGTATAAACCATAAATTGAGAATAATAAGAAAGAGAGCACAAATTTCAGAGAGGGGAATGGGCATGTGATAAAAGCGAGCTTCCCTCTTATTATAAAAGCGACCACGCTTGTTTTCTTGCAATGATTCGGTCTACTTTCTTATTATTCTCTCTTTTTATTATATTTTATCCTATATTTATCTTATAAAAATATATCCCAATTATCTATGCTTATTGTTTCTTTTCCCTCGTCCATAAACACAAGTAGGGTAACAATTGTGAATTTTCAAGAGTTGAGATTTTTTATTTAGGCAAACTACAAAATGATAAGTTTTTTTTTTTTTTTTGGTTAAAAGATGATAAGTTTCTATTAGTAAATAACAAAGTACTAGTATTAATTTTAGGTATGAGATTTAGAGCGTAATTTTATTTATACTAAGATATATACTAAATGGATTATAACAATGATTAACACGTTACATTATAAAATACACATTTATCATCATGTTTAGTTTTTTTTTTTTTTTTAATTGAAAACCAAGGGATAATCCAAATTTTTTACCACCCAACTAATTTCTCAGGGTGAGTGTAACTGTCGAGTAATCTACTCACCATGTTTTCCAATGAACCTAAAGTATGATACTATTTCGACTCATCAAATGAAAATGATTAGATAGTTTCACGTTTGAGAGGAATTGAATTTTGATCTACACCCACAAAATAACTTCTTCCCAAATGAAAATCACTAGTTTACTACCACTGCTTATCTTGCTTAGTTAAAATAATTTTCTTATATGCACGTTAAATCTTTAACGACATTTACAAATTTTCACCACAGCGTAATAACCAATGGTGCATATTTTCTTGGCAGATTTTCAAAAATTCAGAAATCTGTTTTGTTAATACATAATCAGAAAATGCTATTTCAACAATAGAGATTATCGAACCTGATTTCTTTGAACTTTATGAGTCATAGTATTAGTTCTATGTTCCTTCGTTTTCCGATATATTTCCGTTTCATAATTGATGTAGTATTAACATTTTTCATACAAATTAATAATAGAAGATTTCTCTACAATACCACATTTTGAAGTTTGAAGTTTTGTCTAAAAAAATACCATCATATTTAAAAGTTACAAAAAATCACAATTTATTCAATGTTCTAAAAATACTACAAACACAAAAGTTGATTTTCAAGGGTTTATAATTTAAATTCTTGAATTAGATTAACAATTATAAAACCATGGTATAGTTTTAGGGGATAGAGTTTGGATTTAGGGTTTATAGTTTAATTTTTAATTAGATAGTTATCCGCGTTATACGCAGGATAATGTGATACGCGAGTAAAACTAATATAGTTTTAGTTTAAAATCATCTATAGTTATTGGAAAAATTATTATACGAAATGTAAAACTCGTTTATATATAGAAATTTGCAAGTATTTTGTATAGAAATGTATCCCATCCGTGAAATAATTGAAACCAACAAATTTTTAGTTTTTAGTCGATATATTTCACTTATTAATGAAATGTATTTATTTAATATCATAATCTTAAAAAATATGGATCATGGATCAAATATACAAAATAAATATTACAAATATGAATTGAATTTTATGTGAATATTAATAGTAAATTTTCTTTTATTTTCATTTTTTAAACAAATCAAAAAAAAAATTTTGGTTGGAAGGATTGTGTGATTGTGTAGCGTTTGGATAATAGAATAGTAGAGAAGTAATAGGATTGTGGAGTGTTTGGGTAATAGTATAGTAGAGAATTAATAATAAGATTTAGTTCTTAACTAAAATTTTCAAAAAAAATTGAGAACTTGACACCTGAACAAATGAATCAAAAAATGCTTCTTCTTTAATATATAGAGGATATTAAAAATTAATTTTAGTTATGTGATATTTTTAGAATATTTAACAAATATTGGTATTTTTGAAACTTTAAAAAAAATAGTATTATATTTGGAAGCAAATTTTCAAAGCGTGTTATTTATTAGAATTGCCCTGAATAAAATGTGACAACAATTCATTTATACTCCTACAAATAAGTTGATCATCGGTATTCTACTAGTACTACTCTTCATTAGATAAATCAAATACCAATATTTTATGCCAAATTTTGTTTATATTGAAAATCTAATTTGTTCTACCATTGAAAGCCCATTGTCCTTTTTGTTTTTGACAGCCCATTATTTACAGCTGTAAGTCTGTCGTGCAGAGGCAGTATCCCTATTAAAATCATCAAAGTAGTTGAAAAAGAAAATCTAGATCAATAAATACAAGTACTTCTATAGCAACATCGAAATTACAAATGTTTGATCGAATCATGGGAGAATATTAATGTACTATATACCAAATTCTTTTTCCGAATTTTGTCTTGTTATCAAAGTTTTTCTTTTGTTTTCAGAAAATATATAAATTCATTTCGTATCATTGATACCACAAGAGTTATGATCATGTTGGTCTCGAGAGCATTTATAAAGATATACTCCTTCCGTTTTAAAATAATTGTTATTATAGAATTTGTCACATAAATTAAGAAAAATATTAAAAGTCTGTTTTGACTTTAATTAATACAATATTTTATTTGATATGAATAATTAATAAATTTAAAAATATGGATAAAATAAAAAAATTGATCATAAATATACATTGAAATTGCAGAATGACAAATAATTTGAAACAAAAAATTAAGACTAAAATGACAACTATTTTAAAACAAAGAAAGTACTTAGCATTTAAATACAACGTATACTCTAACTTATAGCGAACTGAAAATGTTTAGTAAAGAAAATGTTTTAATTCAACTAATAGATTATGGTTTAGCAAAAAAAAAAAATTAACTAATAGATTATTATAGAATAATTTAGTAAACGAATAATTTGCTCGAGAAACGAAAGCCCACTCGTGCGAGCAAAACGTGACTCGCCGCTAAACCATGTGATTACTACGCTAATTTATTTGTTTTCATTTATTTGCTGATAAAAATAAGAAATCAGTAGGCATTGGAAAAAAAAACAAGCAAACCGGTACTTATAGTACAAATAAATATATTAGCCGGCGAAAAAAAACTTAAAATTGTTATAAAAAGAATGATATAATTTATCGTTTCGATAAATATTAATAAGAACAAAAATATTATACCTGGTAAAGAACGTGATATTGATGAAATGAAGATTGAGAGAGAATGAAAGATTTGCTATTTTTTCTTATTATTGAAGTTATGAATTGTGTGTAAATGATCAACAAACACATCTCCTTATATAGGCATTAAGCATACATAGTGGCAAATTAGGTCTTCAATTAATTATGTACACTATATTGATAGTGCACCACTATGTTGATAGTGCAATCTTTTGATTTTTGCAACACTCCCCCTTGAAGACCAATGTCACTATGTCTCTTGTGTCGTGTCTTCTGTTGCCTCGTTAAAAACCTTTCTAGGAAAACCCGTTGGGAAAAACCATAGAAGGATAAAAAGAGTGCAACCACGTATGCTCCCCTTCGAATGATCATGAGTCATCTTGTAAATCTCGTTGATGACGCATTCCAATGTTATGGACATGTTTCCTGAACGTAGTGGTAGGTAGCGACTTTGTGAAGAGATCAGCAGCATAGTCACATGATCGAATATACTTGACTTCAATGACTTTAGCCTTCTCAAGTTCCTGAGTGTATGAAAAGAACTTTGGAGGGATATGTTTGGTTCTATCACTTTTGATATATCCTTCTTTTGTTTGAGCGACACATGCAGCATCATCTTCATATAAAATGGTTGGCTCTGTATTTTCGTGGATCCCACTGCTTGATTTGATGTGTTGGCTTATTGATCTCAACCATACACATTCTCTACTTGCCTCATGGAGTGCAATGATTTCAGCATGGTTTGAAGAAGTTGCCACAAGTGTCTGTTTCTGAGAACGCCAAGATATAGCAGTGCCTCCGATCGTGAAAATGTATCCAGTTTGTGATCGGGCTTTATGTGGATCTGATAAATATCCTGCATCTGCAAAACCAATCATTTGACCGTTTGAATTCTTAGGATAAAATAAACCTAAGTCAATAGTCCCTTGGAGATAGCGGAAGATGTGTTTAATCCCATTCCAATGTCATTTCGTAGGGGACGAACTGAATCTTGCCAAAAGATTAACGGCAAATGATATATCGGGCCTTGTACAATTCGCTAGGTACATAAGGGCTCCAATGGCACTAAGATATGGTATTTGAAGACCAAATATCTCTTCATTCTCCTCATGTGGTCGAAATGGATCATTTTCGACTTGGAGTGATCTAACGACCATGGGAGTACTCAATGGATTTGCCTTATCCATGTTGAATCGTTTTAGTACTTTTTTGGTATATGTGGACTGATGCACAAATATACCCTCTTGAGAATGCTTAATTTGTAGGCCAAGACAGTACTTCGTCTGTCCGAGATCTTTCATCTCAAATTCTCCTTTTAAATAATTTGAGGCCTTTTGTATTTCCCCTTGAGTTCCTATTATGTTTAGATCATCAACATACACCGCGATAATCACAAATCTGGATGTTGTTTTCTTGATGAAAACACATGGGCATAAAGGATCATTTACATATCCTTCTTTTGTTAGATGCTCACTGAGACGGTTGTACCACATGCGTCCAGATTGTTTTAACCCATATAATGATCTTTGCAATTTTATTGCACATAACTCTTTAGGTTTGGAACTTAATGCTTCTGGCATTTTAAACCCATATGGAATTCTCATATAGATATCAGTATCTAATGATCCATATAAATATGCTGTAACAACATCCATGAGACGCATCTCTAGATTTTCATTAGCCGCTAGACTCATTAAGAATCTAAACGTGATTGCATCCATAACGGGGGAATATGTTTCCTCATAATCGATCCCAGGTCTTTGAGAAAATCTTTGAGCCACAAGGCGAGCTTTATATCTCATAATTTCATTTTTCTCATTTCGTTTTCGAATGAAGACCCATTTGTATCCAACCGGTCTCACATCTTTGGGTGTGAGTGTAATAGGTCCGAATACATTTCGTTTATTAAGCGAATCAAATTCAACTTGTATAGCATCTTTCCATTTCATCCAATCTTGTCTGTTTTGACATTCATATACAGACATTGGTTCTGGATCATCGTTTTCCTCATTTATTTCCTTTGCCACAAGGTATGAGAAAACGTCATCGACTACATTCATTTCAGTACGATTCCATATCTTTCCATTATGAATGTAGTTTATAGAGATCTCATGATTTCCTTCATGAAGCTCTGTATTGTCGTTAGACTCATGATTCGTTTCATCCAAAATACTTTCAGTAATTTTGGGATCATTATGCTTATCAGCTTCTCTTCGTTTTTTAGGATTTTTATCCTTAGAACCAACGGGTCTACCACGTTTCAAGCGGGTTCTAGACTCACGTGTATTATCTGCTTTTTCATGTTCATTTGGTATCTCAATTCGAGCAGGAGCATTTGCAGCCGGTATATGTGATTTTGTTATCGTTTTAGTATCTGCAAATGCATCAGGTAGCTGGTTTGCGATACTTTGCAAATGCATAATTCGTCGAACTTCTAGTTCTGACTGTCTTGTAGGAGGATCAAGGTCTAGCAAAGATGGCACACGCCATTCTATATCCTTTCCTACTTTGTTATTTTCTCCCCCTAGAACCGGGAATACTTTTTCATCAAAATTACAATCGGCAAATCGTGCCGTAAAGACATCACCAGTCTGTGGTTCTAGGTATCGTATGATTGATGGGGAATCACAACCAACATATATTCCCATTCTTCTTTGTGGTCCCATCTTTGTACGTTGTGGTGGTGCTATAGGCACATATACCGCACAACCAAAGATTCTTAGATGGGATATATTTGGTTCTCGACCAAAAACTAATTGTAATGGAGAATATTTATGATATGCACTTGGTCTTATCCGAATAAGTGCTTCTGCATGCAAAATGGCATGTCCCCATACAGAAGGTGGGAGTTTTGATCTCATGATCAACGGTCTTGCAATTAATTGCAGATGTTTAATTAATGATTCCGCCAAACTATTTTGTGTATGAACATGAGCTACAGGATGTTCAACATCAATCCCCGTTACCATACAATAATCATTAAATGCTTGGGATGTGAATTCACCAGCGTTGTCTAGTCTAACTTTCTTAATAGGATAATCAGAGAATTGAGCCCTCAATTTGATTATCTGAGTTAGAAATCTCGCAAATGCCATATTTCGAGATAATAATAGACAAACGTGTGACCATCTGCTAGATGCATCAATTAACACCATAAAATAGTGGAATGGTCCACATGATGGGTGTATTGGTCCACAAATATCGCCTTGAATTCTTTCAAGGAACTTTGGTGATTCCTTATCAATTTTGGCTGGCGATGGCCTTATGATCAATTTTCCAAGAGAACACGCAACACATGTCATTTTATTCCCCTGATATATCTTTTGGATTTTCAGTGAATGACCATGTGAGTTCTCCATAATATTACGCATCATTGTGGTGCCCGGGTGACCGAGGCGATCATGCCATAATGTGAAATCTTCTGGATTTCTTTTAACCACTAGATATGATTCGATTGCACTTATATGAGTATAATGCAATCCTGAAGGAAGTTTTGGAAATTTTTCCAGTATAAGCCTTTTTCCGGATTTATCAGAAGTTACATACATATACTTTTTCCATTCTCAGTCGCAGACTGAGTATCATATCCTTGAAGGTATATGTCTTTGAAACTCAACAAATTCCTTTTAGAATTCGGAGAATATAAGGCATTATTTATGGAAAACTTGGTTCCATTAGGCAATATAAAATTTGCACTTCCACTTCCCTTAATTAAGTCTGTAGGACCTGATATTGTATTGACAATAATGTTTGTCGGTTTTAAATTAGAGAAGTATCTCTTGTCCTTCAGAATAGTGTGTGTTGTTCCACTATCTGGTATACAAATTTCTCGAACCATTTCCTTGGGTATCGATTCATCCATTTCCGCTGAAATTGACAAAAATTAGATGATAGAAAGTAAATTTTATTTATTAGAAAATACGCTTAATAATCATGCATTACAATAAAAAAAATTATTCGTTGAAAACAGAAATACATAATGGCATAACTGGAGATCTTTCAGCAGTCTCATTATTACAAGCATTTTAGTTATCCGCTATAGCGGTCTCATCAAAGTCATTTGCAAAGTCGGGAGAATCAAGGTATGATGTACCCTCAAAGTGTTCCGTGAGGTTCACTTCTTTCCTTTTGCCTTTGGTGGACTCTTTGTATAACTTGCAGAGATGTTCGGGAGTTCGACACACATTGGACCAATGTCCTTTGCTTCCGCATCTGTAACAGATGCTATCACGCTTCTGTGCGGTGGTCTCTTGAATATCTTTTCCTTTGGGGGTTTGTTGAGAACGAACCCATTGGAAAGAATTCCTCCCACGTGAACTGGAATTTCTTCCACGTCCGCGTTTGAATCTGTAGCCACGACCCCGATAGGTTTGACTTTTCTCTTTCGGATTCTGAAAATCCGTTGCATTCACCTAAGGAAATGCTCTGGCTCCCGTAGGGCGAGAGTTGTGATTCTTTATGAGAAGATCATTGTTTTTCTCTGCGATGATGAGTGTTACAATCAACTCAGAGAACCTTGTGTATCCGCAATTTCTATACATTGCTTGTAGGACACTATGTTCTTTGTGGAATGTGAGGTATGTCTTTTCGAGCATTTCTGCTTCGGTGACAGGTTTACCACAAAATTTTAATTGTGATACAATCCTCAACATAGCGGAGTTATACTCCTCCACTTTCTTAAAATCCTGAAATCTCAGGTTTTTCCACTCTTCCATCGCATGAGGGAGATTTATCTCCTTCTGATTATCGAACCTCTCTTTCAGAGCTTTCCAGAGCTCTGTTGGGTCTCTGATATGCGCATAGTCATGCGTCACATTTTCATCCAAATGTTTCCGTAGAAATATTATTGCCTTTGCCTTAACTTGGGCGGATGAATCATTTCCCTTAATGATGGTATCGGATAAATTTTCCGATTCCATATAGAGTTCCGCATCGGTTGTCCATGCTATATAATTAGCTCCAGTAATTTTGAGAGCTGGAAACTTAAGCTTCTCAACGGTGACCATTTGATTTCTAAAAACAAAATTAAAAATATTATTATTAGAAATATAATATAATTTTAGAAACCGTATACATTAATCATAATCGCAATTACAAAGAACATTAAAGAATAAACGAGTAAACCGATATTTATGATAATAATATTTCTAAAAACAAAAAAAAAATCAAAAATATTATTATTAGAAATATAACATAATTTTAGAAACCGTATACATTAATCATAATCGCAATTACAAAGAACATTAAAGCATAAACGAGTAAACCGATATTTATGATAAAACTCTTCGCGAGTAAATTCTCCAGCGAAGAGACCATAAATCGCGGTAAGAAATACACCGATAATAAAAATAAAAAACAAGCGAAACATTTTTCTTAAAAATGAGAACAAAATAAATTCTTGTAGAAGATTGGAAGAAGATAAAATGTTTGAGTGAAATGAATGAATGAAAAATAAGTGTATTTATAGATTGAAAAATACTGTTCATAACCGTTAACTAGCTTTTTTTAAGTAAAAATTTTGAAAAATATTTTGAAAATTTTTCTTTGTGACCGTTGTAAAATCGAATGAGAAAAAAAAATTAATCTGAAAATATTTGATAATCAATCAGATAAATTTACCAGTTCAAATATTAATTTTAGAAAAAACTGGTTGAATATTATATATACTAGACATAAAATTAAACAGAGAGTTAATAATAAGGTTATGGTGACAAAGCCATCCACGGGAGAATATTAAATAAATAATTAAAACAACAGATAAAATTTTAGGCGGTTAAACCGACCATAAATAATTAAAACAGTAAATAAATAAATTATGGTGTGTAAAACAACCACATAGATAAATAAATAACCAGGCGGTTCAACCGTCCATAAATAATTAAAACAGTAAATAAATAAATTATGGTGCATAAGCAGCCATAGAAATCAATAAAATATCATGCGGTTCAATCGACCATAAATAAAGCAGTAAATAAATTATGGTGCGTAAAGCAACCACATAAAATTAGTATGGAGGCGGTACTCCGCACACCATATGGTACAATAAGTATGCATATGAAAATTGAGCTTTTTAGAGTGATCGTGCTGATAACGTGTTATAAAAAGAATGATATAATTTATCGTTTTGATAAATATTAATAAGAACAAAAATATTATACCCGGTAAAGAACGGGATATTGATGAAATGAAAATTGAGAGAGAATGAAAGATTTGCTATTTCTTCTTATTATTGAAGTTATGAATTGTGTGTAAATGATCAACAACCACATCTCCTTATATAGGCATTAAGCATACATAGTGGCAAATTAGGTCTTCAATTAATTATGTACACTATATTGATAGTGCACCACTATGTTGATAGTGCACTATGTTGATAGTGCCATCTTTTGATTTTTGCAACAAAAATAATAAAAATGGAGTTACTTGTCCTTTATAGCTTGGTAAAAAAAATGTGGTTGAGCATAAATTTTTTTTTGTTCTTATAATTTTGATCAACCAGAAAAAGAAATTACATAACTAGTTATTGTATTTCCTCAAAATGAAAAAAACAAAATTGCAAGAAACCACTTTTTGTTTTATTGGATTGAAAATTGATAGAATATTTATTAAAACCAAACACATGAACTAAAATTACCCTGCCAATCTACCAGTTTTGTAATAAATTTACATGAATAAAAAACAGTAAATAATACTGGTGGTAGTAACAATAAATTTTTTTTTTGTTAGGTTTGAAAATGAAGTATCAGAATACTGGTTACAAATTACAATAAATATAAAAAGTATTTATTTAGATATTTAAATTGTGGCAAAATATACTTTAATCGAGAGTAGTGTTACAAGTATATATAATTTGATTATATTTGTCACTCCCGAAACAAAATCTCTCACAAGTAGCTATCAAGAACAAAGGGAGCTTTGCTTTGCTCATCATCCTCTGCATTGAAAAACTACTTCCGTGTCTCCCTCTCTGTATACACACAATCACACACTTCTATTTTTATCTTTCCTTCTCTCTATATATATCTTTAGTCTCTCTCCATTCACTCTTAACTCAGTAGTAGCACTGGTTTGTAGTATACAAAGAGATAGAGAGAGAGAGAGTACTTGTTGTAGTAGACAAAGAGAGAGAGAGATGGAGAACGGTGAGAAAGCAGTAGAGACTGTTGTTGTGGGTAACTATGTGGAGATGGAGAGTGAAGGGAAAGCTTCAGACATGAAATCAAAGCTTTCTAACATGTTTTGGCATGGTGGTTCTGCTTATGATGCTTGGTTCAGCTGCGCTTCGAACCAGGTTGGTTTCTTTTTATTAATTCCAATATTCAAAATGAAGAAAAAGTTTTGGTGTTTACTCTCTCTCTCTCTCTCTGTGAGTGTTTAGGTGGCGCAAGTGCTGTTGACACTACCATACTCGTTTTCACAGCTTGGAATGCTCTCAGGGATTCTGTTTCAGCTCTTCTATGGCCTCTTAGGTAGTTGGACTGCTTACCTCATTAGTATTCTCTATGTTGAATACAGAACCAGAAAAGAAAGAGAGAAAGTTAACTTCAGAAACCATGTCATTCAGGTACTACCTTCAATATCAATCAATCTCTACTTACTAGCTCTTTCACATTGATGTTGTGAGATACTGATTGACATATTTGGGTTTGAAGTGGTTTGAGGTTCTTGATGGGTTGCTTGGGAAGCATTGGAGGAATGTTGGGTTAGCATTTAACTGTACCTTCCTTCTCTTTGGATCTGTCATTCAACTCATAGCCTGTGCCAGGTACCACAAATTTCTTTCTTCAAGAGATAGATATAAAACTGATTATGATGATGATGTGGTTTAGTAATAATGACAATGAATTGTACAGCAACATATACTACATAAATGACAATTTGGACAAGAGGACATGGACATACATATTTGGGGCATGTTGTGCAACCACAGTCTTCATTCCTTCCTTCCACAACTACAGGATCTGGTCTTTTCTTGGACTCTTGATGACCACTTACACTGCTTGGTACCTCACCATTGCCTCCATCCTCCATGGCCAGGTTAACTCTAATTACTAATTATTCATGATTAGATTAGCTGGTTCTGTCTTGGCTTAAGGGGACTCAACAAACTTGTATTCTTTCTTGTGTCTTTTTTTGGCCGTATGTTTCAAGCAACATGTGCTTGGTCCCACTTTACCCCCAACCCTATACATTAGTGTCAGACATAGTTTAATCACACATAAATGAACTTGTAGAGAAAGGAAGAGAATGAGCTAGAGATTAGATTAATCCCTGTAATCATTTGATATCAAGTAATGTAACATTTCTGTATGTGTATAGGTAGAAGGAGTGAGGCATTCAGGACCAACCAAGCTGGTATTGTACTTCACAGGGGCCACAAACATTCTTTACACATTCGGAGGACATGCTGTTACTGTGTATGTCCTTGGTTTTTTTACCCTTTTAACCCCTATCAATCCACGTGTCACAAGGGTAAAACCGGAATCAAAGCTTCATGAAAATGACCACTCACTTGCATTGTTTATGTTTGTGTTGTTGGCAGAGAGATAATGCATGCGATGTGGAAGCCACAGAAGTTCAAGTCTATATATCTGTTTGCGACTGTGTACGTTCTGACTCTAACGCTACCGTCTGCGTCTGCGGTTTACTGGGCGTTTGGCGATTTGCTTCTAAACCATTCAAACGCGTTTGCTCTTCTCCCCAAGAGCCTTTACCGTGACTTCGCCGTGGTGCTCATGCTCATCCACCAGTTTATAACGTTTGGTTTCGCTTGCACGCCGCTTTACTTCGTGTGGGAGAAGCTCATAGGGATGCACGAGTGCCGGAGCATGTGTAAACGAGCCGCCGCTAGGCTTCCGGTGGTTATACCCATTTGGTTTCTTGCAATCGTATTCCCATTCTTCGGTCCCATTAACTCGACCGTTGGATCACTCCTGGTTAGCTTCACCGTCTACATCATCCCTGCACTCGCTCACATTTTCACCTTCCGTTCCTCGGCCGCTCGAGAGAACGCCGTGGAGCAGCCGCCTAAGTTCTTGGGGAGGTGGACCGGAGCTTTCACCATCAATGCATTCATTGTGGTGTGGGTGCTTATCGTTGGATTCGGGTTCGGTGGTTGGGCTAGTATGATCAATTTTGTTCACCAGATTGACACCTTTGGCCTCTTCACCAAATGTTACCAGTGCCCACCACCGGTTATGGCCTCGCCTCCTCCGATCAGCCATCCTCACCTCAATCACACTCATGGCCTTTAAGTAGTGCAAGAGCAACAATTCACAATGAGTAGTCAGTCCCCAGTGCCACCAAAGTTGGCCTTTCGAGATTTGGATTCGTTGTATATCTACCAATGCCCTTATGTTTTGGGTTCGTTTTGCATCTAAAGTTGGTCTATTTCTATTGTCTTTTTTATCTTTGGAAATTAAAGAAAACAAAAAAAAAACTTTAGGAATAACGCCAAATCTTCCATCAAGAAAGATCATTGTAGTGATCTTCGTAGAGAAGAATATGTTTATCAGTTATTCCGTTAGCATCTTAAGACCCCAAAAATTTTGAGAGCGACAGAAACACGTCTTAATGGATCCAATTCGAAACTGATCATTAGGGTCAAAGAGAAAGCAAACTTTAACAGAAAAACAAAATATATGAACGCTTGGGATATAGAGCAAGAGATTTGTACATACATGACCAAAAGTTTGATAAAACATGCAAATACCAATCCAGCTTCTTACTCATCACAAGCATCATAACCATAACCACAAGTCCTAAATAATAATAATCCGAAAACACATCAACGAGAGGAAAAAAAAAAGGATAGATTATGCAAGAGGATAATATATTGATAGTAAAGCGGCGAGAAGAGGATCGTTTCCATGTGTGAAATGACTGATTTACACTTCTACACCACCTTGAAGGTGTTTGCTTCAACGACCACCGCTTGAGCAATCCCTTGCAAAATGCCCAGACTCTCCACAGTTGTAGCAGCTTCCACCTCCGAACCTTCCACCACCGCCACCTCCTCCGTAGCCACCGCCACCACCACCGTATCCTCCACCACCTTGAGAACAATCTCTCGCCATGTGACCTGGCTCACCACACTTAAAACAAGTGCCATCGCCACCTCCACGGCCACTACCGCCTCTACCTCCTCCATAACCTCCTCCACCACCACCACCACGTCCGCCACCTCTTCCACCGCCAAAACCACCGCGTCCTCCAGATGAACCGCCGCTGTTTCCCTGAACGGGAGCACCGTCGGGTCCAGAAACTTCGACAGCCTTGGGACGGCCGTTGTTATCGACCTCAACCTCAAACTCGACAGATTCCTCAGCGGCGAGGCTACGAAAGCCTTCAGATCTGATGGAGGACTGGTGAACGAAGAGATCGTCACCACCATCGTCGGGTGTGATGAAACCGAAACCCTTCTGCGTATCGAACCACTTCACCGAACCTTTGCGTCTCTCTCCACCACCGTTGTTTCCGTCGCCGCCGCTCATTCTGATCAAATCTCACCAACAATAAAACCTACAATACAACTTCACCGATCAGATCTCTCTCTCGATATATCTCTCTCTCTCTCTCGGCGTGAGGCAGACGCTGTTTATATCCCTCTGTGTGGAAAGGGTATGAGTGCCACGTCTGCATTTTATTATTCCCAAATTCCCAATAATTTCCGTTTTACTCTTTTCATATTCCCATTTTTTTTTTTTGAAAAAACATATTCCCATTTTTAATACTATGTATTTCCATTTTTCCAAAAAAAAACTATTTTTCTGCACAATTACTTGACTTTTTCCAAGAGAGAAACAATTAAAATTTTAGAAACTACTTCATTATACAAAAAGGAAATTTTACTTACTTCAGAAAAAAAATTACGTATTAGTTTCCAAAAAAAGTTTTATAAAAATGGAAGTATCGAAAATGAGCCAGCGAAATGTTCGTGATAGAATTATTTTTTCCTTTTCGGGAAACTAAAGGAAGCTATGGCCCAGCTTTGATCTGGACGGTTGGGGATACTTTGCAGGACCTCAGCCGTCAGATTCAGATCTCGAATACTTTTTAAAATATTATAAAAATTCGTTTAAAGCTTATCTTCTTTATCTCCCGAAAAGATCTAACAGATGAAAGGGTATTATGGGGAAACCAATTCTTTAATATTTATTTTATTTTATTTTATAGTTCAGTCAACATTAAAGTTAACGGACGTAAGCAGATATTTTGACTAGTCCAACAATTTTGGGAACGCAAACTGCGTGCCGTTTGTTTTAATTTTATTTAATTACGCTCTCGTACCAATAAATAGTAAATTTTACAGATTATTCCCAGACTTTTATATATTTTATTTTATGATTTCAGTCAAAGCCTCAAAGGAGTGGTCAAAAGCGTAACGTTCATAATGACTTGACGATGGGACATGTCAATGCATCTTTTTAGAGCTGTATGTGTTATAAAAAAAACTAGATAATTGATCGGCAGCGTATGCGGATATGAAATATTTTAGAGAAATAAATAAATTTTAGAATCTAAATAATATGATTTATTGTTTATAAAAATAAATATAAATGATTGTTATTTTTAAATATTACATGCATATTTTAAAACTTTTTTCGTTCTTTTATTCTTTTTCATATTTTTCTTCATCTATTATTACTTGTATTTTTTTGTTTTATTTTCCTTTTTTTATCTAAGTTTTTTCATTTTTTTCGATTTGTTTTCTTATTTTTCTTTCCTCTTTTTCATTATTTTTCCTTTTCTTTGTATAATTCGAATTTTCTAATTTTTATTTATACTTTTTCATCGTCTTCTTCTTCTTGTTTGTATTATTTTTTAAAAATCTAAAAATCTAAATTTAGAAAACTAATTAGATGAGATAAAAAAATAAGTATAATTAAGAACCGAACAAAAATATTAAAGAGTAGATAATAGTGAGTAACTTTTTATTCAAATCCCATAAATTTTAAATAACAAAAATCTTTATAATATAGAAAATCTTTGAATGTAATAGAAGATTTATAAATATTGTATTTAATTGAATTTTCTTCTAAACTTCATAATTCATTATTTTGTTACTGATATTTTCGAAAACTGTTATTTTTATTTTCGGGAGTTTATAATGATTATGTTAATTATGACAAAAAATTGTGTTAAAAATTTGATTAGAGAAAGACCACATGAATTAGAAGAAATCAATGGTCATAATCTACATTTCTAGCCTTTATCAGTCATATGCATCTTCTTCTTTACTCATTTTGTTAAAAAATAATAATAGTTTAATTATGAAATTTTCCTATTTAAAATAATAATAATTCAATTTTAGGGATATAGAATTAAAACGTTTATAAAAATATAAAATAATAATAATTTACCTATCATCTTTAAAATTTTTATAAAATTATAAAAGGGGATTAAAAATCTTTCGAAAAGCTTTATTATAAAATTAACACTTAGTTACTTTAAATCGAAAATTTAGTGATAGATGAAACAGTTTTATCTTATTAGGAAATAGTGAGTCGAAGTCCGACTAAACCGATTCCACAAGGAAAATAAGCAAAAACACACTTGAATTGAGGGAGTAAAAAATACAATGTTATATCACATCACGCCTCTGATCAATCTCTAAATCCAAATCTCATATGTTAGATATTCACGTTGATCAATTTTAAAATTAATCGTATGTTTTTCTGTTATAAAGAAAAAAACATATTTCATAATCATTATATAAAATAAAAATAAATATAACTTTCAAAAAAAAAGATAAAAAGAAATATTTATATATCTAAACCTATACAAACAAAAATAATGAAACCTACAAAGCAAAGAAAATAAATTAACAAATATACCTTGTTGAAGAAAAAAACCCCATGTATAACACAAATCAAAAGAATTTGCTTTAAGAACAACTACAAAAACAAAGGAAAAAAAAATCAGAATTGATCAGATATAATATATTATGCATACAAACAAAATAAAAATAAAAAATATACCTTGTTGAAGAACAAAACCTCATGTATAACGCAAATCAAAAGAACTTGCTTTAAGAACACCTACAAAAACAAAAACAAAAAATCAGAATTGATTAGATATAATATATTATGCATACAAACAAAAGCAACAAATGAACGAAGGAAAAAAAATCAGCACAATCGAACTAATGGATAAAAAACATACCAGAGCTTGAGATATATATAGGGGGATGTAGTTTAGAGAAAAATAGGGTTTGGTGTTTCCAAATCTTTTTAGAAAAATAAATATCTTAATTGAGTATATTTTTTACCCATTTTGTATATATTTCCATAACTTTTAATAGCCATAACTATCTAATGATATATATATTTTTTCAAATATTTGATCTTTTGCAAATATTACGGAGCTAAATTGGATTATACTAATCTCATAAATATTTGAGAGGGTATATTGATGATGGATTATTGGTTGCTAAGAATCCGAAAACACATATTATATCTTCAAATTTTGGATCAAAAGATTTAGTTTTGACTGATATTTTGGTTCTTATTGAAGATTCAAAAAGTTGTCAGTTTTTAAAATCACTAAATTATGGCATATTTTTCTTTGACCAAAGAAACATTTTTGGTTAATTTTTTTTTTTTTTGCTTAAACGTTTTTTGTTAATTAAGACATGATTATATTTAAATTAAAATGGACTATTGTTGGGTTATATTATATATATATATATATTTCGGTTGTGATTATATTCTTTATATACTTTTTCTACTTTAACTAACATATTTAATATTATTGTTAGAGGTTTTCTCATTTTTATAATATTTTCTTATAAGAATATTAATTTTTGTGTATCAATAGATAGTTAGTGTTAAACCACAAATTTATAATTTTTAAATTAAGTAGTTCGTGTATTCCATATTATTTGTTTTTTCATTCAAGGAGAAAAATTATTTAAAAATTTTGAATGGAGTAATATTCGATAAAGAATAAACTTACAAATAAAGATCAAATCTTAACTAAAAATTTTAAAATATAATCCATATTCACTGTTTTGATACTTAAAAAAAAACTGTTTTGATTTTCCATTATTTTATTAAAAAATTGGATATTGTTGAGGTAGCTATTTGAAATATTTTATGTTAATATAAACATATATTAACTTGAGAATTGAAGTTTGTCCACGTTTGCATTTTTTTTTTTTTGCATGAATATGTATGTAATTAATGCAGTAACATATTGTGAATTATTTGGGAAAGAGTGAAAAATTTTTAAATAGATTATCAAAAATTTTAAAATATTTTTGTTCTAAATTGGTTTTTAAAAGTTTGAAAGAAGAAACTATAACCATAAAATAGTAGTTTCTAAAAAGAATTTTGGAATGGTTGTTATAAACAAATTTTCGAAATATAAATTTTAATGTTCGAAATATAAATTTTAATTTTCGAAATTAATTATTTTAATTTAATTTGTGATAAAATTTATATTAAAAAAATAATTAAAGATTTAATCCATGTCATCTTTTTCAATAGACATGTCATAAATTTTCCATGACAAGTCATAGTTTTGAGCCAATAAGATTAAAACAAATAATCATTCTCACTAATTGTACTTGTCTTTTAATAGGAAGGGGATATGAATTTATAACGAAGATAAATATAAATATTGACGAAATTTTTATATCTAGCAAAGAACGGAATACTGATAAATATAAAAAAAAATAGATGGAACTTTTAATATTTAAATGAATGTTGTGTCGAAATAATGATCGCAATGATGGTTTATATATAGATGAAAAAGATAAGTTATTATGCGTGCATAGTGATGGTGAGTTTTACATAATTAATTTACCATTATTCACTCACATATATTTTTGACATTTTGCAAGCCTTCTTTTTCGGATTTTCATAATACTTCCCCTTGGAGACCAGTGTCACTATTATCTCTTACTTGATATCTTCGTTGCCTCACTGAAAACCTTTTCACAAATATCCAGTGGGAAAAAGCATGTCAAGGTAAAAAGAGTACAACCACGCAAGTTCCCCCTCGAATGATCAAGTGTCATCTTGTAAATCTCGTTGATGACGCATTCCAATGTTATGAACATGTTTCTTGAACGTAGCGGTAGGTAGAGACTTCGTGAAGAGATATGCAGCATTGTCACATGATCAAACATACTTGACTTCAATGACTTTAGTTTTCTCAAGTTCCTGAGTGTATGAAAAGCAATTCGGAGGGATATGTTTGGTTTCATCATTTTTTATATATCTTTCTTTTGTTTGAACGACACATGCAACATTTTCATATAAAATAGTGGCTCCGTGTATATGTGGATCCCAATACTTGATTGGATATGTTAACTTACTGATCTCAACCATACACATTCTCTACTCGCTTCATGGAGCACAATGATTTCAAAGTGGTTTGAAGAAGTTGCCATTAGTGTTTGCTTCTGAGAACGCCAAGATATAGCAGTGCTTTAATCTTGAAAACGTATCCAGTTTGTGATTGAATTTTATGTGGATCTGATAAATATCCAACATCTGCAAAACCAATCATTTGACCATTTGAATTCCTAGGATAAAATAAACCTAAATCAGTATGTGTTTTACATCATTCCAATGTCTTCGTGTAGGGAACAAACTGAATTTTCCAAAAGATTAACGACAAATGGTATATCATGCCTTGTACAATTCGCAAGGTACTGATATACGTCATATTTTACCTATGTTTACTATGTTTTAAATGAGTTTTTAATTAATAAATAACTTGATTTTGATATTTAATTGTTATTTCTAATATTTTCGTGGTCTTAAAGCTTTTGTAGGTAATTAGAGTATTTTGGGGTTAAAAAGAGGAGAAACAAACTTTTTTAAAGAAAAGACAGATTCTGTCCGTCAGATATTTCGCCTCGGATGAAGATATTTCCACCGTTGGATCGAGCTCAAAATTTTCCACGAGATAAACAAGGATCTCAGCTTCACACAACATATTCGATCGTAGAAATCCGTCCATGCGATATGAAAATACTCTCAATATACGGAAAACAGGCAGATTTCCTAATATTTGAAGAATATCCCTAAATCGCTTGGGGATAGACCTAGCCGACTTCTTCACCTATTTAAACAGAAGGAGGCAAGAAAATCAGCACCACCTTCACAGCCACCACCATAGTTACAAGTTTCTCTTGGGGGAGAGCCTTTGGCTTGAACTCTTTAGTTTTAGGGTTTTTATCGAGCTTTTACGTATTGATCTTCAAGGGAGAAATCCTTCAACCTAACGGATTCGTGTTAGAGAGTCAAAATTGATTATTTGGAACTAGTATAGATGAGCTTGAGCTTTATCATTACGAGAGTCGTGTTAAGGATCAGGTTAACATATCGAATCTTAATCCGTGCTATGTATATCTATCTGATTGCTTTACGAGAGTCGAGTATTAGGCTGATTGATATATTAGTCATCATTGCGAGAGCCAGTTGACTAATTATTAAGTGAATTCGAGTTAGAAATCCCCTTTGCTAGATTTACATTGGATGAGCTCTGTATCAACTTATGCGGCGTATTTACCTTTTCACTTTTGTAACCTGAATAAATTAGGTTATTATACATGTTTAATCATTGATATGAGAATATTTTGGTTAATAAATGACTGGATTGCATACATGACTATATATGTGTTAATAGTTCCTGAATAAATTGCTATAGGAACCCTAAGATTCATGTGTTACCCAAAACGGTTCGATCTTACTCTGTTGGTCGATCACAAAACTTACGGAAGCTTTTTGGGCAGGTTGGATCGATTGATCTGACTTCGTTTCCGCTCCTTTTCTTTTTTTCTTCTATTCCTTGCTCCATTTTGCCTTAGACTCATTCCAAACGTATTATAACCTGCAAAGACTCCAAAAACAAAGAAAAAACTCGATAAAACCTTGAAAACATGGGTTAGAATGCGTTAAAACACAATACATCACGCATTAAGAATCTAAACGTGGTTACATCTATAACGGCGGAATATGTTTCCCCATAATCGATCCCAAGCCTTTGAGAAAATTCTTGAGCCATAAGGCGAGCCTTATATAGTTATATCTCATAATCTCTTTTTTCATTTCATTTTCGAACGAAGACCCATTTGTATTCAACCCGTGTCACATTTTTTGGTGTGAGTGTAATAGGTATGAATACATTTTGTTTATTAAGCCAATCAAGCTCGACTTGTATTGCATCTTTCCATTTCATCCAATCATGATATTCATATACAGACTTTGATTCTGGATCTTCGTTTTCTTCATCTATTTCATTTGACACAAGGTATGAGTAAACGTCATCGACTACTTTATTTCGATTCCATATATTTCAATCATGATGCTCTACATTGTCGTTAATCTCATGATTCGTTTCTTCCAAAATACTATCAGTGATTTTCGGATCATTATACTTTTAGCTTCCTTTCGTTTTCTAGGATTTTATCCTTAGAACCAACAGGTCAACCACACCTCAAACGTGTTCTAGACTCACGTGTATTATCTACTCTTTCACGTTCATTTGGTAGCTCAATACGAGCAGGAACGTTTGCAGTTGGTATATGTGTTTTTGTTACTGTTTTGGTATCTGCAAATGCATCAGGTAGATGGTTTGTTATACTCTGAGTGTCATACCCTTGAAGGTATATGTCTTTGAAACTTTACAAATCCCTTTTAGAATTCGGAGAATTCAAGACATTATTTGTGGAAAATTTGGTTCCATTGGGCAACATAAAGTTGACTCTGCCACTTCTTTTAATCAAGTTTGTAGGACCTGATATTGTATTGATAATTTTGTCGGTTTTAAGTTAGAGAATTATCTCTTGTCTTTCAGAATAGTGCGTGTTGTTTCACTATCTGGTATACAAATTTCTCGAACTATTTCTTTGGGTATTGTTTCATCTATTTTTGTAATCAACAAAACATTGATCGAAAGTAAATTTTATTTTAGAATGAACAGTTGACATTAATGATAATAATGATTACATAAAACATTATTGTATAAATAAGTAAACCAATATTTATAATAAATTCTCCGTGAGTAAATTCTTCAACGAAAAGACCATAAATAAAAATAAGAATTACACCGATAATAAATATCAAACACCAACGAAACATTTTTCTTACAAAATGTAAACTACGCAATTTTCTTGTGAAGGTATTTGGGAGAAAATAAAATGTTTGAGTGATTTGAAAGGCTGAAATATGAGTGTATTTATATTTTATAGATTGAAAATATAAAATAGTCGTTTGAGTGATATTGTTCATAGTCGTTTGAAAAGTAGATAAATTTGAAAATTTTCTTTGTGACCGTTGGAGGTAAAAGATTAAAACAAAATCAATATGAAAAACTTGAATGAGCAATCAGTAAAATTTACCAAATTTCAGATAATTATATATATACAGGTTACTCAACCTCCTTGTATAATGATCATAATATAGATAAATATTAAACAGTAATATTATGGTGATAAAGTCATCCATATAGTAAAAGTAAATAATTGTGACAAAAAAAAGAAAAAAAAATAGTAACAGTAAATACAATATGAGCCGCATAATAAGTATATAACTATGGTGCATTAAGCTACCATGAAATAAAAATAGTAAAATAATATCGAGGCGAAAACCGCCTACAGTAAAATCAAATTAATAGTGGTACGATAACAACCACTGAAAATAAAATATTTTTATGGAGGCGACATACCGCCCACTATAATCAATCATACAATATAATATAATTTAGCATCGTGCTAAAAAAAAAGTGAATTTATCATGAAGATAAATATAAATAAAGACAAAACTTTTATACCTGGTGAAGAACGTAATACTGAGAGAGAGAGAGAGATTTCTTATTATCTAAAAGAATGTTGTGTCGAAACAATGTTCACAAAGATCGTTTATACATAGGTGAAAAATATAAGTTAGTGTGCATGAATAGTGACACTGAACTCCACATAATTAATTTATCACGATTCACTCGCGTATGTTTCTGACATTTTGCAAATCTTCTTCTTCTAACTTTCATAACAGTATGTATCCATTGTGAAATTTCATTTTTAATTTTTTTTTTTTTTGCAAATAATATAAATTTCGTTAAAAATAAATGGTGTAGGATTTACAAATTGCTAATTAAAACAAATTGCGAGACCTTCAAATTTGTTCTTATGGCAAAAAAAAGTAAAAAAAAAAGAAATATGGATCAATCAACAATCAGTATTTGTTGAAAGCTGAAAGTTGTGAAATAATCCACGTCTAGCAAATAGCGATAAAACGTTGAAAATTTACAATGAACCTGGAAAAAAATAGTTGGGTAACACTTTGAAAGCTCGTGAGACGCGTTTAAACTTTAAAGCAAACAAAAACTCTTTAATCTGGCAGCTGGTAGCATGTGACTTGCTTGGCCTTCAAACATAGGAACCTACAAACCAAAACGAGACAAGTTAATCCTCCTCCACTCTAGTCGACTACCTTTAAATTACTCTCAACCACTATGAAGATTTAGCCGTAGTAATAGTTGAAAGGAAACAACAAAACCAATCAAACCTTTACTACTTCCTCGGATAGCCAAATTAATGAACACACAACCAAACCCGAGTTAACCACATCCAATCCGCACGGACGAATTTAAAGCTCAGCAAGCGAGATAACAGCAGCCTAACTTCTCAAACCACAACAATCAAATTCAAGAAGAGCCTGAGGCTATGGAAATGAAACAAAATCAAACTGAAAAATTAACTAGGAGGAGGAAAGGAGAAAGTTTTGTCCCAATCCTAACGATTTTGTCCAAACCAAAAAAGTCACCGAGAGAGCATCTTCGATCGATCTCACCAGCGGCAAGGCCCATCCTCGAAGGCCTTAAAACCAAAAGAAGTTCTGTCTCGAAACCACGAGCGACCCAATAGAGGAGCTAAATCTGCGAGAGGCTTTTATTTTGGGCTAAAGAAGTAGTCTTTTCAGTTCACCGCCGTTGCCTCTCTTCCCCGGCGGCTTAGGGTTTACTATCTGACGATGCGGAACGGGAAGAAGAGAGCTAGGTCGGAGCCTGGATCCACTATCCATCCCCGGAACAAATACTCCGATAACCCGCCCGATTTCGCCTTGTTGGCGTCTCTTTACCCTTCTTTCAAGCCCTATCTTTTCTTCTCCGGTGCTCGACCCCGGATCGACTGGGCCGATTACAACGCGACCCGAGAGCTCACTCGTATCCTCCTTGTACATGATCATGGCGTCAACTGGTAATTATTCCTTACTGGGTTTCTCATTGCATTGAGTTTGGGTTTCTCTCTAGATTTGCTCTCTCTCAAGGAATTACATGTTATGCTCTGGATTTTTAGGTGGATTCCGGACGGACAGCTCTGCCCAACTGTTCCTAATAGATCGAATTACATCAATTGGATCAATGATCTTTTGTCCTCTGAGATCGTTCAAAGTTTGGGTGGTGAAGGAAGAAGCAAAGTAAAGGGCTTTGACATTGGTACAGGGGCCAATTGCATATATCCTCTCCTTGGTGCAACTCTTTTTGGCTGGAGTTTTGTTGGCTCAGGTTTCTTCTACTTCTTCTTTTGTCTTACTCCTTTTGCACTATAGTATGTATAGCTTCTCCACTACCACTAGTTTATCATATTCCCAATTGGGTGCCAATGTTGTTTTTACGCAGATTTTACTGATGTAGCTCTAGAATGGGCAGAGACGAATGTCAAAAGTAATCCCCATATTTCAGACCTAATCGAGATCAGAGACTCTAAAATTCTTCCACAGTGTTCCTCTGAGTCCCATGTCCCCGAGGTTGAATGTAGAGAGAGTGAGAAGAACTGTAGTCGAACCATGCCCGAGGAAGCCGGATTCACTCCCACGGTTCAGTCTGATCATCATGAAGATGACAACAAGAGCTATACAGGGCCAGCTGTACTACTCGGTGTTGTCAAGGAAAACGAAACTTTCGACTTCTGTATGTCCAATCCTCCATTTTTTGAAACCTGGGGGGAAGCAGGCCTTAACCCTAAAACGTCATGCGGTGGAACTCCTGAGGAGATGGTTTGCAATGGTGGGGAGCAAGCTTTTGTGACCCGTATTATTGAAGATAGCGCTGTACTGAGGCAAAGATTCAGGTAGGTAACTTTACCCAACTAAACTGTTGGATCTTTCACATTCTTGGGTTTTCATCCACCAGAACTTATCTTTTGCGATCACGTTTTGTATTAGGTGGTACACTTCAATGCTTGGAAAGAAGGCTAACCTCAAATTCTTGACATCTAAGCTTTGGGAAGTAGGGGTTACAATTGTAAAGACCACTGAATTTGTACAAGGCCAAACATCCCGTTGGGGCCTCGCTTGGTCCTTCATGCCCACAGTCAGGAAGATTATAGCACTACCTGTTGCCAAAAAGAGTGTCCTTTCTTTTATGCTTGAGGTAATCTATCTTTAACTTTTGTCTTCCTTTACATGCTCCAGTAACATATATTTGCTATATATATATAAAATGTCTCCGGCTTTAGTTGAGCCTTACATCCTTAATGGTGGTTTTTTTAGGGCATTAAACGGCAGTATATTGCCGTAGATGTGCTGCAATCAGTTGAGGAATTCTTCAAGAGCTGTGGTGCCTCAAGTAAATTAAACTCTTCTACGTTTTCTGTTGACGTAAGTGTACGACCTGATTTGTTTTTGTCTTGCCATCCAATCTTGTTTCTGCAGTATCTCGAGCTCAAAAGAGTTTCCTTCTATTATTATACAGATTGTTGCATCCAGTGATCAGTGCAACACAATCTCGAAGAATGGCACTAGAGATGTGGATAGTGTATATGAAAAACAGACACTGGATGGCTTCAGTTTGCAAGTTCCTCAAGACAACTTATCTTTCCGCATCTTGGTTTGTTTGGATTTGATTTAGTATACCCCGAACAATTCCCTTGGGTTTTTCAATTGTTGTATGATGGAGAATTTTCTGGTACAGGTGTTCCAGCAGATTCCAGGATCCTTGCTTATAAAAGGATCATTGCAGCACAAAGATAGCCCCCTCTCAGGTTAATCAGTTTTTGCTTGGTTTCCCCAAATTGCTAGTGAAATGTTCCGTAATTTATACATGAATCTGCAAAGCTTTGGTTCTATTACTGGTTCACCAAAATCGTTAAGTACCATAACTTTTGTTGCAAATTACCGATATGATGAGAATTCATCTGCAGGATTGTTTTCAGTGGTTTTCAGTTCGTTGGAAGAAAATATGAAGTCCAAATTTTGTCGGTAACCCAGCCTCAGAGGTACTGCTGCGACTTGAAGAATGGCGTCTGGCAAACAATATATGAAGAAAAGGCTTCAAATCTCAGACCCATGTAACATGTTCATGCACACAGAACGCAAGCCGTGTTTTGATTACGACGTAAACTAATATAAGTCCTCCCTTCAGCTCTTGCATACGTGAGAACTTAGAGCCAAACAGAGGCAAGCAGAAATTTAGTAGCGAATTTTCTTGGGGATGAAAAGTGTTGCATTGCAGACCGCTCGTGTTTGTCAACTGCATATTAACTAAAACTAAGACTTTAAAAGGCTTACCTTGCGGGGAGAGATACTTAGAGCTAAGTGGGAAGAGAGAGAGAGGGTTCTTGACTTCACGGGATAAAGCAAGCTCTTCTTGCTTTTCTCTCCAGTTTCTCTTTTTTGATCAACCATAGCTTGTGATGACATTGTAATACCTCTATTAAATTATATAATATTTTTCATTGCATGTGGGTGTAGTTATTTTCAGTTGTCACTTTTTCTCTTTGCAGTGGCCTTCCCTATATAACTACTTGGTGATCCCTCAACAGTTTGATTCATCCGGAGAAATATGAATCCTTGTGAAGAAGAATACTTTCTCGATCACCAGTCTATCCACTCAAAAACACTCTTACAACCTTCAGAATTCTTGCTGTCTGATGATTTGCGCAACTTCCGTCTTCTCCTCAAGTGGTGCGCTCTGGATCACTCCTCGTCTTCTGGTAAAGCTGTGTCCTATTTGGTGTTTGTAGTCTTTACCTTAATAATCCCCCTCATAAGTTGCCTGTCCATCAAAAGTCCTAAAACCCCACCTTCACCAGTTATGGACACCAACTCATTCAATGTCTTTGTGCAATTCCCAGAGTCTGGACTGGCCGTCATCGGTTTCTTGACTTTACTATGTTTCTTTAGGATATTTAGTCTCAGACAGCTTCTATTTCTTGATGATTCTACCTTGGTGAAGCTTGGTTATTCATGTGAACTTGACAAGGCTTTCCGTTACCTGGCCTCCATACTTTTACCTTCTTTCCTTGTGGAACTTGTGCATAAGAGCATATTTTTCTCCTCAGCCGAAGTATCATTTCCTTTCATAAAGTCATCTTTTGCTGCATTGAAGTTTGTGATGTTCTTGCTCGTTTTACTTTCATGGGCTTACCGGACAGGAGTATTCTTGCTCGTGTGTGTCCTGTTCCGGTTGACCTGTGAGCTGCTGATTCTGAGGTTCGGAGGGCTGCACAAGATGTTCGATAGATGTGAATCAGACACCATAGAAGATGTATGTAAGGAGCACGTGAGGATCAAGAAACAGTTGTCGGCTACAAGTCACAGGTACAGGTTCTTCATCATCGCGTCCTTTGTTGTGATAAGTTCCAGTCAGTTTGTGGCCTTACTGATGGTTTTTGCCTCAAAGTCTGACAAGAGTTTCCTCAACTCTGGTGATTTGGTGGTAATACTCTACATTTTTGTTCTGATAATTCTTTCAAGTTTCAGTGCTCTGTTTTAATGCAGCATATGTGTTCTTCTATCTCAAGGTATGCTCTGCAGTTCAGCTCTGTGGATTCTTCTTGTGCTTGTTGGGTGCTGCAAGAATCACACACAGAGCTCAAGGAGTAGTGTGTATTGCAACGAGGTGGCACATGACTTTGACATGCGCTTCTGAAGCCACCTTACCCGAGAGTAACACTGACTCATCCGACAACACATACATCAATGTCTCGCCGTCACTGGACTTATCTTCCTTATTCCAGGCTAGGCAAGCTCTAGGTGCGTTATATTCAGATTACAAGCTCTTAATTTTTTCGAAATAAAGTTGCGAAATTGATGGATAGTTCATTGCAGTGGAATACCTGCGACATAACAACAAGGGGATTACGCTGTATGGATATGCACTCGATAGAGGATTGCTCCATACACTCTTTGCATTTGAGTTCTCTCTGGTGATGTGGATTCTGAGCAAGGTTGTGGTTCTATCTTAGAACTAACAATGCTATGTATGAGCGAACACAAAAGACGCGGAAAGCTTCAAACAGCAGTAACTTCGAATTGTGCCTATTAGAGCACAAAACTTAGTCACCTGTTTAACAGACAGAACCGGGTTATTGTTGTCCTGTGTCATTGTTGGGGGTTGTCTTTTCTGGGTTACCCAATCTTGATGGAGATGTCAAAAATATTGGTTGCTCCATCGTTTTTGTAATAACTCTGCCAAATATGAATCAAACCAGAAAAGTCCATCTTTTGTCCGAGTTAAACACAAGAAAATATGCCTACAGGAACGAAAATCTATCTGATTTTGCTTCTTTATTAAACAATAAATCTGGAGTAAGAAAGAAAAAATTCGAACACTGTGGTTGTTAGCTTTGCTAGACTGACAAAACTCCTGAAGCTAAAAACGAAATCATCACAACACGTATAAAATACCTGCTTTTGCAGGCTTTAACAGTACAATCCTGAGGAAGTACAATTGCAGGAATCTTTTAAGTTGTTTGATGATGCATCTTCATGTCTGATTTCCGGCTTGATCATGTGCTTGAAGCTTCTTCTTCCATAAGTGCAGCCAGATTATGCAGAACGGAGTATATCTCTTCTTTACGAGGATGCGACCTATCTGAGACTGTGAAAGATCCAACTTTGCTCTCGATTTCAATCCAACTAAGAGCTTTTTCTTTATTCACACTTCTCTTCTTCATAATTCCTCTCAGCTTCTCTACTGAATCCCACTTCCCGTGATCTGCGTAAATGCTCGATAGCAATATGTATGGTGCAGAAAACTCAGGGTCCAGTTTGATCAGCTCTTCCGCTGCTTTCTTTCCCAGTTCTACATTTCCATGGATTCTGGATACTCCTAGGATTGCATTCCAGATATGTTTGTCGGGTTTAAAAGGCATTTTATCGATCTTAGTCATCAGTTCTTTGAAACAACCGGCACGCCCTAGGAGATCTATCAGACATGCGTAATGCTCTTGGTCTGGAACAATCCCGTGCTGGATAGTCATTGACTCAAACCACCTGATACCTTCCTCTACCAGACCTGAATGACTGCATGCGTTGAGAATTACAACCAGAGTTGTCCGGTTTGGATGTACTCTGATTTTGATCATGTCATCAAGCATAAGCAAGGCCTTGCGGCCAAGCCCGTGCTGTGCCAACGCAGAAATCATCGTGTTCCACAAAACACAATCTTGCTTCTCATCGTAAAGATTGAACACCCGCTCGCTGGCTTCTAAACTCCCTGATTTTGAGTACATATCGATCAAAGAGCTGATGACAATCGCATTGGGTCTAACATTGGTACGTACCATGTACCCATGAATTTGCTTCCCGTGTCTAAGAGATGCAGTGCTCGCAGAGGCACAGAGGCAGCTGCTGAAAGTAAACTGCTCAGGTTTAACTCTCAAAACAACCATTTTTCTGAACAAGTCAAGAGCTTGGTCCCCTGAACCTTGCCTAACATATCCGGCAATTAATGCGGTCCAAGAGACTGGATTTTTCTCTGGCATCTCACAGAATAACTTGTTAGCCACTTCCATATCCCCAAGTTTGGCATATCCAGAGATCAGAGCAGTCCAAATATGAATATCCTTCACTTTCATCTCATCAAAACATCTTTTAGCACTTTCCATCTGACCACATTTTGCATAAGCATCAATGATAGAACAAGAAAGCACAACATTTGACAGAAACCCAGCAACCAGAACCTGCCCGTGAGCTTGCCGATTGAGCTGGAGCTCCCTCGATTTCACACATGCCGTCAAAATCCCTGCGAAGCTGAACTCGTTGTACTTGATTCCAGATCTCCTCAACTCTCTATAAAACCAAAGGGCTTCGTGTAGATTCCCATTCTGAGCATAACCAATCACCATCGTGTTCCAAGACACAACATCCCTCTCGGGCATACTATCGAACATGACTCGTGCACGAACCAACATCCCTGATTTGACATACCCAGAGATCATATTGTTCCACGAATACAAATTCCTGAAATGCATTGTATCAAACACTTTACACGCATCGATAGGTTTACCGCATTTCATGTACATTCCGATTAAATGATTCGACAAAAGCGTGTTGGGTCTCTTGAATCCAGTAATCTTCAAGTGACGATGAATCCATTTGCCTTGTTTCAAAGACCTCGTATCTCCACAGTGCTGAAGCAGCGACGCAAGAACTTCAAAGGGTAATCGAATCCCTTGCTCTGTTAAGGACTCGAGACGAGACACCGCCTGAGCGAGCTCTGCTTTGGTTGGGTATCTGCTTAGAAACGATCGAGCGACACAGATTGGCCGTTTCCTAGGGTTACTGATGGGCATTGGAGGGAGAAACCACCATGGGAGGAGATTTCACTCCTTGTATCTCCACTCTCTTGCGGTTAAATCCTGATCCCGGCGGAAAGAAGTCTGAATGGTTTAACGCCGGCGAGATTCGCCGGTACGAAATCATGAGACTTTGTTTCGCCGTCGGATCTTGGGAACCGGATCTGGTTTTGGTTTGGATCAATCCAACAAAGACAATCCTTTTTCACTTTTGGGCTTAGATTTTTAGCCCATGGGCCTCCTTTTCCTATCATAATCGTAACTCCGATTTGACTTTATATAGGCGGAATTGAATAACAATGGTATAAACTAGTATAAAATATCACTCTCATAAGCCTTTTTGCATAAAAGATCTGCCGCTTGGTTTCGTTCTCGATTTACATTATCAAGCAGCATAATAGAAGCTTATCAATCCACCATCGTATTCCACAGAATATATTACCCAATTATGTGCTTTGTCCACATTTGTTGATCAATCGAGTTAACTCTAAATTTCAAACCAAACATGTCTCCAACCCTTTGCCCATATAGTTTGTAGAGCTTGAAGAACTCCCAAAGTTTCTGCTTGTAAGGCAGTTTGCGTTTGTTTCAGTTTTACCGTTCCCAACATGATATGTTTGCAATGATGATCTCTAACGATCCAGCCTATTCCCGTTGTATCAAATCCTTCTTTATAGCTTCCGTCGAAGTTGCATCCATCCATTTGGTGGTGGTTCCTATTGGCTACTTTTCTCGCAAGTATTTCTTAGATTCGTGTCAACAGTTGCCCGAACCATTTCAGATTCCAACGACTACATCGCTGCTTAGTAAGTTCGATCTGCATCTTCCTTAAGATGTACATTACGTTTGTTGAAGATAAATTCATTCCTTGATTTTCATATTAGCCAAATCACCCAAAATGGTAATAATGATTTTTTTTTTTTAACCTTTCTATATGAATTTTCAATTTTGTAAGGATATATAGAATGTACTAGGTGATTCCCCTCGTTACATGCGGTTAAGTATTTTTTTTAGAAATCAAATAAATTAAAAAATATTATTTCGTGGTTAAAAAGTTGTTATTGATTTAAGTTCAAATTTCTTTATACAAAATAAATTTTTTTTTTCGTTTCTTGACACTAATTTTATTTTCATTAATAACGCTGACAATAACATTATTTACAATAATTAACAAAAAATAATTGAATTGATCATTGTATCTAACCTTATATCGTAATAACCAATTAAGATTTGGTCGTTTCTAAAAAATTTTCCATTTCTATTGATGTTGTAGTATCGACGTTGTCGTTAACACATTGCACCAAAGTACTACTACTGTGTGTGTAAATTTTTTTGAAGCTTGAAAATTGACAAAACAAAACACAACATATTGTGATCAATTGTGTTCAATATCCATTTGATTAAACCCGTGTGAATTATTGTAGTTTTGAATAACAATATCTAAAATAAAAATATCTATTATCGATAATACTGTTTTTCGTTAGATTCAATAACGAAATTGGACATTTAGATTAGACTTTTTTCAAGTTTACTTAAATTGCAAAAAAAATTTCATTATTATTTTCTTATAACTTTATATATAAAAGATCAGTTTAATGTAGAATTAGAAATGATCTAGAGCAATAGCTTGTAAAATTGGGTTAACTGAATTATGGCCGATTTTATTATTAAGCTTGGACTAATTTTAATTAGGGATTAATGGGCTAAATTATAGAGAATGCTATGTCATATTTTTTACAATGTCATGTCACATTAAAATTGAGAGAATGATTTTGGTGAAGACACATAAGTTTTTTTCAAAAAATCACTCTCTAATTAATATATAAGGAATATGAATTTTTTGGTTGTCGTCATCCTTATCAATATATAGTCGAGCATTATTAGGTTAAGTTTAATTGTGGTAAGTAATTGTGTTAATAAAAATTTCGGCCAAATTCATTTAGGTGATTAAATTTGGACTAATGTAATAAGAGAGTAATGAGCTAGAATGCTATGTCATATTTTTGAGAATGTCATGTCACATTTTAATTGGAAAATAAATTTGGTGGAGACACATAATCAAACTCCACAAAATCACTTCACAACTAATATATAAAGGATTTCGGCCAAATTCATGTAGGTGATTAAATTTGGACTAATTTATTAAGTTTGGACTAATGTAATAAGAGAGTAATGGACTAAAATGCCATGTCATATTTTTTAGAATGTCATGTCACATTTTAATTGTGAGCATGAATTTGGTGAAGACACATAATCAAACTCCACAAAATCACTTCACAACTAATCAAACTCCACAAAATCACTTCACAACTGATATATAAGGGATTTTGATGTAAAATACATAATTATTTATCTCATCGTCAAGACAAAATCTAGAATTATAAAAGAGAAGTAGAGAAATGCCAAGAACTGAAAATGTTACATATAGGAATCGCTAAAATATATTATATATAAAAAAAACATTTCTAGTGATGAACAGTAACGTTATAGCCAACGATGGCATCACCGGTCGTGGGGTCGAACCAATTGGTCTTAGCAATAGCGTAACCACGAGCCATCCGGAATATTCCCGTGCCGCCGACTATAGGCATTTCTCGAACCGGATTCATCACTGAATTCTTCCCGATCATGCTTATGGTGCTGTCCTTGTACGGACCGTCCTCAAAAGAGAAGCTCATCGCCATGATCAGACCAATCTCTTCTTTACCTGTCCAAGAAAAGGAAAAACCAAAGATATAATCCAATCAAAATTGGTTTGTGTGTCAAACCGGTTATTCCCGGTCCGGTTTATCGTATGTAACAATTTTAATGTATGCAATATACATGAAGAACCGTAAAGGCCTTGTGCACGGCCAACGAGCTTGGATTTGGGATCGGCGGTCTCGGTGAGAGCATCATCGACCATGAAAGTGGCGCCGAACAGCGTCAGGGACTTGTTGGTGTCTGCGGCCTGAGCCACCTTAACTGCGGTCGGATTCTTGCCGCTCAAGGTGTCGTGGAAATAGAACTGAAGGTTCGTTACCTTCTCCTTCCCTGATTCCTCTAGCTGATTAGCCCAGCTGTATTGTCTTGATCCTTGAGCAGCCAGTGGCAGTATTGTTATTAACACAACAAGCATTCTTGATACATGTTCAGATTTTGCCATAGTTGTCCCTAATTGTTTCTTTTGTTTCCTTATGATGGTGTGTATTGTGCGAGTAAAATGAGTTTTATTAATACGCAATTTATATTTTCACGACTCACTCAGAGTCCAAGTTGGTTAAACCAAACTAAAAAAGGATCTTACGTTAGCAAAATAAGCAATGTGACAAAGTCAAGCTTGTGGTGGCGTAATGGTTCACCTAATAATCTAATGGTTTGAATTAAGTAATTCTGTGTTATTATTACATTGGTGAACCTGATATCTAGGAATCATAAAAACCAACCGATCTCCTTCTATGCTCTCTTGTAGGATTAATTTTCTTTGATAGAGCAAATTGTGCAAGAAATTTTCATATGGAAATTGAGATTTGGTTTGGTTAAGTGTTTAAAATGACAGAGGATGAAACAATGCTAAGCATGATTTTACAACTTTTGAATCATCCAGTTAGGGGTTCTGAATAAAGAAAAACAAGACAATTTTGGTACCAATGTATATGTTAGTAGATTCATGAATCTAAGGAAATAATCTCGCTTGTGTGATTTTTAACCTTTTAGGATTTGACTTATTTGTCATAAGAAAAAGTTTGTTTATTTGGGTAAATATATTTATTCATTTGGTTAAATTGTGATTTTTTTTTTGTTTGTTTGTAAAGTAACCCAAGATTGATGGTAAGACATGTAGAAACCCAGATATTCTTACCATTTAAAACGTCTACTAGCCTAGCCAAGAAGAATTACATTGATTTGTGCAGATGGTGGAACTCGATCTTTTGATATGCTATTGGTTTAAACTGATAATACTAGGCCAACCTTAACTGTTTTGGCTCATAGAAACATTATGTAATTTTTTATAAATAATGATAGAGAGTTACATTGTACTCAACAATGGCATCACCACTGGTCAAGTTAACCGAGTATGTATTGAGTTGAGCCACTCCTGTGGCCATCTTAAACTTTCCTCGACCGCCCACAACCGCAAGCTCCCTCTCCTTCTCCATTATCGTATTCCTCGAAAACACAGCAAAGGAACTGCCGTTAAACTGGCCGGAGGTGAACCCGAAGTCAACGTACATAGTCAACGTAGGGACATGTTTTCCGGAGGAGACGTACATTCCTTTGGCGTTCCCAATCTGTTCGGATTTCGGGTCGGGTCCGAGGGTGAGAGGGTCGTCAATGGCGAAAACAGAGCCGAATGGTGACGGAGAAGAGCTGTCATTTCCGGTATGATTGGACTTGGCAATGAGAACAGCTGATGGGTTTGGTCCGGTAATAGTGTCATGAAAGAAGAAATGGAGATTGGTGACTACTCGTTGTTTTGGCGAGAATGGAACAATTTTTGAGTAATATTCACAGAGTGCGAAGGTGATGCAAAGATAAAGAGTAAACGCTACAATTCCCATCTTCTTCGCCATTCTAGTCTGCATAATCCTTTTTGTTTCATGTAATATATAAGATGCAATTGGTTTGGAAAAAACGGACTCAACATATGGACTGTAGGTGGAAAAAAATCCATTTTTATTCGTTTCCATTTATGTATGCAGTATAATATGGAATAAGAAAATATCAGAAAAAGTTATAAATTCTTTTTTTTTCTTTCTTAAATTATTTCAAACCAAAACACGTTTTTTTACAATGAATGCAATTTGTGATTGAAGTTTCAAAAAGCTTTTGGCATACGTACATATAAAATTTCAGTGGTAGTAAACCACATTTCCATATTTTCCGTACCTACACCGGTCCAAAACTTCTTCTGGGCTTTGGCAAGGAAATTCGGTGGCGAAGGACTCCTGCTGCACATGCTCATCCGCTTCCCGAGCCCAACCACGGGCTTTACCCAAACCGATGATACTGCTAGCCGCTATGCTTCCTATATAGCTTCTCTTTTTCTTCACTTGTCCGGGTTGATCGGACGGTTCTAAATCTATCAACCATGTACAATAAAAGTTAAAAGGAGATAGCTGTTAATTCTCTCAAAATTCTAATCAAACTTTTAACATTCAATTCGAGTACAATTAAGGAACATTTCATCCTACAAAAATGAAGATACATATATATATGTAAATTGGGAAACGTTTGTCTGTACAGAGACCACAAAACAATACAAAACTTTGAAGACACCACAACGAACCAGACATCATTACCCCCAGATATCTTGATAGAACATTATCAGTTTCTAGGATCCCGAGGCTTCCTTCTTGTCACATTTCAATCTATGGAGAGTCTAGAGATGGCACCTTCTTCCTAGTATTCAGGACTGTACAGGGTTATCAGATGTTCTTCGGTCATGCTCTTTCTTGACTCGTACCATCTTACTGATTCTGAAGACCCAAAGATCAAATCTGCATTGCGTTTAATGCCAGCAGAAGAAACAGATATGATGGGTATATCAATTGGTTAAAATGGAAAAGGCAGAGTTTTTTTTTTTTTGGTTTTTTTACCTGAAGAAGCTTGTTGTTCTTCTTCCCTAGTGCCATGGAGTATCATTGTGCCAGTGAGCACAGTGATGAATCCACATATCTCTGAGGCTATGCTGGCTGCGTCTTG
Organism: Arabis hirsuta; assembly: GCA_964056655.1. Classification (NCBI taxonomy): domain Eukaryota; kingdom Viridiplantae; phylum Streptophyta; class Magnoliopsida; order Brassicales; family Brassicaceae; genus Arabis; species Arabis hirsuta. The sequence goes on from OZ053313.1 coordinate 11,599,905, forward strand.
CCCAGACCAGTCCTGTCAGAAGCAACGGATGTGATGTTAAGTGTGTTTCCTATAAACCAATTTTGAAAGAAAATTGCTGCCCCAGAGGATTATGTAGTTAAAGCTACCTTGAACATTATTGCACTAGCAACAATTGTGAGGGTTGTGAACATTACATAGTACACTGGAGAAACAATTGCTGCGTTGAATGTGTCCAACGCCTGCCAAAGGATATATATTAGTATCCATCATAGGCCAAAGGTTTTCAACAAGTCAGCACGGGTATAGTATGACTATCGACAAGAGGATCAAAAAGAAAATACGAGAAAAAAGTGTCAACAATGGCAAGCGTAATTCTAGATTTCCTGGGTCTGCTGAATAAAGGAGAGCTTCAATGTTACAGATGCAGCAGAAGCCAGGTAAAATATTAAGTGTCAGATTTTTCGGTTGATTGAAGATATACTGATAGATATTGTTTACGGGAATCAACAATATACCTGTTTTACTCTAACTCGCAAACTAACCTATTGGCGCCAGAATATAGGCATACCAAAAGAATTCTTAAAAGGGAGCTAACCTTGTTCAGATAAATCAATTGTGTAACAACACAAGTTGCTGCAACCATGACAAAAAGCCATGTCTGTGGATACCCGATCTGGCTGACTCCCTCCATTGTTAATTTTATTGCAATTCCAATAGCCTTTATGCTCATAACCTGTTAAAAAAAAAAAACAGCAAGAACAAGAGTTATTAGAGCTATGAGTGCACCAAGAAAATAGAAATAGAGCTCAAAAGTAAATCCAAGATGCTCGGATGAAGCAACTTACTGTGAGCGCACCCATTAGCGAACAAATTCCGATGTAAACCAGAATGTTTGTTTGGCCGCACAAAGGTTCAAAGTGCAGAATTAAAGCAAGAACAATTGACATGGTTATGGCTACGTAAACTAGAAAAGCTGTTTCATACACAAGAAAGAAAATTGTATTTCTCAGATAAACAATCGCACAGAAGGCATAATGAGTGCGAGAGAGAGATTAAGAGAGAGCTACCTGGCTGAATTGCCAAATTCCATATTTCTTCAACGGAATTTGGAGTCTGCTCCTTAGGTGCGTGTATGACAATCACAACAGACCCCACGATGCAAGACACACATCCCAGAACCCCCATTTTCTTAAGTTTTTCTTTTAACAGAAAATGTGCCAAAACAGCACTACGAATGAGTAAAAATGAGAGGTTAGAGTGAGAATATCGGAAGCCACTACACAGAACTGAGCAATGTGATCACACACATACCTGATGATTATGCTTAATGCACCAAGAGGAGTCACGAGTACAGCCGGTGCATAAATGTAAGCCACAAAGTTTGCAGCTTCTCCAACAATCACTAGTAATTGAGGTTACAGAATCTTGATTAGAATTGGACAAGAATATTGTTTAGAATTGGAGTATGTGATCTACTATAAAGATGATTAACTCACTTGTCACCATGCCCGCCCACCAAAGAGGCTCTAATAAGTATGTATAGCCTCCATACCCTGCATCACCCAATGAATCCCAATCCCATGTGAGATTTGTGATTCTTTCACTCAACAGGGAATTGTCGCTAGTCAAGAGATAGCTAAAGCTATAAAACTAACAGTAACTCTTATTGAACAAATTGTCATCCATTAAAGCAAAGAGTCAAGGAAGCACTAGATTGCTTACAGAAATTAGGAGAAAACTGTAAACGGAACAGGAAAGCTAACAAGATTATGAAACTCAGACAAGTAATCCTTTAGTTTAAACAAAAGGAAAGGATGGTTCAAAATAGATTCAAAGGCCTCCAAAGTAACCACTTACAAGGCTCTAGAAGTCGTAATTCAGCATAAAGCAAAACTAAACAATACATCGAGAAGAAATTTGATAGCAAGTAGCAGTATAAAGCAGCAGCAGCAAGCAAAACTCTAAAAGTGAAAGGAGAAAGGCAATATTAAGATTGGTGGGTTTTTGAAAAGAAAGGACCTGCTCGGATTCCATTAGCACCAGCTCGCTTGAGACCTTTCTTCTTCAAGATGAAGCTAGAACCAATGAAAACACTGGACGCCACAGCTAGTATCAACCCCTTCCCATTGTCCGTCTCCATTCAAATCGAACAATCCTTTTCTAGCTTCCCCCTTCGCTTCTTCCCAGCGAACAAACAGGAAAAAAACCCTAAAATTGTCAATCGAATTGGAAGAAGACTTTCTAGTCAACAATCCGGCTACCAAAGAGCACTCCTTTAATCCTCTGTTCTCCGATCGCTCCGATGAGGATGAATCAATCGCGATTAACCGCCGGTAGTAGAAGGAAATTCGAAGGAGGGTCGCTAATAAAGAGATGATTGGTGACGAAGGAGAATCGAACAAGTGGTCCGATGCAACGCAGCCGTCTCCCACGACTCGATTTGCTTCAATTTCAAATGAGAGAGAGAGAGAGAGAGAGAGAGAGAGATGTGGTTCGAACTCGTTTCCCTCTCCAGCTCAAGAAAATTCGTCAGAGGCTAAACCGGGTCCGGTACGCGTTTTTTACAAGAGTTGCTTTCACACATTCCTAATTAGCCATTAGCCATTAGCCATTAGCCATTAGCCATTAGCCATAGATTCAGATTCATTTGGTTATTTCATCATGTGTTTTTGTCTCATTGTGTAACCATTTCTTACCTAATAATTTTTATATAAAAAAAAATAACACTATAAAGGAAGAAAAACAAAAAGAAAGATATTAAGGAGGGAGCTGGGTCCGAACGACTTTCACAGGTTTGGTCTTCGATTGCCTATCTGTTTTTTTCTTATGAGAAAACAAATAATTATATTTTCGTCAAATTTTATGAACCATGAATTTTGTACATTTATAGCCATCAACTTTGTTAATTACCCGGAACTTAGTTAGTTAGTTTATTACTCACTCACTACTTGTATATTGCTAGTTTTTAATAGCCGTCAACTAAGATTTTCGTCAAATTTGATGAACCATAAATTTGTACATTATAGTAATACTCAAATCTAAACCATTCGTTACACTTAGAGTATTTAACTTCAAGTGAATTATGCTGGTCCGACAATGGCGGTTTTCTCTAGGAAATTGTGAATAGATCTGTAAAGCCCATAAGGCCTAGAAATGTTGATAGACATTAGGCGCCACAATATTAATGAAGCTGCTAACAATTTTTTTTTTTTTTAATCTAGAAATTTCATTGATATTGTAACTTTGAGTTTTACAGAACTAATTAAGTCTAGTGCCGGCGACTACATAGACATTCCCGGAGCCAAAGATACAACATCAATTTAATCTACTTAAGAAAACACCATAAAACCAAACATTAACCAAAGAGATTAGGGTCATAATAAATCCATAAAATAATCAAAAGAGTTGAAAATCCTATCACTTAAACCAGCTGGCTCCCAAGTTTTATTTCAGAAAGAAATCCGAACATACGCACTCTGATGACAAACCTGAAGAAACACCGTAGAAGAGAGCACCAACATCAATATGTTGGGCGAAGTCAATCTCCTCAAACAACAAGCTACCACCAGAGTTCAGATTCCTACTCAAGGGCAAACCGTAACTAGTAGACAATAAGCATTTAAATCCAGATTCCTCGATAGACCAAGCACAAAGAGGGCCACTGTGACAAAGGAAACTAAGCGCGACAAGGAATGAGGGAGACAGAACCAATCTGGTAATTTAAGGCAAGCGACACTCCACCAGAATCACACCAAGCGACCCAGATCAAGAGACCACGAACCGGCCAAATCACCACCGAACCGGAAGAGGGGAAATCTAGGACTAGAACTGAAGACAAGTACGCAACCGTAGCGAGAGCAGCTATGCCGCACCGTCAAGAGGCTCACGAGGTCCAATTTATCTGGCGTTACCGATTCCACGTACCCCAACTCTCTGAACCAGAATAACATCCCCACCGAATCAGAACCGAAGCCAGTTTGAAACATCCTCAAAGCCAAGGATTAAAAGCACAGCCTGCGTACCAAGAGAAACCCTCTAACCAAACGCAAGGCTCAGAGCGCCTAACGCGAACCACCCAAACCTCAAAACAAAGCAGGTCGAGATCAAAACAAAAGCTAGCAAAAATCATCAACATGACACGGCGAAACATCTCCACCACACTCGTCGAGGATTTCAGAGCCGAATGGGGGAATCGGCAATGAAGATTGAGGATAACGAGTAATCCACCATAATTACTCACACCCAAGTCCAGCTCCAAGCCTTTCACAACCACCACCCGAACCCTAGCCCGGATTTGAGACCATAATCTTCAGAGTCCCAAAACTCTTAATTCAAAATCGAGACATATAAAAACCTTCGACAAAAACCTAGAAAAAGCAACGAAAAGGAAAGCCAAAGGACAGAAACTCACGGGACCGGCATCGGCGCTGTGTTAGCCACTGGACACCGGACCATAAACGTAAATCTCCAAAGAACTTACTGTAGAAGGCGGCGACTCTGTAGAGAGAGGAAGAAACAAATTCAAACCCTAAAAGAAAAACAACTTAGAATGTAAGATTTTTAATGATTTATTATTCTAAAAAAGGTCATGATTTATTAATACAAAAAACTTAGGTTACATTGAAACTCCGATCAAGTTCTGTTCCGTTTCGGAAACGAAAACGCATTTTTAAAATTTTTTAATTTAAAAACGCAATGGAAACGTTGTTTTTATTTTGGAAACGTCATTTCTATTTCGAAAATGCGTAAGAAATAAGATTTTTTATTTGTAACAAATTATGTAAATACTTTGAAAAAATAAAGAAAGATCTATTTGTTATTATTAATAAATTTTGAAAAGACATTCACAATTTTTTTTTCTAAACATTTGACTTTTAGTGTTATTTTAATCTTTTAGTTAAACTATTTAATATTTATGTAATGGACTTGTGTTGTATAATTTTTTTTTTTTTGTTAATATTGTTTTAACTTTTGACATTTTTGTTTCATGATATATATATTTTATTAATAAATATATATATATACATTTTCCAAAACATTTATGTTTCCTATTTTTTTTTAAAATTTTTTCCACGTTTTCTAATGTTTCGGTTATGCGTATCCATTTCCGTTAAATAATAGAAAACTTTTTATTCGAAGATAAAATTAAAGAATCAAATAAGACTTTTTGAAAAAAACTATCGTTAAAAGTTATTTTTTTGTTTTTCAAAATTTTCATTATGTATTTAGTTGTAATATTTTATCTTTTATTTTTTGTATGAATTATGTAAATAATTTCTATAAATAAAAAGATAGATGTTAAAAAAAAAAAAAAAAATCAAATAGTTTGACTACTGTTGCAAACTTGCAATACGGCTGAGTCTTTTGTGATAGGCCCATCAAGAAACTTGATATTTTATCTTTTGATTATTTTTGTCTTATTTGTCTGTGCTATAAAGGAAAGACATACAATTAATGCTTTCGAGAAAATATCCATTTTTTTATCATAAATAAAAAATCCAATTTCTGATTATGGTCTATTGGACAAAACGCCAAAAAAACTTTCTATGAATAAGAAAAAGCTTGTTTATTATTAATGGTTGTTAATTTGGATAATACGAACCCAGAAAACAGAGCACACTCCATAGCTAACAATGGAGAGAGATTGAAAGACACAAAAGACAACAACGATAAAATAAACCACCGCAACTAAACCCTAGATCCATCACCGTCCGATACATCTAAGAGATCTCACCACAATCGGCCACAACGACTGGCTTCGTCGGCTTTCCAGAAGCAGATCCGATCTTCTCAATGGCCTTCACAACGTCCAAGCCATCGATAACCTGACCAAACACGACGTGTTTCCCATCAAGCCAGTCAGTCTTCACGGTGCAGATGAAGAACTGAGATCCGTTAGTGTTAGCACCAGCATTAGCCATGGACAATATTCCTGGACCTGTATGATTCCTCTCGAAATTCTCGTCCTCGAATTTCTCACCGTAGATCGACTCACCTCCGGTTCCGTTTCCTTTGGTGAAATCTCCTCCCTGACACATGAAATTAGGGATCACACGGTGAAACGAAGATCCCTTGAAGTGGAGTGGCTTGCCGCTTCTTCCAACGCCCTTCTCGCCGGTGCAAAGAGCTCGGAAATTCTCCGCCGTCTTCGGGGTCTTGTCGGTGTACAGCTCCATTACGATCTTTCCCGCCGGTTGTCCACCGATTGTCATGTCGAAGAAAACTTTAGGATGCGCCATTGTCGTCGATCTGGAGAAATCAAAAGTGTGTGTTTGTGACCTAAATTTCTGTGAAACTGTTGAGGACGAAGAGGATGCTTTTATAGGGAAATCGGAGCAAGCGAATATCGCGTTAGAAAATCATATCATGAACCGTTGGATTTTGACACGTGTTAAGATCTCTACGGTTATGGAAAAATGATTTAACCGTGGTTAGGTTGAATTTGACCACGGTAAATGCTCTTGAACTGCCCATCCCAATCACGACACGTGTCTTTTGGCATAAATGTTGCAACCCCTATAATTTACTGTTTCGTTTATTTTTTTTGTCGTCTACTGTTTCATTTTTATTTCTATTTTCACTGACAATTCAGAAAAATAGAAATATCTTGTGTTTTTTAACCCAAGAAAAAGGAAAAGAAAGAAAGAAATCTCTTGCGTATCTCATATTTCTGATGATGAATAAAGTAAAAAATGGAAATGTTGACGAAAAAAACGGAAATAATAATTTATTTTTGACATTATTTACATATATTATGATTTGAATATATTCACCAATGATACATGGTAACTTGTATTCGTAAGGCTATTTTCTGATAACAGGTCTTTCTTAAAGATAACATTTTTTTCTAAAAGCCCATTTATCTTTATTAGATTTTGGATCGTTGCTGAGGATTTTATATGATTAGGGCTGGGTATAAATACTCCGGCTTGTATTCGCTACTCGCCTCATACTCAGTTTGAAAAAGCAAGCAATCGTCCCGTTCAAGTCGAGTAACAAGTCAACACATTGCAGTACTTGCAAGCCCGACCCAAGTATTAAATCAGTAAAAAAATTATACTACTTAGTTCGGCTTGATACTTGTTTATATTATTTGGCTTGATACTCGTTAATAATATTTGTAAAATATATTTTATACTCGTTTATATTACTTGATACTCATTTATTAAGATCTTTGACATTTGACGGCATAACCAAACCAAGTCATTATCAGGTTTATATGTGTACTAGATTTTGATCCACGCCAAGCGTGGGATTACATGAATAAATATATTTTAATATATATGATTTCTAATATTTATAAACTTACAAATTGATATGCATTGTGGATAAGTATAATCAAGTTAAATTTTAATCAAGCATATTTTGATGTCATCAGTTTTAATATTTTTATGTGCAATTGATCAGAACATATAAAAATGTTATTTATTTCAACATATTTAATTGTAAAATTAATTTTTATTATTCGTGTAAATTATATAGCATATGATAAATCATATAAATTTTAGATTTATATGAATTTATCGGACATAATAAACGAAAAGCAATATATGTTTTCCAATAATGAAATGTGTAAATATTTTATATATCATATTAATCTAAATACATATATACACAATAAATAATATAATAATAAATTTTTTAAAAATATAAAAGAAGTTTTTAAAATAGATGATATGGTGAATCTAAAAATTACATTTAATTGGACTTGCAAAACATGTGTTAATGGGTTTATGCTATAAAATTAATAAGAATATGTAGAATTAATTAACATGTTTTCATTGGTTAATTTGAATGACATGTTTCTTGAAACTCTCATGAGTGACACATAGGATTTTCACCTTAGTGTCTTCTCAATTAATATATAGAGGATGTATTACGATTATTCTTACATTTGTTATCTTGGTTTAATGATTTTATAAGCCAAAAACAAACAAATCAAGAAGAAGACTATTACGATGTGAAATATTGAACCAAAAACTTGTTTTTTTGAATGATTATATTTTAGAACTTTAATGTTTTATATATATTTAAGTACTTTCAAGTAGTTTTGACCCAAAAAAATAAATAAAAAACTTTCAAATAGCAAGTATATAATTTTGGCAAGTAACAAACCGAGTCAAGTTACTTGCAAATAATAAGATTTTGGAATACTTGTTTCGAACGAGTCAAGTATCAAGCCGAAATTTTTGTTACGTAAACAAGTCAAACCGGGTCATAAGTACTTAAAAATTAGCAAGTACTTGGCTTGTGCTCATGCCTAATATGATGTTATATTAGATAGGCTTTCAATCCGTATACATAGGATGGTCGACTACATACAATGCGACTACAAAAGCTTTATATGTTCGATACATTTTTGAGATTTATTGGACGTTTGATTTTCATAAAGGGTTTTGTTGGGCAACCAAGTCCTAGGTCATTGGGAGATCCACTACGATAGTTTTTCGCAGGGGCGATGCGATGAGATTGTCTGCTGACTTGTGATTGATGTCGTAATGGCCGACTTGTGCCTGCATTTAGATTTTTTTCTGTGTACGGATGCACTTAATGTTTGATCAGCTTTGTGTATCCTAGACAATGATTGACCTCTACAACTCGCTAAAGAAGACAAGCTGGCTATTGTGTCGCGGTTTAATTAGTATAGCTAAAACCGTACACGAAACTTGTTATCAATATATTTTTTTCTTTTTAGTTTTTGACCAAATTTCTATTGATTCTAAAATTTTATGTAATTTTCTTAGCAGATGCGTAAAAATTTCAAATAAAAGAGATTTTATTTAACAAAAAAATAATAATAATACAAATATGGTTGCACTACAAGAAACACGTTGCATAATGTCGGTATATTAGAGTCACTTAATCAACCGACGTAAAAAAAATTATACGGACGGTATTTAGCGTCACTTAATCAACCGACTTCAAAAGTTGTAGATGATTTATAAAAGATCCGTTGAGGGCCCAGTTAAAAAAATGTTTATTTGCCTCCTCTAATATTTCGAGAACTTTTAAGCAATATCCAAACTTTTTTTTTGTAATACACGTCAAACCTATATAAATTAATAATGCTGAAATTTTAAAAATTTATTAATTAAAAAAATTATTAATTAATCGATAATTAATAAATATTAATTTATAGAAAAATATTTGTTTTATGTATAATTTTTTTTTTAATTCAAATAATATTATATTAAAAATTTTAATTAAATTTATTTATAAAAATGATATATATTAGCTCGAGATTTTAATTTATATTTTTATTATTGTAATAGAATAAATGTTAATTTTATAATATATTATCTATTTAAAAATAATATATATTATTAAGTATAAATTTTTTAAAAAATATGATTATTTATAATTTTACAATATTTTACATAGAAATTTTTAAAAAATTATTATTTTATTAATTTTTTTTAATTTTTATATTGGTCCGACGGGAATCGAGATAATTAATAATTTATGTTGATTATTAATTTATAAAATATTAATTTACGGATGTTTTTACTGTATCGATTTTCTGAGCTTATCGGAATTTTGCATCTGATTTCTTCCATTAACGGAACTATACGAGCTTCCAGTTGCTTTTGATCTAATCAATTGTCTGAGATTATCGGAAATTTTGTTGAGTTGCTGTAGATTTCTGGTTTCGTTGATTTCAATCTCCGTTTGGAGCAAGCTCAGAGGCGGAGAAGCTATGGCGGATCCAGACGGAATCGAGATGAAATCCGCCAACTCAGGTATCACATTCTAACTTGGAACATTGCCGGAGAGATTCGCCGTTAGGTTATCGGACATTGACTTATGTATTGGGAATTGTGATGGTTTGTTGCGGAAAATTGAAATGTCAGTGTAGAAGAGGAGTAATTACGATTGGTCTCGTTGAGTTTGGAAGGAGATTCTCTCTATTGTTACAACGAGGAACTAGCCAGAGATGAATTCATGGACTGACCTGAGTTTAAGAGACGGGTTCTTCAAAGATGCATAGATGATGTTGATTCAGAAAAGGAGTTAATTGAAGCCAAGAAGAGCAACAACATGTTTTACATGCCATAGAGGTATATGAGTTGGCATAAAAAGCAGTAGAACTCATTAAAAATAATCCGCAGAGTTTTTTGATGAGAGTACTGAAATTGAGATATGCATTTGAGGTTGTTTACAAGTCTGAGATATGCAGAATGTTTCAGAATCTGGCTGGTGAAACTGGTCCATTCCAAATCTGGCTGAAATATGAGTATGGATTATCAGTATTATCATTAGTACTTCCTACTTTTCGGGATATGCATCTTTGAAGAATAACGAGGTTGTGATTATATTGCTCTAGTGTATTTGCTAGGATGTTTATTAAATCCCTCATCTACACTTAGGCTTGAAGAGAAAGGTAAAACAATTCACTACTTTTACAGGTGAATGAAAATGGTGGGAATCAACCAACACCAACATCTGACATTGTTCATAGACATCCATTGTATCAAACGACCGTGTAGGAATCATATCTACATATTTTTATTATAGTATTCTATGTAATTTATATTATTCTGTAATTTGTATATGATTTCAGCTCTGCAGTGTTACAAAAGCAGCAAATTGAAATGTACCAAGAAGGCTTGAATGGCAAATTAAAGATATTGACGAAATGACTATAAGAAGCACAGAGGTCCGTTTTATCATTAAAATTATCTATAAAAGGCCCAAACTAAGATCCTTTCAGTTTTATGCTCAGTGTTTGGTATGGTGATTGAGGCGTAGTTTAGTGTGTGTGTGTGTATATATACTTTTTTACAGGCTGGTAGTGATACAGGCTGAACAATCTGAAATCAAAGAAAAACTTAATCAATTGAAGCTAGAGGTTGAGAAGGCTGAATCATTGCTTTCCAGGTCATTATATATTTTTTACGTTTGTTTCTCTTGAGCTATCCTTTTCACCATTTCTCCCCCTAAGCTTGGATTAAATATTTTATACTATAGTTTGAAGGAAGAAGAGGACAGGGTGATAGAACAAGCATCAGCCGGAAGGAAGGAGATGGAACGCATTGAGGATATGGTATGATACTGCTTGTAGTTTATTCTTTTACGAACCTTCGTCCTAGAGGGCTGTTTTATGTCATATTATTTTATATAGTCATTTCGTCAATATTCTGTGTAAAACAGAGTTATATGATTGTCTTTTATATGAGTTATCTTGTGAATTTTGAGTTAAGTACATCTATCTAATAAATACATACAACACACAATATTAAACAGCATAAATAATTAAAAATATACGAAAAATGAGTTTTGATTTTTCAGTCGGAAGCAAACTGTCGTTAAATTTAGTAAAAACCGACGCAACTTTAGTGACGTAAAAGTACACGTCATTTCTTAAACTGATGTTAATATACTTAACGACGGACGATTAAAGTCCTTAATAACCGACGTCAGATGCCGCTTTATTTGTAGTGTTGCTGGAATGGAAAGATACATGAGAAACACACACCATCTACATAGAAATATTCAACAAAGCAACAAAGAAATATTCTTTATGTAACACTCACTTTATAATAAATGTAAAGAAGTGTATCCTCCCTCATGGGTGAGAAGGGAAAGGAGGCCATTTCCCGAACTTAGGGTGTGGAATGTATGTTGGAGGGAACTTCGGAAACTTTGGAAACGGCGGAAGTGGTGGACATGGCTTCTTTGGAATCACAACCACCGGAGGAAGCTTAGGAAGTGGTGGACATGGCTTCTTTGGAATCACCACCACCGGGGGCTTGTAGATAGGCACCGAAACTTTAGGTGGACACGGTTTCTTTGGGATCACCACCACCGGAGGCTTGTAGATCGGTGGAAGCACTTTCTTTGGCGGCTTGTAGATGGGCACCAACGGTTTATGCACGCTCTTTGGTGGACACGGCTTCTTTGGGATCACAACCGGTGGCTTGTAGATAGGTACCGACGGTTTATGCACGATCTTTGGTGGATATGGCTTCTTTGGAATCACCACTGGTGGAAGCTTTATCTTAGGAGGGCAAGGCTTTTTGAGCGGTGGAGGCAAAGGAAACTTAGGCATATGCCAAAATAACTTGGAGATGCAAACTTCAGGTGAAAATTTTAGATTTTGTTTGAGGCCAAAAACGTGTTTGTCACCGGATTTCGATAAAAACATGATCTTGGAAGCCTCGAGGCCGTCGTGAGCCGGACAAGGGTTACCGGAAGCGCTGTGAAGCTGAGCATAGCAAGCTTCTTTTAGGGTTCCGTCGTCTCCGACGATGTCATGAGGAATATTGAGACTAAACTTTCCTTTTTCGTCAATTTCTCCATTTCCTCGTGTAACAAAATGGCCTTTTGCATCGGCCGTTTTGCATTCTATCGTTACTCGGAGTCCTATTCACCAGTTCAGTCACACACAAAAACGTTCAATGGAGAGGAAAAGATTCGCAATGAAGAGTTTAAAAGCTCATCAAGTTGTGGATGCAACGATTGTTTTTACTTCCATGATTTATTCTTTTTTGGCATGAGACCAATTAGATAAGTTTGGCAAATTGTTAATCACTTTGTAAAACCTAAACATTTTATTCTAAATGATATTTACCTTCTTAGCAAAAAAAAAAAAAAGGCAATGAAACATAAGTTAAATTTAAGTTATAAGAAAAGTGTACAAGATATTGGTCAATTTTTTTTTCCATTTCCATGCATACTCTAAAATAATATATGTACCTAGAAGAAGATTAGAACCAGATTCACTCGATCGCACCATATATGTAATACACGATTACAAAGCATATAATGCAGAATTAATTACGTACGTATATAAACAGGTCAATCATATTTTATAGAAGTGAAGGGATATGATAATAATAGACCTGAAAATGTTTGGGGGTTCATGATCTTGCTGCTTTCGGCGTAGCCAACGACCTCGACTTCACGGCCGAGAGAAAGAGCCGCCGAACAGAGCACGGACACTAGGAGGAGGCATAAGGCAACTCCTCTGCTTCCCGGTAATATCCTCATCGGATTCACTTGTTGAAGAGATTTGTTATATTGTTAGAGGAGAAGAGAGGATATGACTCTACTGAGATCACCTCTCGTGTGTATTTATAGGTCTCTTAGGGCTATTACTTTCTAAACATGACACTGAATTCATGAATTTATTAATTTAATTTGCATATTCTAAAAATGTCACGATTCAAATACTTGGTGGTATACCGTAAGCCAAGTGAGTGTATTGCTTAATTAAGATTTTGGTTCAACCTTTTCATTTGAGAAGAATAGTAACCAAAATAGATTTTATTACCAATTTGTTTTTTGTTTTTTTTTGAAATCGAGTTTTAAGCATTTTATTTTTATTTTAGAATCAAAACTAAGTTTTAGTTCATGATTTTATTCTTCCAATTAGTTTCAGATTCAGTTTCACTTTTTTTTTTTCTAAGAGTCCATTGATCTGGAATATACACCCCAATACAAAAAGTCACATACATAAGTACGTTTTTACAATTTAGCACAAAAAAACATACATAAGTACGTAGATGAATAAATGAGATTATCATATGTCTAGTTGTCTACGTACCACCGACCCCAAATTAAAGCGTTTCACATGAGGGCGTTAGAGGATAAACTTTAGTATATTTGCCAGAAAAAAACAGATAGGGAAAGGCCGTGCACTCGTAACGCATGTCTCCACTTTATCCTCATCACCAAAATATTTGGAGAATTTTTAACAGACAGAATTAGTAATTAGATAAGCCAAGTCTTAACTTTGAGCTAGCTACGTCAATTACTTTATTTTTATAGTAGTCACGTAAATTCTTTAGCGACTAATTCTAAAATGTGTGTATCTAGTTTAAAACTCCATCACAACGTTCGACCAAAATATGTGTAACAAAATTATAACTTTTTCCTTCATACTAACTATAAAACAGTAATAGAATTTGAGATGTAAAATACGAATAATGTAGTTGGAAGTATACGTCTATATCTCAAATTCTTGAACTAAAAAGTCATGTTTTACCACTATGACTAAAAGTACGGCATGCATGAAGAGCGCATGATCTAAGTAACAAAGGTAACAAAATTTATGCAAAAAAAAAAAAAAACAGATATAGTTAAAATGTATATGTATTTTTTTGAGTTGGTTAGAGAAGAGATATTTGTAATAAATTAATAAGATATGGTTATTGGTTAGAAAGTAGAAGTGAACCACTAACTGATAATGTTACTTGTTATTGTCTTTTGAAGCTGGCAAGGCCCCTCAGCCACAATTCCTATCAACAGAAAAAAGCCAGCTCAAACGCATTGCCTCTTGTTATTCTTCTACCACCTATATATGTATTCTCTCAACTACTTTATAAGTTCATATATACACACACTCACAAATACAGTTTGTGTAATTTACCACATTTATTCTACACTATTTGATATGTTGTACCATCATTATCCATGATACACACATGATATCATTAAATATAAAATTATTAAAAACATATTCTCTCTTCCTTTTACTCAACTTTATATCTTCTCTTTCATCCATTTACTCAATTTTTATTAATTTTATACTCTCTTTAAATATAAAATTATTAAAAACACACTCTTTCTCTCTTAAAAAATATCAAATAATTGATACTTTTGATAATATCTCTCCAAAAATATTCACTATCTCTTTTCTTTACTCAAATTTTATTAATTTTATATTTCAATACACCCCATAATTTTAACCAAAAACATTCTCTTTTCTTCTTTTACTTAAATTTTAATAATTTTATATATAATAATACCCACAAATGTATCACCAATAACCAATCGAAATCGAAATGATCATCGGTTTCTATATCGTATATCAAATTCGGGAAGCGTATCTACTATTTTATATCAATCTGATGTGAATCTAACACGTAAACTATCTAACAAAATCTTATTCTTGTAAATGTTTCCCGAAGGTCTTTAGTTTTAACATAAGCGACCAATTTAGGTTGAATTCGAACTAGTCTTTCGACATTAATTAATCGCCTGTCTGATTTATAAAACTAGGTAATAGGATTTAAATGAATACATAATAACATAAACATTTAATAAATAGCATAATTTTGTAGATGGTGTGTCAAATCACCCGTCTCCTATAGGCTTCACAACGACCATGGCTTCCATATATTGTTCACTACTTTTTTAAGGGGGCAATCATAGATCATTTATTAAATCTCTTATAAATAGCTCATTTTTATAAGTTTGCATTTATAATTTGTAGTAGTGACATAAAAAAATTGTTTTTGGACCGCCTCTGTCAAAACGAGTTTGCATGTAATTGTTTAAGTGTTTAATAATATCTGGGAGAATTTTCTCACGGTCTTTCATAAAAAAAAATAGTGACATAAAAAGAGAGATTGTAACATCATTAATTCGTCTCAACTCAAGTAGAAGAAAATGAGACTCTTAACTCTTTATACGATGTGATGAAAAAGATTTTTCAATGAAATGTATAGATCGGTAACATATGGTATCAAAATTGAGTTGCAGTAAGGATTGTAATTAAATATATTTTGCAGTAAAAAGTATACGGTAGAAACAACAGATTTATATGGTGAGATTGCTGTAAAAATGTTCAAAAAAAAAAAAGAGATCGCTGTAAAAAGACGAGTTAACTTTTTATCAATACAACTGACTAGTAGTTTTTATGATGTCTAATTTGCAGTATATATTATTAAAATTGACTTTTAAAATAATAATAATAACAATATTTACTACAAACTTAAAATAATATTAACTTAAAGATAATAAATTATCAATAGTGCTTTTATAAATGTCTATATATTTATATGTATAATTCTATGTAAATTGAAATTTGAAAATTATTTTAAAATTAAAATAAAATCAACAATTAAGACAAGGGAGAATTTGCCAAAAATATAACAAAAATTATAATTTAAAAAGTAACCCAAAACCCCAAATTCAATGGTTTACAACTTGCCATATACTCCATTTTTCCTAACTTTTATTTCTTTTTTTTTTGGGTTATTCACCAAAAAGACCCTTAAGACAACTGAACAACTTTGTTTGAATAATTCAAATGAAAAAACTAGAAAGTTTGCAAAAAATATAAGACTAATAAAAGAATAATTGTAATACTTAAATTATTTAGAGTCAACAAAAGTAATAAAACCAAAAATAGAAGAATCGTTGAAATTTTTTTTTTAAAAACCTCTTAACACATGGTATTTTCCTTGATGTTGAGTTAATTTTTGGGTTAACAATTTTACAAAGACCGTTGACAAAAAAAAAAAAAAAAATTACAAAGACCACAATTCAAAATTGTAAATCAACATTACACATCATAACTCAAACTCAAATTCAAATATCTTTAATTAACTCATGATTCGTGACATTTTTTACTTAATTAAACTTAACACATTGTAACTCATGTTAACACATGTTAAGAGTCTACATGTTGATGCATACTTCAAGCAAAACTTGTTGTTGTAACCCAACCTGAAAGTGGGTTTTGAGTTAAACCAAAATTAGAGGCTATGCAAGTATGCATCAAAACACATTAAAACCAAATTATTCTAAACCTAAAGTAGAAACTCTATAAATTAATAATGTTGGGATTATAATATTTTATTAATTTATTGAGTTATTAATTAACCGAAAAATGAAATTTTCCATAATCTTCTAAATTTTCTTTTACTTGTTTTTTTAAATTTTATATTAAACTATATTTTTCATAAATTATTTGTCTTCTCTTCTCTTGATTTGTGTTTATTAAATCCAATAATAATTGAGTTATATGGAAATTTTAATTTAAAAAAAAATAAACAATAGTAAAATCATATATAAATAAAATTTAGTATCTTATCGAATTATGTTATATTTTGCATTGGTACGAGTCGGAATCAATAAAAATTATTAGTTTATCGAATTTATTAATTTATCGATTATTAATTTATAGATAGTTTTTACTGTAATTGATATCTAAAACAAATTAATGCGTCTTTAGTGGGAGCTAGAAGTAGAAATCACTTGTGGAAAGCCCAATATCTGGCCTGATAAAAGGCCCATAAAAGCCCAAAAACGAACAAAAGTGTTTTGCATAAAATACTTTAGCTCGCTCTCAACAATGGCCGTCGGAAGTATCTTCTTGTGATTTTCATTCCGATTCCGATTTCGAGCGAGCAAGAGAGAAGATGTCGGGTATGGGGGATGGGTACGTGGGTTCGGCTCAAGATGCGGTGAGGATACGGCGGCTGGAGAAGCAAAGAGAAGCTGAACGCCGTAAATTCCAGGAGTTGAAGAGCAAGACTGCCTCCGGCCAAGAGCAATCTGGTCTACTCCAATTCGGCACCAGCTCTTGCGAGGTTCCATCAATCTCTTTTCTTATCTTTTCCCTTTCAATATCCCCTGTAATCAATCACCAACTATTTAGACTTCTTTCCGATTTCTAGGTTTCGATGATTCGTTTGTTCTCGAGAAAATCAATGGTCGATTGTTGTAGCAACTAAATTAAAAACTCATTCTGACTCTGAGAATTTAGGAGCTTCCGCAAATTTTAGGGGAATTTGTGAGGTTAATGATTCCAAACATCTATAATGCGATTCACATAACACAATTAGGAAATTGCAGCCTTTGGCTTGTATTCATCACTTAAGTAATGAGTTTTCACTGGTTTGCATTGCCGACGAGTCACAGATGTTTTCATTTCGTGAAATTTGGTTTTTTTTTTAACATATTTGTTTTATTTTTGCTATAGATTCTTGACACTGCTTTCAAGAAGGAAACAGTCGGTTTAGTTACAAGAGAGGAATATGTGGAGAAGGTAAATGGCTTGTACGACTCTCCATTTATCGTTCAGTTTTGAACAGTCATCGAGGTTATGGTGTTAATTGTGTCTGGTATATCTGTAGAGGGTTAATATTCGTAATAAGTTTGAAGAAGAAGAGAAGGAGAAATTGCAGAAGCTACAACAAGAGTGAGTTTAGTTTTTAAGGTCCATATTTATAGTTATTGATGTTTTTTTTTCTTGGGATAAAGCTTCATAGACTTTGTTTTTAAACTACAGGGAAGAGGAGCTTCAACAACAGAAGCGTAGCAAGAAGAGAAAGATTAAGGGAACCTCCCGCTTATCTTTTGCTGAAGATATTGAGAATGGCAGTGATGATGAAGATGGAGAAAACAGTAAGTGGGTTGATTCATCAGTCTCGTAGATCAGACTTAGTTTACTGAATGACTACCTTGATTTCTGAATATTCTATAGTTGTTATATCAGTTGTGAATTGTGATAGTGGTAGGATTAGGTGTGATACTTGCTGTCGTTAAGCTCTATCTTTTTTTGGAAAGAATGAATCTCATCATGTGTTAGAGACAGTTGTTGATCAGTCTTGCTTGGTTGTTGGAACTTTTGAGATGCAGATAGCTTGCTGTCATAGGAATTTCAAACCTCATCTTATACTGTCCTATTGAGTTTACATATTCGGTAACTTTGATCATGTACCCATTATCTTATGCAGAGAGTTTTGAGCCAATGAACTTACGCTGTGGAAAACTTGGCAAGGACCCCTCGGTGGAAACTAATTTTTTGCCTGACAGGTGATCTCTTGCTCTCTTGTTTACTTTATCTTCACTGTCTGCTTTTGCAGCAAGTCTTAACTTTAGCTGTGGTGTTTTGAGGTTGCTGTTTCAGTGAGCGGGAGGCGGAGGAACAAGCTGAACGTGAAAGGCTGAAGAAACAGTGGCTTCGTGAACAAGAGCAGATTAAAAGTTGTCATCTTCAGTTACTTGTAATTTCAGTAGTGATACTTGATTCGAGGAAGATTGTCTAACTTTTTCTTTTGTGTTATTCAGACGAGCCTCTTGAGATTACTTACAGTTACTGGGATGGGACGGGCCATAGACGAGTTATCCAGGTAAGCACAAGCTACATCTTTGTCTTGTTGTTTGAGCTCAAGTCTGATGTACACTTACCATTTATGATGTACCCTTTTACAGGTCCGCAAGGGTGACGCAATTGGGAATTTTCTACGGTCTGTTCAGCAGCAGCTTGCCCCTGACTTCCGGGAGATTCGGACGACATCAGTTGAGAATTTGCTATATGTAAAGGAAGATCTTATAATCCCACATGTGAGAACTTTTTTACAATAGTGAACACTAATCAACTTAACTATCTAGAACTTGACGATAACATGGGGATGTTGATTTTGGTCTTCTTTGCTAATGCAGCAACACAGTTTCTACGAGCTGATCATTAACAAAGCTAGGGGAAAGAGTGGCCCGGTATGCCTTGTCGACACGACATCTTTGGAATACATGTTTAAATTGAAATCTATTTAGAAATCGTAGCTGAGACTCCACCTGCACAATGTTTTTCTTAACAGCTGTTTCACTTTGATGTGCATGAAGACGTGAGAACAATTGCTGATGCAACGATCGAGAAAGACGAGGTATGTTTCCTCCTGATCTAGTTGCATCAGAAAACAGAGTAGCTTTTGATGATGAGAAGTGCTGGGTTTCTAAAGCTTTGTAAAAATGTATTGTTTGTTAAAGTCGCATGCGGGTAAAGTTGTGGAGAGGCATTGGTACGAGAAGAACAAGCATATATTCCCTGCTTCCAGATGGGAGGTAACTCCCAAATCTCACCCATTCCTCTGCACATTTTAATCCTCAAGCTAATAATGTAGACTTTGAATGTGAAGCCAACCTCGTTAATTAAGCAGCTAATCTTATTTTGCACATCTTTGGGCAGATTTACGACCCGACAAAGAAATGGGAACGGTACACAGTCCATGGGGATTGATGTTGGATCAGAACATGCTTTTGATGGATCTTTTTGCTACATGGAATCTGGTTGACAAGTTTATCAGATTTGGGTGTAATAGTAGTGGAATGTTCATGGAAAATTTTTAATGCTTATTCTCATTATTAGCAATCCCTCTATCTACCATTACACTTTTTTTTAATTAAAAAATCTTAAAATCATAGGAATGGTTTTAAAAAAAAAAAGAAAACTGTACTTTTTCCTAGTTATATTGTGATTTTTCATTTGAAATTTTTTTTGTGTGAGATCTTCTGATTATAATGACAAATTAAGAATGTTGAAGAATCTATAGATTGTCAAGTCTGATGTATAAAGTTAATAAAAGGTAACAAAATTAAATGAGACAACAGACAAACGGTGTCGTTTTCGAGTTTCTATGGTTGTGTTATATTCTGTAACTTTTGTTTAGTCCCGAATTTAAAAAGATGTTTTTTTATTTTCCAGAAGAAAAAAAAGTGAATTAATTTTTCTGGTCTTGTTGTGAAAGGGCAGCAGCATAAATACCATCGAGGACAGTGTTTCTCTTGTGCAATTTCGTTGACCATAAACCGAAGCGATGATGAATCTTAGGGTTTTGTTCCTCGCTCTCCTTCTCCTTGCATCTCCTCTGCTTCAAGGTCTCTCCTCCTCCAATCCTCTCTCTATCTATTTGTTTGTTTTCTCTGGATTTTGTAGATCTAGATCCGTTTGATTCGTCGCATTTCACAGTTTACATTGAAATTCATATTTGTTCCGATCTGGTTTCCGGAAGGATCTGGTCCTGTTTACGCTCTTAGCTATCGATCCGAGTGAAATTGAGCTCGTTTCCTTCAGCTCGCGATTGATAATCTGTCGTTTTCTGTGTCTTGTGTATTGCTGCAAATCGTAAGTCTGTCGTGGAGGAATGTGGTTTGAAATAGACAAATCTTGGATCCTTTTACTCCTCTCAAATCCTCTTCATCACTTGTCTGCTTATAGATCGAATGTCTTCAATAGTGTCTGCTTGCATGTCTTTGTTTTCTTAGTTTCTAGAAGCTGCGCACGATGTTGGTCTTTGCTACAAGAAAATTTGCAAATTGTAACGTTTTCAAATGTGTCAGGATTTGAAGATCTTGTCGTAACTGTGACCTGATGGATTTTATTATCTCTTTGATCAGTTGCTAGATGTCAGTCGGATCCCGATGATCATTCGAGTCTTGTTGACGATGTTGTGGGAGAAAACAGTGATTCTGGGGTTGAGGAAGACGACCAGGATTTGGATGTGAATTTGACCTCATTTCCAGGAGTTGAGACAGTTTGTGTTTTTCCCAAAAACAGTGCGAAATGTAAGGGATTAATTACCCCCATTTTTCACGCCTTTATCTATCCATTGCTATGCTCACGGCAATTTTTAAAGAGTTTGTTTATATGCCCACTGTTTCCTGCAGTGGTTCCAGCTGGAGAAGATACTGAGCTCCTCGTTGGTCTGAAAAATGATGGTAACTAAATACCTCTTTTAACAATCTCTATGAGTTTTTTTGTTGGTTGTATGATCTAAATATCTCCAAATTGGCTGACATATCACAGGGAAATCTAGTATAGGAGTGATGGGAATTAGGGCCAGTGTTCATCTTCCTTATGACCATAAGTTGTTGGTTCAGAATCTAACCATGCTGGTAAGTTGGTTTGCACCATAAACACTGCATATTCGAGGAGTTCACGTTCTGATGTTGTTTTGCAAAGTCATATTATCTGGGGTCTGTCTTTTGAGCTTGGATGCGTGTTTCCTTTGTATAATTCCAAAGGGAAGGAATGAAAATTTTTAATTATTCACTTCAACACTTTCATATTGTTCCGGATTTTTTGGTCTTAGCCATTAGAAAGTGGATAAAACTTATATATCAACCGCATATTTCTGATGTTCTCATGCTGCCTTTCATTTTGCAGAGATTCAACAATGCGTCCATCCCAACTTCTCTTCAAGCATCATTCTCGTACATCTTTGCAGTCAGCCAGTACCTGCAGGTACACATATCATTCTAAGAAGACTACTTTAGTCGATAATATTCTAAAAACTCAAAAAGATCTGATCTTATTGCTTTTTGTTGGTGTCTTGCGCAGCCTGGAGCATTTGATCTGGTGGGTTATATTATCTACGACGTGGAAGGGAAGCCATTCCAGAGCGTCTTCTACAATGGTACCATAGAGGTAGTTGAATCTGGAGGTCTTCTCAGCGGTGAGTCTGTCTTCCTTATAACACTTGGAATTGCTCTCCTCCTCCTCCTCGGTCTATGGGCGTACAGCCAAGTACAGCGTCTCACTAAGGTAAACCACTGGATCTTCTTTTCTGGTTAATCATTGTACGGTTTAATATTATTCATCTGATTATCTCCTCTTTTACCAGAAAACCAAAAAGGTGTCCAAGGTGGAAATAGGAACCAGGTCTACCGATGCATCACTCGACGAATGGCTCGAGGTTTGCTTCTCTCTCTCTTTTTCTACGCTTGGTTCTTCTGCAATGTGATTGAATCTGATTGAAATGTGTGTTATGCTTTCAGGGAACTCCTTTGGCCAAGACATTGTCTGGAAAATCGAAGAACAAGAAGAACTAAAAGAGCTCTTTTGCTCCTTGCAGTTTCTATAGACTCGGCTTTGGCATTTGAAAGAGTTTCCAAGTTTTAAGTTCAGTCTTGAGGAACTTTAGGGTTTTAAACGCCTGACTTTTTGTTTGTTCCAGCATTTGTACTACTTAGACAAATCTTTCCTTTCTTTTCATAATTGTTCTCCTCATGAAACAACTTTACTTATAATGATGTAGAATCTGCCATTTACTCTTATCAATTTCTCTATACATATAAGTAGTGGAACAATTACTTTGAGTGTGGCTTGAAAAATCTTTCAAGATTATACAGAAACGACTCTTGAATTAAAGCTTTTACTGCAAGTATATATAGTGTAATAACTTTATAAGTTACAATGATCTTAAATCAAAGACCCATTTTCTCTCTCTGTTCCAGAGCCAAACTCTCTTCAAACCAGAGCCCATGAATCGATGTTTGTTTTCCATTATTAGTTCAAGAACAAGAAGTAAGAACACAACAACAAGGTCGCAAACCTCCCTTTTATTTCTGATCTCATCTGTTCCATGGAGACAAGCGCATTCAGTCACTTATAGTTCTCAATTAAGCAGCAACTTTCTTCGACGTGACTGAGTTCACAATGGTCGCAAACTCAGGACCCTATAGTCACATCAAAGGTGGGTGTGAGCTTTACTTTCTAGTCAACAACAGCAATATCCACAAAGGTCAAAGCTTTACTTACCTTCAAGGAGGCACCACCGACAAGAAATCCATCAATGTCTTCTTCTTTGGCAAGCTCTGCACAGTTGCCTCCATTGACAGAACCTGGCAATTGAGTAGAAGATAATCAACATAAAGTTTGCTTTTGCAGGGGATAACTAACTAAACAAACTCACCTCCGTATATGATTCTCATTTTGGAGGCGACTTCCTCAGAGACATTCTTCTTGAGCCAATCGCGGACAGCTACATGGACTTCTTGTGCTTGCTGAGGAGATGCAACTTTACCAGTTCCGATTGCCCATACAGGCTCGTATGCAACCACTACATTGTCCCAGCTAGGAACAGCATCTGGAAATTACAAATAGATTACTGTTGTTCATTGACCTCAGATATGATTTAGAACATGAGACAGTAAGTAATAAAGAAAATAGGAGAGTGTTACCAGCAAACGCCTTCAATTGCTCGAAGCAAACATCAAATGTCTTGCCTGCTTCCCTCTCTTCTAGCTTTTCCCCAATACAAGCTATTACTCCAAGACCCTCACTCAATGCGTAAGCAGCTTTCTTCCCGATAAACTATGTTTGTGTTGAGAGAAATATGGAAAGTTTTCACAACCCTTTCTTGAAAAATCAGTATTACTTGTTAAGACTTTATTTACTGACCTCATCCTTTTCTCCAATGACATGTCTCCGTTCGGAATGCCCAAGAATGACCCATTTGCAGCCGAGGTCTTTGAGCTGTTCCACGCTGTATGGTGAAACAGGTGAACAGAGATTTTAGCTAACTTTCAGTCATGTAAACAGAGTATAGTATAAGTGAATAAGAGAAGTAGTAACCTGATTTCACCAGTGAAGGCTCCACCTTTACCAACCCAAGAGTTCTGACCAGATATTTCAATACGGTCTGTCAGCGAAGATTTGACCTGGTCGATGTAGACAAATGGAGGTGACACAACAACATCTACACATAAACGATCATTAAGAACAAATGGTCAGCATAAGGTTGGTTCTAAAAAGAAGTTTGACTCTGTGGCTTATGATATGATAGCTAAAATGAATGGAACTCAGCAGACAAGACTTCCGTAGATCACTTTTCAAATGTCCCAAATATATAGAACTTCAATCATTTCAAGGCATTTCAAGAGTAGCAGAGACTCGAGCATCTCACTCACCTACATCTGCTTCCAAGGTTGCAGCGTTGAGATCAGAGACAAGCTTGGCGATGGAGTCCTTGGTCCCGTTCTAAAACACATAGCACAAGAGACATCAATTGCAGGAGACAAAACAAATAGAAGAAAATACAACTACGAAGGTGATTCAAATTCTTCAGGACATTGTACTTACACACTTCCAGTTTCCTCCAACGAAAAACTGCAACATGACAGACAAAAACCAATTGTTCAGACAGTGTGATAAACTCAGAATATGAAAGACAATCGGAATCCTGAATCCAGCATTCAACACATATGTATCATTTGTGGAGTAGCAAACCAAAACAATCGTCTCTCAAGAAACCAACTTTAAGCATTGAATCAATTAATCACGAAAGTAAAAGGAATAACTTTCTTCCCCAGATGATCGAAATCCTAAACCATTAATCTAGCATTGAATACAGAGCAAGTGTTAAAGTTGGAACCTTTCCGGATCCGGCCATGGCGACAACGCCTCTAGGAGACCGGCGCGAAGAAGAAACGAGACGGGTAGAGGAATTGAGGCGGTGGGAGAAGGAGACGGCGGCGTCGAGCTTGGGACAAATGCGGCGGAGACCGGAGAAAGAAGGAGCAGAGGGCTGTGTGCCAGCGGAGATGTGGGCAGTGAGAGAAGTTGCCATCGCCGGAAAAACAGAGAAGGAAGGTCGTCGCTTGGCGTGTAGTGAGTTGGAAAAGGCGATAGAGACGAGACTGTGACTCTCAGCTTAAAAGGCAAAGGAGATAGATGAGGAGGGTTGGTGTGGTGCTGCTCAGTTTCTGACTCAAGGGCAATTTCGTCTTTAACAAGGATACATAGTATGTATCACGGGGTTCACGCGCCTAAGGACGTCTGATTCACACGATATCAGACCACCATACGCCTGATCAGGTGCCAAAACCAATTCTTTACGGTCGATCACTCCATCTTTACGGTCGATTCAATCGGTTTAGACTCTGAGAATTTGGTAATACGCCAGTTTAAAGATTTGCTGATCAAGCTTCTGCTTGGGGCCTTTGTCTCTTTAATAAATACATGACGAATTATTTCAATACCTTAACTAGCATTGGGTACACTAGGTGTTAACACATGGGCATGGTTGCTTGAGGCCCTATACAAACTAGGGCCGGCTCTGACTATACTAGTGTGAATATCATGCATTGATCAAACTATGTTAAATTAATGTGAAATTACGGTTAAATCAATGGCAAAAAAAACGATTTATGGTTTAGAGTTGGTTAAAAACTCGAATGGCTAAATGGTTGGTTGGTTAGGATAAGAAGGTCTGTGTTGGACTTTGCGGTATATAAAAGCGTCTCATGTAGTCATGTTATGATGTTTAAATGGTGACGTGACGATTTGAGAAAACTTCTTAAACTCAAAAGCGTACGATTGCACCGTATCTATAATAGCAAACCTAAAAACAAATGAATATTTTTAGGGTATGACTTCTCGGCTTATATATAATATTTGTTTTTAAGGGTTGTATTTTTTCGAAATGTTGTATCTTTTCGTAGAAAATCGTTTGGTGGTTATTTCAAAAAATTGCATTTTTTCGATATAACCGTTTTTTTGTCAAAAGTTGCGTCTTTCCGATATAACCGTTTTGTCAAGAGTTGCGTCTTTTCGACATAACCGCTTTATGGTATTTTTAAGGGTTGCATCTTTTCAAAATAAACCGTTTCTCCTATATATATACTCCCTCTGATTCAAAATATAAGTTGTTTTTGAGTTTTTTATTTATTTTAAAATATAAGTTGTTTTGACAATTTTATGTACTTTTTAGCTTTATTAAATATTGTGTGACCAATAATATTCTGCAATCTCTTTTTTATTTGATAAATTATTTGTATTATATATATTAAATTATATTTTTTTAAAGAAAAGTAGTTTCTTTATAGTCGCGACTTTAACTAAAACAACTTATATTTTGAAACGGAGGGA
Organism: Arabis hirsuta; assembly: GCA_964056655.1. NCBI lineage: Eukaryota > Viridiplantae > Streptophyta > Magnoliopsida > Brassicales > Brassicaceae > Arabis > Arabis hirsuta. The sequence continues at coordinate 11,626,030 of OZ053313.1, forward strand.
GTATATCTTTTCACTTTTTTATCCTTTGAACATTTTGTTAATCATGCCTACTGTTTCTGTAATTAACTTAACACATAGCAAAGATAGAAAAATGTCGTTCGATTAAATTTAATTATTTAGTAGTATTAAACTTTTTACTATTGTAAAAGTTCCAAAAATTCTTGATTGTGTAAAGAATTTTGGATTTTTTAGACAATGCAGATTTTATGGCAAATTTTACATATAAAAAAAATTAATAAAATCTAACAATTCTCCATGAAAACATTAATTTTTTATATTTGAAAGAAGTTTTTACGGGTTGTAATACATCGAAATATTGAAACCGCGTTAACATTACTACAAAATAAAGGCAATTTGGTTATCAACTATATTTTTTATATGCAATGGACGATTTAAAAATTCTAAATTTAAAAATGAATCAATTTAAATGGCCTAAAAATATATGAATTGTTCTATTGGTTTGACGAATAGCTATGGTTCCAATCCGTGAAATGAGTGCGGAAGGAAAAACATTTTTTTTGTGGCACAGGGGTTGCGCTTTACCATATAACCGATTTTATAAAAGTTGCATTTACGATATAACCGTTTTATGGTTATTTAATGTTGTGTCTTTTCGGAAATAACCGTTTAATGGTTATTTCCAAGGGTTGCGTCATTTTTATATAACCGTTTTTTTAAAGAGTAATGTTTTTTCGATGTAATCGTATAATGATTATTTCCAAAAGTTGCATCTACTATATAGATAACCGCTTTATGGTTGTGTTCTTTTGAAAATAACCGAGTTATAGTTATTTCCAAACATTACGTCTTTTCGGAAAAAATCGTTTATTGGTTATTTTGAAAGATTGTGTTTATTCAATATAATCGCTTTATAGTTATTTCTAAGAGGTGTCTTTTTTTTTTATATAACCTCTTTTTTAAAAGTTGCATTTTTTATATAACCGCTTTATGGTTATTTAAGATTGTGTCCTTAAGAAAAAACCGTTTTATGGTTATTTCCAAGAGTTGCGTCTTTTTGATATAATCGCTTTCTAATTATTTTCAAAGATTGCATTTAATATGTAGATAACCGCTTTATGGTTGTGTTTTTTCGGAAATAATCCTTTTATTGTTATTTTCAAAGATTGCGTTTTTTTCAATATAACCACTTTATCGTTATTTCCAAGAGCTGCGAATTTTCAATATAACTGTTTTGTGGTTATGTCCTTTCAAAAGTAATCGATTTCCAAAAATTACGTATTTTTAGTATAACCACTTTATGGTTATTTTCAAGGGTAGCATTTTTTCGGAAAAAGACCGTTTGACATATAATTATGGTTTTAATGCTACGGTTGCATCTTTTCAAGATATTTTATTTACGGTTATTAGTGTCTTTTATGATTGCGACATTTCAAAAAAACCGCTTTATGGTTTTTAATCTCTATGGTTGCATCTTTTAAAAAAACACTGCTATATAGATTTGTGTTTTTCAAACTCTATATATTTGTTTCATTGAACGTTTTTTTCATTTATAATTACTAACTTTAAAATTCACTCAAAACATGATGTGATAAAAAGTCAAAAATTATTTCAGAGTCTCACAATATTTTGTTTTTTTATTTAAATAATAATTCTAGATTTTTTTTAAAAGATCACGTCTATCAATAATAGTAATCCTGAGAAATATATTTTAGGGTTGTTTCTTTTAAATATAACCATTTTATGATTATTAACGCTAGGGTTGTGTCTTTCCAGAAAAAATATTTTATGGTTATTAGTGTATTTTATGAGAAATTTCAAAAAATGCCACTTGTCAAGTGCCACTTTATAAAAATGTCACATTTTTGAAATCTGTACAAAAATGCCACTTTTTCAAAATTATTTTTTCTTTATATTATTTATGTTTGGGTTAATTATGGTCTATTAAGGTTTAGTTTTGAGTGTTTAGGGGGTTTTAGGTGTCAAAACATTTTTTAGGGTTTAGAATTTGAAGATATAGGCTTTATAATTCTATAATTAGTGGCACTTTTATAAATGGACACCCCTAAGTGTCATTTTTGCAAATGTGCACACAAAAAGTGGCATTTTTGTAACTGCCCCATTTGTTTATGGTTATTAGTGTTTCTTAGGTTGCGTCTTTTAAAACAAATTGTTTTACGGTTATTAATATTTTTTAGGATTGAGTTTTTGAAAAAAAAAAAATTTTGGTTATTAATCTCTAAGCGTTACGTCTTCTAAAGAAACCATAAAAATGTTTTTATGGTTAGCAATGTCTTTGAGAAGTGTGACTTTCTAAAGAAACCGTTTTATATTTATTAATACATGATTTGATTGTGTTTCTTAGTAAAAATCATTTTGTGGTTAATAATACATTCTAAGATTGCGTTTTTTTGAGAAATTTGGTTTTATGGTTATTAAAGTATCTTAGGGTTGCCTCTTTTTAGAAAAAATTTGGTTTATGTAAAGATGTATCTTCTCGAGAAATTTTTTGATAGTTTACATTCTAGGTTATTAATGCTAGAGTTTTGTCTTCTAAAAAAAATTGTTTTATGGTTATTAATGTCTCTTAGGTTTGTGTTTTTTCGAAAAAATCATTTTTAGTTATTAATGTCTCTTAGAGTTGTTTCTTTTCAAAAAACCGTTTTATGGTTATTAATGCATTCTAAGGTTGTATTTCTAAATAGCTATTGTTTTGTTGTTATTAATTCATCTTAGGATTACATATTTTCTAAAAATTTCATTTAATGTTTATTAATGCATCGTTGGATTGCGCCTTTTGAAAATATTGGTCTATTATCTTTTCAAAATTTTTTTTTATTATTATTATGTTTCATATGGTTGCATCTCTTTGTAAAAAGCATTTTATGGTTATTAATACATCATAAAGTTGTATTTTTTTCAAAACCGTTTTATAAATATAAAGCATTATATGGTTGTGTGTTTTCGAGAATAAACCATTTTATGGTTATTAATGCATTTTAGTGTTGCGTCTTTTCAGAAAAAAATATTTTAATAGTTATTAATGAATCTTATTCGGTTGATTCTATTCGAGAAAATGGCTTGATAGTTATTAATTAATCATATAGTTGTATCTTATCTGAAAAATTCGTTTATTGTTGTTAATTTATTATATGCTTGCGTCACATTCTCATAATATTTTGGTCTTTTCATTTATAATAAATTTTTCATAATTCTAAAAAATAGTTTGTAGTGTTGTGTGTTTGTAAATACCTTTTCATCTTTTTATTTCTACCATTAAAAAATATTTTTACATTTACATTGTAAACTTATTTATTAGAGAAATTTCAAAAAATGCCACTTTTCAAGTACCACTTTATAAAAATGCCACATTTTTGAAATTTTTACAAAAATACCACTTTTTCAAAATTATTTTTTCTTTATATTATTTATGTTTGGGTTAATTATATTATATTATGGTTTAGTTTTAAGTGTTTAGGAGGTTTTAGGTGTCAAAACATTTTTTAGGGTTTAGAATTTTAAGATATAAGCTTTATAAATCTATAATTAATGGCATTTTTGTAAATGAACACCTCTAAATGGTATTCTTGCAAATTTGCACACAAAAAATAGCATTTTTGTAATTGTTCCTTAGTATCATATTAAGTTTAATTTTAATTGTTTATATAATAACCTAGAAATCTCTCAAGGTAATATGAACGGTTGATCTTTGATCTACCGGAAATGTTGGATTAATCATATTGATTTTGTATGCCATTTGTGTTTTCTTAATTTTGCAATTCGATTGTGTTTATCTTCATATGCGAGTAGGAGTGATTGATTCGAGCTATTGATTGATGCAATAACATCATATACGTCATATTATTGTAAAGAAAAGAAAAAAACTAATTCCTTTTCTTCAGATTCGAAAAACTTTAGTGGGGTTGGTGCGAATGCTTGAAAAATGCAGTTTTTGAAAATAAAATATCCTATAGAGCCATCTACTCCATATCTCCATACTCCATCTATAAATGGATTCAATTTATAAATTCATTCATAATGAATCTGTCCTCCTATTAAAAAATTTACGGTGACGTTAATCAAACGAAATCACATGTAACCAAGAGAAAAGAAAGATATCGGATAACACAAGTCACGAGATCCTCAACCTCGTAGCAAGTTAACGTACTAACACAAGAAAACAAATCTCAAATAAATTATTTACATACCACTAGACGACAAAAACAACATATCAAAAGTTATCAACCAAACCACATCTCCAAGAAACTTGACTGATACTGAAGCAAAACAAGCAGTAAATCTATCAAAGCCGCCACTCCCCACGGCGAGCTTCCACCGTCGTCTCCGGCGCCGGGACTCCTGTAATAAACCTGACGACGGTTCGAAAACATCCCAAGAAACGCGTCTGGATTCTCCAAAGAAGATAACCACCGGACCAAGACTATAAGAATCAGAGGGATCAAGAGAAGAGCAAGATTCAGCTGCTCTCCTGCGGATTCGGCTGCATCTTCGAAGCTAAAGTACCAAGAAGTCAACAAGAACACCGAAGCAACGGCTAGGATTAAAAGGACAGGGTAAGGTAGAGGCGAGAGCGAGAATGAATCCAAGATCGACGGTCCTGATGAACTTCTGTCTCCATAAGCCATAAATGGATTGATAGATGATGAGAGTTTGAGAAATGAAGCTCTTCTCTTTCTTAGTTTCTACTTGCTTTTTATGTGTGAGGCAAAAAAACTTATAGAAGAAACCGACTTTAGGTTAAAATATTTATATGTGTGACCGACACATGAAGGGTTTAAATAATGAAATAAGTATCTAGTGTTTTTATTTATCTAATGACAATTTAAATTGTAGAGCTCGGTTTCTTATGTCTACAATAATATCATGATTTCCATGTATTGTAAAGAGTTTATTTTTCTGAATTTGAAATGTACATTGATAACGTTCACGTGGAGACACATGATTGGTCATTCTAATTATATATGTATTTTTATGTTGCTTTTCTCTTTCGTAATGGGCTCCTACACCTACACAATTGTGGGTGGAGCGTCATTATCAATTTTGCCTTCTTTTTTTCTTTTGCTTTAATTGTTTCATTAATCACCTATTTAATAAGCATCCAAAATTTCAAAATACAAAAAATTCAAAGTTGACAAAAATGATTTGATCTTTTAACCTAAGCAACACAAAATTCAAAGATGATTTGATCTTCTAACCTAAGCATCTAATTCTTATTGCTAATCTACATAAACCACAAAATAGCATAATACACACTGATTTCACATTTTCCCAAATATTATGTAATCAATTATATTATGAAGAATCGTAATTGATTTTTTGATCATTTTGCTATTCTATCATTTCATATATGTATATATACATATATATAAACACATATGTAAATTCAATACTTTTTTACTAATTTTACTTTCAATTTCATAGATGTTTGTCATTCTCATTTTAAAGATTTGTATCACTTCATAGTGTAATCATCAAATGAAAATCTGATTTTTGGGAGGATTTGCTTATTTGGCTTAAACTTTTAGAAAACGCTATATCCAGATCACAGAAACATAAGTTATGAAAACCAAACAAAAGAATATCGTAGTAGATCACGTTCGTCAAATTTACAAAACACACACCAAAGTCGATGATCACGTCACATGATGATATACATATGCTTCACGTTAACATCAACAATACCTACAAAAACTAAATTATTGATTTACATAAAACGTAAACGCAACACTAACCGCGCGGTCAAAAACACTAGTAGTAGCAAACGCATTTCCAGCGACCACAGGGACAGTAATAGACAGATCGCTTGGACGTTTCGAGACAAGAGAGACACCGCATGGCGAAGAGAAGAGCCAATGGAACCGCCGCGAGGAGGAGCCAGCTCAGCATATCTTCGCCTGTAGAGACAGCTACTTCAAATTTCACGACGGAGGAAAGAGCCAAGAGGACGAGCGCCACCGTGATCATGACTATTACCGGCAACGGCGACGTCGATACTCTGCATCGTCCGCAGCAGCAGCCGTGGTAATGCATAATCGCCCACTGTTTTCTTGTATTTGTTTGCTTTAGTTTGTGTTAATGGTTTTGTGATTTTGGAAATGCTTTTTATTAAATGGAAGATGATAACAACAAAGAGAGATAGAGATATATAGAGAGAGAGACACAACATAATGGTTTGTTAGGTAATACTAATTGAAATTATTGTGGTCCATGATAAGGCTATTTTGAGAAAAAAATCATTAGTACTTGTGGGTAGTGAAGGGATTTATATGGTCATTTACATGTGTAATGTATGAATTAGTCGGACCTTAACTAGTCTCGTTTAAAGAGATAACTCTATAATCAAGAATTTTGTAACCAGTCGTACTAAAACTCATCTAAGCATTAGTTTCGTGATTTTCGTTTTGTGTCCACGTCCTTTATATATTAGTCATGTTTCTTTTTGAAATCTTTTATCCACATTTTTCCTCGAGATAATGGTTCTTTTTAACTTTTGCAATAATCCCACAAAACAAATAAAATTGTAAAAAAAAAAAATAGTTGAACAATGGATTGTATTCGATATATACAGTAATAGTGTTATTACGTTGATTTGTAACTTATAAAGATTGATTTCTGTTCTATTTTACATAACTAGTGTTAATTGGGAAAGAAGTATATGATCATATAATGGAACCAAAAATAGGCAGATCTTTAAAATTGTAAATATTTGTATGAAATATGAGTGATTGGTGGTTAGGACATGAAAACAAGGAAGCTTATCTCAGTGGCCTACAAAGAAAAAGACACTCACCTCACGTTGCTCCACTCATTCTCATGTATAGACTTTTAAATGACCTGCCTAATGGATGTCGTTTCTAGAAATTCTGATCGTGGGTTCTATTTCTATATAGACAACAATATCAACGAGGAGCCCATTATATTAACTTCATTTGATTTAATCTAATCCAACTGATTAAATGAACTAGCTAACATCATTTGATATGTATACAAAAATGCGCCTGAACACTTGTAGTGCAGTAGTATTATCCACTTGCAGTTCCTGGTACCAAAGAGGTTCGACCCCTATTGTCCTCATTAGAAAAAACTGGACCCGTGGGCTGACCCGTTGTGATCCACACTTGGTGTAATAAAAATAGACGACAAAAAAAATGTATACAAAAATGCATTTCTAACTAAAGAGTTCAGTTCGTCTCACGTCAAATATCGTTTTGACATTTGTTTTTCCACACGAATTAAAAAACATATTAAAATATTTCTTACACTTCTATAAAAACATGTTTACTTTGGTGATTTGTTTAATTTTGTGCTAAAATTTACATTTAAATTCAGAAGAACATTGGTTTTGAAATAAAAATAATGTCAAAATGACATTTAATTTAAAAACATATATAGATAATATGCGTCTTAAAATAGATATAGCTTACCAAATATAGTATATTTTTGGTATTTGTAAGAAAACAAATTAGAGATAACGAGCTCAAAATACATAGATTCTTAACAAATTAGTAGGATATACAAAAATAACATGAAATTGGTAAAGTATACACACGTTTTTAACAAAATGACGTTTTTACCTCTACATTTTCAGTTTTGGCGACTAATAGATTTCATAGCCAAAATCTCGGTTAAGTTAGAGTAGGCTTATAGGGCTTTGTTAACGCCATCATTAGTTCTTCTCTTTTGTGTCTTTGTTTCTTCTTTCTCTCATTTTTTTTCTTTCATATAAAACTATGTATAAAACATGGCAAAGAAATATAAGACTTTTATCGATTTTTACGGCGGATGAGATGGTGATGGTGCTGGAGAAAGAGAGTATGATAGCGGCGAAGAAGGTGAAAACCGCGATGGAGATGGACGAGATTTCATAGATGGTGGAGGGTGAAGAAAATGAGAAGTCAAAGAGAGAAGAGATGATAAAAAAAATCCGGCAAATATATCGTAAAACTCCGACAATAGGTCGAAGGTTCGCCGAAAATATAACGAGATTCCGGCAAAATTTCGGAGAAACTATAGTTGACTCAGTGAGTTACTGAGTTAACTGAGTGAGGTGACTCAGTAAGCTGATTTTGAGTGGACTCAGTGATTCATTGGTCGCTAATTATTTTTTTATACGTTTAATATTTGGAATTTGTTTTGTAGTGCTAACATATATAATAGAGGATAACAATTGAGTTAGAGGTAATTTGTAACTCAGATGTTAAATGATTAAATATATTCAATTTATGTATTACTTTATAAAATAGAGTTCGCTTGTTAATTCATTGTTAGACTTCTAACATGTATAATAGCGGATAACAGTTTATTTACTAGTAATATGTATCGTTAGATGTTAAAGATTGAACACACTATGCATTACTTATATATTTTTTTTTTGTTAACAATGGACTGTGTCTAATCAGTGACAACATAATTAATCTCCAGAAGCTATCAAGGATAAATATGGTTATCTTTGAATTTTGAACTATTCTTATAAACACGTTAATATGATTATCTTTAAATTTTGAACTAGGTTTCTAAATCTATTGTTAGAATGCCAACTTATAAAATAACGAATAACATATTATTTATCAGTAATATGTATTGTTAGATGTTTAATGATTGAACACATTCAACATAACTAGCAAAACTCAATGTTATACATCTAACATATGTTATTGCCGATAACAAATTAGTTCTCTGATTTCATTGCATAATAACGAATATGGGACATAGAGTTCACAAATGCTTGGCTTTGTATGCGAGATTCATGGTGTTTGGCGTTGAATCACTATCTTCTCTGATCAAATCCATTAGAGAATTATCTTGTTGTACATTAGTATGACTATCTTTGTATTTTTTGGAATACTTTTCTTAATTCATTGATTGATTTTTAAAATATAATAGCGGATAACATTTTATTTGACGGTAATATGTTGGTAGATGTTTAATGATTGGAAACAGTCAACTATCTAGCAACTTCAATGTTCAACATTTAACATCTAATAACAAATTGGTTAACTTATTGATAGACTCAAACCAACTCACCGAGTTAACTCATTGAGTCGACTCAAGCTAACTCTTCGAGTTAAATCGTTGAGTAGACTCATTGGGAAGTTGTAGAAGCGATTATGTTGGAAATTCAGGAAAACGTTATGGATTCGCGGTTGATCATCGTTGTCGACATGGAAATTGTTTGTATGTTGTTACTTTCCATCACTTCCATCGTTCAACACCACCGGTAATCATCACAACCGTTGATCGTAATCACCATTAATGGTGATTAACTTATCTTCTCTTTGGTTTTGTGTCCAGCAACTAACATCTAAATCGGTAAATGAGGAAGCTTTTCTGTCGAAATATGAAACAAGAGAACAAAAACTCAGATTTACTTTTAACTCAAAAATTGTAACATACACTACCATTAAAGAGATGCTATTGGCTTTTTTCTTGGTTTCTCCGTCGCTTCATTTTCTCATATTTCCTCATTCACTTTATCATGAAAACACAAACTTTTACTACATCGAAACAACGCATATAATACTAGTAGATTTCTTTTCTCTTATTTCTGAAATCACAATAATATTAATTCAATATAGAGTTATGTATGGAACGACTTTATGCATAGATATACCAATACATAAAGATACTAATATATTTCTTTCTGACACTCATACAACTCTCACATTCTCACTGCATCATCGAACGTAGGAAATATCTAGTGATATAGGGGCAAAACTGGAATAATAAAAATTGAATAGTGTCTTACACGGTGAATGTATATCCTACTAGCGCAGCATACGAACTGGATAATCAGCTCAATCTAGGGATTCAAAGAATCTCTAGAGACCTGCTTCGCTCAATCAAGGGATTCGAAGAATTGCTTAAGACCGGCTTCCTGTTTTGATGAATTTAATCGAATCAAGCACAAGGTATAAAGAGAAACCTCTTAGTTTATTAATTATCAGAATATGCCTCATAATATAAGAAACAAAGACTATAAATAAGACTCTCATTCTAGGGTTTCTACCGACCTAAAAAGATAAAACAAAAGGAAATTAATAACTTAACATAATTAAGAAAAACTACTAAAACCCCCAAACCTTAATCGTAATACTCTATTTCTTGTTTCTAAGTTACTACGATGGCGCTGCATCAGGTTCCTCTGGGTAAAAAAAGTTTCGTTTCTGAATCTGGAGTGGTGTTAATGCAGAAATGGGTCGAAAGATAAGTAATATGTGTGTATTTGCGAGTTAGAACAGTGACGATGGCTAAAGACCTCCACATAAGTCACGTCTAATGCACTTTTTATTCTCGATAGAGACATCATATCCGTTGATAACACCTCCCTATCCAGGTTGCATGATGCAAAATTAACATTATATGTACGAGCGCGTGTCTTTATTTTGTACTCTTGACCAGATGTTGGATGTACCACAACTCCATTCTCCCACGTGATAGCACCAAATTTTGACTCCATGGATTGTGATAATAACTTAGGCTCTCTCAATAGTTCATGTGATAGAGATCATTAACGGACTTTCTTCTTGGTAACAGTATCTCTCGAAGTGACATGATGTGAAACTGAATACCGCCGGAGTAATTTCCAAGCCATGGCTATTCCGTACTCTTGTTCAGTCACCAAAAGAGTCGTACAACCAAAAAGATTCATGATCAAATATCGAGACGTAAACGGTGTCGCCAAAAAAGAACCACAAATAAGTAACATGTAAAAAGAGTCCATCATGACCCTCATACCAATTGATTCGCTAGCAATATTTCTACAATGAACAAACTCACAAGCAGCATCTTCAACTCCCCACTGATCAATTCAATTGGAAACGTTTGAAGAACCATGAAAACCTCAAAACTCCATGGTGGCCAAATATACTTGTCTTCCCTTTGTCAACAAATAGAAAATTAATGAAGATCCCACAATAAAACATAAAACGTCCATCAAAAGCAGCACACAAAAACCTTTGTTTTGTAGTTGAAAATCCCAATAATGAGAAGAGCATCCAATCGATGCCGAGATTGCACTCTAGTTTGTCAAGGAGAACAATTTTACGTTGGAGAAGAGTAAGTCTTTGACAGTGGCATGAAATTAACGCTTCCGGTATGTCTAATATTTACGAGGTAGTCGAATAAACCTATCACAACACTTCGTCTAAGCCAATGAATAAATGGACCGTGTCCGACCCACTAATTAAGCCAATCCGTAATTTTTCCGAATCGTATGTATTGACAAACAATAATATCCTTAGCCAGGACTCAGTCAAAAAGAGATAAACAAGTAACTGATGGTGGCTATAAAATAGAGTCGTCACAACAAACACATATATACTGATTCCTTGAGTCGCAAGCATTGTCACTCCAAACAAAATATCTTATGGATGTGTGGTGAAAACCAAATTGTGGGAAACACACACCTCTTATTCCCTTTGTAGTAACTCTAAAGTGCAGCTCAACTAGATGCCCTATACCATGAAAGACCAATCTCCCAACGACGCAAAACTCGCATTCTTTGTTGTCCGTAAACAATATCGTACGTCATAAACAATCAAATATTTGGTGTTGGTGCAAAATCATATCATCCGCTAAGACATCACAAAAGATAACGTGAACAACACATTCCACTAATGCCTTCATATATAACACACGTCGATATCAGAAAATTTTGTATAACCTTTGTACTAAGGCTCACTTGACGAAGCATTATTGTGAACTGTTGTTTTAAGTGCATACAGTTTGTAGTTTTGCAAAGATCCAAAAATTTCCTTACTACACACGTGATAAAAAAAATCTCATATGTCGATGACTCTGGACCAACAAGGATTTGGAAAGAGGTAACGCCACATTTGCATAGTGAAAATTATGTTTGAAGTAGATTGAGAACTAAATAGCAACAAATTTCTCAAACCCGTATCTTGAAACTCTTGACGTCACCCAACATTGAACAATCGCGATTGCAGTATCATCCATTCACAAACCAATATTAGACGTCGATCTAAAGAAAAATCTGCATTCGCTACTCCTTTTATTGTGCATCACATCTCTGTTGTGTTGCCATGATTTCTTAAACAAGAAGTTGCTCATGCCACTGGCCACAGAAAACCAAAAATCGTCTTGCTTCATATGCATCAGACACACACAAACCACTCGTAACGTACCACTATCTCCACTATTAGGTTCAATATGCAGCTAACATGAAACACTTTCTTATTCAAAAATGTCATTATCTTTCCACTTCCACTTGACGTTGATAAACTTGTCCCTCAACACGTCTCCATGGTTTTTGTAACTTACAAAAGTGAATCTCGTCGTACACCTTCGATCTTGATGATCATGATGATGAGAGACAAGTAGCACGTACGCACCTTTGAGACAGTGGAAATCTTGATTTTTTTCTTTCGCTAATACAACCTTTGCTTCGTCTTGTTCAACAGAATTACCTCGAATAAAGACCGTCTGGGAACTAGACGTTACTCTTTTGATCATGCTCTAACTTCAGAATAGGCACCTTGGGTTTCAATAACTGCTTGATCATGTTCTGAGCTACTACTTGTTGGAACTGAAAAATTGTGTATGACAGCAAGATCTGCAAATTCACGATCTTTGTTTCGATCTCGATCCGGTGGCTCGAGAATGATTTTTTTATTATAAACTGTTCACCATACACCACAATTCATATGTTCCTCCTTCAAATCCATATAGGTATCATCGACCTTCTCGTCAAAGGCTCTTACACGTGCTGGTTTTAAATATTTCAAAATATTTTTGTAATTTAACGGATAATTAATTAAAATTTAAATGTTGATATTAAAAAAATTTAATGTGTTTACCCGTGTATCAATGCGGATTGTAATCTAATTTATAAGAAAGAAAAACGGCATGTATGCATATATGAAAAAGGAAAATCTGTGTGTATGTGCGGTGAGTATTGGCCTAGTATATTTAGAGCATGTTCATTGGGGTGTTCTCAAGTGTGTTATTAAAATATAAAATTATTAAAACACACACTCTCTCTTCCTTTTACTCAACTTTATACCTTCTCTTTCATCATTTTACTCAACTTTTATTAATTTTATATTTAAACACTCTCACTTTATTTTGAGAACACTATCTAAAAGTACTACTTTAAGAACACTCTTTTTTCCTTTTACTCAACTTTTATTAATTTTATATTTAAACACACCCACTATTTTCTCTCTTTACTTAAATTTTATTAATTTTATATTCAATACACCCCACAAAAACACTCTCTTTTTTCCTTTTACTCAAATTTTAATAATTTTATAAGCACCCCAATGTACGTGTTCTTAGAAAAAGAAATGGAGGATACTTGGCCTAAATATTGTTTTCTTTTTGTGTGTGTGATTCAGCCCATTGAGATCAAGTATTATCATTTGCGTGTGTGAATGAGTACTTTGGTCATTTTCGTATTCCTCGTATATTTACGGATTTACCTGTTCCACTTTCTCCCTCACTTTACCGAGAAAGCAAGACAAAGGAAAGAAGCAGAAAGAAGGAATCAAGCATGAAGGCAACGAAAACTCCGATCCACGCGGTCTGGTCATGGGTCAGGAGGCAGCCGCCAAAGGTGAAAGCTTTCCTTGCGGTCGTGTCGGGCATGGCGGCTCTTGTTCTTCTCAGATTCATCGTACACGATCACGACAATCTCTTCGTTGCCGCCGAAGCTGTTCATTCAATCGGAATCTCTGTTCTTATCTATAAACTCATGAAGGAAAAGACCTGTGCTGGTACTTGCTAAATCCCTGCTTTTTGACTTGGGTTTTTCAATTTAGGGCTTTCGAGTTGGGGGATTCAAATCATTTTGTCTTTAGGACACAGTTGTTTTGCTTTAACCTGAGAATTTCGATCTCTGTTAGGTTATTAAAATCTATAGTTTATTCAACTTTTGAGTATGGTTCGAATCACCAAATCTTCGAAACTTGTGTCGAATTGGTAATTTAGTTGAATCAGCATCCTCATTACAGATTCAGAATCAGTTTTGAAGCCCGAAGTTGCGATTAAGCCTAATTATATAAACATTTTGTGGTTTGTCATTGATTTGCAGGATTGTCATTGAAATCGCAGGAGCTTACGGCGATATTTCTAGCTGTGAGGCTGTACTGTAGCTTGGTTATGGAATACGACATACACACCATTCTGGACTTGGCTACTTTGGCTGCAACTCTCTGGGTTATCGTTATGATCCGTTTTAATTTAAGGACTAGTTACATGGAGGACAAAGACAACTTTGCTCTCTATTATGTGGTAAGTCATCTGCTTTTATTCTCGGTGGTATCGATAAACTGTTTTCTCTAGATTCTGTGCTAAAAGTCTTAGTTTTTAGTCAAGCTTTACCGTGTAATGTCAGATGAAGTTTATAAGCAAGAGCTACAACGCTATTTGGAAGCTTTCCAGAACTAGATTCTTTTAAGCTACAAGTTATAAAAAAGTGTTTCTTCGTATTTGCATAAGTATCAAATTTGGTTAATCTGCACATTACATGCTCTTCTGAGCATGGTATCGCCAACTGCTGTTGAATTACCTTGAGGATTCACAAAATGTTGATTTTTGGTCCCTTCTCATTTTTGCAGCTCGTGCCTTGTGCTGTGTTAGCTGTATTGATTCATCCATCAACTTCACACAATATATTCAATAGAATATCCTGGGCATTCTGTGTTTACCTCGAAGCTGTTTCAGTACTGCCACAGTTGAGAGTGATGCAGAACACAAAGGTATGCATTTTATAAGGTTTAATAGGTTGCTATGGCAACTTGAGAACTAAAAATCATAAGTCTAATCCCTGATATGTTTGGTTCATTCAGATTGTCGAACCTTTCACGGCTCATTATGTTTTTGCACTTGGAGTAGCGAGATTCCTTAGCTGTGCACACTGGGTCTTACAGGTATGTTCTGATCTTCAAGAGAGAGTTAAGATTACTTGGTCAATTTGTTATTTTCTTATGTTGAGAATCCAATGGCTTCAAACATAGATTTTCTGAACATGCTATTCTCATGGCCCTGAAGCAAGTGATCAACTCTATAGTATCCCCGTTCGCTAGAAACTGTCAGGATTTATTGTGCGATTTTTCCTAAAGTTACACATAAATTGAATTTGGTCTTCTGGGTCCAAACAGGTTGTAGACACTCGCGGACGCCTGCTTGTAGCACTGGGTTACGGACTATGGCCATCAATGGTTCTAATCTCTGAAATTGTCCAAACATTCATCTTGGCAGATTTCTGCTACTACTACGTTAAAAGGTACTCTTTCTGTTTTTTCTTCTTCTGCAGGCTTCTTGATCTTGAGTCTTTTTTCGGTTACGCTTGTTTAATTTTCCTTACGCCATTTTTCTTGTGCAGTGTTTTCGGAGGTCAGCTTGTTCTCCGACTTCCATCCGGAGTTGTGTAAGTTAAAAGATACAAAAGAAGAAGAAGAACGATAGATACTTTGATGACGGTTGTTACTCAAAAGATTGGACCTCAGCTTTGTGTATTTGCACAGCCTGAGGTTGCTCAAATTACTCCCTGAAACCAAATCCTAATTTTTTCTTAACTCTTGTGTATATGTTTGAGGGGCATCAAACACGGTCGCTTGGATATTATTGACATGATTTGTTTCACAGGACTTGTGCTTAGTTAAAACAGAGTTCCAGACTTCATATAAAAACTTGAAGTATTGGATAGTTTATCGCAGTTGTTTTCCGCTTCATTAAGTTTGATGTTTTAGAGAAAATGGGTGTCTTTTAACTTCTTCTATCGTTCATGCGTAATGGAAGAGAAGGTGAAGAGTTCAAAAATCAAAAGAGACAAATAGTTGTGATTTCGGTGATGGCATAATAGATAATACTAATAGAAAGAGAAAGCAAACTTTGATTTACAATAGATTCATTCACTGGGAAAGAATATAAATCTGAAGGATTTGTATATACACCATTTTTGCCAGTCGTAGTAGAGAATTGTATCGTCAAATTTGATCAGACTCTTTCAGACTTTCAGGCAATAGACCACACACAATCTTGTGTCAAAGATTCTCAGTAACAAAAAAAAAAAAAAAAAAAGAAGGAATGGGCTGTTAAATAAATAGTACCAATAGGCCCCAAATCTCCCCCGTTCCTTTTATCTATTTTGGGTCTGAGCGAGGCTATACACCGGAAGATATGGAACCACCGGCCACTGCACCCAAATGCTCCTCCAGACGCCTCCTCTTTGACCGCCGTTACGGCTGGGTGTAAGTAAAGTCTCTGTCTTTATCAGTTAAAACCATTTTTTTTTTTTTAAATTTGAATGGAGATAAACACAAATGATTCTGTCTTGGCTTCTAGGGTCGACGAATGGAAGGACCCATCGGAAGAAGCTCTCGCCGGCGGCAGAGGAATGTAAGACTAGCCCTTCTTCTTCTTCTTTTCACTTGGAATCTATGAAAGCAAGTAGAAACTGAATCAAGTATCTGTGGAACCAACAGGTTTTGTGTACTTCCCTTGGGGAAAACTCTGTTTCAGACTGCTTCACAATCTGTAAGCTTTTCTTGTTCCCCAATTCTTTGAGAATCCGAAAGTTTCGATTTTTTCATTCAGCTTTTGCTCTTCTTACAGATTAACTCGGCCGTCAATTTTCTGGATATGAAGATTCAGAAATGGGCAAATCCTCCTATCCACAACCCAAAAGCTAGTTTCGTAAACACTAGCGGAGATTCAGGTTCAGTGGTTGAAACGTGAAATGCAAATACTGAATCAAATGTGTTGGGTTGACAAGTAGTACATTATGTGTGTTTAGTGTTGCATTATACAATCTTTGTACTTTTGTTGAAAGTTTTTTTTCTTTCTTGTGTGTGTTCAAGACAACTCGAGAAAGAGATTGTGTGATTACACAAATCTCTCTTATGAATTCTACAGTGGTAGATATATTTTCTAATTTCTTATAATTAGGCTATTGAGAGATATGTTATATGAAATGATGTGAGGCATATTTCCATTAAATTTCTCTCCTTTGAAAACAACTCTTTCAACTAGAAAGAGGAAAAAAGTATGAATGTACATTGGATTCTAATTCCCTAGTAAAAAGGATTAAGGAATTTCAAAACTGTTTTCTTCATTTGGTTCTATCGCAGCTGTGCAGCTATAGCGACTAAAGTTTCTTCAGGACAAGGAATTGTCAAGCCGCCCATTGGATGATCAAACCCAAACTCTTCTTCAGCTTTACTCAGCAGAGCTTGAAAAGAAGGCTTGTTCAAGAACGAAACTGGTACTATATATCTCGTCTTCTGGCTCTCCCCTACATACACCGTAAGAAATCCTTTTGGTGTTGAAGCTGCCTTGCTTGTAAGAATCTTCCTTGCAGCCAAAAGACTTCTCATCAAAGCCATTTCTGTCTCAAAAGTTTGATGAAGTTTCTATGGATGGATTCAGGGAAAAAGGCTTACTGCCCAAGTTCTGAATTGTTGAATATGATTTGGTTTTGTTTTGAGATGAAAGACTAGTGCTCTCTCTGTACATATATAAACCAATAAGGTGAAGCTTTCATTGAAGATTGTTCTATGGCCTACAAGAGGTGGACATGTATGGGAAGAGTTCACATGGTGGGACATTGCAGCAGCACCACAAGGGTTTGTGTGTAGGAGGAGACTTTTTGAAGTTGTTTAGCAGGAAGAATCAAGAACTCACTGTCACACTTGTCTTGAGAAGATGTTCACATGAATTTGTCTGATGGTAGAAACATCAGCTGCATCGTTTCAATTGGAGGGGGTCAGGTCCGTCTTGGTCTGCCAAATTGTTCTTCAGATCACAAACAATCAAGTCAAAAGAGAGACAAAGCCATGTGCTATATTAGGTGAGTTTTCCCAAATCAATAGAGGCCTATGTTATAACTTATAAATGCCTTTACCATGGTAGATTAGTTTCAAGAATCTTCTTCAAAGTTTGGTATACATACAGTTATATTTCTCCCCAGTGATTACAGAAGGTAAGATATATTTATCCACCCCTCGCTTCGGTAACTCTTGAGTGGTGCCGACTCTAACATTATCTCCGACCCTCTATCCGGTGTGGGTTTTGCACAGTGTACGTGTGTGGCGACTTATGGAAGCTTGCTCCTCATGCAAAGCCCTTTACCGAATCTCTATATCTTGAATCTGTTAACCTGGGAGAGAATCAATCTACCTCATTTGGAGTCACAACTTGGTAAAATAAAACTCGAGCTGGTCTTCATGCCCACCTCTCCTCCTTTGTGTTTTAGGTAGATGAGGAAAGCAAGGATTATGTAGAAAACATTATGTGGTTGATTGCAAGAAAGGAGATGATTTGTGGAGACCAGTTCCTGATTGCTAATGCATTGGAGAGTGTTATGACATGGTATACAAAGATCACAAGTTCTATGTCTATTGCAGTGATGGCACTATCAGAATCTCAGATTTCTTAAGAGTGCTTCCACGGGAATTTCCTGAGACTGATGTGTATGTTGATTTCTTTTTCAACATGGTGGATGAACCAAAATCTTTCTTTCTTTGGAAGACGCATTGTTAGTGGAGATGTGTCTTCCAAAGCATCATGGTGCATTCACATCTTCGGAATGGATCCTTTGACAAAGAAGTGGGAGAATGTTGATTCTTTGGGTGACATAGCAATGTTTTTGGACTTGGGTTTCACCGTGCGCGCCAAAGATATACAATGAATCAATATGAATTCAATCTAATTTAGCAGTATTGCTTGGAATTCTAATGATATTTTTATCTTCGATCTTGAAACAGAGAAGATTCAGCGGCTGCACCAGCCCGTTTTCCTGTCTATCCAATACTCTGGTTCTCGATGGTTCTTCCCAAGTTTCACCAGGAAGTGATAACTAATGACTCAAGATAAATGATGGTTCTTCTCAAACTCTGTATTCTTTTTGTTTACTTAACCAATGATAAACTTCCATTAGTTAAGCTCTCTTTGTAAACCCAAACTTCTTCATTGTTAAATGATATAGAAGGAATCATGGTTTTGATGAGTTAACTTCAATTCATTGGATCGCGAGGAACAAAACAAATGTTACATCAGTTAAAACACATCTAGCTCTGTTTCATTTTCAAGAGAGAGAGAGGTTTTCACATGTAGCCATCTCTTCTTTTGTCTTGAAGAAAACAAGTAGAAACTAAAGGGTTAGATCTACTGGTACGTGTGTGAGTCACGGTCAAGTGTTGAGGCGAGAGGCGAGATCGATAAAGATTTGTTCGGTGCAGGGAATAGTGAGGCCGCCCATTGGATGATCAAACTCAAACTCTTCCTCCGCTTTTTTTAGAAGTTGTTGAAACGAAGGGTGACTCAAGTACGTAACTGGAACCACAAATCTTTTCTTCTGCAGCTTCTCGCCTACGTAAACCGCAAGGTGTCCTTTCGGAACATTGACATTGGTTGATGATTGCGAGAACGATTTTAGAAGTTGCTTTGATGATTGCAACACACGAGGAATTCTGATAGCCATGGATTCTTTTATGTTCTTGATTAAAAAAAGATTATTGTAAGTGAAAGTTTATTGATTTTTACTAAAAATTTGTGAAAACTTGCAGAGCTCAAGGGAATCAAGGATGGGTATTTATAGAAAAGAACAGTATTTTAAGATAACCCATTTGGTTGGTTTATCTTAGTTAAAGCTCATAAGCACCAACAAGCACATAGGTTAATAATCCATGATGTTGATATGATGTAACAAATGACTCTAAGTAATGTGGTCCTGTCTTTTGAAATCATTGAGAAGACCAACTTAATCATGTCTTTACATATCACTGAGAAGACCTTACTAGGGACGTTGTAACATGGGGGTACAAGGATAAGAACATGAAATTTATCGCTTGTCGTCGAAAGGATCTCGGAGAGTCGCCTACAAAACAAGCTCCTATGAGAACATGGTAGGACACAAACTACATTTTCAACAAGTCACCATTAATGGATTAAATTGCACTTGGTAAGATATCTTCAATCCAAAACTATATATGTATTCATCTTTATATCACTCAAATCCTTTTGTCCATTAACCAAACAAGAATTTAATCTTTCGATCGACAGTCTTCGTTTGTTGAAGAACGCAAAAGTGTAATAGTATTTGACATCTAAGCACCAAGATGTTAAATTGCTGGTATGTCATGTGACGTAAATCTTCAGAAACTTTAGCTCTTTTTTCTTTTAGTGAGATCAGAACAAAAAGGTTGTTCGTTAGAAGTCACATAATGGTAGGTCAAAGAGAGATTTGGTAACGTATACCTGAAAGAAACAGATTAAGAAGATAGAAGAACTTGTTGTTGCATAGAGATTGTTTTCGGAAACTTTGGGTTGCTTGGAACCAACCAAGATAGATAATAAACCAGAGGAAAAAGTGCTTCGACTCCGGTAGGTATTAATTGTAACAGCTTCAACAACGTCTTAACGGGCCTCATCTCATGGGCCTGACTTGGAAAAATAATCGGCTAATCTTTTGTATATTGCGTGTCACCAAGATTAAACCGTACCTACACTCACATCAAGATCAACCATTGCACCTAAACAAAAAAAATTCAATTCCTATTTCTTGTGATAAAGTAGTTGACTAAGGAGTGAACTTTCTTAATTGGGATGAAAACACATGTATCGTTTTCTCTGAAAGAAAAACAGTCCTCCATAGGTATTGGATTTTTAAGTGTTTTTTTTTTTTTTGGGCTTTGAATATTTTTTTAGAGTTTTGTTTTGCTATTTAAACATTTTTACCTTGTAGCCAATAGGCATATCATATATATTATTTTTCTTAATAAGAGTTTGAGAGCTTTTCTATTCTGGTGGATTCCAAAGTTTTATCTTTTAAGTTCATCGCTTGTGAACTTGCTTTTGATCTAGGTTTATCGCTTGTTTTTTCTATGGTTTTCCGATTGCGTCAGATATCAAAGAGAAAAAGTCTTAGAATCTATTGCGAATCGACTGCATACCATTAGCATCTGGTCTTGAATTTGGTAGGACGTTATGCGAATCAGAAAGGCCTTGATATAAGAACGATATGGATCGACTCACGGAGCGATAAGGTCTTGGACCGGAACCGACCCATTGTTGGGCTTAATCTGACAGAGGCTTGGCTTGCGATCAGTGTGGTTATAGACTCTCGTTAACTTTTCCTCAGCCTCTTCATCTATGATTATTATGGTAAGTTAGGTTTATCTAGGGTTCCTTTTTTCAGATGACACTCTTGGAGGACTCCGTAAGAAAAACTAGATCGGAAGAAGAACAACCCACTGCGGTAAAACGAAGGGCTCTGGGAGCACGAAATCACATGGAGAACAAAAACCCCAACGCCATCGCAGGAATAGTAAATGTAGGAGGAATTGACGTTAACATCCTCTTTGACTCTGGAGCAACCCACAGTTTCGTAAGCCCGGGAGTAGCACGCCGATGAGAGTTTCAGGGGAAGGCCAAAAAAGACCCCTGACTGGTAGACACCGCATGGCAGGAAATTCTGAGGACCAGTCGGAATTAAGAATGTAATACCACAACGTACCCATTATAATACAAAATGTAAGAATGTATGGAGAAGTTGAATTAAGCGGATACGAAATCATCCTAAGAATGGGTTGGCTTACCATGTACTATGCCCACCTCGATTGTAGAAGGATGAATGTATGGTTTGGAACGTTGCTCGTGGTCATCTTTCAAGGTTTCACATCGCCTAAGAGAGCAACGGCGCAATGAGCAAGAAAGATGCTCCTCCAAGGATGTGAGGCCCCTACCTCGCCACTATTTCGAACACCAAAGTAGAGGAGAAAACTAGCGTCGAGGGGATTCTAGTGGTAGATAAATTTCCCAAGGCGTAGTAATTTTGTATCTTTTATGTTGTATCTTTCCGAACAATGTATTAAAGTGATTTTTGGGCAATGAAAGATACAAAAATTTTTTAACTCTCGGATATGGATTACTAAGTCCAACGAGGTTAATTGGATAGGATGTCCACGGATTATGTCCAGTTTAGATTAGTTCGAAACAGTCATGGACATATCTAATTACGAAATGATCTAATGAGCCGACTCCAAATTAATCCGCGGTAAATAAAAGACACAAATGTGGTATTTTGGATATTTATGAGTATTTTTGTACCATTTGGTATTTTTAGTTCTAGATTCATTCCGTGATTACCGGGAAAGACACTTCGAACCGTATAATAAAAATGTATATGAGAACAACGAACCATTTAAACCTATGTATTTTGAGAGAAATTGACAACCGATGATTCGAAAAAAAAAAAGTTTCTACTTTTATTTGTGCCGTCTCATTCTTGAGGTGCCACTCTGTTTTTTTCCCTTTCTTATTATGTTTAGCTGATTGATGTTGTCATATTCAATTCAACTATTAATCATCGTACAATTTCATGTTCATATTGGATGATTTTAACTTGCTATAGTATCATATTACTTGCAGTTTCTTGTCTATTCAGGGTCCACGTTCTTCTTTAATTTCCTGCAACCCATGTGATGAAAAGACCTTACATTCATTCCATAATTTCCTCAGCCAAATAAAGAAAGAAGAAGATTTTTTTTTTTTTTTTTTTTTTTGGAGATTGCCATATTGGAAGCTATATTAGATTTTTATCATATTAGAGAGTTTATGAACAGAAATGCTCTGTTTTCTTTCCGAGCATTGGAGAAACCAAAAAAAAAACAGAGTTAGAAAGAGAAGAAAGTGGAGGAACTGTCTATTATCTTTCGCGTGGTTGGAGAAAAATAGATTCGGTTTGTTTCTATTATAAATGGACATGGATTTTGGGAGATAAGATGTCTGAATCAAGAGAAGTTTTTTTTTTTTTCCTACCAATCCAATCTTGGGAATGAAAAAAACCAGAGTTGTACGAAAGCAGGACATGTCAAGAGTTGTTTTATAGATTTAATATTTCACGTGGTTGGAGAAAACTAGATTAATTAGGGAATTCCATAAAGAAGGTAGACATGAGTTTTTTTGGGAGATTGAAATGTTTGGGGGCAAATACCAAAAAGTATGAGAACGACACTGTTTATTCTTCTTTTCAAAAGTTGAATAAGAAAAAAAGGAAAAGATTGTAGAGACAGGACAGCTCAGGGAAAGAGGCAAGACAAGAGTAACATGGAGTTCATGTGGTTACGTGAGAGACATGTCTTAGTCTTTGCTCTAGGCAAATTGTCCTAACGACTACTATTATTTTTTTCTCGTTTTGATCAAGTCATCATTTTTGTCACATTGAATCTCTTTCACAGAACATGCAAGCTTTCTCCTACTTGACAAGGACAACTTGCTCTCTCTCTCTCTCTCCGTAATTGTAAGACCTAAATGAGGAAAAGTCTTAAAGTCTTAGAGGAGTCGAGACAATATTAATGCTGAAGACTTTGAGATCAAAGGATGGTTGAAGAGTAATGAATAACGCTGCAGAATTTGCTGTTTCTTGAGCAGTACGTTACTTTTTTAAAAATGTAATTTAGGGTTTACAGGACCATACATTGCTATGTTAAAGAATCATGAACTGAATTGAGTGAGAAACTAAAATGGGTCATTCGTGTTTGTTGCCATTTACTACCATAATAGATAAGATTCGATTGCTGACAACGCAAAAATGTAACGTATTAAAAAAACGTGTATTTACATACTAAAATGTTTATATGCGTAAATGAAATATTTTAACACGAAGACAAGTCACACAAATAAACAATCATCTATAATCTCTGCAAAACTTACAGTTGTGGGTTTCAAGTTTTCGTGACAACGTGACCTCATGTTTACTCATACAAGACGATTATGTAATGAGCATGATCAACATTTAGCTTAAAATGTCCTCCAAATGGTGTCTTTCTATTTCAAGTTGTATTCATTCTCCTCTTTGGTTAACTTCTCACTTGAATAACTATCAATGTTCATATGTATACTATATAACATGGTTACTTGGTAGTACTTAGCAACAATATAAAAGATAATGGTCACATACTCTATAAGGGGAAGCTTTGTGTTCTTGGGTTTCATATTTACAATGTGTTTCTCAGAGATTTGTTTGAATGGATATATACTGGAACAAAATCATAAGCTAAAAGGTAATAATAATTGCATGATTTGGACTCAACTATACATTCGACTATGCACTTAACCAAATAAAATGCAATTTAAATGAATTAAGTACATTGTTACAAAAAAGAAAGAATGAATAAGTACATACACTTCGTACTTCTTAGTACATATACATATATATATGTTCTTACTTCATTATGTAATATAGCTAGCAAATGATATCCATTTTCTTATTTATATTACATAATAAAAATTAGGAGAGAGAAGAGACGAGGGACCAAAAGTAGTTGATAATATATAAACACAATATGGATCTTTAAAAAATAGAATGATATCATTCATTTACTCTCAAATCATTAATCGGTTTTTACGGCATAATCGATTTAATATTTTACTTTTACTTGTTTTTCTTTTTGAAAGTCCATACTAGTTGGTGTTGGTTTTTGTAGGATCTGATTTTATGACAAGAAGTCTTTAGAATATCCGTCACCGATTAATATTTCACTAGAACACATACGCTCTATAAAACATTTTTGCATCCCTGAAAATATAAATTCAAGAGTAGTTGAGTTTACGACATTACCCTAAATTGTTTCTATCACTACTAGACGAATCCATCCGAATTGACCATATATATTCAATATTTGAATAAACAAGAAATTGAAATATTGGTGTAAGCATCACATCCCCATCCTCATTCTCCGCCATAAATAACCCTTTCACCATCTCTCACTTCTCTCCGCCATACTTTTTCTTCTTCTTCTTCTTTCAACAAACTATCCATGGCGGTAAAGAGATCTTCAAAACTAACACAAACTGCAATGCTGAAGCAAATCATCAAGAAATGCTCGAGCTTGGCCAAGAACCAATGCTATGACGAGGATGGCCTGCCTCTAGACGTACCAAAGGGCCATTTCGCGGTCTATGTAGGCGAAAAGAGGAGCCGTTACATCGTACCCATCTCATTCTTAGCTCATCCTAAATTCAAGAGCTTGCTTCAAAAGGCAGAGGAAGAGTTTGGATTCAATCACGAAATGGGACTCACAATTCCTTGTGAAGAAGTTGTTTTCCTATCTCTAACATCCATGATCAGATGAGACTATGAGAGAGAAAGAGCGTGCGATTATATATATATATATAATATGTATATATATATATATATATTTCTCTATATAATTATATCAATTTTTTTTTTTACCTTTGGATGATTATTGTATCCAGAGGTCTTTTTCCGAACTATAAACCCATATAGAAATCCACCTAAGACCCTTTTTACGTGGATTATGTAAAACATATGGGTTTTAGTTTGTGAAGTGCAGTTTGTTTTGCATTCTAGGGGTTTGATATGTAAACCTAATTAATTTTTCGTAAGCTACAATAAATCTGAGTGATGGCTTGCGGTAATAAGAACATATTGTTTATGGCTCACATTCTTGTTCAATGTAATAAAATATCGATTGATTCTCTTTCAACCTCCAATCGGAAGAAATACAGTTTATCAAATGGTTGAATTGTAATATTCCATTTAAAAAAAATTGTTTTAGGGTTCTCTCCGTTGCATTATCAAGTGAAGCATATTATAGCATTTAGTTACATTTTAATTTCTAGAATATCTACGTATAGAAAATATTTATTTTGCAGAAATATATATGCATAAACATTTACTACAAACTTGAATTGCTTCCCATTATCTATATACTCTGGACTATAGACTAATAGGTGATAACATATGGGACCATTTAATTAATGAACACAGAGTTTTAAAATTTATTGTCTCTAGTGAGAAAAGCAAAATATTAAGAAGAGGTAGGTGAAGCAAAGCATTGTCTCTAGTAATTACTTGGTTTAAAGACCTATAATCTATATAGTAGCATAAATTAAAATATAAATTCATTGGACTTAGCTCTTCTTTCTTTCCTTTGCATACTAGCCACAAAAGATGTTTGTATTCGATAGCAACTAGTCTTCTGAATTAATGCGTACATCTATATCTCTGTAGAATGTACGAATAATATCTATTATGCCTCATCACACACACCTATATGTATATATAGATCTTAATTAGTAAAATTATGAGTATGTCGTTTCAATTCATAGTCAGGAAAAATTTTCGGAAAATATCCCAACTTAATTTTATTTGTTTAAAAAATATTTAATTTTTTTTTGCTATCCGATTAATACACCAACTATATAACATTGTCTTTTATATACTCCAACTTTCAGAATTTGGTGGTTTTACTACATCGACGTTAATGCCAGTGAATATGATTAACGGAAGTTAACAAATTCTGTTTATCTTTAATTAACACATGTTAATATCCGTGGTAAAAGTCGTTTTTGCCCTAACTATTTTGCCCAAATCGATTTGGAATTTCAGGACTCGCTTCTGGAGGAGGAGGAGGAAGAAGAAACAGAGCATCGTTAAAAATAGTCTCCGATGAGTTCGAGCTCAGATTTACAGAGGAGAATCTAAGAAGTTTCACCGGAGAAGTCAATATTCTGTTCGAGATCGAGTTATTAAGCATCGAGCTTCTTCTAAACCCAGCTTATTGGCCACTCTCTCTCCGTCTCTTGATGCAAATTAAAACGGAGAAGACGATTCAAGTGTAGAGAGGTTTCATGTGAAACCATCGATAATGTTTTAAATTTGGTTTATGTTTCAAATGGGTTAATGTTTTAAATTTGGTTTAATGTTTCTTAAAACCTCTCTTGTTTAAATTTATCTCTTGTTTTCTTCTGATTTTATTAGGCTGCGGTTTTGGTGTGTTGATGTTTAACATAGAAAGCAAATCTGAAATCTGAAATCAATTTAGGGTTCTAGGGTTCACAAATCTGAAATTAATTTGGGAAAGAATAAGTAAGGGCAAAATCAAATTTTGTTACTGTAGTAATCAGGTGTTAATTAAAAATAAACGGAGTTTGTTAATTTCTGTTAATCCGATTCACGACATTAACGTTGATGTAGTAAAACCACTAAGTTCTGAAAGTTAGAGTATATAAAAGACAATATTATATAGTTAGTATATTAATCGGATAGCCAAAAAAAATTTAAGTATTTTTTAAGCAAATAAAATTAAATTGGAGTATTTTTCGAGAATTTTTTCATTCATAGTCCTAATTAATACTAACTCGAATACGGCCGTAACAGTTAAAATATATAACCTGTCAATAATTAGAAAATCTTTATTTTTTTGGAGTATTTTACCGTAATTATATTATATTATATTATATATATAATAAATAAAATAATGAATTTGGAACATGACAGAAGCCACAGAAGAAGAAAGGACAAAGATGGACGTAGATCGCAGAATCTTTCGTTTTCGTCCCCTTCCGTACATGTTTTTTTCTTTTATCGTTTGTTTTTGAAGCTACACCTTACAATATAAGTTCTTACTAATATACTAAATATTTGTATCTTAAAGTTGTATGTAAATGGATAGGGTTATCGAATATGTATTATATCCATCAAGAAATTAAATACATACAATGGCAAATCCTTTGAGATAGACCGGTTAGACCGTAACAGAAAACTAAGGAGATGCAATAGCAAACAGTATTAAGTGGACGTGGTAATCAGAGGCGAGGTAAAAGAGGTGGCTGAGGTAAATACTATCGTTGCCACAAGGTTTCAAACTTACCTGAAGCGGAAGATTCGGGTTTATGTAGCTAATGCTACTTTTTTCAAATCTTTACATCTTATGTAATTTCTTTAAAAACTGTGTGAGCAAATAATATGTAACGGTTGTCTTTTAATTAAAAAAAATAAAATAAATACATGCAAATACTGAAATGTTAATGTTTCTTATATAAAATGTTAAGTAGCATATTTACAAACAAACTAAACCAAAGAGCGAAAAAGAGTATAATATGTGTTGTACTAAGACAAACACCAATTCCCTCAAAAGGAAAGAAAAAACTTTTTTTTTGTTGCATCTAAACTTCATTCAATAAAACCTCAAACGAGGGTGGAATACATGGGTAAAATGCGTTTTTGAAATTAATACATAGCCGGCAAGACCTTATCTTCCAGAGCCAAAAGCCTTAAAGAAAAGGAGACATACTGCTTATACTAAACAAAACAAAGACTTTAAACAAGAGAAAATTGTCATATGAACTATTACCTTTCTTATACAATAAGAGGATCATGTGAATAATCAAATGATTTGGCAAAACCCTAGCTTTTAGAGAAATATATATCGATCTCTTCCCTCACTTTCTCATCATATTGAGGATGTCTCTTTCATTGAGGTTTAGATATATGTATAATTCTTATTTGTTTTTCTGTTTATTATTTTGCTTTTCGTTGATAGTTCGTCAGTTATTGGTAGTTGCTAACAACTATTAACAACAACCTCCAGGAAGATCCCTCAATGATATTTGCTAACTACTTACTACTAGCGACTATCTCTGGAGAGAACTCTCAATGGCATTAGCTTAACTACTAATAGCGAGTACCTCCGGGGAGATCTCTCAATGGCAGTCGCTACGAGAAGTTTCCTCAATGGCAGTCGCTAACCACTAGTAACAACTACCTCCGATGAACTCTCTCAATGGCAGCAGACTCACTAGCCACTGGCAGTCACTCTCTCAATGGAAGTCACTAGCCACTAATAGCAATTACCTCCCTCGATCGCATTCGATAGCCACTGATAGCGACTACCTCCGAAAATCTCCCTCAGTGGAAGTCGCTAGCCACTGCCCACTGCTAACACTACCTCCATAAGAATGGTTGGTTCCTCCCTTAAGTGATGAGCCCTTGCGAGTTATTACTTTTTTCATACGCGAATGTAGAACAAGTCTATGACAATCAAATTCTAGCATTTATCCTTACAACCCTCGAGCATCCAGATATCAATTGAGTGTATGAAGTACAAAGACTAGTTATGCCACTAACTCTCACATGACGTGTCGCGTCTGCAATTTTGTCAGTTACCTAACCTGTCAAAAGCACTTTATGTGTTGCAGATTGTTATGGTCATAAGCATGTATACCAAAATGATTTTTCCGTCTGTGCTCGCTCATGTAGTAGGTAGGGTCTGATCCCTGAGGAGCTCCATAACCCAATGTACAAGCCTGGGAAAGATAACCATTATAAATACTTACCTCTTCCCAACATTCTAGGGAACGACTTCAAACCTAATTGGAGTCTCTCTCAGTTCTAGAGAAAAGTAAGTCACCTTATCTCAAGAACACTACTTCTCCTTTTGATTAATTCATCCCCTCAGAAGGACTTTCTATTTCATTCTCAACCTCCATTCTAAGTTCAAAAACATTATACTAATCCAAAGACTATTGTTTAGCCCGGATTAAAATTATAATCTCTTAACTATCATCTTGTTTTATAGTTCTTCGTCCAGTCATGTATTCTTATTTTGACTAGGGTGTCAGATAAACTTCGAGATGACACCCTTTTGTCGTCACGAAGATCTTATGGCCATTCTCTTGTAACGGAGGTTGAAACCACTTCCCAGTCGGTTAGCTCTCCGAGTGGTTGTCAATTGCCTCGTAGAGTGGTTTCTATCTATTCACTTTTCAGAGTAGTTTCCATCCATTCACCTATTGGAATGGCTTCATTTCAATGATCTTTTGGAGAGGCTTCCATCCGCTTACTTCTTAGAGTCGTTGCCAGTCAAATCTCAGAGTGGCTGTCATCCAACTACTTCTCGGAGTGGCTGCCATCTAGTCATTCCACATAGTATCTTCCATATGATCATTTCTCATAGTGTGTCTTCCATCTAATAATCTTTCAAAATGGCTACCAGTCACCTCACAGCGGCGGTTTTCAGTTACCTTTTAGAATGGTAGCCATCCAATATTTATTGTGCGTCTTGTTTTGTGAAACATTAAGCACGAAGTTTGTTTTTTCGTGTAACATCCCGATTTCTAGAAATATGTGGTGCATGCGGAGAAGTTTAAGAGAATTGATTTGGCTACCTATATCACCAAAGTGCAATTATCTTTTCCGTCACATAAGGATGTCAAAATGCGTAATCCGACCCAAACCCACATGGGTTCGAGGTTTTAGTAGGCGGGTTTGACCCGACCCGTTTATTATATGGGTAGAATTTACATATCCAAACCCAATAATGTGAAACCCGATGGCCTAATGGGTTATATGGGTACCCGTAGATAAATTAAATATCATAATAAACTAATTAAAAAAGCAACCCATTTCATATTATTATTTATAAATCCAACAAAAGTTTTTCAACTTTCAAATAACAAACTAAAATAATTGTGTTCATATCTTAAGATAAATAAAACCATAAAGCCGTAAAACCAGAAAAACCAAAACCATAATAAACCCATATATTAATTTAAAAAAGTACTTCAATTTTCGTTGAGGTCATTTGCTTCATTGGATGCATCCGCTTCCTTCTCATCATCATCATCATCACTTTCATTGTCTACAAATAATAATAAAAATATATCATCAATTTGGATAGTATTAATAGCTAGTATTACAATCAATAAATATAAATGATAAATTTACCTTTTTCATCAGTTGGAAAACCAAATAACCAAGATCTCGTACAAAGTAAAGCTTGGATATGTTTGGGAAGAAGTCGGCTGCGGTATTTGTTTAGAACACGCGAACCAATACTGAAAGATGATTCCGAAACCACCATAGTTATAGGAATGTTGAGCACATCAGCTGCCATATATGCTAGAGCACCAAACCTATGTCTGTTATCTTTCCAGTACTGCAAAACACTCATGTTAGGATAAAAAAATACTGCAAGGTAGTCTTCAAAACATATATATATATATATATATATATATATATATATATATATATATATATATATATATTAGTTTTTTTATTTTTATGAAAAACCCGTGGGTTACCAAGAACCCTAATGGGTTTACCCCATTAAACCCAAAACCGTAATGGGGTAACCCACCAAAACCCATTTATTTATATGGGTAAAAAATATTCAACCAAAACCCGCTAAAACCATGGGCGGTTTTGGGTAACCCACGGGTATTGACCCATTTTGACACCCCTACTATCACAAATCCAGAGAGAACTCCAGAGTTAAGCGTGCTTGGGCTGGAGCAATTTAAGGATGGATGACCTACTGGGAAGTCATTTCCAGTACCGTGTGAGTAAGAACAAAATACGGGGAAAAATCACGTAGTGATTTGCAGGGTCAGTAAACAAGTCTTTCTAGCCTCCCGGACTAACGCACCGACCATCGGACAGTGGTGGGCCCACGGGCCGAGAGTGGGCGTGGGGCCCATTGGAAGAGATGTGAGTTCTTTCCAGGGGATGTGAGTTTTCCTGTATGTTCTTTGCGAGATGTGAATTCTCTACAAGAGATGTGAGTTTCCCTGCATACCGATAGCTCGACGGCGGTCGGGACGTTACATTTAGTATATATATATTTGTTAGTTTGGATTAATTTTTTCTTTAAAGATTTTAGTTTTTTTTCTCGAACTTAAATAATGAAAGAAAATTAGCATGCATAACCAACAAAAATTCTATAGTTACAAAACTAACTAGTTGTCCTAAATTCATGATTGTGCTACATAGGGCAATTTTAATTTTTTTTTTAATTTGGTTATTTCACAAATTAACCCATTAATGAATTTGGTGAAGGAAAATTGGCAATTATAGCCAAGAAAAAAAATATAACCTAATATCTAACCAAAACACCCTTATGTGGCAAAACTATAGCCATTAGATTTAGGTGTTTTGGTTAGATATTATGTTTTATATTTTTTCTTGGTTATTTTTGCAAATGACCCTTTGGTGAATTTGATCTTAAAAACAAAAGAAAAAAATCCAGAAAACAAGCTCAAAGATTGTACTTTAACATTCCGAAGAACACGTTCAAAGATTGTTCGGGTTTAACTGAAAATTATCCAGTGACAGCGATAGAGACAAGAGGAGATGAAGCTTGAGAGCGGTCTAAGCAAAGGAATTAATAGTTGAGAGAAACAATATTTTCTTTTTGAGAAGCAGTTTTAGTTTCATAGCCTTTGGTTCTGTTATAAGATCAAATGAGATTAGATATCTTAAGAGGGAATTGTCTTGAGAGAAACTTAGTAATGATACTAAAATCAAAATCCAAATCCAAAGAGATAAAAATCCTTAACTGTAATATGACCAAAACGAGAGACGCAGAGCCTCCTTTACCACTATTATATATTGTGTCCTGTTCTCAGGAAATATGATGGAATTTCGTGGACATAATCTCTATATGTTTCTTTAAATATTCCAAAACAGACTCTGCACATAAGATTATTATCATATATGTAACTTCAAACTGCGGATCGCGGTACTTCTTACCCTCTATTCATTTGACGCGTTCTTTGCTTTCATGGTGCTATTCTGGTTTGAATGCTGCTGGTGTTGTAACTGGCTGATGCTAAGCTGCTGAAACATCTCTGGGTTTAGTGACGCCTTCGATTGCCTCTGGCTTGGCTCCCCAATCACCAGTTTCAAGCGCTGCACTTCTTCAGTCAGTTTCTCAGAAAGAGCTGCCGCCAAAGGAAATTAAAATGTTATTTTCCTACGAGAACTGCGCGATGGACATGGATCAAGAAATGCAGTTGCTATAATCACAGGAGAAATATTTAAAGCTTTTCCTAGAGTGAATTTACACCGAGACCTATTTTGCGTCTTTACGATGGATAGATTCGGATGCAATCCTGCGGCCGGGGAAGAGCTAATTTTCCCAATGAGAGAGTTAAGATTTTTCATACATGGAAATAAACACATTGTTCCTACTTAAGGCTGGGGAAACCGGAAAAGGAATGTTCTTTGATGGAATATAAAACGAAGAATTAGGCCAAGGATATGACACTGACTTGGTTCCATCGATTTCGAGTACAAAACAAACCCTAAAGCAACTCAGGAACCCTAATATAGAGAATAAAGAGTTCTGATAACATAATGTGCTTACCATCGCGGAGCTGTGCCTGCTGCTCCATAGCTTGAAGACGGAACTTCAGCTCACTGTTCTGGTTCGTCAACCCCATTGAATCTCTCTGAACCACCCAAAGCAAACAATATGAGGCTACTGAGTTATTCAAACAAAACAGTTTGTGTTGTGTCGGCCCTCACCTGCAAATGCGTGAGCTGAGCTGATAGTGTAGTAGCTTCGGTCTGCAGTGTCTGCACCTTGTGTTCTAACTCTGCCATGTATCGTGTCTTCCGCTCCTTTGAGCGTGCAGCAGATACACGGTTCGCCAAGATTCTACCGAAATGGTAAAAGCAAACAGTCACGTCACAACGACAACAACAACAAGAACGCCAAAGTGTCAAATGAAGCATCACTATCTATTACCTCTTCACACGCTTAGGGTCCGTCATCACAATCTCAGCAAGTTTCTCATCGGCTGCGATCTTCTTCATTTCAGCTGCGGTAAACTCACGGTTTCCAAATTCAACACTATAAGCACACGAATTCCCTTCACCTGAATTGGATGGGGAAACTTTTGCTGATGAAGGCGGAAGCTTTAGTGATGATTCATCACCGAAATTCAGCTTCCCCATGAAACAACTATCCATCGAAAGACTCCGCTGGTGTCTACTAGTCGGAGCAATGTCTCCGCCCGCTCTTCTCTTCACGCCTGAAGAGCTCACCGCCATCTCCTTCGCATTCCCACTCGCACTGCTTTCGCCTTCGGAATCACTGCTACTTCCACCATTCGTCTTCTTTGTCCCGCTGCCTCTACTACTCTCCATCTCCTCTACATTTGCATTACCGTCGTTGCCATCTTGGCCACCAAAAGAATTCAAGACATCAATGTTATCGAGATTCATATAAGCCGTGAAAACATCGTCCATAGCTTCACCATCAGATTTTCTTCCCTTGAAGAAGCCTTCTCTATCGAATCTTGGCTCTTCCTTGACCAAATTAGACCACTCTGAAACCTCTCCGCCGGAGATTGATCTCTCCAAAGACCTCGAAGGGATCAAAGGAGGCGACTTTTGACTCTGAACTATCATCGAACTAAACCCAAAAGTAACATCGCTATTCGAACGCCTATGAGACTTCCTCGGCGGTAGATTCTCGCCATCTCCGGCGATCCTAGAGGAACTAGCATGACACATGGTGAACGGTGACGGAGGCAGCGAAGGGCTGAATCCGCCGCCGTTTCTTTCCTCCACCGGGGGAGAAGGATTGAACGGCGGCAAGGAGTCGAAAGAGAAGAAGGACGACGGTTGCGACATCGACCGGGAATGTCTGGGTTGTAAGGTCGCCGGGATCTGAGAATAGGGAGAAACAGGGGGAATCGGCGGCGGAGCTCCGACTCTATTTCCGCCGACATTATTACCGGTGAAAGGCTGTCGGAACTGCTGAGAGCGGATAAGAGCAGGATTCAAGTGCTGATTAGGGCTAATCGAGAGCGATTGTTTAGGGATCGAAGAAGACGATGTAGCAGAAGAAGATTGAACTCTCTGCATCAGATTGTTATCTGTATCACCCATAATCTGAGAGATTGAGAGAGAGAAAGAGAGAGAAAATGTTAAAGTCACAACCTTTGAAGAACCAAAAACCCTAAAAAGCTCGAAGCTTGAAGAGGTGAATGGTGATGATAGATAAACCCATAAGTTTCAAAATGGAGAAAGATCAACGCGCAATAATTGATTTTCCAAATTAAAAGAGAAGATAATCGAGAAAGAAATTGACCTGCAAGGAAGTAAATGGAAATGCGAATCTCTCTCTGTTTCTAGTTTTTTTCCTTCACCAATCAATGGCGCAAATAGCGAAGAAGATACAAAAGACGTTTCTTGAAACGTTGACCAAAGCAATCATCGACTGGTCGGAAAAAAGGAACATCCGAGAAGACTACTTTGGTCTATTTATGTTGTTTTTCTGTGATATTTTAACAAATTGGATAAAATTTAAAAAAAAAAAAAAAAAAAAAGGACACAGCTTTAAGACAAGAAAAAGAGAACTGGATAAAATTACAAGATCACATTTTGTCTGAAGCAAAGCTTCACCATTACAATCAGTTTCTTATCTATCTATCTACTACAAACTGAATTTTCTCTGTGAGAAAATCTGATTAGAGAGATAGATTTATAACTCAACATGACCCTGCACATAAAATTAAAAAAAAAAAGATAAAACTGAAACAAACTTAAAAACTTAAAACTTTTAATCCTTGATCCTACAGGATTCTCCAAAGCCACCACCACCACGTCCAACTCTCAACTTCGTTAGATCTGTCCATCGAAATCGGGGTTTCTCTCCGGCTGATGCATCTGGTTGATATTGAGCTGCTGAAACATATTTGTGCTCAGTGACTGCTGCATGTTTGATCTCTGAGCTTCTCTGCGGTATAGGTTCAGCTCATTCGTTAACTCATTCACCCGTGCAGTCAATTGATCAGTCAAGGCTGCAATAACAAAGCATGGAGCTTTTATAAAGGCAGCAATCTTTGGTATCGCGAAGAGATAAAAACATATTTCCACAGTTAAGGATCTAGTAAAAACCCGTGAAAACCTCATCGAAAAATGATTATGTTTACGCCTTTTCTTTACTAACGAAAATGATGGCATATAAGGATGATCTGGCAGTCAAGTTACTATCGGGCTCAATGCGAAATAACCAGGATATTTTTCAGTCATGCCGAATAAGATATCTTGAAACGGTAACTAAGTAAAAACAAGTTGTTTCGATAATTAGGTATTACTATATGTGTAAGGTCATAACTCATAAGCAAAGATCATGCTAGTACAAATCTTGTAAGCCCTAAAATACTGACATTCATTATAGATCGGAGAACAACGAATTTGCTAGAGTATCGATAAAAATTAAGATGACGTACCTGCAAGAATACGCGCCTTTTCCTCCATTGCTTCATAACGAATCGTCATTTCTCTGAGCTGGTTATCTGTCACCATCTGATTTCTCTGCATGCAACAACAATACAAACTTAACAAACTCCTTACGTGAACGGTTTAGAATTGATAAGTAGATGGTTGCTAATGCCATATTTCTCACCTGCGATTGATTGTACTTATTTCTTATTCTACCATTCTCGAACTCAACAGTCCGTAATTTGTCTTCCAAATCAGCCACGTACTGCGCCTTCCTCTCCTTTGAACGGGCAGCTGACTCTCGGTTTGCCTGCTTCCTATAAGAGAATCACATAGATAAATGTCACAAAAAGAAGAAGCAAAAAGAAAAAAAAGATTTGTACTAGCATGATCTTTGCTTATTCATATATGTGTGAGGTCATAAGCAAAGATTACATGGTAATTTAGTCGCGTAAACTAGCCTAATTTACCTTTTGTTACTCGTCTTGAGAGAAGATTTAGCCAACTCTGCGGGTTTTTCATTCCCCTCAATCTGTTCCATTTCAGATGGAGTAACCATGCCTGAATGGGTAGGGGAGAACAAACCCGAAGAGAGAGGTGGCTTGGATGATTCTGCACCGGTACCCGAGTTGGTAGGGGAGAACAAACCCGCAGAGAGAGGTGGCTTGGATGATTCCACACGTGTACCAGAGTTGGTAGGGGAGAACAAACCTGGAGAGAGAGGTGGCGTGGATGATTCCACACCGGTACCTGAATCGGTAGGGGAGAACAAACCCGGAGAGAGAGGTGGGTTAGATGATTCCACACGGGTACCAAACTTCCCAATGGAAAAAGTATCCAGTGAAAGACTCTTGTAGTGACTCTTTGAAGTAGCAATATCTTTGCCTGCTCTTCTCTTCGCACCCGATCCAATCTCATTCACACTTCTTCCCTCGCTGCTGGTTTTCTCCATTTCATATCCAACATTCTCATTACCTTTCAAAGCCTCACTCTTTCCCATATCCATATTCATATCACACGCAGAGAGGAACAGGTTCATTTTTTCCTCTTGGATCTTTTCGCCAACCGCGGGGCTCTCGGTCGGCTTCGGATAGCTCCATCCCGTAGAACTCGGAGCGAAAAACGCACCAGACCTAAAAGGAACATCATCATTGGTGGTGCACTGTTTACGAGCCGTTCTCGGTGGTGGCAGAGGAGTAGTACTTTTGTCGGAAACTCTCACTGAGTTAAGAGAAGACCTCCGAATCGGAAGCAACGACCGTGATGAGAGAGTACTATCTCGGAGCAACTGCGTCGAAGGGCTCAACGGCCTCAGCGGCGGCATGGAGGAGAAGAGGGACGATAGCTGAGACACCGGCCTCATCGGGACGCATGGTCCGAGGCTGAAATTCTGCGACGCGAGTTGTTGTTGGATCGTTGAGATTTTGGAATACGGCGAAATGGGTGGGCGTAAGCTCCGGCAAGGCGGCGTTACGACGGTTCTCCGGCCATTATCGCCGCCGTCTTCGTTGCCAACAGGATTCGGGGATTGAGAGCCCGAGCTACCATCAATGCTCAACTGAGGGTTATCGACGTTTCGATTCATGGCTTAGAGTCTCTGCAATATCATATCGGAGTTATAATTAGTTCTGTATCACTCATTTTTTTTTCTTCTTAAACGTATCGAAATCAATATCGATAGATAAATGGTTAGAAATGATAACAACAACGAATAAAAACCCTAGTACGCTCCTATATGATTTAAACCATATATTAAAAATCAAAGCTTTTCAATCGATAATCAAAAAAATGAGTGAGTGTCAAGACTTAACAGAGAAGCAAAACGAAAAAATCTGAAACTTTGAGAGAGAATTTAAGAGGAAAAGCAATAAGAGATAGCTCAGTTCAACACTGGAGTAAATCTAAGACTTACAGTTGAAAAACACCTGAAAATTGTCTGAAAATCGGTTTGCTTTCGTTCACCTGCACGAGCGTTTGTATATATATTAGTAATTAGTAATTAGTAATGGACTAAAGAAAACAAAAGAGACACGAGTCTTATGTGGTGGAAACTAGGAAGGAGGTAATTACAATTACAGTCGCAATTTCTTTGGATTTTGATTGATGGATTCTATTTCTTCTAAAACACCATCTATATTTATACCCAAATATTTCAATATTACTTTTGTTAACAACATAATTTTTCAGTCAAAATACGAAAAATTAATCCTTTGTTTTAAGGTAATGTGTTGAAAATTTATATATTTGAAGTTATTATAATTTTCTGTTAGTCAATTCAATTTTTGTCGCATAATTTATTGTTCAATAGTTAGTTATTTTGGTGAGTTATTTATTACAAATGATTGATTAAAAATTTAGAAATTTGAAGTTATTATATTCTTTTATTCAGTCAATTCAAACTTTTGATGTGTCATTAACTAATAAACTATTTTTGGCGCATGATTGATTAAGAGCTTATAAATCCTAAGTCATTATATTTTCGCTACTCAATCAATTTAAATTGTTTGACATGTTATTTATTGTTTAGTAAGAAATTATTTTGGCGCGTTATTTATTTTAAATGATTGGTTAAAATTTTATAAATCTAAAGTCGTTATATTTTGCTATTCATTCCTTTTTAATTTTTGGCGCTTATTGTTTCTGTGGTACTATTTTCCAAAAATATTACTGGTTTGTTGTCTATTTTCTTTTAAAATAAATTAATATGTTTATTTTTTCAAAAAAAACCTTATTTAATATTTAGTGTGAACAATTCACCCAATCATGATAGATAATGTGCTATATATATGGTCACAAAATATCAAATAAACTTAGAATTGATATGAAAACTTGAAAATATTTTATATGTTAAAACAAAAATTCTAATTTATTTTATATCTTAAAACTGTAAAATTAACTTTTGATTAACTACATTTGTCAGGACCTACATTAATTTACACTAATAATTTGTAGTTATTCAACAAATTCATGTTAGCCTTATAATTCAT
Source organism: Arabis hirsuta (assembly GCA_964056655.1). Classification (NCBI taxonomy): domain Eukaryota; kingdom Viridiplantae; phylum Streptophyta; class Magnoliopsida; order Brassicales; family Brassicaceae; genus Arabis; species Arabis hirsuta. The sequence goes on from OZ053313.1 coordinate 11,664,781, forward strand.
GTTTCGGGGAAGATTAACTGAATTTTGTCGTGTACAGAAAATGGTAATTATTTGTAGTCAATTTTAATGGTATTAAACTCAAATACAATTGTCAATGTAATAGTGATTATTAAAAGGTTACACTACTCGTGACCAAAAAAATACGTTACATTTAAGTTTCTTGACAAATCACATATATCGTGTGTGCTTGGCAAATACTATTTGTCATTAAATCTCGCGAAACGTGTAAATTAGTTTAAGTAAATCACTTATCACCAAGTAACTACAATATTGCCTCCGTTCCACAGAGATAATTTTTTTCTAAACAAAAATTGTTCTAGAAAGATAATTTTTTTAATGTTTTAATACAATTTTATTAATACTAATACATTTTTATTTATTGGTTCTTGGACCAGCAACTCTACAAAAAACTACTTCATGTAATAGATGTGGTCACATTTTTCTTTAAAAATCATTCGGATTAAAAGCTTTCATATCGAATAAACATGCAACAATAAATATGAATTAATTATTATTTTTAAAAAAATTAATTAAATATCGAGAATTGTTGAAAAAATTAAAGTTCGGAGGTCGCAATACCGTTTTATTAAGATCTATAGTCTCTCAAATATGAAATTATTATATTTTTGATGATTCCTATAATCAAAAGATTTTTTTTCAACGAAACTTTTAGAACTAGGATCATGTAGCTTTAAACGATTCTCAGTCCAAACTCTTATAAATTCATGTAGTTTTTTTTTTTTTTTAACATCTTATGTAGTTTATAGAACTTTTTATTAATGGATATTGCATCCATAGTTCTACAAACAATTCTTAAATGGATTATGCATCGTCCAAAGGTCCGTTTTAAATTTCAAATTCTGATCTACGATTTTTGTGGATTCCAAATCTCGTATACTATTTCTTAAATGAAGAAAAAAAAATTATTCGCATTATCCAACATTTTTTTTTTGTTAAAATGTTAAATTTATTTATCAGCAAAAAAATTACAAAACATACGTTTTAGTCTTTTAAACCAGCTGGGATCGAAACTTTGTGCTTCATAAGACAAAAAAAAAAAGTAAAAAGAGTTCCCAAGTTTACAAGAAACAGATCATGAAATTTTTGTCGGATTGGTAGAAAGACATCTTCCTATGTCGAGAGCCTAGTGATCTCAACCCAGCGAATGTGTCCGTCCTCCATTCTTGTATCTTCAGTCCCTTCTCGTCGACGAGAGAGCAACATTTGGTTACTTTGGATTAGAAAAGCCAATAGTTCATAAAACACATTCATATTTTTAAATGTTTATTCCCTTTCTTGTGTAGATCCGAAATACAATAATTCTTGCAAAAATAGAAGAAGTCCATGTCAATTATAATACAAATTATTTTCCTGATAATGTGAGATGTTTTTTTTTTTAACATCATATTTTATTATATTGAACAAAAGTTACATCCTTATAATATATAAAGACTAAAATACATAAATTTACAAATGTATTGAAATTTTTTATCATTACATCATCACTGAATTGAAAGAAAAAATGATTATTATTATTGAATATGTTTCGTAGGTTTGCCTCAATGATTCACATTTTTAAAATCAAACCCAAGACTTGGTATACTAGCATTTAGCCCTTGGAGGTTCCAGTATATGTTAGAATATTGGTTTCTGTAATTAGAAAACAAAGTAGAATAACCAATAAACAATAATGTTTTGGGTATAGTGTACAAAATAATTCGGATTTAACATTTTATGAGTTTGGATTGGTGAGTTAAATAGAGAAGATATTTTCTTCTAATTTCCTCTGGCCTGGCTCCACCGTAAGAATTTTTTCAACTTTTTTTTATGATTTTTTTCTTGGTAGAAAACTTTATACCCTTAAAACATAGGTGGACGATTTTCTTCCTCTTTTTCTGTGGGCCCAGCAAAATATGGAAGAAATAAAGTTATACCAGAACAAGTATTATTCTACCTGATTTTTTTTTTCATTTCTTTTCCTCTCTCAACGTTAATTAATCACACCCAAACTAAACTATTCGATGCAAAAAACTTTGCAGTAAATCTGCCCACGTGCGGCGGGTTTGCTACAACTTATAGATACTTCACACTGGGACCCACTCAAATCCAGGAAGGCAGGAACTAACAAGCGAATTTGATTTGATTTGATTTTGAATCATATGAAAATCAGGAAAAACAATTAATTTGAACTTAAAAGAAATTTATCGTTGGATCAATGGAAATTATAAAATGTTAACAACATTTTACCAACAGATTATTAGATTCTCGAATCCATCTGATTACTTAACACTTCTAAAATCTTGATTTTGCTAACGAGTACGACATGATCTTACTTTGCCATGCGATGGGAATGAAACGGCGCGTTTTATCCTCGGTGTCTTCTCGTCTTTGTTCTTCCTTTCATCCGATTCAACCACAACGGCTAAACTCCGACAACTGTTGCTTTTCCCTCTTTCTTCAGTCCGTTCGGAAACGTCAGTGCGAGACGGTTCTTTGACTGCAATTGAGTCTACAATCTGACTTGAACTGCGGCTTGAACAAGAGATAGCCATGAAGATATGGAGACCGAACCAGATAAGAAGAGAAAGACAGATCAAAAACAATGCGTAGTAAATGATCCACTTGAATCCAGTGTGGTTCCTACCGTGAACAATCCATTCAACGGCTAAGGCAATTCCTGAGGCGAGCATAGCAAAGCTGCTTATGGCGAAAACTTTGAGGATCCCCGGATTCGGAACTTCCAAGAATGCTTTCATAGTAGCGAACCACCGCGTGGCTTTCTCCGGCACTTTCTTCATCTTAGAAGATTGTTTTAGTTCTCTTTTCTCTGGAGGAGACTAATATGAAGAGATAAAAGAATTCTCAAATCTATTTAACTGTTGAGATTTGCTTCGTCAGAGTAATATATAACCATTTGCTTATAACGAGGTAAAAAGATTTTGTAATCGTAACTGTTTAGATTTTATTTTTCAAGTCATAACAGATTTCTCTTGTGTCAGTGTCTCGGTCAAACCATTTTTGCCCATTTAAAAGATAATTAACATTTTGGTTTTAACATACACAACAAGCGAACTATGGACAATAAAGATAAAAGACAACACCTAACCTTAAGAAGAAGAAGAGAACATACTTGGGACTATAGACCTTAGAGGCTACTTGATAGTGATGTAGCGGTTTGTACCGTGCCTAGCCCAATAGTCTTTAAGATCAACGGGACATGCGAGATCATATCCTTCTGCTGCTAAACGAGTGAGTAATATCGAGAAAACGTTCCCGCTCATCTTCCTACCTCCCACCCGAGAATGCCTCTTGTTTGGCATCTGCGGTAATGGGTACTGAGATAAGGTGGTTGTGCAGCAAGATGATTGCCAACCACCATTTCCCCATTTGTAACTCTGATGTGCAGAGCCTGTGCATGTGCACACCGGTATTGGCATAGTTGTCTCATCGAATGTGACTAAGTTTAAACCGACATCGTTACTGTCCCAATCTTTTCTAGATTTCTTTCCAGGAGCAGCAACTCGATGGTTCAGATCTTCACCAACTTTCTTCACCTTTGGTTGTCCTTGCTTGTTCTCCTTCTTCCTTTTGTTCACCTTCGTGTTGGCTACCTCAGGCGGAATAGTTGATATAGGAAAGGCTTCAAGTTTGTGAGTTTCTCCAACACTGAAACCATCATCCCCGCCATATCGCTTCCCACCCGACAAAGCAAAGTTGAGACTATTCTCATGGTGTTGAAGCGCAGCAAATGCATTGTCTCTCTCTATCAAGGCTTTGTCTCTTTCAGAAAGAGCTTTGTCACGTTGCTGAAGCGCTTCATCCCGAGCTGCTACTGCTTCCTTTTTCGCAGAGACGGCTTGATTTCTTTCCTGTAAAGCTGTGTCCCTCTCGGCAAGGATCGACATAATCTTCTTATTCATCACCAACGCATTGTGTTGCTCCTTGATCTGATGCTGAGGAAGCATATTCCACTGTAGATACATAAATTATTTGTCTTAGCTTCAATCCGACATAATAAAACCAAATATTTGTCTTACCATAGATTGTGCCCCTTTGATGTAATCCGGCTTGTACCGCCCGTTTTCATACTGTCCACCATTCTCCATCCTCTTTATCTTCAAAAAGAGAAAAACCGAATAAAAGAAAGCTTTTCGAACATCTCGTCCACACTCAGCAATAGTGATCAAACATTGTGATTCGATCTCTGAAACAACAGAGTAAGAATTACATCACAGAATATCCAATGGAACATCTCTGAAGTCGCAGTTTTACTCTATTCTAACCATAAACCATCAAAATTGGCAGCCATTAGAATCCAGATTCATTGGGAAAAAGCAAAAAAACAAAAACAAAACCCTCCAGAATTCTCAATTTAAAGAGAAATTTCTGATTCAAAATTCTCGTATCATAATCAAATCTAGGGTTCCGTATATCAAAACCAATCTAAACTCGTCAGGAAACAGATTCAAAAGAGCAATTACGGGGGGGAAAAAACATAGAACAGAGTATATTAGGTCGAATCAAACTAAAATTCCTCACGAAAATTGAAAATACAAACCCTAAGAGAGAAACACTTTGAAAAAGGGAAGCAATATTCGATGAATTGAAAAATCAAACAGACAAGAACGAAGATGAGAAAAAGGCGCGAAAGCTTACGAATTTCGTGGAAGAAATGAGCAATGGATGTATTGAGAAAGAAGATCTAAGGAGAAAGATAGTGTCTGAAGACGAATATGACAAGGGAACAATACTTTAATTTGGCATTGACCAAAATACCCTCGACTCAAAACCAGAACAATGATCAAGGTCATTCTCGTCTTTCCAGTTTACTCTTTCTTTGTCGACAGGTTTAAGAAAAATAATAGCGAAGAGAGAGTATATAATTTTCTCGTCAAATTGCGATATTGGACTAACGAAAACAGTCACAATCTGTTTGACATGAGTTTATTTCACAACATTTGAGATTGTCCGAGTAAAAGCTTTTGGCTTCTTCTCTTGATCAGGCGTAGAGTTCAATGCCCCAAAACTTGGCTGTTTGGTGCGTACGGTACTTTCTGTCCATGCTTTTGATCACTTCCATGTCCTCTTTCGTCAGTTCCAAGTCAAAAACCTTAAAATTCTCTTCCAATCTCTCAGGCTTTGATGTCTTTGGTATCACAACTGTGTTCCTCTGGATTCCCCACCTCAGGACAACCTGTGCCACTGTCCTTCTGTACTTCTCCGCCACTTCCTGTATGCGTATCAAGAACAGAAGAAGAGTTCAGATAAACATAGTCCTCTATTAACTGTCAAAACTTAAAGCTTTAGTAGAGGATGGGCTTACTTTGAGAACTGGGTCATCCAGACATGACACGGTACCAAACCACTCGGCGTTGGCTGTGGCACCTCCGAGAGGAGTGTGAGCGGTGACACAGATCCCGTGCTTCTGGCAGAATTTGACAAGAGAGTCGCGTTGGAAGTAAGGATGTGTCTCGATCTGATTCACTGCAGGCTTGATCTTGGAGTAAGCCAAGCAATCTCTCGTTAGAAAGACGTCATAGTTACTGCAAGAACCAAATGGTAAAAAAGATCAGATAGATAACAGTGACTACACAAAACGACTTGTATAGATATTGAAAAGAACTTGGAAGGATACAAAATCCGAAACTCGATATGATTTAAGATGATTTTCTTTAGTGGGTAGCTTATAATAATACCTTATTCCAATGCTGCGGACCAAACCCATAGAAACAAGCCTTTCCATGTCATGCCATGTAGTTTCCAGAGAAATAGTCGTATCAATGTCCAATACGCCATCTTCGCCCAAAGCACTATCGGTTGTTCCAACTCCTGCAAGCACATATAGAAAGTGGAAGGCTTACATGTTACAGCTTATTATATTTACGTCTACCAGTTGCTAGAGACTTTGAGAAACATGATTGTAGCCGGTTGAAAAGGCGGACTCATAATATATACAATGGTCTCACCGGTGTGCCTAGTGGCTACAGGTAAATGAACGAGGAAAAGGTCGAGATAATCAAGTTGAAGTTTCTTGAGACTGCCCTTGCATGCCTCAATAACATGGCCATGGTCTGAATTCCATAGCTGCAACAATACTAAGGCAGATCAGAACCGAGAGCTTTCTCACATTTCATTAGATCCAGATCCTAGCTACGTAGTTTCTCAGAATCCGTTTGGACCTTGGTTGTAAGGAAGAGGTCCTCCCTCTTGACTAGAGCCGTCTTGAAAGCTTCTGTAAGAGCCTCACCAACTTCGGCCTCGTTCCTATAATCAGCTGCACCAGTCGTGATAACCCAAATCTAAGACATTAATATTCCAATAAAAATCCGAAGCAAATAACAATAGAGATAATAATACCAGCACAGTCGAGATGGCGATAACCGATCTTGATGGCATTGATGATAAGGTCTCGAATCCCTTCCTTCTCCATTCTCCAAACTCCTAATCCCACGATCGGCATCTTGAAACCACTGTTCAGTGTTATCTCCATTTTCTTCACCTCAATCCTGATTCTTGACAGACAGAAGTCGAGTGTTCTTGGTAATGCTGATAATACACACAAAAGCAACATAGTATGGCACAAAATGGTAAATAACTAAATACGTTAAAAGATAATATGAATTTGGGCTTCGTTTTTCTCTTTCACTTTCCAGGCCCATGAAGCCCGATCAGCCTTGCTAAGAATCGTGTTTCCGAGTTGCCATGTTGCTCCCCAGGAGGCTTTTAGCAAATTGGTGATCTCTCTTCTCTCATGTGTGCTCCTCCAAGTGGTAACTACAAGCACATAACCACTTCCATATCCAAATAATACTTTCCGCAGTTGTAAGCATTGTCTTCAAGGTTTTGCCTAACTCAAACATTACCGCGACTGATTTGTAGGCAGAATGTAGCGTGACTAACAATTCTGGTGGCCTTTTAAAATGGAACACCTTAAAGTTAAAGGTGAGAATGACCTTGACCCTTGTGCGCTGCCTTTAGTGTTACCTTACTCTCATCTTGGTAATGATTGTTGTTGTTAAATTGTAATGAAGAACCACCAAAATCTAGTGTGAACCGTCTTGCTTCTTCAAGGAATTCCAATGTATTAAGCATCCATTCCGCAAAGTGACAGTGCACCTCTTGGAAGTTTCTTGAAACTCAATCTTCATAACAAGCTCCACATCCAAACCATCCATTCTCAAGTGTTTCTCCTCCCGTTCTGAGACGTGCCCTATTAGACCTTGATGCGCTAGCATAACCAACATATACGTTGGAACATTATGGTCACTTACTGGTACCATAAGCCCTGTCATCATTTTCCATCTCCATAATTATTCTTATCTAAATAAATACCCTTGAGTCTCCATAGTAAAGATGATAATTATAGCTCTTCCTATGAAGTAGTCCTTGTGTTTGTCCACCTTATCAACGCCAACTATATACCAATATAACCCAGTCTTGCACACCTAGTTCTACTTTCCCCTGAAAGACTAATCTTGTCCTCAAGGTTATACCTGGCATCATCACAAGATAGTAGTACTCTTCTTGGCTCATCTTCAATTCTATGATCAATGGAAACAGTCCACAAAATTCCACCCTGGCTATTCTTCTCATAATCGTTCTCAGACCCTAAAATCACATCAATCACGTGTGGGAAGAGTTTCTTACTTGGTGATGGTAGCTCTGGTGGCCTAGGAAAACCAAACATCTCATAGACGAAAATTGAAGTTGAAGAGTTCTTAGAATGCTCCACTGTGAACGTGGCAACAGCAGCTCCTTTGAGAGCATCAAATCCAACCGGCTTCCACACATGGTTAGCTGAAGATGAACTGCTCAGTTGATTTCCAGTCATGATATAAATGATCCTTTTCGAGCATCCAATAGCCAAATGGTAGAGAAAGGATGCTTAGTCTCCTTTCCATACAACTCATCCATTTCTTTCACATCGGAGACTTGTAACCTCTCTTCTCGATGTTCAAACAACTCAACCACACCAATACCAGATTGAGAATCCTTAGCAAAAATCAGTGTTTTCTTGTGACATTGAAGGCTTGGTTCCCGTTTAGCACTTGTTACCTGAATTGGTGGGATCGTTTGATCCATAAAAGTAATCTCCATACTTGAATTCGTCGTTGCACATGATTTTTCTTTCTGAATCAGTTTGAAATCAGTTGAATCCTTTTGTAGAATCCATTCTTTCTGCAGAAAATAAGTCAACTCCATAATTGCATCATAACTCTCTTCCTCCCCTGAATCTCTCGCACAGCCTGATTCTACAGCGGAAATCTCTTCAACAACATGATCTTGTTCGAATGGCTGACTTCCATAAACAAAGAGATCAGATACTCGTTTCACACATGTATCAACCATCGACCTTCTTGCTTTGAAGCGTGTTTTCTCTACTTTTTGATTCTCTAAACGGCTTCCAAAAACTGAGCCACGAAACATACCATAGCTATTACAAGCTTAGGCCATCTCAAGCTTTGTTGCTTTCTTCTCACAGTGGTATCGTTTCTTCATATCAAATGTGTTATTGGACTAACGAAAACAGTCATAATCTGTTTCACATGAGTTTATATAATAAGCTCACAACATTTGAGAATGTCCGAGTAAAAGCTATGGCTTCTTCTCTTATTCATATAGATTATAGAGAGAGACAAGAGCGTGTGATCAGGCGTAGAGATCAATGCCCCAAAACTTGGCTGGTTGGTTCGTACGGTACTTTCTGTCCATGCTTTTGATCACTTCCATGTCCTCTTTCGTCAGTTCGAAGTCGAAAACCTTAAAATTCTCTTCCAATCTCTCAGGCTTTGATGTTTTTGGTATCACAACTGTGTTCCTCTGGATTCCCCACCTCAGGACAACCTGTGCCACCGTCTTTTTGTACTTCTCCGCCACTTCCTGTATGCGTATCAAGAACAGAAGAAGAGTTCAGATAAACATAGTCCTCTATTAACTGTCAAACTTTAAGCTTTACTAGAGGATGGGCTTACTTTGAGAACTGGGTCATCCAGGCATGACACGGTACCAAACCACTCGGCGTTGGCTGTGGCACCTCCGAGAGGAGTGTGGGCGGTGACACAAATACCGTGCTTCTGGCAGAATTTGACAAGAGAATCGCGTTGGAAGTAAGGATGTGTCTCGATCTGATTCACTGCAGGCTTGATCTTGGAGTAAGCCAAGCAATCTCTCGTTAGAAAGACGTCATAGTTACTGTAAGAACGAAATGGTAAAAAAATCAGATAACAGTGACTACACAAAACGACTTGAATAGATATTGGAAAGAACTTGGACGGATAAATTGTATTTTATTCTACCTACAAAATCCGACACTCGATATGATTTAAGAAGATCTTCTTTAGTGGTAGCTTATAATACCTGATTCCAATGCTGCGGACCAAACCCATAGAAACAAGCTTTTCCATGTCATGCCATGTAGTTTCCAGAGAGATAGTCGTATCAATGTCCAATACCCCATCTTCGCCCAAAGCACTATCGGTTGTTCCAACTCCTACAAGTACATATAGAAAGTGGAAGTCTTACATGTCACAGCTTATTATTCTACGCATACCAATTGCTAGGGACTTCAGAAACTTGATTTCAGCCGGTTAAAAAGAGGATTTGTGATGTAATGGTCTCTACTCGCGACTTATAATACATGAATAAGGCAGAGATCTCACCGGTGTGCTTAGTGGCTACAGGAAAATGAATGAGGAAAAGGTCGAGATAATCAAGTTGAAGTTTCTTGAGACAGTCCTTGCATGCCTCAATAACATGGCCATGGTCTGAATTCCATAGCTGTAAAACAAAGACAAGTTAGAGGTCGGAGTTTTCTCACTCTCCATTATTCCAACTGGAAATAGATTGAAATCATAGCTATGTAGTTGGCAGAATCCGTTTGGACCTTGGTTGTAATGAAGAGATCCTCCCTCTTGACCAAACCTGTCTTGAAAGCTTCTGTAAGAGCCTCACCAACTTCAGCTTCGTTCCTATAATCAGCTGCACCAAGTAACACGCCAAAAGATGTTTACATAATCAAATGTGAACAAGACTCATACGCAGACAAGACAGAACAAAGCTTCCCATAAAAGAAACTGGACTTTTATATAACAACTAAAAAGCTATCATAGGACACTGTTTTTCTACTTGTTTTTTTTGTTAATTCCATTTTCTGGTTCACTGACCAAATTCATCAAGATCATGTGTTTTCAAGTTCTTAATAAAGCTCAAAGTTTGAGTGAAAAAAGGCTTAGATCATTCTATGATCCCAAATACTTACAACTACAGAATCAGATGCAGATAAATCCTGAGAAAGATCTACATATAAGTTATTTCGGGAGGATTCAGTTAAAAACAAAGAGTTTGCAGAGACTAGATAACCCAAATCTAAGACATTTTTCCACTAAAAATCCCAGCTTTTGAAAAACCCAATATTCTATTCAAATCACCAGACCAACCCAGAACAACAGAAAGTTGAGAGATAATATATAGTACCAGCACAGTCGAGATGGCGATAACCGATCTTGATGGCATTGATGATAAGGTCTCGAATCCCTTCCTTCTCCATTCTCCAAACTCCTAATCCCACGATCGGCATCTTGAAACCATTGTTCAGTGTTATCTCCATTTTCTTCACCTCTTCTTCTTCTCAATCCAGTTTCTCAGTCGAGTGTTTTTGGTAATGCACACGTTGTTGAAGATGATCCAATAATTTTTGCTATCACAATGGGCCGAAAGTAATTACTTCAGGCCCAAAACTGTGTATGTGACCAATACGCACCGTATGGTATATATAAAGACAAAGGAAGGTGAACTCAGTCCCAAGTTTACTACTTCTTTTGTGTCCGAGAAGGCAATCGATTTCCTTTCTGGTTCACGCAGGTAATTTTAATGGTCGGTACTCTCCATAATAGTTTTGGGTCTCTTTCCCTATGATAATCTCGAGGCAAGCTTTCATTTTTTCTATAGGTTTTTCGGTTTTTGTTCTGTGTTGATCGCCTCACACTTAGCAGAATTTGTGATCGGATTCTTCTGTTTCTTTGGGATTTCCGGTGAATCCTAAATTGTGAATTTAAGTTACGATTCTAAGGATCTTAATCTTCGTGGGTAGGTTTCAATTGCTGCGAGTTCTAGTCATTCTTCGAATCTTAGGTTTTTTCTTATCTTGTTACTGAGATTCGAATTTGAGGTCTCAGTTTTGTTTTTTCGAAAAAGTCACGAACTTTCATTTTCCGCCTGGACGGAATTGTTGCCCACAAAGGGATTATCGGTTTGGATTATTCATGTTTGAGTATTGAAACCCTAAAATTTATTTGTAGGATCTTCTGATTTCGATTACTCAGTAGTGATCATTCTAGTTAAATCTTGTGACTTTTCTTTTTTTAGTAGGTTGAAAGTTGGTTGCCTGCGTTAAGTTGCTCTCTTTGTCTACTAGTAAAACTATGGTAAGTGTTTTTTTAGGTTTTATCCGTAAAGGTTTCTTTTTTCATTGTTAATCTTGCAATCTAGCTTAATAATCACTCACCCGTTGGTTTGTCTAAACCTTTGGGACTTCACACAATGCAGTTTTTCGATGGATATCATTATCATGGAACGACCTTTGAGCAGAGTTATCGGTGTTATCCGGCATCTTTTATCGACAAGGTTTGCTTTTATCTGTCTACTTTTCGATTAATAATTCTGACCAGTAGTGCGGCGGTATTTATTTATTTTGTAATGTTAAAATCTCAGTCATCTTCATGTTCTGCTAACTGATTACTATAGCAAACCTCTGATTGAATTCTGGGTTCTAATTTATATTTCCTTCTTTCTTCCTGCAGCCACAACTCGAAAGCGGTGACAAGAGTAAGTCTTTTTAATCTAGACACCAGTGTGTGTTTCCAGTCAATTTTACGATCTGTATATTGTTCAAGCCTGAAGTGTGACTTATGTTAAATCTATTTCAGTTATAATGCCGCCATCAGCCCTTGATCGTCTGGGTATGCTACCACTGGTTTTCTCCTTTGGATTTGGTTTGGTATTTTTTCAACTTAGGAAAATATCAAAGTGCTAATATCGAATAAACTTTGCAGCTTCTTTGCATATTGACTATCCGATGCTGTTTGAGCTTCGTAATGCTGGAATTGAACGTGTTTCTCACTGTGGAGTCCTTGAGTTCATTGCAGAAGAAGGCATGATTTACATGCCATATTGGGTAAGCATCAGTTTCCTCTTTGATTCATAATTGAAATACTCGGAATCATGCAGCTTTACCAGACTGATTGTTTGCTACTTTGATCTAATCCAGATGATGCAGAATCTGCTTCTGCAAGAAGGAGACATTGTGAGAGTTAGAAATGTCACTCTTCCAAAGGGGACTTATGTTAAACTGCAGCCCCACACCACAGACTTCCTTGATATATCTAATCCAAAAGCCATGTGAGTCCGACTTATCTTCAACCTCTCGTATTCAAGTCCTCATGTAGTTCCCTTTTTCCCATATCATGTTGGTTATTGCTTGGAGATGTATTATATTGAAGTCCTTCCTGTTTTTCTGGACCGTATTTATCTGTTGTCACTTGTTTCTTGTTGTTCTCAATATCCGTACGTGTGTTGCCGCTTGATGAATGAGTGAACCTTGCAGCTTGGAGACTGCTTTGAGGAATTACTCATGCCTAACCACTGGGGATAGCATTATGGTTCCATACAACAACAAGAAATACTTTATAGATATAGTTGAAACAAAGCCTGCTAACGGAATCAGCATCATAGAAACAGACTGTGAGGTTGATTTCGCACCTCCCCTTGATTACAAGGAGCCTGAACGTCCCACAGCGCCTGCTGCAGCTAAGGGTCCGGCAAAAGGTACGTATCCATGGACATGGAATGGAATCATCAGATGGAGGTATGGTTAACTTCAAGTTGTTAGATTTTAATATATATATTTTTTCTTCTCCAAATTTCACAGCTGAGGAGGTAGTGGCTGAACCTGAACCAAAGTTCAACCCTTTCACGGGATCTGGAAGACGGTTAGATGGGAGACCTCTTGCCTATGAGCCACCGCCTGCCTCTTTTTCCTCCTCTAGCTTAAAAGACAAACAGCCTGTTGTTGCTAATGGTAATGGACAGTCATCTGTAGCAAGTAGCGCAGAGAGAGCTGCGCGACAGGCTCAAGGAAAGCTTGTGTTTGGGGCCAACGCAAACCGTGCTCCAAAAGTACTCATTCAAACTTTGTTGATAAAATGATGCAAAACAGAAACTGCTATAATATTGAGAGACAAATGCATATGATTGTCCATCTCGAATTTCATTTCAGGTTGGAGCTGGAAAAGAGACAAAACAAGAGGAAGAGGAGAAGAAAGAAGAGCCCAAGTTCCAAGCTTTCACTGGGAAGAAGTATTCATTGAGGGGTTGATCAACTCGCACAATCAGTCCTACTCGTACCATTTATGGTCCTCTCATGTTGTGTATTATAAGTACTAATGCCTCCTCGAATCAAACAAGGAAAACAAATAAATTTAATAAAGCTCTGGCTTCTTCTCTGTATTCTATTATCAGATTTGATGCCACTTTCTACAATTATCTGCTCTTTAATGTTCTTCGTGCAGAAGATAAGCTCTGAGATTCTTCTATTGCTCATATATGTTCTCAATTTCAAAGCCGTGCTCTTTAGCTAGTCATTGACTGACGAAGAGAGTGATATGGAGACTGAAGTTCACCTGTGAACTTATGAACAACAGTTGAGGAAGAAGTTATGTCTGAAGGAGATAGATTCGAAACAAGTCTTCTTGTTTTTCCAAGTATATTCTCTACAGATCTGAAATCTCTGACTTCTGAGATATCACTAAAGACACTTGGACCATGCATTACATCTCTCGAGTTTTGCTCAAAAAGGACAAATAAAAGAAAATAATCTCTTTTTTTTTCTGTAACCAAATCCAATGCTAGAACGATGCTCTAAGTGTCACCTCATTGCATAATGGCTTTCAGTGCATCTTTCACGTATTTGTACTTGAATTCAAAGCCAAGCTCTTTGGCCCTTGCGGGTAAGACCTTCTGTCCTTCGAGAACCACAGTGGCACCTTCTCCGAGCAAAGCTTTGAGTGCAAAGTCAGGAACTGGTAGCCACGATGGTCGACCAAGAACACTGCCTAGCTGCTGACACATCTCCCCAAGCCTAACCGGATTTGGCGCAGTCCCGTTTATAACTCCTGCAACAACCAACACAATTGCATTCTGCTTTAGCCTTTTACCTACTCTAGGCTAGCAATTGTTACTAGATAATATAAGAGGACACGTATGTATGTTATTACCTTGATAGGATGGGTTAGTTAGAGCCACGTAGATTAAATTTACCAAGTCATCCACGTGAATCCAAGAGAACCTACACAGTGAATTATGCAAGAATGATTGTTAGAATCACAGAGAGACGGCAAGAGATGACTAGAGAAAGTGTTAGACTTTACCATTGTTGTCCTGAACCCAGAGGTCCTCCAGCAAACATTTGGAAAAAGGGTATCATCATGGCTACAATGCACAAAAAGACATTAGCATGGTCAGCAGAGAATTTAAGTCCTTCACGAATGCATTTCATTAGCATGTAAGAGAGAGAGAGAGAGAGAGAATACACACCTAAAGCCCCACCATCTTTTCCAAGAACAACACCAATGCGGATAAGTGCCACTCTTACATCCTTGTTTGCTTTCAGCGCGGTTCCTTCCCATTCTCTGCAGACCTAAGCACACAAGTACATAATTCATCTAAGCAGCAAAATACTTTGCACATAGAATAAGATAGGCATCTACCACCTCTAAGTACATACAGTCTTTCAGGGTCACATTCATGAACCAAGACCGCATAAAAGATTCAGACTTTACACATGGAAATCTGTTCCAGGACATTTACCTCTGAAAGATAATCATTCCCTGATGGACTCTTTTCATCGAATACTCCTGTCTCACTAGTACCTGACAGTTTAAAGCACGTTAGGATTCTTGTTGGCAAGATCAGAGTCACGAGTACAAAAATTTAGTGGCTCTGCATAAGATTGTAACAGACCATAGTAACCAACAGCAGTGGCGCTAACTAGAACGGTAGGTCGAGCCTCCACTGGTGATTTATTTATCAGCTCAACAACCTTCATGAAGTTCGAAAGACGAAACCTTTTTAATCACAAAAACTACTCAATATGTGAAGCTTAGACACCTACGATGAAATCATACAAGAATGGTAGTTACTAACTTTAGAGGTGACACGGACTCGGCTGTCCTTAATCTCTTTCTTGATCTGCAAAGCAAGCAAAGGCAAGGCATCCATGGAGAAGAAAAGAAGAAGCATCAAAATTTAGAGGAACGTGAAAGAAGAAACTGACCTCGGGAGACCACCTTGTACTAATAGGCAGTCCTGCCAAGTTCACAACAGCAGTTGAGCCTTGTACGCAGTTTATCCACTCCGGTTCTTCAGCAATCACGATTCCAGGGAAATCCTTGGCTGAAAAAAGGATCATCAAGACGTAAATTAATCAGATCACAGAATAAACAAGATAAATAATAAACCACATACAAACTGTATTTATGATCCTCGTAAAATGGAAGCAGAATAGTCATTACCTTCTTACCAGGAAATATTTGCTCAGCTTTGGGTTTAGAACGTGTTAAGACCCTGATAGAGTGATTCTCTGCATAATGGATAAAGAAGAAAACCATTAGAGAAACTCGTGTCTAAGACTTGAAATTATCAGTACAACTCTCCTATGCATCAAATCGAATGTATGTTAAAACATCATCACTATTCACTATAATAAGTGTATATATATATATATACAAATAAGCAAAGAAGAAGAATACCAGCACGAAGTCTCTGAACCAATCGTCTCCCTATAAATCCAGTTGCTCCAGTAACTGACACTGTCATCTGATTTTCCTGGGAAACCAAACAAAAAAAAAAAACCATTGAAACAGTGAAATGTATGATTATCCAATGCATTATGGAGGAATTTGAATGAAATACCTTGTCGGAACTACACAGAACCATGAATCTCCTTGTCCCTTGCATCTAAAACAAGCAAAATTCCAAAAAAAATGATGATGAATATTCAATTTCCGCAACATAAGGAAATCAAAAAAACCAGAATTGCGTACGGAGAAAGATGGAGGAGATGAGAGAGCGAAGGAGGTTGAAAGAGACGTTGTTGAGCAGAGAAGCTCCATCGTTTCGCTGATTTGATCGTTAAACAGTGAGTGGTGGTGAGAGAGAGATATTGGAAAACAAGAGAGCTAAACAGGCCCTTAATGGGCTTTGAAGATCGGATCTAAAGGCCAATTTAAGGCCCATGAGTGAACCTGGTGTTTTAGTCTTCTCTCTACTGTGAGAGACGGAGAGAGAGAGATAGAGAGAAATGGCGGCGATGCAGTGGTGCGGTGCGATAACGCGACGGATTCTGATGACACAGCGTACATCTGCAACATTGTCTTCGACGGCGAGGTATTCTTCGTTATCTCCGGCGTGTGCAGCACCGGCGATATCGGAGATGGATTTGTGCGGTAGAGGAGATAAGAAGACGAAGAAAGGGAAAAGATTCAAAGGAACGTACGGGAATTCGAGAGGGAAGAAGCAGAAGATGATTGAGCGAATCAAAGACAAGCTCGAGGTTCCAAGGTCTACTCCTTGGCCTCTCCCTTTCAAGCTCATCTGAAAAACAATTCTCTCTTTGTTACGGTTTTTTCCAACAAAATGTCACCTTTAGTGGTGAGTTTCCAGAATTTTAAAACTGCTTGTATACTTTCTCATAATGAATTTTTGAGTAATATCTCGTATGTGTTCATGATCTGTGTTTTTGTTTGAAATTTTTAGGGATTTTTAGGTTTTTGGATCAGAATCTCTAGGTTTTTGGTCACATTTTGGTTTTTCAGATTTTGTTCAAACCTATTGAGTCTGAAGTCTTAAGCTATATATGTGAATACTGTGAGCTGTTTGATTGGATTTTCCTTGTCTCTGTGATTAGAGATTCACTGACTCTTAACCTTGTAGATTCTTGTCTCAATAGTTGGTTGTAGAAAGATCATAGAAATGAACCACATTTTGATACCTTGGTATGAATCTGTGTAATAACACGAATGTGAATCGTGTGTTTGTTTGGATGAATCAATGGTTGAATGTACTAGGATCGCATGATCTGTCTTGGGAGTATCATAATACGTTTGAATAACTCCGCCTTGCATATCGCACTGGATTATGGCGAAAACTCGTTTCATGTTGTGAATTATATTATACGTATCATGGTTAGAAAGTCTCATGATCTAGCTTGATGTTTTGTTGTTTGAAGATCTAGTTTAAGGAGATCGTATTCAGCAGAATTGGTGACTGTGAGAGAAATGCTTACTGATCAACAAATCGGGCTTCAGAATAGTAGTTCCGATCAGTAAGCAAATTTCACTTCGATCTGGTTCTACAAATTCGGTTTATGTTCAGATTTTTGAACCTGTAAAGAGAAGTTTTTGTTGCGTTAAAAGAAGAAGAGACTAACTATCATATCACCCAGAAGACTGACCAGTGAATAAAAAACATATGAGAATCATTTAGTGTCTGCTTCCAAATCGAAAACCCCATTAAAGTGAAAGAAACAGAAGGATCCGATGAAGCTGTGGAAACATCTTACCAAGTTTTTTCCATCAAACACCAAAACCAAGAACCCACCTAGAAGATTTACACATACAGCCTTAAAAACCATTTATATTAACGTGTTTGACAATTAGAAAAGCGTGGTCATGCTTTTTCTCCAGCTATGTGATCGCCGAGTCGAAGGCGTGAAACTCAGGCCAAACATCTCCTTCATAGCTCTTCCTTGCTCCACAAACCTAACAAGCTTCGCTACAACGGCTGCGCTTTCGACCACATGGGTTATGTCCTTGGGGTTACTCCACAGCTGGTTCGCCAGCTGCAACCTCCGGCGTTTCGAGTTGATAGCGATCCCAAACTTTTCATAAAGTCTCTTCCTTTCTTCTACTGAAAACCTCTTCCCGACCAGCTTGCTTAGCATCCGTCTCTCCCTCTGAAGCGCCTTTAGACTACAATAAAACCAAACGATCAGTTAACAAAACATTACCAATTTACTGCAGATGCCAAGGCAAACGCTAATATTACTAACCTTGAAGCTACTGTGAGGGTTTGTCCTCTTTCAAAGGCTTGGTTTCCCTGAGAGAAGCTTTCTTTCATAAAGGAGAGCCTTCTTAGCTCTACTCCAATGTAGATCGAATCCGCTTGATCTCCTGTGAAGAGCAAGAAGAAGTATGTTCTATGCACCAACGAGACATGACATGTCTGCCAAAGTTCCAGAATCTGTTCTCTCTGTCTATCGAATTCCTCTGACCAGTTCACCATTGTCCCAGACACCTCTTTGTCCATAGCGTCCACACCAACGTCCTTGCCCATTTTCCCTGAATTCTCAGGATCCGATACCTGGAACACAAAGCTTAATGTAAGAAATTGCATCATCTACTATAGGATCCAAAACCTGAACACATAGTTTGGCGTAAGAAGTTGAATATTCGATGCAAAACAGAGAACTATATATAACGTATTTTTCACAGTTTTTACCATCTCCTTCAGCCCTTCAACAAATGACCGAATGCTGGTGATACCTCCATCTTCTCCCACCATCGGTGTTCCAACACTGTGAGCTTCAGTGGAATCGCTTCCTCGAGAAGACATTGAATCATTCCTCAACAATTTACCAGAACCGAACTCTTCATCAGGGAATGCAATACCATGACCGTCTGGTCTTCCAGGGTAGTCCATCTCCAACGCATCAGGAGGAGTGCTTGTGCCCGGCATCGTATCTCCGCGGCTCCAACTCTTCCTCACCCTGACGCTTCTAACACTGGACGGATTCCTGTTTTGAGTAAGACCTGTTCCACCATTTGCCTCTGCACTGTGGCCCAGAAGTGTTTCTGCATCTGTCCTTTCTTCGTCGTTATTATTAATGTCTCTGGCTGATTCTTCCATCTCAATGCATTGTACTTCTTTGCAGTATTCTTCTGATTGATCTCCAGAGCGACTAGGTAACAGTTCCTCCTCCAGATCCTCGTCAGAGAGAGACATAACAGGAGCTCTTGCAGTCGACTGAGGCGTTGATGTGCCGTCTGATATGAAACTAGTTCTGTCTGGATCAACAACGCCTGATGTCTCTGACACTGAACCATCCTCCCACTTGTTGGTACGGTTACGGAAATGTGGAGTTCCAGCCTTTGAAAGAGGGAGAAAAGGAACAATCGGTTAAGCTAAATATGCCATCAAAATCTAAAGATAATTGAATTATTGAATTATCTGCTGACAGAACTGAGATACCTTCGAAGACTCATCATGTTCGACCATCCTCATGAAATCTTCAAGCCGAGATTGAGCAAGATCCCGCTGTTTAGCCATTTCTGCGAGCTGTTTCTCCATCTGCACAACATCAAACCCTAATCAGAATAAACCCAACTATCCAAAAGTCAACCAGACTCAAGCCAAAGGATCTGTGGAGACCACTTCTGGGTCTTCATTCAAGCACAGACCTTTTGTATCTGAAGATCTTTCTTTCTCAGCGCAACCCCACAATCACAGCTTGAGGTGGCAGGGGCTGGGTTTCTCAGCTCGCTCTCGAGCCTGGCTAGCTCACGCTGTAGTTGCTTCACCAAAGCCTTGTCTGACATGACAACATTGATTTGTGCCTTCGTGGTGACTTCCTTGGCACAGCAGGCAAACAGGAGAGTGTTTCTAGTCTGCTCAACATGGCTCCTTGCTGGACTCAGCGTGCAGACTATAGCAGTTCTGGCATTGCCCCCCAAGCACGGCTGGAGAATGCGTGTGAGCTTGGAGTCTCTATAGTTGATGTGTCCTTGTCTTCCATTGCTGCATCATGTTGACGGTCTTTACATCAATGCACATTTAAGTTTCAGAAAGACAAAATAGAGATGCTTGTAAAACCATCTTTTGTTTTGTCAATGTTATCTATGGCATAGGCTAAAAATAGTATGGTTAAAATGTCAACCACAGTATTACTTCCACACCTTAGTTTGCGTATCACGGTTCCTAGAGTCAGCAAACTTCGATTGATATGGCAACCCTCCTTAAGTCTCGCACCAGCTGATAAGGCCTGCGATGCGCGCTCGCTCCCCGCCAAATCAATGAAATTCTGTACGTAAGAAACAATGAGCATGAATAAGATGATTGGCAAAGCTTAGAAGCTTAAGACCCACAGTAGATAAAGCAGATAAGTGCATACCACACTCGCCATGAGAGTGGTTGAGTTTTCTTTGCCTAAGAACTCACGAGCAGAGCTTTCGACTGTCTACAAAGAATTAACAATTTAGATAAGGCACTACACAAAAAGAGGGACCTTAAATCCAGAGAGAGAAACGAGTCTTACTAGTTTAATAATTTGATGAGATCTTGAACTTCTCTCATTCAATGAGGTTTCACCAATCTTCCGCTGCGCTGCAATAGTACAACAAGAAGTACAGAAACGTAACAAGAGAATTTTTTTTTTCAGAAAATATTTAATACAAAATAGCCTGAATTGAAAATCATGAGCAAACTACATAACTATCAGCTGATTTGTAGTAATCGAAAATTAGTGAACTTTCTGAGGTTATTACCTTCACAAACGGAAATAAGATCTTTCAAATGGTTCCAGTCTCTCAGGATTTCCTCTGTGGCTTTTTCAACAACGGCCCCTTTCTAAATGAAAGAAACAAAACACGAAACAAGAGTCACAAAAGAATACTAATAAAAGAGTTCGCGGTTAGGAGAAAACAACAATCTTTTACCTCGGGGTCATCTCGTAGCCTCAGTGGTGTACTATCTGGGCTTAGAAGATCTCGGATAGCCTCGTTGTAGATCTCTATAGCGGAAAATTTCACAACAAACGCCCTATCTTCATGCTGCAGCGTCCAGTGCATTTAGTGAAAACGAAGAATACGTATCAAAGTAGTAAGGGGAAAAATTCAGACTTAAATTTTTAGCAGTACCTTAAATATGTAGTCAAATATGTCAGCCACAGCAAACTCAGTTATACCAGTCATGGTGTACGTCTTTCCACTGCTTGTCTGACCATACGCAAAAATGCTAGCTGTGAAACACCAGTTATTGAAACATTTAGCCTTTCATGTCATCAATGTCTACATGATCACAACAATCAAGGAAGCTTACAGTTGATTCCTTTGACAACCGAGAGAGCAACTTCCTTGGGCCCATCCTCGTAGACCTGTCTGGTTGGACACTCACCTCGGTACACTCTATCTGTCAGCAAAATGTCAAAAGAGAAATGGGCAACTAGTTAAGCTTGGAATTCAAGGCCAGGTGAAATTAAGTTTATAGAGGAGGTTGGGACAGTGCAAAATATCAATCTGTCAACGAAAGATCAACTATATTTACTAAGCAAGATGGTTTTTGATGAAAGGTGAGATTGTTATGATCAGGAGCACTAGTTACTTGTTTGATGTTTCAAAGAAACCAAAAAACAGAAGTTGACTTAGGTATATTGAAGATATATTAACTTAAAACACCTCTGCAGTACTTACCAAATGAATATGCAGAAGGAAAAGTTGAGCCTTCACGCAACGTGTTTCTATACAATACAGTGGTGTCATTGATGCATTCCCAATCTGCAGCTTCATTAGCCAAGATCTCTTTCTCGTTCAGAGGTCTCAATCTCACCAGGACCATTATCTTCTCTTCCCGGGCTACATGCACCTGTGTCTTCTCCATTTTCTTCAGCTCTTCTCCAGCAATCGCTCCCATAGCTCACTGGTCAGATCACAATGATGAAGAATGAGCTCCTTAAGCAGAGGCTGGTTTTCCTGAAACAGTTCCGACGTTAAGATTGATGTATTGGCACATTTGATACATGTTAATACTGCTGCTGAAAGCTTTCAAGAACAAAATAGCTCTGAGAAGAGACAAAAAGAGTCCCTATTTTCCAACTAACACAACCATAAACAAATGATAAAGCTCAGACATCTCATCTTACTAAACCAAAAACAAGAAGCATGCCTAGAAAATCCCTTAGTGTTCCCCAAAAAAGAGAAAAATCAGACAGTTCAAAGTAGCAAACTCAAAATATCAGAGAATGTCGATTACACTGCAATTAGACACCAGAGTTCCAAATTTATTCAGCACACTACTTAAACAGAAAGAAAAAGAAACCGAAAGAGAGATGACTTATTACTTATTAATATGAATGTTGTTATTACAATAACAAAACAGAGTTTACTTAGAAGGTTATCAACCTTTAACCGAAGAACAAACAAAAAAGATTTATTGACTTTTTTTCTGTAGTGGTCACCCACTATGCTTGAAAACGAAGTCATGCATCATCAATTCAAAGTTTGTTTAATGGAAAAATAAGTAATAATTGGCCCCACAAACCACCCTTCTCTCTTTGAAATGCATATATTTTAGTGGAAAAGAAAGAACACAAAAAGGAAAAGTTATCATAATATTCCAAGTAGTTTGATTGTAATCTTACACACGCAAAAGCAGACATAAAAAAAGAAAGAATGCATATTTTAATCGTTGTATTCACAAGTCTTCCTCACTAGTGCACTTGAGTTTCTCTCTTTTAACAATCCAAAATGTATGTAACTAAGGAAAACAAAAGCATCAGTTAACATTATAAAAATCCTTGATAACTTAAAATACTAATGATTTGACTGGAATGTAAAATATCTATAAAAAAAGGCATCTCCATCTTGAAACTAAACCCTAAATCTTATATACTTGGTCATATATGTGTTTAAACAAGTAGTATATATTATGAGTCTGGATGTTGAATACAGAGAGGGCTTTACCTTGTTGTAAGTTGTCTTCTTCCCCAAAAGTAGTGATATCGACTCTACAGAAGCTCTAATCTGAAACAAACCACCACAGATTTCACCATCAATCGGGAACTGATTTCGAGGGTATAATCGGAAACTTCATAACCCCCAGCCCAGATATAGTTTCTGAATCTATCAAGCAAACCCAGATAAATATGCCGAAATAATATCCACAAACATTACCAAAAATAGCAATCTCGATCTCAAAAAAATAGGGGAAAAGTAATTAAAAACGGAGATGATAAATTCCTAACTCTTAAAAGCTGGGCAATCAATATCTCAAAGAAAATTCCTAACTCTTGAAGGAAACGGAACTTTTTCCCCCAAAAAAATACTAGGAGAAATTTAGGTTTCGATCTATGAAACAGTGGACTCGGAAACTCAGTGGCGAACTCAGAATCTCTAACACTAGCGAGAAGGAGATACATTGAGAGAGAGAGAGAGAGAAACACAGTACCTTCTTCTTCTTCTTCTTCTTCTTCTTCTTCTACACCATATCCTGCTGCTTCGTCGTCTTCTTCCTCTTCCTCTCTCTAAAAATTCTCCATCAACTCTTCTCTCTCTCAAGGAGGGACCAAAAGGAGCATTGATTTGGTCCCGCAAATCTCGTAGGGAAGACGCTCCTTTCTCTCTCTCTCTTTCTATTCGGCGAAACAAGAGAGTGCGGTGGAAGGAAGGTACCGTTGGAAATTCCTATTTTACCCCTCTAAACGTTGTCGGGAATCTGAGAAAGCTACCACGTGCATTAAAAGCATTGGCTGTTTTTTTCTTCCTTAAATTTATTTCGATTCTTCTCAGTTACTACTTCGACACGTGGCATGAGGACCGCTGCTCTATATCAGTTGAAAGGCCCCAAGGGTTTCGAAACTCTCTCCCAGACTAAGAGGGTTCTCTCATTAATGAGTTTTTCTTTTCTCTTTAGTTATATACTGACTTCCCATTTTACCGAACCAACGTGAAATTAGTAAAATAGCGAAAATCACGGATCGCTTTTCTATTTTTGTCGGTCCATTTATCATAGAAAGTATCTAGGGACATGATTCATATAAAAAAAAGTTTTCATTGCTATTCTATCCACCACTCTGCCAATTCGGATAAAAACTCTTGTGAAAATGGAACAAGATGTGTAAAAGAACGAGTATGGAATGAAATTTAGTCGTTAAACCAAAAAAAAATACTTTATAAACATTGTCTTACACTAAACATACGGAATCTATATTTTTTTAGTGTAAAAAAACCTAAATACCCGTTATTTTACAGAAGTAGTAGTTGGACGATTTATTGGTGAATTTTTGTTCCTTTAGTTAATTGTAAATTTACTCTTTACTTTAACTACTGAGAGTAAACCCTAGATTTACTTTCTTCTCGACTAGAGAAGTTTGAGAGAAACTTTCGCGTTTCATCATTTTTACTTGTTAGATTTAGTGTATGACGGGTATGTCCCGATGCATACCTTTTGGTAAATGTGTATTCTAAATTTGATTTTTAATTATTATCTTTCTCTGTTGATGTGTTTCTAATGTCCTGCTATTATCAGGTGAGGCTTCTGGAAGTGGACCGGCGACGGATAACAGGTTACCTTATCGGCTGTTTGCGACTGACCGGTATCCTAATTCTCGTTTGAATGTGTACTCGAAACCATATTTACTTACATTTTTCCGAGATGTTTTGAAGGGTACAAAAGAATTCGAAATTATTAGGTAGACTTCTTTGGGGGTTCTATTCGATCTTCGCGTTAGCAGATGCCCAATTTCTTGCAAGCTAATACATGCATTACTGACTAGACAATTGTTAACCCAAAAGAAATATGAATTTTGGACAGTGTTTGGTGGACATCCTCTACAATTTTCTCTTGTAGAGTTTATGGAGACTCAAGGCTTCCATGTGGAAAATTCCCGGAGGTATATGACCCCGACTATGACCATGTCATGACATCACAGAAGTTGAAAAACGATGAGGTGTGGATGAAAATAATAGGTGGCGACAAGCATACAACTTTGGAAGATTTAGGGAAAGAGCTGAAATAGTCGAAAGATATGCCATGAGGAGGAGCCTCGCGTTAGTTTTGATTATTATTGTGGATGGAGTCTTAATTGGGAAATACCAAATCAATCGCCCTACTTACTAGTATGTTATGATGTTGGACGACATAGATTTGTTTCTCAATTTTCCTTGGGGGAGAAAATCATTCCTGAAAACAGTTGCCACAATGAAGCCACCTAAATAACATTTTGTTAAGTGTCCGGATCCAATAAATGTTTTTTGCCAACAATTGCAGCAACATTCGATTCGGATGCAGGGATTCCCGTTGGTAGTACAGTTGTACGCTTACACTACAATTCCCTTACTGCTAAAGAACATGCCCAATGCTGATGATGAGGAGATATTTATAGATGCAACTTTTGTTGGCCTATCAAAACTGACCACTATTACAATGAATGATGTGCTAATAGTTGAACAGGACCCTAAGGTATTTATGCTGTTTGTAAAGATAGTTTTGTATTATTAATATTTTATTATTGTCTAATTTGTGTAAGATTTTGTAGTATTAATCTTTTAGTATTCTCTAATTTGTGTTTATGTTTAAACCACAGTTGACAGTAACCCCGCTAATACCACTTGGAAATTGTGGAAGTCACACTGATTGTTGGGGGATTTTGATGATGAGGACAAAGACCGGAAAGTATTTACATGCAAGAGCTGATACATGGAGGGCATGTGTTTGAGAAGGCTGAATGGCCTGGCGGTTATGCTGGTGTTGATTTTGTGGAAGTAGACGAGAAGGTTGATATGGTTGAGCATGAGAGACATGTTATTTATAGGAGGGTTCCTGTGGAGGAATTAGGTGATGGTTTTGTTGATGACGAAGTTGTTAGTTTGAAGAGGAAATGTAAAAAGAAGAGGAAAAGTGGCTCAAAACGCAAGCAGAAGAAGTTGGAGAACTATTTTCCTCATGTTACATGTACTGGTATAAAGCTTAAAGACTGGATGGAAATCCAGCTAGAGGAGATTAAATCAGCTTTGACAAAGAAGATTGATCAACATGCTATAGAGATTGCGCGGCTTAAGAAAAAAGTAGGGTTGTGAGTAGGAGATCTTTTTGTACTCTTTCG
The DNA here is from genome assembly GCA_964056655.1 of Arabis hirsuta. Classification (NCBI taxonomy): domain Eukaryota; kingdom Viridiplantae; phylum Streptophyta; class Magnoliopsida; order Brassicales; family Brassicaceae; genus Arabis; species Arabis hirsuta. The sequence continues at coordinate 11,690,708 of OZ053313.1, forward strand.
TCCAGAAAAGGTCGTAGTAGTAGACGGAGGAAGTCAGTACTCTTGAAAGGAGTTAGTAGTAGTGTTAATGAATTTGAAGAAGATGTCTTTATGAGTAATGATTGTAGGGAAGACAAAAAAATGGTAACTATAGATTTTATGAATGTTATTTATTTTAATGGGATTTTACAATGTGAAGTTTTTTAGTTAATGTTACAAATTGTAGGATATTGCTTTGAGAGAGGACGATGTTACTTTGGGAAAGGAAGATGGTGTCCTAAGCCAACTTCAAATGTGAGTCGAAAGGTAAGTTATATATAATTTCGACGTATGTAATGATGGTTACGAAATTTTTTTTTAATTAGCTTCCCATTTGTAGGTTGAATTTATGGATGATTTTCATACTAAAGGTTCTGAAAGCGTGGATGAAGATATGATTGAGATAATTTTGGGAATGTGTAATATTAAATAATAGAAAGTTATGGTAATAAAAATTGTAATTGGTAATTTTTGCATGCTTTTTATGTACATAATATAAAGGATGTGTCTGAACCACCAGAAGTTTGTGCTCCGGTAGAGAAAAGGGTAAGATTTTAGTGGGAACTTTTGTTTCTTACTCCCACTTTGTATGATATGTTGTGGTCTATCTAATAGTCGTACAACGTATTTTTGGTTATTTAGGAAGACAATGTGGAGAATGTGTCAACGGGAGGTGCTTTGATAGTGTTAACGGGAGATGCTTTATTGGAGAAGATTGTGAGTTGCTGTCCAAGCTGGTATTTTTTATAATTTAAGAGTATTACTGAAATATGTTTTAATGGTAATAGGAAACTAAGAAGGAGGCTACTGAAATGGAGGCTGTGACTCGTCTAATTGATGTGACAGTTATAATTATTATTGAAAAGCACCTTGGTAGTAATGAAGTAAACGTTAGTGAAAATGAAGATAATACTTTAGTGGAGGGGACTCCCACCAATGGAAAAACTATTGATTTGAGTGACTCCTCCCTTGTTGGAACACCTGAAACTCAAGTTGGAACACCTAAAACTCTAGCATCACATCGCTTGCTAAACACTTTACAGGTAGACCTCATGTCATTGGTTGATGAGGTAGAGTACATGTTTTTTTGAAACCACCCTACAAAAGTGTCCCGAAATGTAAGGATGATATGTTTGTACCATATTTATTTATCCTACGTATGTTTTTCCTTAAACTTTTTATTAACCAGAATATTGGCCATATTACAGGGTACATATAACTGAATATGTGCTTGTTATTGACAGTAAATTCCTGCTTGACCTTGGTAAACCACAAACTTGGGTTTCTACAATGGTGGGTTTTGGAAGTACTGAATTATGTTTGAATATTTTTGGATTGTCTATTAACGTAAACACTACAAGAAAATAGTGATATTGCAACATAATATTTGCAATGTTCATTTTTGTCAAAATTTTGCAATAAATTTACAATATTAATGCAATAATGAATAGACGTTGTAACTTCATCACAAATTCATTGCAAAATGGCGATGAAGAATTTATGTTGCAAATTTTTGTTACTAATTTACAAATATTTTGCGAAATGTAGAAATTCTTGCAAAATTAGTAAGAATCACCTAACGATTCTGAAACATGACTGTTTTACAAGAAAAATGTGTTACAAAATATGTGACAAGTATTTTGCCATATTTGACTAACTCTTTTGCAATATTTCACCTTTATACATTCTGATTCTTTTAACAAATTTTTTTTGGTTCAAATTTGTTAGAATTGTACTTTTCCATATTATGTGTGTATATATGTTTAGCATAACAAATTTGTTAGTCAAATATGTCACCGGTTAACGTAAAATTTCCAATACTTTACATGTTTACATTTCCAATACTTAACATATTTACTTAATTAAAGTTTACGTATATATCTTTTCTATACTTACTTAAAAATTTAATCTTCAAAATAAATAGATTTTTTTTGTACAGAATAAAATAAATAGATTTAGTGCTTTTATTTGCTAATGCACCAAACCAAAGATATATCCCACTTCTATATGAATATCGCAAAGGTATAACTACCGCTACTCCAAAAATATGTTATATTAAAGATTTAGATACATCCTAAAACAAAGATACTGTTAGATTTGATTGTTCCTTATATAAGATCTGATTATTTTTTACAAACACGAAAGTTTCTGAAGGTAACATTTCTCTAAACATAATTCGTTTTATATAGGTTGTACTTTCCAAAGCTGAATAAAAAAAAACAGAGGAGAAAATCCTTGGGATTTTAGAGTGTGTTAGTTTTGTTCATCTTCTATCGTGGCAAACAGATGGATCCCATGGCAAACGACGATCAAAATCAAGGTGAAGCCCAACCAATGTATGTCATAGGTGTTCTTAACAAGCCAGACCAAATGGAATGCGGTCGTAAATGATTATTTTTTTATTATTTGTTATTTGATACAAAAAAAGTTCTGTATTTTGTCTAGGATTTCTTCGTAGTGAACTCTCAATATACGGTGGATTTTCGACAACCATTAAAAGTCAATCAACAAATGATGATACTCTCAAACAAAAAGTTGAAGAGAATGTAGAAATCAAAGAAAGGCTCAAGAGAAAAAGATGGGATATGAATCGAGCCCAACAAATTATTGTTGGTTGTTTTCTATTATTTTAGTTTTTGTGGATTGTTAGATTTTGTAATATTTAACTAATTAATAAAATTATATTTTTTTTCATTTTTGTTGCTTCTTATAAAATAACTAATAACAATTATAAATAAATATTGACAAAAAACAAAAATTACACCCCAAATTTGATATTTGTTTTTAATATATTTCAAATAATAAATATATATATATATTTGTATAAAATCTATCATTGCAACACTATTTGCTATTTAATTCACGTAGCAATCATTTGCAACAATTTAGAGTTGCAACGTTGTTATATTTATACAACGAATTTGTTTTAATTTTATTGTTGCATTAATGCAATAAATAGACAATGACTGAATTCATTGCAACTTTTGCTACATATATGCAACATATGCGAATTTGCAACATTCAAATAACAATAAAATTAAAACAAATTCGTTGCAATTTGCATAATATGCTGCAGTTTTATTGCGAAATCCATATTTGCAACAATTTATTGATAATTGCAATAATTTTTTTCTCTTGCAATAACACTATTTTTTTGTAGTGAAATTATTATGCTCTGCTTGCAGCACATAGAGATACTTATGTCATTATTAAAAAATAGGCACGCTGCTGCAATTAAAGGTGAGGGGGCTGTGTTTGCGTCACCTTGGTTTGCAAATTACCTATAAGGGAAGTATTCATCATTTGCTAAAGCAAAGCTTAAACACATAGTGCAATGGGGGGAAAGAATTAAAGGTTTTATGATACAACCTGGGAAGGAATGATTTGATTATGTTCATACCGTGTATTTGCCAATGTGTTGGGACAATAGGCATTAAGTGGGTCTGGTAATAGAGTTGCGTATGTGGGTAGTTGAGATATATGACTCAGCACCAGTTGGGGCACCAGTTGCTGGAATGTTGCCCCACATTATCCTGAAGTTGTGTAATCCTCAAGCATCACATACACATGGGTTAAATCCAATGATGTGTAAGAGGATGTCTGGTATATATGAGAGCAGCCGTTCTGGAGACTGTGGACCTGTAGCGGTAAAGTTTCTCGAGTTGCACGTGAATGGGAAATGTAATATCATACAATGGCTTTTATAACATACAAGATAGTGGATGATGCAAGGAAGAAGTATGCCGTTGATATATATCATGAGATGGTTGTACCTCTATATCCTGTTACGAAAGGTGATGTTTGAGTGATAAAGTGACGTCAGATATTGTTTTTCTGTTCTAACTTATTTTTATGTATCAAAGTTTGTTTAGTTTGGTATATGAATTTTTATGATGTGATTCAACAGAAAACTTATGTATGATGATTAGTTTGTTTAGTTTTATTAAGATGGTTTGGATGAAATTCGTTGGTTAGATTTACGTGGATGGTACATGCCATAAGTTTAATAGATTAAGTGTGAACATTACCAAAAAGACTAATGTTGTTTTTTGTGTTTTTTTCAACAGTTCAATGTTTGATATTATTCGATTTAAATAAAAAAGCAACAAAATTGGATATTTATGCGTGAATGGTATATTGGATACATAAGTAGAGAAATCTGAAAACAAAATTATGAGAAGTACATATTACAAAAATTAAAGCAGTGAACAAGTTATTTGAACATGGTTATCATGATAGAACCTTCAAGCATGAGGACAACATTTATTTTCATGAGGCCAACTTGGGTTTTGCTCAAACCCTTGTCGATTTTGTCAAAAAGTTCATCAGCAACTTGACGATCCAGCTTTCTGGCCATTGACAGATTTGTTTGACCGAGTATGAAGTGAAGAGCAGCTAACTTTTGTTACATTCGTAATACCTTCAGTTCCATTGCTTCTATGTGATCAAGCATAGTTTCGTCAACCCACTTAAAAACATGGTTGTCATTTGCTAGCTGTGATGAAGAAGTATAAATGAATTTGATCCCAAAATATGTATATTTAAATGTTAAAGAAACATTTTCCATAGATACATTAGGTGTACGATAGTTAAATTGAAGATACTTTTTTGTAGATGTACACTCGCAACGGTAGTATCTACGATTTGGGTTCAACTCTGTTTTTGAGAATTTGGTGGAAATCGCCACACCAACACTTTGTCGGTATTCCCGCAATCCGAGGGCGAGATCTTGTTGTGTCTGATGAAGCCGCTGCTGATAAGTCACTCATCTTTTTAATTCAAGCGAAACTTCTAGATATGGATTCAGACGACGATTAATAAAATAAATTAAGCATAGTAAAGTCAAAGAGACAATGTTTGTACTTATAGGCTTTAAATAAAATACGGACTAGATTCTGTTTGATTAGTAGTTTAAAGTTAACACATCCACAAAAAGATGTACATAAAAAAACTGCACCTATGAAAAAAGTCTGGTTATATTTAGGTTTTTTTTTCCTATCCAAAATATAACATCCACTAAAAGCTAACCATTATATATCTTATAAAATAAATTCAATGATTTGACCGTATTAAGCGAAACTTTTTCCATTATTTTAGGCTTCCCATACTTTGCTTTATAAATTGATGAAATCAAACGAGAAGTCATTTGATCTTTGTAACTATTCTGATATAATACTCGGTGGTGAGACTTATGATCTAGGAATTGTGGATGAAATCACAAGTTGGCGTTTGCTCTTTCTTATGATTAATAGATGGTCGAAGATGGAAAATCAGACACGATGGCGGCCGGTCTTTCGTGTGAGACTGATTAGATGACGTGATGATGGAATGATAGCACAACACAGGGTGGTGATTACTCTCTGATACGATACGGAAGCTCTCCCTTATGTGAATCACACACACAAGATCAAACAAGATGAGAATTCGCTCAAGAATACTCTAGAAGAAATGCGGCTCTTTATTGATATCTCAAAAATAGGGTGACTACAAAGTTGCATGTGGGACTTTATATATAGTCCATCAGCTTGAACCTTCAAGGGTTCGACTAAAAAAAAAACAACAACAAAAGACTCGAAAAACAAGACTTTTAAAGAAAAACAGCAACACATCTAATATCTACCTTAAACAAAAGTGCATCATTTTATTAAAGCAAGAAAAGAAAACTATGGCCGCGACTCTAGAACTAAAGAAGATGGTGTCGTTTTGGGGTTGTACTTAGCCGTTGTTGAAGCTTGACTCCCCTGCAAAATAGAATATAAATTAAACAACTAACATTGGTTTAGAGGTGGATGATACGTTGCATGTGAAGTTTTTTTAGACTCTTCTGATTCTGGAGCGTTCTTGACTTGAAGCTTGTTGTAGACGTCCCTATTTAGATCTTCAAGGTCTTCTGAGTCTTCATCTTCTAGTTCTTCCTCCATTTCAGCCTCCATCTCTTGTTATGTCTCGATTTGATCTTCCTTGGCTTTACGTGACATAGAGATGACTAAATCTGAATCTGCTAGTGTGATTTGAGAAGGAATCGATGGCAGTCTCTTTGGTTCTAAGGATTCGATGAAGACTTGCACCGCAAGATTGATCCTCTTCATTAGTTGTTGGCCTTGGATCTTATCATTGGGCCTTCTCTGACTATGGGCATTTGGATCAGATCGCTGTTTGGACCGATGTCCACATTCTTGTATCTAGCGTGCATGATCTCATAATTGCAATTACTCTTCTTTTTCAGCAACCAACACTCTCTATTGACAATTTTTATCTTTGCAAGTAAGGACAAAATTATGTCTTTTTGTTGTTGTTTGCCTGAAATAGAATTGTTCCTTGATAGCATATATAGCTAACCCAATCTGACAATCTTGCTTATTCGCATACACCTTCCCAACGTATATCTCTTCACCATCTATGTCAACATCTAAATCAGGAATTTGCAGACTTTCATACTCTAAATTGTCAAACAGTGGAGGGATATCAAACTCTTCATACATCCAAATCTGTCAAACGACGAGTTCTTTCCACAAGAAGAACATTAACTCTGTCCACGAGCTCACTGACACCTCTACCCATCCACATAGGGTTAACAGGAGAGTTAGCAGGTTTACTTCCACCTTGTTGAGCAGGAGGGTTAGCAGGTTTTTTTCCGCCATAATGACCTTTCTTCCTACCACAATGCTCTTTAACAGCTCTGTCGTTAAGAGGAACATTACACATTATCTCAATAGCATTGAACCACCATACTAATCATTAATTAAATCTTCCAAAAATTCTTGGTCATAACTACGTGGGGGGACAAAGACTTCATCGAGACTTTCAAATGGACCAATCATCATCTTCATCATTGACAACCAAATCTTCCATGTTGAGACTAGCTTCCATTAACCCAACATCGGTTACTGATATATACCATATTTTACCAATTTTTACTATGTTTATAATAGGTTTTTAATTAATAAATAACTTGATTTTGACATTTAATTGCTATTTCTATTATTTTTGTGGGTCTTAAAACATTTGTAGATAATTAGACCATTTTGGGCCTAAAAAGACGAGAAACAAGCCTTTTTAAAGAAAAGATATATTATGTCTGTCAGATGTTTCGCCTCATATGAATATGTTCTCACTGTTGGATCACGGTCAAATTTTGCCAAGAGATATACAAGGATCTCAGCTTCACATAGCATATTCGATCGTGAAAATCTGATGGTGAGATCTGAAGATACGCCTAATATACGAAAACAGACAGATTTCCAAATATTCGAAGAATATCCCTAAATCTCTTGGGATAGACCTATCTGACTTCCTCGCCTATTGAAACAGAAAGAGGCCACGAAAATCAGCACCACCTTCACAGCCACCGCCATAGTTACAAGTTTTCTTTGGGGGAGAGCCTTTGGCTCGAACTCTTTAGTTTTAGAGTTTTTATCGAGCTTTTACATATTGATCTTTAAGAGAGAAATCTTTCAATCTTTGTACCAGCGAAGAGAAGCTTTCTAAACTCTCTTTATTAATAATATATTTTCATTCTACTCTTGTTATGATCTTCACTTCTATGATTGAGTAGTTTGATTGTTGGGTTTAAAGGGTTTTCATGGAGAGTTATTCATGGATCGATAAATAGAAATATTTCATTTAGGAATTTAGTGGAGTCTTCATCTATACTTTCATCTTCTGTATGTTGCTAGTATAACCAACTGGTGATTGAATCTAGATTGATCTTTACCTATCATTGCGAGAGTCGTATTAGAGAGTAATAAATGATTGATTGGAACTAGTATAGATGAACTTGATCCTTTATCATTGCGAGAGTCGTGTTAAGGATCAGGTTAACATATTGAATCTTAATCCATTTTATGCATATTATCCATCTAATTTTTTTGCGAGAGTCGAGTATTAGGTTGATTGATATATTAGTCTTCACTGCGATAGTTGGTTGACTATATTATTAAGTGAATTCGAGTTAAGAATCACAATTTGCTAGATTTACATTGGATGAGCTTTGTATCAAATTCTATGGCACGCTTACATTTTCACGTTCATAACCTGAATGAATTAGATTGTTAGACATGTTTAATCATTGATATGAGAATACTATGGTTAATTTACGACTAGATTGCATATTTAACTAGATTTGTGTTACTAGTTCTTGAATAAATTGCTCTATGAATCCTGAGATTTTCATGTTGCCCAACGTTTGTTTCCATTGCTTTATTATCGACATTTATTTAATCACATCATCACAACCCCCCCCCCCCCCCCCCACACACATTTTATCCTAACTTAATTCTCTTCCGAGAACCTTTAGTGTCCTATCTCTAGTGGATTCGACCTTAAGTACTACTTCGATCGTTGTGCACTTGCGGCTAGTCTTTGTCTAGCCTAAGGTAAAATTAGACACTCATCAGCTACTAAATCTTCATCATCGGAAAAAAGCTCGGATGGGGTGGTTTTGTTGGGAAGAGATTCACTAGAAGTTGCTTTATCATTCTGCATGAGATTTAAATCATCAATACATTATTTTTTACCCAAATTAGCGGCAGCTGCATCAAGGTTTTCAACCAGTTCATCATCGTCTTTGTAAAAAGATTGTGGTTTTATTTTCGAACCTGCAGTACGTAAGTGGGATGGACTCGCCTTTGGAAGTAAAGAACCAATACATTGTTTCTTGCTTAAAGGGCACGGGTTTTATCGAATTCCACTCAAATTAGCAACAACTGCATCAAACCCTTCAACCATTTCATCATCATGGTGTAAACAGATTTGGATTTATTTTTTAAACCTTCCGTACGTAAGGAAGATGGACTAGCCTCCGTCTGGAAACTCTCTGTGATTTTCTCGAAAAAAATTTCTTTGCCGGAACCCTTGTTCGGTACTTCCGGTGTTTTGAAATGAGACACTTCAGCAATAGTAGTTGTCCCAGTAGAGCTGGTGAAGTTGATAAAAATGTTCAAATCTTGATTGAGTTTTAGGCTACTCAGAAAAAACCATAACAAAACATCAGTCGTTAGCAAAACATGGGGCGTTTTGTTAGCCGGGGCATCTTCCTTTCCTTGAGATGGCCAGAAACTAAGCATCATCGAACTGGGGTTCTTCGAAACACCAGCATCTTTGACCTCCGTTAGCTTCATGTCCGACGAAATACGAATAACCCTAGACATCCTTTGTTTATCAATGACAAAGTCCCATTTCCCGTCATCACAACAACGCCAATCTCCACACAAAACAAAACAATGATCCTCCATTTACAAAGAGCTTGCAGACGAAGAATTAGAAAGTTGCAACCTACTGATAAATTGGAGTATAAACCTAAAAGAAATTAAACAACTGGTTCCGTCCACAGAAATCTCAACAACCAAGATTCTGAACTTCCGATATCAGCCACACGATTCAAAAATTTGTCTCGTTAAACACGCAGCATTTATTATTGTCTAGATTATATGTTAAACTCTAGCCTTAACTAGGTTCATCAAACCATTAATGTTTAAACACTTTTACATCATCTAACGCTCAAGATGGCAAGAAGCTAACTGAATATCCAACTAAGCGAGTGGAATAAACGAAGGAAAAAATGGAAATGTTTTTTATGGAACAGTGCAAAAAGTATGGGATCTTGGCAAAGTACTTATGTATAAAATAAAACCATCAGAAAGTACTTGAACGTAAATAACCCATAAAATAATTTTTTTTTTTAATAAATTCGAAATCCCATAAACCATAACCTCTATTTTCTTTCAAGCCATAAACCCTAATTACTTCTAATTAATGATCGTTGATCGATATGTTTAACCAGTAATATAACTAGGCTTGGCCCAGTAGTATTATAGACTTTGTGCCAAACAAGTATTTTTTTGGTAGTTATATGTTATATATTAAAATTTTAGGGTATTTTTTATGAATTTTACAATAATATATGGTATTTTTTTACAAATTTTACAATAATTTAGGGTATTTTGGCAAAAAAAATTTTAACTAATATTGTGGGTCTCGCTGTGGAATCCTGTGCAATAACACATGTTGTCATGCTTTTTAGGGCCGGCCTGAATATAACTGACTAAATTTTTATTTTCAATCATAATTTACATATTGCGAACACTATTTTGAAATGTTGAACTCTGAAACCAATGTTTCATTCGATAATATAACTTCATAAACTTCATCAGTGATGCCCCCCAAAGTATGATTTGGTAATAGTTACATGATATTTATTCATGCAAACAATTCTATGATTGGTCAAATGTCTTTTTGTTGAAGTTAATTTTGTTTCTCCATAACGTTTTTTTTTTCTTAATATAAATTCTATTCTAGTAAGAGATGAATTGTACATAAGGCTTAAATCTTTTGTGGGCTTAACAAACAACCCACTATTAGTGGGATGCTGGAATTCGGCTAAAGACCAGAATAATGGACATTGATAAATGCGAGAGTTAGGAGTGCGCAAAAAAAAAACTAATTGAACCGAACCAACTCAAACTAAACCAAACTATAATTAGGTGTTTTGGTTCGATTTTGATTTTATCTATAAACTCGTTTGGTTCCCATTGAAAACTATTTTTGTTTAGTTTTCGGTTTAACCGTAAAACCATTCGGGTTTTTAGTTTAAAAAAAAAGTTATTATTATTATTAGGTTAAGAGATTTTAGTTAGATAGTGGCGTACTAATTAGTCAAATGCTATCAGAAACAACGTATATGGATTCTTTATTAGGTATGTATTGATAATTTTTCTAGTCGAATAGTCGTGGCTGATGATGATAATAGTGTTTTATTAGTTTTTTCCATCTACCTACTACTGTTAATAAGATTAAGTTTACAATTAATTTGATTTGGATTATTTTCTTTAATTATTTTTGTTCGTTTATTCATATTTATAAATATGTAAACTTTTTGATAATTTTGATTTTATATTCATTGTTTTTTCGAATATCATGAAATAAATAGATATAAACCGAAACCAGTGTTCTAAAACGCGTTAGGCGCTTACTAGGCGGCGAAAAGAGGCGTATACGTGGGAGTATAGGCGGGGCCTAGGCGGATAATTATTTTTTAGATATATATATATATATATATGTATAAAAATGATATATATATATATATACAATATATTGTATATGCAATGAATAAACCTGAATATATTTTATATTTAGAAATGAGAAGTCTCAAATATTAAATTGAGTAAATTCTTATGTAGACGAACATGTAGTTTGTTTTAAATATACATATAAGTATATAACCTTAAAATGTAAATTAAAAGTCTTATAAAATATATACAAATATAAAAGATATAATGTCTACATTTATTTTCAAAATGAATTTAACTAAAAGACTTAATCCTTAGAGGCTACAAATAAATATTGATTATGATAAAGAATTTTATTTTATAATATAATAAAAAATTGTGATTTAAAAAAAAAAAGTATATGGCCGCCTAATATCCGTCTAGACAGCGTAATAGTCTGCCTAGACCGCATAAACGCCCGTCTAGACCGCATAAACATCTGCTTTTTTAAGAACCGCATAAATGACCGAATAGCCTAAAATCGGGGCGTCCGACATCCGCGTAGCGCCTGGGCGCCGCCTAGGCACCCGTCTACCCCCGTTTTAGAACATTGACCGAAACTAATCCGAACTGAAATACAAACGGTTTATATCTGATTTTTTTTTTTTGCAAAACCGAAAAACTGAAGAAATCTAACTATAACCAAACTGAAAAAAAATTGATAAACTTTTTGACCAATAAAAAAAAACTGATAAACCAGAAAACCCAAAAACCAAACCAATGCTAGAGAGTGAACGTTGAGAGAATAGGGGAAGAAAGAACGCCTGTTATTTCGCAACGGTAACAAAAGTTAACTTTCGGTTGTTTTTCATTTAGTATTTTTTTTAAATATATATAAATTGTTAATACGTTGAAAATTTTAATTTGATTAGTAATAAATAGATATTAGAAGAATAGTTTTTTTTTTTTTTTAATAACCGTGGGGATCTCAAAGGTTTTTTAGGCCCAAAGAATAATTTCACGAAACTTTGCATCCGGGTACGCATTCGAAAATATTTCAAATTTAAAACGCGGTTAGGTGGCCAAGGGGATTCGAACCCAAAACTCTCCTACTTGGGAGTTACCATTAGGCCATGAAGCCTTGGTTTAAAAGAATAAATATTGACAGCTTATTTTTTTCATTATCATTTTTCTATATTGTTACTGCATATGACCTTTTACTGTTAATAAATTTTCTATTGATATTTGTGTTTTGTTTTACAAATGTTTACTTTACTATCAAATGTCTTTGGATTTTTCCTTGAAAACTCTTAAGTTGTTGGTACATCACCATCTTTACCAAGTTTTGCAGTATTTTGATTTTTAACAATTAACATATATTAAATCAAGTGCAACTAAATTGGTTGATTACTCTATCCGATAAACTTTATTCGAAAATGTCTTATATAGAAAAAATATAACCACGTGTCCAAATTCTTATTTGCAAAAGAGTCAACCCTTACATTAAGCTTTGCTATGTTCACAGAGAGAAATGTACATTACTCAATAATTTTTTGAAACCATCGTTTTAACTTCCATCATTGATGTTCGCCGCGATTAGTCACGTCTCTTACCACGATCAAATCTTCTTTTCTTGGAATGAGGTTTGAGCGCCGTTACATTTACTATGTTGCAAGAAGATGGATAACAACCACGTGAGCTTTACTTGTTAGGTTCAATGAGTTAACTTCATGGACTTAATCTTATAGCCAACATATTATATCGACCATCCCAATTTTTTGATTAATTTTAAAAATTGAATTCATGGACTTAATCTTAAAGCCAATAATCCAACGGATTCTATTAACTTCACCGGTTTCAGGTTGATTATTTTAATAAACACTACTAGATAAAGAAAAATAATTTCCACAAACACTATTATAAGTAAGTTTTTTTTACATTGAGTCTAGTTCGACTTCTAGTTCGACTTGCGCTCTTTGTTTTCTAGAAAAAATCGTATGGTTTCTTTGTTATGTTTTTTTTTAGTCTTATTGCATCACTATAAGAAAAATCGTCATTCTTAGCACACGAAAAACACTATAATATGGTTTTAATAGCGCTTTTACAAACGCTATATTAGTCGGTGTGATAATAGGGTGACCATATACTACATTGTTTATGGACGTACTATTAAATGGTACCATATCATAGCGTTATTTAGATGCTATTCTATTTGTTTTTGTAGCTCATGATAAATGCAATAATATACTTGTTATAGCTCATTATTTGTGTTGTGATATATATATATTTTTTTTAAACTATATGTATTTATATATATTTTTTAAATTATATATATTTATATAAATTAAATTTTCCCAACAATATATATTTAAATATGATTATTACTTCATAAGAAAAAACATAACAAGTCTTACAAATTTATAATCCAAACCAAATGTTAATACACAGTTATAATCAACATTAATAGAAAGCTCAAGCTTGGTGGTAAAGCTTGGTGTTATGGCTGCTGCTATTCATTTCTCTATCCACTTATCCAACTCCGAGAGATCAAAAAGCTCAAGCCATGTCGAATCATTCTTCACAGAAAAACAGGTACTAACAAATAAAGATTCAACCCTCTATAGTACCAAAACATCAAAAGCCAAGTGAATATACCTAGTAAGCACCAACATAGAACTCATTTCAAAGCATGTCTTGTATCATTCAATTCAACTTGCAGATTGATACCACCAAGAGCATTATGATGGTCACCAGAGGAGACAGCCTTGCTGCATTACAAAAGAATGATGGTGATATAATTATTTAATTACTCTTAAATCAGTCACAAGTTATCTCAAAACTGAAACTAAAACATACTCATAAGAACCACACAAAAAGGGGAATTTGTTGATCAAACAAGAGAACTTCATAATAAATTTAACCCCTCTACCGTCATTCCAATACACACGAATGCACTAATTCACAAATCTCAGTAGACCTTTAAGCTTAATGCAGATTTCGCCATAAAGGAAAAGACTTTAAGGCAGAAACATTAAACCCAAAATGAACCCCATAAAGAGAAGCGATTTCCATCATAAGCTCTTGCTTAGTTCTGCAAGCGGTAAACAATTGTGAGAAATCAATCAATCCAGATCAGGAAAGGAGAAATGAGATTTGAGGGTTGAAGAAGAAGAAGCAAAAACATGTTTGTGGTGTTTGCAGTCTCGCAATTACAGTAAGAGAATAATTAAACACCAATAAAGAGCAACAAATGATTGATAACAAGAAGATTCTCTTACACAATATCAAGACCACCATTCCAATGTCTGTTTTATCGTTACCGTTCACTTCCACAGTGTTATTGACAACAAGATTCATGAACTGGTCAAAACCACAAGGAGTTCCAACAACCATTCGGTTAGCATTAAGCTTGACTGCATTCAAATACCAATAGATCAATTTGAAGGTACAGAACAAGGCGATAGTCTTATAAAGAAACTCCAACTAGACACCACTCTTGCTGAAAATGAAACAATACAAAAATATCTACTACACCAAACAAACATAGCCAGTTTGATTCACGGAATACAAAATCTCAACAATTAGCAGATTAAAAGCCCAAAGACACATTATCGTTCTCCTCTCTATCTTTCAGAGATATGTGAGGTAGTTGCAATCAAATGAAATCACAGAGAAGATTATAGGTTAAACAAAAACTTCTCTACATAGAAAAACATAGATGAAGATATCGAACTTACTTTGGAGTTTATTATCCATGTACTTGCATCAAATGAAACAAATATCAAACAACAAATTAGAAAACTCAGAAACGACGAAGATATGTAAACAGAACTCAAAACTCAAAACATCAAGAAAACAATGAGCTTACTTCTTGAGATCCGGAGGCTGTCCTGACCGACGAAGGCGCAGAAGCTATAACAAATAGACAAGGTTCTAAATATAAGAGGAAAATTGAAGTCGAGAATTGTTGTGAGGAAAATTATGGACGTTTATTATCGTAATCGAGAAGGTTAGGATTTGCTTCAGAAAACGGAATTGGTTTGAGTTTAGCATTTACCTTAACTTGGAGACTGGAGTCGCAAATTCGCCGTGAAGGAAGACGTTGGAGATTTCGAGATCGACACTAGAAATCGGAAAAGGGTCAAGAAGGTTTCCGTCAGTGAAGCCAATTAACCCAAGTGGAACTTTTAGGTCAAAGTAGAAGGGAAGAGAAGAGAAGAGGGAGCCGAAGATAGAAGAGGAGATCGAGGAGAAGAGGAGAGGGAGAGGGAGACGAAGAGATAAGATGAATTTTTTTTTTTTTGCAGTTCTTTGTGTGAATTTTTTTTTTGCCTAGGTTCTTCGTGAGAGTAGAAATAAAAATGGCAGCTTTAATTTATTTTTTTTACACTTAAGCGCACAATGAAACTTTTTTCTTCAAGTGTTGCCGCTTAGTCAGTTTTAGTCAAAATTTAAGTTCCCGCTTAGTGATTTTTAGGATTTGCATTTTTAAAATACTATCATATATAAACCCAGACCACAAATGTTTTTGAATAGCATTTATAAAAACCGAGTTATTGCTATCAATAAAGATTTTTCTTGTAGTTCGTTTATGTTGGTGTTGTTACTGATTGAACTGGACTTGATACCATTATAGGGTTTTTAGTCTTTTCGAGGTGTCATTGATCGTTGGGTCTGTCCAGAGCATGATTAGAATGTCTTCAAGTTTTTTGGAAAATCCGTGAGAGTGATGCGGTTCAATTTTAGTGTCGCAAATTCATTTTTTGCCATTTTAATTTTCATGATTTAAGGACTTTGATTTTGAAGATTTCTATTTTTCACTACTTTGTTTATGGAGGAGATATCTTTTCATTTATCTGTTTAAGGGGGTTATTGGTAGGTGGATTCTTAAAGATTTTAAAAATTTTTAGAATCCATTGTTATTGGTTCACTACAAGAAAACAGGACTGTTTCCGACGGATAGTTTGGTCGGAAATTGTTTCCGACAGATTTCCGACCAAACTGTCCATCGGTTTTAGGTGGTCGGAAATGAAAAATCGGTCGGAAACCGTCGGAAATTTCCGACGGATTTCCGACCGATATGGATCGTTGCAAATACCGTCGGAATTTTCCGACCGGCAATACCGTCGGAATTTTCCGACCGTCATGTCCGTCGGAAATTTCCGACCGTCGTGTCCGTCGGAAATTTCCGACCGTCGTGTCCGTCGGAATTTTCCGACCGTCAAGACCGTCGGAAATTTCAGACCGTTTTCCTACAGATTTGCTTTTTTTTTAAATTAAATTATTTATTATTTAATCTATTAATTATTTAAATTACGAAATAATTTATAAAAAAAGATAAAAATAAATTGAAAATGTAATTTAAAGTATTTAAAAGTATTTAGATGTATTTTAAACATAATAAAATGTAAATTAAAATAAAAAACTAAAACCGTCGTAAACATCTAAAACTGACAATCCGGGAATTTGCTCCTCATGAAAGCCTTCAAGGCTCTCTTTTGTTGCGGCGTTCTCAAGTTTCAATTCTTCAACTTCTTCGTCTTTCTTCTCAAGTGCTTCTTAGAGACCGGCTACTTCGTCATAGAGTACGGGATTGGTCGCGGAAGAAGAACTAGGTCCGAACCTAGAAGCTACATTGCCTAATCCAGGACGACAACCCTTGCGCAATGGGGTTTCCTACGGAAAATGAGATGCGTCAATATAGAAAATTAAGAAAAAAAAACAAAGTCGACATATAATTAAAACGTAACAATACCTGGAGGACCATATCGTTGACTTCGTCTCGGGACAACTCACACTGGTTCGAAGAAGAAGAACCATCCAAACCTTGAGAGAGAGTCATTTGCGTAAGCCGCTCTTCCTTTCTCTTCTCCACCTTCTCGATGATTTCAGCAATGTTCGGATAATCGATCTTCCCGTTTTTTTTGTTCGTGTGTGTCCGTTTCATCAAAGCAACTAAATCCGGAGCCACACTGCCAGATTCTTTAATCTACAAACGTTTTCATAAATATTTTTAATGTGAAAGATAACAAAAACTATTTATAGAAATTTCAAATACACTTACCATCTCGTCCTCCCGCGCTAAGAAACTCGTAGCTCCAGAGTTGTGAGTACCTCGAGGATTCTTCTTACGGTTCTCCGAGTTAATCTTTGCAAGCTTTTTCGTTGCCGGATCAGCCCAATACGGCTGCAATCTCAACCAAACATCCTCGTGCAAGTTACGCGGTTTCTCATCCCCGTTCTCCCATTTTTCCTTCCACTCGTTCATGTGTCCCGAGTAACTATCATGGGCCATCTTGTAGAACGCATCCCTAACTTGTCCCGTCAAATTAGGATGCCAATCATAATCTTGCTACATTATTAATAACAAAAATTATTAGTAACTATAAAATTCTTTTCAAGACAAAATTTTTTGTTAATTAAAGACATACCGTAAAAGTTCGGAACCACAACTCTTTCTCACTTTGAGGCATTGCGTTCCACGTCTTATAAGGATGTTTGAGGAGTGAACGTATCATCTTCAAAAATGATTTTGAGATCTTATTTTTCTTACCGAATCTAGAAACATGAAAACAATGTGTTAGTAAATAAATCAAAGTTAGTATTAATTTTATCATTCCCTACAAAATTTTAATAATTTACCAAGTCGAGTTGCCTCCACACATTGGGTCGAGTTTTGGAATCTTCTCTCAGCCCGGTTGAGTCAACAACTCTTCGATCGTAAGTTGTTGTTGGTTGGAGCTTTGACTGTCCGGAATATGAGATGGGCTCGGGGGGTTTGGGGCTGTGGGGTATGTGTTGTCGCTCATCGCACGATTCGGGAGGTTAACAATTCTATGGAAATCTCTCATCGACCTGCAAATTGACCCAAAAAAACTTCACTCCAAACATTTTGCAATGGCCGAGAGGTTTACAAAATAGCCAAGCGGGTTAATGAATCAAACTTTACCAACTTTCATAAACTATAAAAATTTCATACTCATCACTCGTTGCAAAACCCACGAACATTATGAAATCTAATCGAGAACCGTCAAATTCTTTAATTTACAAACAATTTCCACATAATTCACAATTTCATAATTTACAAGCATGCTCCAAAAAGACAAAGATTTCCTCATTTCTTCAATTTACCAAAATCTATTGCTCCTAATCTACCAAAATCTAACAAAAAATCACTTGTTCAATTTCCTCATTCATCAACTTGTTAAATTTTCCAAAAATTCACAATTTCATAAAATCTACCAAAATCTAACAAAAATCATTGCAAACACATACATGTTTTGTTGTAGAGGTGAAAACCGGCGGTGGAGATGGTCGGAAAAGCTGAATGGGCGGTGGAGGAGAACCAATGTCGCGGTGGAGAGGAGAAAAAAGGGGCCGGCGGTGGGTGGAGGAGGAAGAAGAGACGGCGATGGAGGAGAGAGAAAGACCGGCGGTGGAGGAGATACGGCGGACGAGCGGTGGAGGAGATGCGGCGACCGGATTGGGAGAAGGAAGCAAAACTCGAGAGGCGGAGAGAAAGAGGAAAGAAAAGAGATCTAGATATTTATTTACTTTTTCCGACGGATTTCCGACGGATTTAATGTTTCCGTCGGAAATCGTATAAATTTCCGACGGATGGAGCGGTCGGAATTTTAAGATCGATCAATCATCAGCAGATCGATCGGTCCCTCTTTTGTGGATCGATCTAATTGTTTACGTTGGTTTTTGTTTATGGGGATCGATCGATCCCGGTGGAGATCGACCGATCGATCTTATAACTTTTCCGACGGATATTTCGGTCGGAAATATTACCGTCGGAAATCCGTTGGAAATTCGGGAGAAAATAAATGTTTTCAAAAATTAAAATCCACATTTTTTACACAATTTTTTTAAGCAAATTTTATTCCACACATTGAAAATTAAAATCCACAAAATTAAATATTTTATTTAAAAAATTTAAAATTCACCTTAGAAATTTTAAATTAAAATATATTACAAACACAAATTAATTTTTTTTAAAAAACACAAATATAGTTATAGTCCGTTTGAATCCGATAAATAATCTGAAGGTGCTGAGTCCGACTCTTCGTCAAACTCCCCAATCTCTTCCTGTGAATCCTCAAATATAGCATCATCTGCGTCCGTTGTGAAATCGACGACAAGGTCAACCTCAAGCGAATGATCAATCGAGCCAATATATCCGGCGGTGCTCTGTTGCAAAGGTTCGGTATCTACTACCCCATCTACCCTTCCTCTTGGGTTAATTGATGTCACTGTAATCCATGGATCTTGTTTGTTTCGTACTCGAGGGTATGGAATATATGAAACTTGGTTTGCTTGTGAAGCAAGGATGAATGGATCGTATTTTTGAAGTCTCTTCCTCGAATGTACAGATGTAACACCAAACTCGTCTTCTCGAACACCGGTAAAAGGATCATACCAATCACAGTAGAAGACAATGCACCTCAAATCGAGTAAGCCGGGATAATGAACCTCCAATATTTCACGCAAGACACCATAGTATACAAGATCACCGGAATGTGAAGAAATTCCAGAATTAGAAGTGGACCTTGTGTTCATTTCCCTATGGATCTTAAAAGCGTATCCGCGGGTGCAGTACATCGGATATGACATAGCAACAGATGTTAGGCAGTTCGACAGCTCCTCTAACCACGTTGGAAATTGATGGCCATTTGATTTTCAATGCGAGATCTACACGAGACAACAGTTTTATCCATTAGTACACGGGCATTTAAATATTTTACATAAATTAGTCGTCATCAAATTTTTCACTTACGTAGAATGGTAACCACCGGTCAAATTCAGAACTTTTTAGCACATTCAATTCATCTTCTGTGTAAAGTGGATTTTCCTGGCGTAATTGGTCCATGTAAATGCTGAAAAAAGCATATCATCATTATTTTTTTATTATCATAAAAAGAAAGTTGTGAATTATTTATTTTGTTATTAAAAATACCTCTCGTATGATATGACTTCTTCGCAATTTGTGAGAATGTACATATGCAAGTGTTTTTGCTCCTCGGATGAAAGCCTCCTTGATTTTGCTTTCCCACTTAGTCGGCCGACTTGTGCAAACATATGTGGGACATAAGCTGGATAAATGGGTTTTTCTCCTCTGTCATCGTAACGCCCTGGTTTTCGACTCTTTGTTTGGACTTTTGAAGGGAAGTAGTTTACCGCAAAGTTAGATGTTTCCTGATTGATGCTTTGAGCAACAATTGAACCCTCACTTTGCTTAAATTTTTGACTTTTTTCTTCAGATGGAACATATAACGCTCGAACGGATACATCTACCGATATTGAACAGGGCCACCAAGAGCTACTTCTCGAGGAAGATGAATCGGAAGATGTTCCATAACATCAAAGAAAGACGGCGGAAATATCTTCTCTAGATTGCAGAGGATCATTGGTATCTTATCCTCCAAATTGCGTATCCCGTCCACTGTAACGGATCTTGTGCATAAATCTCAGAAAAAACACCTACCGCTGCATAGATCAAATATAATTTTTTGATATACAGTAGATATATATATGTGATAATGTAAATTGATTTAAATACCCAAAATTTACCTGCAATTGCTCGATGGACGTTTTTTGGTAGGAGGTCTTCAAAGGCAAATAGAAGGAGGCGTTGCATGATAACATGACAGTCATGACTCTTCAGTCCAAAAAAATTTCTTTCCCCCATATCAACACAATTACGAAGATTATACGCATATCCATCTGGGAATTTAACATGATGCGTAATCCACTCAAAGAACTCTTTCTTTCCTAAACCATCCAACCTGAAGACCGGGATAGGACCTTTTCCATTCTCCATGACATGTAGTTCCTTCCGAGAACATATACCGGGCAAATCCAATCTAGACTTCAAATTATCTTTTGTTTTCCCTTGCACATTAAGCACTGTATTGATGATGTTATCGAAAAAGTTCTTCTCAATGTGCATGACATCAAGATTGTGCCGCAAGAGATGATCTTTCCAATATGGTAAATCCCAAAAAAATACTCTTCTTATGCCAATTATGTTGTTGCCCATAACCGTCAACATGATCATGCCCATTACCACCACAGTAAGCCGTAGTCATAACACCAAAATCACGAAACTGAGTCATAATATAATCACCATTTAACTCGGGGGGTGGACGATCGTGAAGCACTTTTTTTTTCTTTGTAAACAACGTGGTGCTCCGCCGGTACGGATGATCAACTGGTAAAAAACATCTATGACAATCAAACTAACACGCCTTTTTGCCATGCTTTAATTGGACTGCATTAGTGTTATCTTGACAGTACGGGCATGACAACTTTCCGTGAGTTGTCCATCCAGATAACATTCCATATGCTGGGAAATCGCTTATGGTCCACATAAGCATAGCTTGCATCGTGAAGTCCTTATGGCATGAAATATCATATGTTCGAACACCATGGTCCCATAACTCTTGCAATTCATGAATCAATGGTTGCAAGAAGACATCAAGCGAACGCTTCGGATGGTCTGGACCGGGAACAACGATAGTGAGGAATAGAAACTCTCGCTTCATGCACAAAGTTGGAGGCAAATTGTAAGGTGTGACAATGACTGGCCACAATGAATATTTCTTCCCTTGCTTCCCAAAAGGATTGAACCCTTCCGTAGATAACCCAAGGTATACATTTTGTGGCTCTTCTGCAAAACTAGGATACAATGATTGGAAATGTTTCCATGCACCTGCGTCTGAGGGATGCGCAATTTCTCCATTAAAGGTATGCTCTGCATGCCATCTCATAGGACCGGCTGTATGCTCTGATTTATATAATCTCTTTAACCGCTCGGCTAACGGCAAATACCACATCCTCTTAAACGGTACTCGACCTCTACCACTTGTGTCTTGAAACTGCGGTTGGCGACAAAACCAACATTTCAAGCGGTCGCCATCCTCTCTCCAATATATCATACAGTTGTTGATGCACACATCTATCATTTCATACGACAAACTAAGCCCGGATACAAGTCTTTGTATCTCGTAGTATGAACCCGGGTGAAGATTATCTTCGGGCAGAATATCTTTCACATAATCAGCTATCGCATCCATACAATCCTCTAACAAATTCCAATCGGTCTTTATACTCATCATTCTGTATGCAGAGTATAAAGATGAAAGACCCTCTTTGCAACCAGCATATAACGGATCAGTTGATGCATCTACCATATCAAAGTACCTTTGGGCATCTAAAGTTTGTCCTTCTGATCCGTCCTGAAAGAACGATGGTATATTCTCCCGATAGGCTTCGTTAACCATTTCTTCCATACCTACATTTTCATCTACTTCCGGTATTGGTTCCTCTATCCTATCCGCACTAGTACTAGCATAATTCCCCATTGAACCATCTTCACCATGCAAATACCATATCTTATACCCCAGCATAAATTCGTCTCTATAAAGGTGTTGTAATACAAAACGCCCAAATTTCTTTTTACAATTCCGACATTGAGAACAAGGGCACGACATTTTACCTTGATCTTCTATGGTTTGCGGTTGGTTTAATGCAAGATTCATCAATTGTTGAACTCCATCGACAAACTCATCCGTAAGTAAACCCGTCTCTGGATCATGAGAAGGTCTATCCATCCACGCTTGAAAATATTGATCTCTGTTTGAAAGAGCCATTTTTAAGTTTTGTTCTTCCAATTTTCGTGAATGAATGTGTACTCTGTTTAAAAAAGCATTCTGGGAAATTTCCGACGGATTTCCCAACGAAATTCGGTCGGAAATTCAAAATTTAAAACGGTTAAAAATGGCTCCAATTTTTTCCTACCGATTTCCGACCGCGTGAATTTTCGACCGTTTTCCGACCGAATTTTCCAACGGATTTCCTACCGATTGCTTTTTCCACGGATTTCCGACCGATCTTGCAACCGTATTGCGACGGGAATTTTTCCGTCGGAATTTCCAACCGATTTTGGACCGAAATTTTCCGGTCGGAAATCCGTCGGAGTGATTGTTGTCCGTCGGAAATTCGGTCAGAAATAGGCCTGTTTTCTTGTAGTGGTTTATGGATTATAACATTCTTAATGAAATCTTTTGTTATTGGTTTGATGACTTTTAAATTTCATTCAAAATCCATTGTTATTCAAAAAAATTAGTTTTTATTGATTTTTAAAGGGAAATTTGCTAAATTGACTCAGTTTGAATTTGGGAATGTCCAATAACCTTTGCCTTTTTAACCAACTTTTTTCTATATTACCCTTTAATTAATATTGAAAAATACAGAAAAATAGTTTTATAATTTTATAAAATCAGGAAAATAGAAAAGTGTAATGTACAAGGCATATAGATTCATGTTTATATTTTTTTTCAAAAAAACTATGACAAAAAATTATTTATTTTTCCTTCTACCATGGTCGAATCTACTACTCACTCCGTTTCAATATGTATGATGTTTTATAAAAAAAAATGTTTCAAAATATATGATATTTTCAATTTTCAATGCAGTTTTTAAGAACTAATGATGATGAATTGTAAATTTCAAGACACATTAATTGATTTTATTGAACTACTATTGGCTTAAATTTATTGAAAATTGTTTAATGCTAAAAACAATGTATTAATAGATCAAAATTAATATGTTTTCTTAATATGTGTAAAATTTCTAAAACATCATACATATTGAAACGAAGGGAGTAGTAGATTAGGTGTTCTACGAATTTGGGTCATTCTAAGAGTGGTAGAAGGAAGTATTCCACTAATTACACAAGTTCTACATATCACATATTGCACATTCCACCATTTTGCTTCAGTACTACCAGTTGCAGAATGCATATTCTACCCCTTCTATCCACTTCTTTCTCATCTTCTACTAAATTGTAGAAAGTCTACTCTACCAAAGGTAGTTTAAATCCCCTAAATCTATGACCATTAGTTATTTACTTTCCAAAAAATGTTTTATTCGATATTTACTTTAGAAAGCAAATCATGATTCTTTATCGTAAAAACCTAAGCGACGCAAAGCTAAGAAAAGAACAGAACGCAACATGATTTCCTAGAGGAGACTGGGATGTTACAAGAACCCTATTTCTTTGGTGATATAGGTAGGTAGCCAAATCAATTCTCTTAACCCTCTCCGCATGCACCACATATTTTCAGAAACTGGGATGTTACAAGAACCCTATTTCTTTTTGTTTTCTTCTGCTTTCAGTTCAACTTCCTCCATTTCGTTAAAAAAGAACCCTATTTCTTCCTATCACGCTGACGTTACACTTCCTAACTTGTGCTCTTAACCATAGACGTTACTTATTTCCAGTAGAATCTACTAAGTCTGAGCTAATTTCGCTTACATCATCGATGTGACGGGTGTTCATAGGACTTAACTCTTCGTTTATACCTGACAAATGTATCCAAAGTGAAAAGTAATGGTACTCCTTTCTCTTATTTTAAGATTAAATATAAGCAGAAAAGATGAAATGATTTTCTTTGAGTAAAGGACTAGGAACATTTCCAGTGAGTCACCTCCAAATAAATGATCACACAAAGATTGGAAGCGAGGTTAAGAAAATTTTCCATGATACCATTATTCGCTTACACCTTTGATATCTAGCTCAGAAACAACAGAGTTCCCTTGAAAGGACTAGGAAGGCGATCAATCTCACGAAAACGTCTCCTCACAAGGAACAGAAAAGTGAGAAACCTTCTCATCATTCACAACTAACAAACTCCCAAAGCACATAAGTACACCAAGCGCACTCTGTCCACACGCGTCCAATTGTGACATTCCAGCAAATATTTCTTCTTTATCGACACTAAGCAAATAGCCCTCCTACTCTTTAGCAACCTACTCTAGAAACCGTCATCATCTATCCATTCCTCAAAGTTCAAGTTGTCCGGATTCACGTAATTGAGCCCAGTGACAGCGTAAAACTCTTGAAGAGAAAACCGAAGAGGCCTCCTAGCAAACACAAACCATAGCTCATGCAATTTCGTAGTATCCAGCTGCTTACACATGAAGCTGTGTATCAATTTTCCTGAGTATCCAAGAGACTGCTCATGGATTGCCAAAATATGCGCAAACACCGGATCTTGCTTCACTTCCTCATACTCATTAGGCAGTCGATCTTTCAATTTCTTCATAAGAGACTTTTTGCAGCTGTTGTTGATCTTCACAACTTCGGGTTCTTCATTTTCCCTATCTCTTTTGCAAATCCAAAGCCATACCTACAAAGAATCAAGAGCAATTTCAAACAAGAAAATATCAGAACTTGGAACATTTGTAGACTACCATAACTCTGAAGAGAATTGTATGAAGTCATAACAGCGGAAAGATTAAAATAAAATAAAAATCTCAAACAATGTCAGTCACATCTTGATGTGCAAGTTTATGATGGGATACCTTCAGAGGCTCTTTCTTTGTCAATGAAATGACTGTAGATGGGAGGGACAAGATGAGTGGAATAGAGAACCTGAAATGATTGCGGACCATAGAACATATTATTCCCATAGAATGATAAGGTTTTAGTGAGAGCATAATAAATGAGCACGCAGTTGTAATTTCACAAGTATTTGAACTTTAAAACTTCTACTTTTCTCTACAAATATCATTCCTGCAGCAATCATTTTGTTAAAAAAATTCTAATATGCATGACCACAAGACCTTCACAACATTTTGACAACGTAAAGAGGAACAATTTTACTTCTATCAAAAGAAACTGTTGATGCGGAAGAACAGAAGTAACAGTAAGTCCTAGTAAATATATGTCCTTCACTTAATTCAATTCAAAGGTTACTGAAATCTCGTCGAAGATGAGTACTAAAATAAACTGAAGAGAAATTATATAAAGACTAAAGAGCGCATGAAAGCAGCATTGCTTGTTGTCTTCCAAACAAGCTAGTGCATATATTTGGTTGAAGAAGTCCTTGGCATCACCAGGAATTACAACACCAAGAAAGAATTTGGCCAAATCAATTATCTTATCACCTGGAAACTGCATATGAGAGAATGGGAAAATGAAGATGAATTACCAACACATCAGGCAGGTTACAGGATAAGATAATTATGGTTATTACATCACATGACCAAGTAATATCAACCGTAACAGGTTGCATTAGAAGATGAATGATATAGAGACGATAGAATTTCATGAAAAGAGTAAATCCCTATAATGCTCTACTCTGTTTCTCCAAAATTTCTCAACTCTTCGGTCAATAAATTCCCTTCTTAACTATGTTACGCAAACTAAATGTATCAATTCAGGCTATTCGAAAATAGGATTCATGAGCAAATAACTATGTCCCAAGAGACAATCGAAAGGAATGGATTGCAAACCTGCTGAGAAATCGATTCGTCAGCGACCTTGTAATCCTTGTAGAGAACAGAGAGGCCAATAAAAGACACAGACGCAGCTTCGCCCACTCCGGCTAGTCTTCTTCGCTAGAAAAGTATCAACACTAAGTCGACCGAGAGAAAAAGAGATAGGCGGAGATCGACGATGTCGTGAGATAGATAGAGAGAGATCGTCGGAGATCGACGATGTCATGAGACACAGAGAGAGAGATCGTCGAAGATCGACGATGTCGTGAGACAGAGAGAGAGAGAGGCGGAGATCGTCGTGAGAGAGAGAAGCGGAGAAGACAAAGTTTCCTTTATTTCTTCTGATATTTTTTTTTTGATATTTAGGGTGTGATTGGTTCAGCTGTAGCTGTAGATTTGTTGCTCTAGAATTTAGTCTATAGATTTTTCTGCTGTAGCTTTAGATTTTTTATGCTGTGAGAAAATCTTACAGCCTTTAAAGCCATAAAATAGTTTCTTTAAAAAAAAAAATATGAACAAAAAAAAAAGGCTGTAGAGGCTGTAATTTTAATATGGGATCCATTAAAATACTTAAAGTTTGATTGGTAAGCAAATGTTGTAAAAAAAACTTAAAGAAGCTGTAAATATTTTTAAAGCCCAACCAATCACACCCTTAGTTTATTTTATTTTATTTTTTATGTTAAAACAAGGAAACAAATAAAAACTGAATATTCAGTTTTTTAAAACAATTACGAAAATATTTCACAAATTTCATTTTTATAAATATTGAAGGTTAAAATTGGGTTATGAAAATATCAAAGGTTATTGAGACAAAATGATATGTGTAAAGGTTATTAGGACATTTCAAATTTCAAACGGAGTTAATTTAGCAAATTTTCCTTTTATTTTTATAAATTTATTAGAATTTAGGATTATTGGTTGATGAATTTCTTATAATTTTACTCATTAAACAAGATTTTAAGAATATTTTGGAAAACTATTGTATTCTTAAAATTTTTATAACTAAATTTTTTAAATACACAAAACTCTCTAAAAATTTAATAGAATCTATTGAAATCAATCAAATCCAACTCCCAATAAGCCCCCTGATGTATTTGCAAATTATGGTTTTGTAATATATATCATATGACAAAAAAGGTTTAAAAAAAAACTAATAAATGCAAAGGATCAATCAAGGTCTAAAAATCTATCGAACTCCAGAAATATCTCTAGATCGTTGATTGGACCGACGCAAAATCATTTCAGTAGATTTTGTGTTTTAGATTTTAGTCAAAATCGAATATTTGGGAGAAAATGGAAAAAAAAGAAACCTACTTTGAAACGACACTTACATCTTCACCACCAATTTCAGTGGCTGTTGATACATTTGACCCTACCTTTCTCTGTTTTCAATTCTCGTTTGGCCTTCATTTTTCCTATTGTTTTTATAAATAACAACTTGGAATTGATCACAAATTACCAAATATACACTTACTTCCATGGACGAGAAGACATGAATGAACTCGAACATTCTAACAAAACGAAGGAAACATCACTACTGAAGTTTTTTGTCTACTCAAGTTTATCATTTTGGGTCCCTAGACTCGGACCCTAAGTTAGATTTTACTGCCTCATTATTTTTTTGTCCTTAGAATTTAATTATTCATGAAACAAACATTTTCATGAGCATTTGAAAACTAGTAATTGTTATTCTTGACACGATAGATGTGTGTTTTGATCATTCTACAAGATTTTAATTTTAATCAATAGATGATTTAATTTTTTTACCACCTGACTAATTTTTCAGAATGAGTTTAGTCGTGGAATAGTACATTCCAGGTTTTTAAATGATAGAAAAGAAAAATCAAACTCATGTTGAAAAAACTTACCCTTTCCCAAATATTTTCACCATTAGATGATTAACTTGGTCAAATAAGTTTCAATAAATTATGTCTTTTGAATAAAAATCAACGTAAAAAAATTAAAAAAAAAAAAATGTATGGGTGAATATATGTGTTTTGAAAACATATACAAATTTGATTTCATTTGTATCATCATCATCAGTTCGTTAAGAGAAAAAAAAAAGCAAAAAATCTCATTTATGATTTTGTTATTATTTTGGGGCAATCACAATCGAAGGAGAAGAGAGAAATCAAAGTTAACGGGAGAGAGAGCGAGTACATAAACAAACTTACTCTCAGCATCTGAAATTTTATTTTCACTCTCCATCCATCATTTTTCTCTGCTGCTCTCTCCTCCAAATTCTCTCAGCTTCACATTGATGGTCGTATTAAGAGAAACCAAGAGATAGATTCATAAAAAATCTCCCTTTGTCCTTTTGCTTGATCAAATTTGTTCTGGGTTTGGCGAAAGATGCGAACTTTGAAAGTGGGATTAATCATAATCTTTCAAAGATAAGCGATAAGAAAAGAAAAACATGAGGATTTTGTGCGATGCGTGTGAAAGCTCCGCCGCTATTGTCTTCTGCGCCGCCGACGAAGCTGCACTCTGCTGCTCCTGCGACGAAAAAGTAATTAACCAACTTAACTTTCTCTCAAAACATTTAAAGATTTTCTCAGGTTTATTAAAAGTTGTATTCTTCCAACCAAACCGGATTCTGAATCAACAAAGGATTGATATGATGTTCTTTGGTTCGAGTGACTTTGTCCTGTCTTCACAAGTTTGCACTTTGCATCTAGCATTATCACTAGTGACACTCAATTACAGAGCTATAAGAGATAGGTTTTGATCTGCAATGGGTTTGATTGTGGTCAATAAGATATCAATTATCTTTTAAGAGAGAAAAATTAAACATTCTCTTGTTTGTTTGTCTTGAGGTTCATATGTGCAACAAGCTGGCTAGTAGACATGTACGTGTAGGCTTGGCTGATCCTACCAATGCACCAAGCTGTGACATATGCGAAAATGCGCCAGGTATGATGTTTCAATTCTCTCTTTGTTTTCAGTGTATAGTAAAAGGGATGTTTTCAGGTTTTTTGAGATGTTGTTTTTCATCGGTGAGCAGCTTTCTTTTACTGTGAGATAGATGGTACTTCCCTTTGTCTACAATGTGACATGGTAGTACATGTTGGCGGCAAGAGAACACACAAGCGGTTTCTACTGCTCAGACAGAGAATTGAGGTTTGTAGCATCAAAACTCTCTTCTCAAATTACGGATCTTGTAGCATTCTTGATTTGCGTGATCTCTGTCTTGTAGTTTCCAGGCGATAAGCCTAATCACGCTGATGAATTGGGATTACGGTGTAAGGAGGCAAACCGTCAAAAGGTTTCTTCGGCTAACGGTGAAGAATCAAATGGGAATTGTGATCATAATATGATTGATCTCAACTCCAACCCTCAAAGAGGATCGAATCACCAAGTATGTGTTACTAAATGAAACAATATCTTGGCTCGATTTTTCTTCCGTGTCTCTAAAC
The DNA here is from genome assembly GCA_964056655.1 of Arabis hirsuta. NCBI lineage: Eukaryota > Viridiplantae > Streptophyta > Magnoliopsida > Brassicales > Brassicaceae > Arabis > Arabis hirsuta. The sequence goes on from OZ053313.1 coordinate 11,720,415, forward strand.
TGTTTTTCTTTGTTTTTCAAGGAGCAGGGTATCGATGTAAATAGCGCAAACCATCACGAGCCTGCAGGCGTTGTACCCGTTGGACAGTTTAAAAGAGAGACTGAAAAGTGATCACAGATACACTAGATCAAGTAAGAACCTTGTAGGCATGTATGAACACTATCTTTACAGGCTACATTTCTTGTGCATTCTCTTTTAGTTACAAACCAAAATATAGCTTAAATGCCTCAGAGAAGAAACGATAAGAAAAGATCTGAAACAAGTAAGTATTTTATGGGCTTCTTCTCCTTCTCTAACAAAGAATCTTGTTAAAGCCTTCTTGGCTCGGGTTATGAGCCATTGCTATGATCTTCTTCTTCTTCTCTATGCCTATACATTAACTTTGAGCTCACTCGGGATAAGCTGTATGCGATTCATGTGACCTTGGACTGCGATCTTCCATTACTCAATTCAAAGAAATCCCACCATATGCTCTTTTGTTGTTTCTTGCTTAATTTTTTCTTGGATACAAAACTAGAGTCTTTGCATCATGTACTTAATACTTGGTCTTTTCTAATTTTATCTTGTATGACGAAGAGAAACGTTGTTATCATTATAGTAGTTTCATAACTAGTAAAGCAAGAGTTTGATACTGCGTTTTGTAAGAGTGATTAAAACAGACGTAATAACTCAATTATTAGTAGTAAGGTGGAGAGGTACAAAGATGTAGTAACAAAACGACCATATTAACCAAGACGATGAAACAAAACTAGTCACATGACAAAACACAACCAATTCACTTTTATATCCCTTATAAGAACACAGGAGTATAATAACTCAAAGACCAGAATCAAGCTCAAGTTTTTGAGTTTTGATCTATGGAACGGACCATTAATACAAATAGCTTAATAGGTGTAGCCTTTTACAAACATACCCTCCTTAGCCTCCTCGGACTCGCCTTCTCCTGTGTATTTCCCAAGCTGAGCCAGCGAATTGGCTTTGGCTCTGGTCAAGAGTGTGTCCTGAGCCGCCTTCACATTCTCTTCTCTGCCTCCCCATGTCTTCAAGCAAGTGTTCTGCAAGGCACGTGCGTAGGAGAAGGACACATGCCATGGGTTCGGTCCCTGGTTCATTGCGTTCAGGTTCAAGGTTGCCTCCAGCTCGGACTGTCCACCAGACAGGAACTGCATACATACATAGATCAAATCATTGATCCAAATATCAACATAGTTTCTTCAGTTTTGCCAAAAAATTACAGTGAAAGAGAAAACTTGCCATGATTCCGGGAACAGCGGGAGGGACTCTGTTGCGAAGGAGCTTGAGAGTGTAGGAAGCAACTTGCTCGGGAGTAGCTCTGTCTTTGGACTCAGCTCCGGGAGTGACCATACTTGGCTTCAGGAGAATACCTGTCACCAAAATTAAATCCGCAAAGTTGTAAGTTTTTTAAGAAATGTAAAACAAAAAAAAATGTTCTCATTTAAAACAAAACGATCAAAGTCTAAAGTAAGCATTGTCATCATTAAGAATACCTTCGAACATGACGTTGTTCTGGGCGAGGTAGAAGAAGACCTCAGACCAGACCTTCTCTGCGACTTCGTATGTCCTGTCAATGCCGTGTTCTCCGTCCAACAGAATCTCTGGCTCCACAATCGGTACCAGACCGCTGTCCTGCAGAACGCAGAACGCAGAACAGAAAACGCATAAGTATATACAACAACAATGTAGAATGAGAAACAGCTGTGTAAGTGTAAGCGGTTTTCGGAATATATGGTACCTGAGAAATAGCGGCGTAGCGGGCAAGTCCCCAAGCAGCTTCTTTAACAGCCAAAGCAGAGGGTCCATTTGGAATGCTCACAACGGTACGCCTAAAATTACAAGGTGCTCAATCAAAACACAATTCATTTGACAGAATTTATATATGTAAATTTCGATTATAACCAATTCAATATATTGATTCTGCAATCAGAATACTATCGTACCATTTGGCGAAACGAGCACCTTGTTGGTAGTACGCCGCAGTACGAGAGGCTAAACCGTCAAGTCCTTGGCACCATGACTCGTCGTTAGATCCAGCTAGTGGCACCAAACCCTGTTTATATTCAAAACCATTTCCCCAAGTTATCATCACACACTCTCGTTTTACATATACTTTGGACAAATTGAACCGAACCGTAATTAAATCAAACTTAAATAAAAAAACTAAACCGAATTTTGTTTGTAAAACGAACAACCAAACCGAAACAAATGGGATTCCAACTCGGTTATGAACTTAGGATTATGCACAAAAGAAAGTGAAAAAAAAATCGAATTTTTTAAACGGGACCGAAGCTAAACCGATCCATACCAAAACGAACCTACATATCCCAATTCGATACATTACCCTCCACAATGAACCGAACCTGAACCGAAATGCGTAAAACCTAGAACCCTTTTAAAGATGTACCTTGTCGACTTTGATTCCAGGGACGATGTTCTGCTCGACAAGAACATCGACCATTTTCTTGCCGTCGACGGTTGATTGGTAGAGAGTTTCCTCGAACAGGATTGCACCGGAGATGTATTGTCCCAATCCTGGAGCCGACACAAGCAGCGTCCGGTAAGCCTGACGGTTAACCTCCGTGTTCTCTAGCCCAATTGACGCCAAACGCTTTCCACAAGTCGCGTTTGACTCGTCCATCGCCAAAATCCCGCGTCCCGGAGACGCGACTGTTTTCTGCCAAACTCAATCATTTTTAGCTAATTGAATCGAATCGAAAGTAAAATGTTTTAAACACTAGAGAATATTTTGATATAATTACAGCTGTTTTGACGAGCTCATCGGCGTAAGCAGAGGCGGCGCGAACGGTGAGAGCGGAAGGTGACACGTGGCTGCGAACAGCTACGACGGAGGAAGGTTGACGGAGGAGAAGAGGCTGTCCCTTAACCCAGTCAGATTTCACCGGTGAGGACTTGAGCAGAGCAGCAGAGCTTGCCGCCATTGTTGCTATCTTCTTCGTATACTCGAGAGAGAGAGCTTGTAACGCCTCTAACCACACTACTAAGACAATCGTGCGTTTCGGTAGTTTGATATATAGAGAGACGGACAGAACACAAAGATGGGGAAATTGAGGTTCTCGTGAGCCGGCTGATCATGATTTGCCACGTGGACGATAATATTTCGAATGTTGCAAATGTTATTGATGATCATTTTGTTTAGATTTTAAGATTTACTACATTAAATTTTCCATTCATTTATCCAATAACCACAAAAAAATAACATAATTACAAAAATAATCAAAAACCCTAAACTGGAAGGTTGTGTGCCACACAGTATTTTTTGTTACTTTTTCAATTATGTTTTTTTTTTTTTGTGGTTATTGACTTATCGGGTAAATTAACCCTTAATTTTTTGGGGTTGAATTTTATAGTTTAGGACTTACTACAAATATCACATAAACATATATGTTACGCCAAAAAATGATTTTCATGATATTTTTTGTAATTAAGTATTACTAGCTCATAAATCATTAAATTGGTTTATTTATTTATTTTGCTATGTTGTGAATTTAGTGCGTCAATAGCATCTTTTTGTTAAACAGCTAAATTGTATATATCAAAATAAAATTTTATGTTTCCGGCAACATAAATTATTCTATCATTCTGATATATTTTTGTGAAACCGTTCAAAAATCTTAAACTCAATTATTTTATATGTTTCTTAGCATAACTGAGACTTGGGATCCACATGTTCACTTATAAATCTACAAATTCAAGCAAAATTCACACAATGATGAAATGAACCTAAATAAAAATTACATTCAAAGAGAGAGTTTGTGAGGTGGTGATGAGTTGTGAGTGATTTTTTTAAGGCTGAGGTTTATGTTTGGAGATTTTCCATCAGATAAAGTGAAGTCTACATCAACGGTTCATAGTCTGCCATGCCAACTTCCACGTGGTGAAAATTGGGAGCAATTCACTTGTGGACTCGTAACCCTTGGGCCTAGACCAGGCAATAACTGATATGGGCTCAATAAAAAGCCCAAACTTGATTTCTTGGATTTCTCGTGATCAAAATTTTATAACATCATTTCTCTCAACACCAAACCTCTAACACCAAAAAAATTCTTATATAACCCTCTAACCTTTAATAAAATAATAAATTACCAAAGTACCCTAAACTAATAATTAAAAGAAAAAATGAAAAAGAAAAAGAATGGATCGGAATCTTGTTTTCCTCTTCTTCCTCGCGACATCTCAATTTCCTCACCATCACCATTGATCCGAATCCAAAGTACATTTGTTCAATTGAAGCCCAATCGGATCTTCTTCTTTTTCCCGTGGTCCGCGACATCACCATTGATCCAAATCTGAAGCACATTTGTTCAATTGAAGCCCAATCCACCATTGAAGCACATTTGCTTCAATTGAGGTGCGATCTACTATGTTATAGCTTTAAATTCAGTAGCTCGGATAGTAATGCAAGTTGGAGAATCCACAAGTTGGAAGATATCCAACTGGATTTGGGATTATCTCCCATTATCTTGGATCGTAGAGGATTAGTGAATCTCGGACCTGAATTGAAAAATGTAGACTTATAACAACTGGGTACTACTGCGTTTAGGAAACACTAGATAAAACTGGGTACTAGTGATAACTGGGTACTACTCGTTTAGAAAACACTAGGTAGAACTGGATACTACTGATAATAGGGAACACTGAGTACAACTGTATACTATTGATAATAGGAACACTGAGTACAATTGGGTACTACTACGTTTATGAAACACTAGGTAAAACTTGGTACTAATGATAATAGGGAACACTGAGTACAAATGGGTACTACGGATAATAGGAACACTGAGTACAATTGGGTACTACTACATTTATGAAACACTAGGTAGAACTGGGAACACTGAGTACAACTGGGTACTACTGATAATAGGAACACTGAGTACAACTGATATGACTGATTTAGTTGTTTTTTTGTTTTTATATCAGGAGATAATGAGCACATTTGATTATGGAGGACATTATGTAAAGAACGGAGAAGGGTATGAATGGATTTCAGCAGAAGATCGCATGTACCCAATATTGTTCAATAGTTTATATGCGGAGGAGATTAGTTATTCGATGTTATTGAAAAGTGTATGCAAGAAGGTTGGGATAGATTCAGCTACGACATAACTGAAATTGAGTTTCATACCATTGGACACGAGACCTTTGAGAAAATCATATATCATCGATGATGATGACGTTTATGTTTATTTAACGTCGATGGATGCAAATAAATGTAAAAGTGTATCGCATGTGGAGAAGGGTCTAGTTTCAAGAAGGAATCAGTTGGAAAAGGGAAAGGGTCTAGTTTCAGGTAGAGAGGAAGGTAGTTCAGTTGGTTTGAATTACGAGGAAGGGGTTCCTAGAGATTGTGGCAATGCTAGTGTTCTTACTCTTTATGAAACACCATTGGAAGAACAGTATGAGCTAGTGGATAATGATGGTCGTGGTGAGTTTGAAAATATATCTTCAAGTAATGATGAAGATAACGGAATGGATTACTCTTCGGATAGGAGGATAACAATATGGAGCATGAATATATTCCAAGTGAAGATGAAGGAAGGGATCAGTTTGGTCAGAGATGGAAAGTATGGATTTGAAAGTTGGTCAAAAGTTCAATAATAAGAAGGAAGTGAAAGCTTTTTTTGAGAGAGGTGCACATAAAAGTTGTTTTGCCTTCTCAACAACCAAGAGTGAGAGAGATAGATATGTGTTGAAATATCGTCAATATAGACAAGGGTGTGAATGGTATTTACGAACTACAAAGGTGAAGAATTCAGAGTGCTTTCATGTACAAGTATACAACAACTCGCACACATGCTCTCGGGCTAGTTCTAGTACAAGCAGCGAGAATAGAAACGGAGCCACATTGGGATTAGTTGCTGGTCTTTTGAGAGAAGACTATCCAGGTATAATGAAGACTCCAAGTGCTAAACATCTCATGGGTTTGGTTCAAAGAAAATATGGTGTCCCACCGTCATATACTACCTGTTGGAGGGGAAAGAATGAAGCTGCTAACGAGTTGCGTGGTGATCCAGAAGAAGAATACAAGCAGTTGTACTCTTATTTGTATATGCTAGAGCAAGTAAATCTTGGAACAAAAACAGAGGTGGAGTTGGATAAGGAAGGAAGGTTCAAGTATGTATTCATCGCACTAGGAGCTTGTATTGAAGGGTTTGAATCGATGAGGAAAGTTCTTATTGTGGATTCCACTTTTCTGAAGACTTCTTACGGTGGTGTGCTAATGATTGCTACAGCTCAGGATAACCGTCACACCTATCCGATTGTATTTGCTGTAACGGATGGTGAAAATAATGCAAGTTGGAACTAATTTTTTGAAACTCTGAAAACTGTTATTAAGGATCAGAGCTAGTTTTTGTGAGTGACAGAAACGCAAGCCTTATAAAGGCGGTGCGTAAGGTGTACCCCGAGTCTACATGGGTACTGTATCTTTCATTTGTCCCAAAATATAAGGCTAAAAGTTTCGAACATCAAAGAAGTGGTTGCGCAGATGTTCAGGGATATTGCTCAGATTTATTCAGGGCATGATTTCGTAAGAAGGTATGAGGATTTTAGAAGACGATATCCTAGAGTAGCAGCATATCTAGATAAAAGTGTTGAGGTGTCAAAATGGGCGAGGTGCTATTTTCCCCGAGCAAGGTACAACATAGACACAAGTAATTGTGTAGAGTCTCTGAACAAAGTGATGGAGAAGGCAAGATACTACAACTTGTTACCTATTATAGACGCGCTAATCGAGAAAATTTTCGAATGGTTTAACAAACATAGGAAGGAGAGCATTATCTACGGAAACTCCGGGAGGATCTTAGTGCCGCGGGTGAATGACATAGTGCACGAGAGATGTGCGGAAGCGTATCATTTGATTGCGACTAAGCTAAACATATACATGCTTGAATATAGTACGGTTGGACTGGATGGGAAGCCTTATATGGTGGATTTGCGAAACAAGACATGCAGTTGAAAGACTTTTGATATTGACAAGTATCCTTGTGCCCATGCGATATCCGCAGTGTACAGACTCATGAGAGAAGAAGAGAGAAGGCATAACATCGAGCTACATGAGTTGTGTTCGCCAAAATATTACGTTGACAAGTGGGTTTCCATGTATTGCAAGACCATTTATCTAGTGCTCCATTGCTCTGACTGGAATATTTCTGCAAATATAGAAGCAAAAAACGTTTTACCTCCGAAGAAGAAAAAAACCAAAAAGGGAAGACGTGAAGTAAGAAGGAAGCCATCAGTAGGAGAACCACAACGAAAGAAGAAGGCGGTTCAAGTGGTGTCCGAAGTGGTAGTTCAAGTTGGTGTCGCAAGTGGTGCTGAAGTAGGTGGACCAAGTGGTGGTGGTGAGGTAAGATTCCCAAGTGGTGCCTGATTTGGAAATTTTCATTGTTACTATCTGTTTGGATAACTAAGTAATATTGGTTATTGTATTTGTACTACTATGTTCGAATTTGGATAACTACGTAATACTGGTTATTGTATTTGTACTACTATGGATTGAATTTTCATTGTTACAATCATTTATATATGTGTTTCAATTATTTATGTGTTTCAATTATATGTGGCATAATAACTTCTCATTGTTAATTTTACTTTACAAAATTATTTAAAAAAAAAAGTTAATATATATGATTATTCTCCCACAATCACCTTATAACAGCCTTACACTTTAAAGAAGGGTTTGTTAATGTGATATACTTTACGAAGTGAAACTCTAGAAAAATGTGTTTCTGCATAATCATATGAAATGGTGCATAATCATATGAAATGTGTTAGAAATTTCAAAAATGAACTGGATTACTGAAATTTATATTTTTAAGTAGGTATAACTGGTTAAGTAGGTAAGACGTCAAAAGGACAACTATGTGTTCTATTTGTAACACTGAAATACTTGGGATAACTATGTGTTATATAAGAAGCACATGTCTTAAATTGTGGCATAACGGTGCACACGTGGGTTTTTATTTGAATTTTTAAACACATTTTTTGGGTTTTTTTAACCACTTTTTTTTTTCAATTTTTTGGGGTTTTTATTTCAATTTTTCTCAGAAAAGTTAAAAAAAAAACGAAACATAATTTTTCCCAAATCGAAATCTAGGGTTTCTCTGCCCTTTCTCCGATTGCGACTACGAGCTCGAAATCGAGTCTTTCTCCGCCATTTCTCCTGCCAATTCGTCAACAGCAACGTCTCCGTAAGTTTAATCGCCCTCAATTTTAGTCAATTTAGCTTGTATTAGGAGGAATACGGATCTGAATCGCACTCAATTTTGTATAGAAAATGGGTAAATGGAAACACATTGACATGTTTGGTGAGGAGTTCGATACTGGGTCCAACAACAACGACTCATCATCTTCGGATGACGAACTCATATTCCCCAAATATGATTATATGGAGGATATCACTCCGACTCTGGAGACATGGGAACCCTCACCTATTGGCATTCCGACCATATGTTACTGTGGAAAACCAGATGTGCTTAAGACTCAAACAATTGGGTTGTTGACTGGTCAAAAATTCTACTCTTGTTCTGGTAATATTCGTGTAAGTCCAACTTATCCTATTTTGTGCTTATCGTTATCCATTTTGTGTTTATTGTTATCCATTTTGTGGTTATTGTTATCAATTTTGTGTTTATGTGATAATGTGAAGGATGAAGATTGTCACATTTACAAGGAGTTGGCTGTTGCAATCTTGGAGGAGATTACTTTAACCAAAACCAAATTGGGAGAAATATAAGATCGTTTTTTTGCAAGAGAAAAAGAAGTTTGAAGAGATGGTCAACTTTTGCAAGAAACTGGCCGAAAAAATCATTGAAAGCACTCAGAAGAAAGTCGATTACCTAAGAGAGATGGTTTGCAGACTTCATGCAAAGGTAGAGGATTTGATGATGGAGTTGGAAAGTTGAAGTGAAGAAGAGCTTATCCTTATTCCTTGTTTAAGTACTTTTATTTTTGTTTAAGGAATCTTTGTTTAGTTTAATTATTTTTATGGTTGTTTAAGAGATCTTTATTTAAGTATTTTTATGGTGGAATGGTTGTTTGAGGAATCTTTGTTTAATTTTATGCATACGTAGTATTACCAGTAATACCAGGTTTACCAGTATAACCAGCATACGTAGTATTACCAGTTTTACTAGTATAACCAGCATACGTAGTATTACCAGTTTTGCCAGTATAACCAGCATACGTAGTATTACCAGTTTTGCCAGTATAACTAGCATACGAAGTATTACCAGTTTTACCAGTATAACCAGCATACGTAGTATTACCAGTTTTACTAATATAACCACCATACGTAGTATTACTAGTTTTACATAGTATACCAGTATTAAACATCAAACCTAATATAAGTCAATGTACCTATTATAAGTTCTGATTAAAAGTACTTAAAACCATTCCAACAACAAACCCAAGTACATAATTCAAAGTTGTTGTGCATAACTAGTTAAAAACCGAAACACATACTTCAAATATAAATAGATAGAGTTTGATAAATAGATTCACATAGAGTTGGATCAGTCTTTATTGGATTTTGCTTTCTTCCTTTTTTTTTCCTCGGTCATAGTGGTGTAGGGAGACTTTTTTGCATCTGATGGCTTCCTCGTCCTCTTTTGACCAACTACTTCATCCTTCTCACCTTCTTCACCTTCTTTACCTTTTTCACCTTTGTCCTCGTCACCTTCTTCCTGACTATCCTTGGAACCTTCTCCTTCACAATCCTTGGAATCTTCTTCACATGATACAAATTCTTGAATAGGCTCTGACTGGGCATTCTTTGGTGTGTCCAAACCATCACCACCCACAGCAGTTGATGTCTCCAGACCATCACCACCATCCGCAGCAGTTGGTGTCTCCAGACCATCACCACCACCCGCAGCAGTTAGTGTCTCTAGACCATCACCACCACCCGCAGTAGTTGGTGTCTCCAGACCATGATGACCACCAGTTGTACCACCATCACCACTATCACTAGCAGTTGTACCACCATAACCACCAGTTGTACCACCACCACCGGAGCAATAAATAGGATCAAAACGGCTATCATTCCAAGTTTGAGACTTGACAAATGATTCCACTTCCTTTAGCCTTGTATCCTACCCACCAATCAAGTTTATCAATTTTTGAAAACCATCTTCCATACTTTTATTGATCTTCAACATTCTTTCTTGTAGATCTAACATGTCTTTCTTTAGCTTTTCCACTTCATCATTAGACACCACCTGCAGTTCTTCCTCCACATTATCCGCCTTTTCCTCAGCACCCTTTTCCTCAGCCCCCTCTTCCTCAACAGCCTCTTTCTCAGCAGCCTTTTTCATTTGTACATGGACATCAAGGTCGTACATGAATGGAAGAAAAACAAGCTTTTTGTCAATGAAAATCCTATTCTTCCAACTTTGAACAATGTAGTCATCAACTTCTCGATCGTTCTCCGCCTCATCAAAGATTTCAGCACAAAGAGCTCGCTCACCAGAAGTTCAGACCAAAATACTATCTATATTATGTGATTATACAACACAATCATAAATATCATGAGTATTACTAACCTTAGTATTACTAACTAACAAGAGTATTACTAGTAGTATTAATAGTATTACTAACCTTAGTATTACTAACTAATAAGACCAGTATTACTAGTAGTATTAATAGTATTACTAACCTTAGTTGTTCCCAGTGATTCATATAAATCATCAATTGCAAAACCTGACACTGAATGTTTCTTGAATCTACTCGTGCACATCCTCGGACAATCAGCTCTTGCAACTTCATTACACTCGCGGTACTTTAACTTGAAAGCTGGAATCATCTCAAACGCTAGAAGCTACAAATTATTTAAACAAAACACATTAGCAATTTCAAATTAAGATCTACAAAGTAAATGGTTCTCAATTACTGATTTACCTCCAAAGGAATAGTGAAACTTGGATAAACTCATTGTTCCCTCGTGACGACTCCATTAAATTTAGTATACAATTCACTCATTCGCTTGAGATTGTCATCAAAAGAAAACCGTCCCCACAGAAACCACCAACACAATTCTAGGTCGTTAACCACTCTGAGAAAGAAGGGCTCTACACTTTTTGCTCATTTACCGGTTATTTTCTCCCCTTGCTTTGTCTGCCCAACAATCACTGAAGATAAGAAATAGAGGACAGTCATGTTCAACTTATCTCTACAAGGGTTCATGGTCAAGAACCTATGCTCCACAGCTTCATACGTTATGGTTGACCCTCTCTCGAAATGTCTCCTCACAAAGTCTAAACTGTCCAACCTATCCTACTCCAATGGATAATTATGACAGTATAAACCAGAGAGGATACCGTGTTCTCTGATTGAATACCGTATAGGAACACCGTTCACAACAACCAAGCTTCCCGCTTCTTTAAAGTACGCGCAGCATGAAGAAAGATCATACACATCCCTTGAACCTTATGCTTATTCTGCAAACGCATGTGAAAGAAATGTTTAAATTGTGGATGCTGATGAAACCATCTTATCTCATTTCCATTAAGTAGTTTAGTAATTGTATCTACTGCCTTCTTAAGGTGACACCTTGAAGGAAGCTTGAGTTTCTTCTGATACTCGCTACGCTTGAAGTACATATCTGGTACAAATGGTTTGATTTCGTCAGCCGAATCCTGCAAATCATAAAGATAATAAGTATTATTCACTTTCTCATTCCAGTTATACCAAGTATTACTCTCTTTCTGGTACCAGTTATACCAAGTATTACTCCCTTTCTCATTCCAGTTATACCAAGTGTTACTCTCCGAGTTTGAAGTTACATACCGTTGATACATTTTCCTCTCTGTCCTCTCCGGAACCTTCTTCCTCCTCTGAAACTCGTTCTTCTTCACCTTCAGATCCTTCATCGTCCGAAATCCTTTCTTCTTCACCTTCGGTTTCCTCTTCTTGGGAAACCCTATTTTCTTCATTTTCTTATTCATTCGCTGGATTCGAGGGTGCGGAAGGAACCCGTAAAGGATTTCCATCAACTCCAACTGATGGATTCTTTGTATGCGGCGGCATAGTTTCTACAGCAAAATCAAAATCAAATCAAGTTCAAATTCAAATTCATTTATACCCAATTCTACGACATTGAAAAGATTTAACGAATTCGAACTAAACCCTTACCTCCTAGTTCGCAGTTGGTGCACGAAAGAGACTGGAAATTGGATCTCTTTGTGAAATCTTCGAAGTGATTTTCGCAGTTGGTTATCCCTAGTTGTCCTGATTTTTGAGTGAATTTGAGTTCAATTTTGTCTTACAAAACGGTCGTGGGCGGAGTTATGAAGAGGAAGAGTCGTTTCCGGGTCGTGGACGGTTTTTATCAGCTTTATGCGGAATGGATAAACTTTTGGATCGGATTTTAACTGGTTGGGTCGTAAATAAGTTGAATTTTGTTTGGTTATTTTATCTTTTCATACAGTTTCGACATAAAAAAGAAAGAGAAACAAAAAATTCTTTTCTTTGAAAGTTATTTGTAATTTAAAGTTAAAAGAAAGGGTTATAACAAATTTTGATCCTCTTCTCATATGAAATGTGAAAATGAAATGAACATTACTTGTTTGCCAATTGCTTACAGTTTTCAATCACACAAACTTGCACTCAACTTACAAAGTAGGGACTCGATGCATATTAATATCTTCTTGTCTTGTATCTCCGACACCAAAAACATCAACACTTGGGCTTGTTTACAGTCACACATTTGCCTTATCAAATTTGTATCTTTTTGTTTCTCCTCTTTGCTTTAGAGCCGTCGAATTAGAATCTAATTTGGTTAACCGGTTCACTGTACCAACCGTTAGACCGAAAATGATGAGACGAGTCACACAGTGAGTAAATTTGGAAAATGGGAGTTGGTGGTGCATCAGTTAAGCTTTCAAGCCGCAATTTTTATGTTTGTTTCTGCATGTTTGATTTTTGATAACCAAAGAGGAGGACGAAGGAAACTATGCAGATTCAATGCAAAGCCCTAACTTTTACAGTTTCTTCGATTTCTTCTAACTCCAAGCTACCATTCCGATCTTCAATCACTTTACGAGGATGGAAGAAGCCTCCATTCCCGAGTTTCAGGAGCTCTGTTTCCGGAGATTTGAACATGTTTGTAAGAAGCTGCGCAATTCCGAATCAGGAGCTTGTTGTTGAAGGAGGAAGAGGAAATGGGGAGGAAGTGATTGAGCTTGAAGGTGGAGATGTAAGCGACGGTTCGATTTTTTCTCCGGTTGAAGTGGAAACAGAAGAGGTGAAGAAAGATGAGTTGGCGGATCAGAGTATTTGGGGGCAGATGAAAGAGATCGTCATGTTTACGGGACCTGCGGCTGGACTGTGGCTGTGTGGGCCGTTGATGAGTCTCATTGACACGGCGGTGATTGGCCAAGGAAGCTCACTCGAACTCGCTGCTTTAGGTATGTCTATATACACACACACCATTGAATCTGAGTTTGCTTGACTGGGTTTTCTGGGCTTTCGATTCTTCAACTTAATCTGGCAAAAATGGTGGATTTTTGAATTGGGTCTCTTTTGCTCTTTGTTCTATTTTCTGATATGGACACAATAAATAACTTTTGCTTGTCTCTGTTTAGAATGGACAATGAAGAGCTTTACTCTCTTTTAATATACTGTGTTACTGTGAATCCAGATGGACCCGTATGTGTGTTTATCTCTGGTGTTGTGCTGGAAAAGCACTAACCTTTCTTTGATGACGGATTTAGTGTTGCTTAATTTTTGTGTGTGTTGAACTTATAAAAAAGTTGCTGCTTTAACTTTCTTGATTTTGTATGGATTGTGTGAAAATACTGAGGGAGAAATGGGATCTTTAGGTCCCATAAAGCACAGTAGCTCTTTTGTTTAATTGTCAAATTGTAAACAAAGATGAAGATAAGTTTCAGTCATGTCTTTTGATTACTCAGGCCTTCTAAACATTTTATTTCGATGTCGTATATATATATCTTGAATGTGTGACACGGGGAGTATCTGAGTGCGTTCTTCTTTTGTTATGTTTGTGGGTTACTGCTTTAAGTAACATGATCTAAATTTCATTATGGATGAAACAGGTCCTGCAACGGTCATCTGTGATTATTTGTGTTATACGTTCATGTTCCTCTCAGTTGCGACTTCAAATCTTGTTGCCACTTCTCTTGCTCGGCGGGTCAGTTTATTAAAATCGTCAGGAGATTCTTATTCTTGAACTAGGAATTTGTTGTATAATACCTTTTAATCATTACTCAAGTAATTTCAAGAATTTTCTCTATGTATGTCATTAGAACCTCGTAATAGAATAGTGCTTATGCAGGATAAAGATGAAGTACAACATCAGATATCAATCTTGCTTTTCATCGGATTGGCTTGTGGAGTCATGATGATGGTGTTTACAAGACTGTTTGGTTCCTGGGCACTAACAGGTAACAAGGGATGTTTGTAGCTGACCAGTACAAGTTTGTGACGAGTAGGTAAAACCACAGACTGTTGACTGTTTAGTCGCCTTTCAGCTTTTACAGGGGCAAAGAATTCTGATATTGTTCCGGCTGCTAATACATATGTTCAGGTTCATACTCTATCTCGGTCAACCCTTTTTGTGTTTTTAATTTGTAGATTTTAATGTTTTGTGGGATTTGGTGAGTGTGTTGGCTCTATAGACATATAGTAGGTTTGTTCCATGCGAACCTGTCTGAAAATGTACAACTTATACTAAGTTCGATCCATGCTAATAATAGCCTTGAGTATTGTTCATTCTTAGCGAAAACTTTGGTTTGAGTCTCTTTCTTCTTTATTTCTTTGCTTTGATGATATTTTTTTCCATTAGATCCGTGGTCTCGCATGGCCAGCTGTTCTCATTGGATGGGTTGCTCAAAGTGCAAGGTCCCTTTATTCCCCATTTTCCTTGCATTCTTGCACTTCGAAAGTTTCAGCTTTGTAGCACAACTCTGACCACGGGATCTTAATACTGCTGTGATAATTTTATTTCACTGTTATTCTGGTGAAGCATTCTCTCTCTTTTTTGTTTTTGTCTCAGTCTTGGTATGAAAGACTCATGGGGACCTTTAAAGGCATTGACAGTTGCCAGTGTCATAAATGGTGTTGGTGATGTGGTCTTATGCACCTTTCTAGGATACGGTATAGCAGGTGCAGCTTGGGCAACTATGGTCTCACAGGTAAGCTGAAATCTATAGGATTCCGATCAAAGTCCTGGTTTTGAGACTAATCTTCTTGTCTGGGTCAATACCATATCAGCTAGTTATCAACATGGCTTATCTGTCTATCTATGGTCTTAATTTAAGATGTTTTAGGTTGTTGCAGCTTATATGATGATGGACGCATTGAACAAGAAAGGATACAGCGCGTTCTCACTCTGTGTTCCTTCTCCAAGTGAACTTTTGACTATCTTTGGGCTCGCTGCCCCAGTCTTTATAACTATGATGTCAAAGGTTACTACGTCAGACAATTAGTTACACAACAGGATCGTCTCTTTCGTATCTGATATTTGTGTTTTATCCCCTTAGGTTTTGTTCTATACGCTACTGGTGTACTTTGCTACATCAATGGGTACAAGCATCATAGCTGCTCATCAGGTGATGTCCATTTGTATCGCACCACCAACCACCTCTCCTGATATGAGTTCGCTCTATAACGTCTTTTGGTCCTTTGGTCTCTAGGTTATGCTTCAGACATATACTATGAGTACGGTTTGGGGGGAGCCTCTCTCTCAAACTGCACAGTCCTTTATGCCTGAGTTGTTATTCGGAATCAATCGCAATTTGCCTAAGGTAAGGCCGTCTGTGAAAAATCCTCGGCTGAAACCATTGGCACAGCAGTAACTTTTTACTGTTGCCTAAAGCAACTCTGTTTTTACTACTGTCTGTACTCTGTAGGCTAGAATGCTTCTGAAGTCACTTGTTATCATCGGTGCTACGCTAGGAATAGTAGTGGGAACCATTGGCACAGCAGTTCCATGGCTGTTCCCTGAAATCTTTACACACGACAAGGTTGTCACATCCGAGGTATTTCTGTTACCTTCTTCTTTAAAAATTTTCTCATCTGTTCCCGGCAGCACATCTTCAAGAATGACGAGTTTCTAAACAGTTTTTCGCTCCATATTGTGACAGATGCACAAGGTCATAATACCATATTTCCTTGCTTTATTTATCACTCCAATTACTCACAGTCTTGAAGGCACCTTACTGGTAACTTATACTTTTGTGTCTCAGTACATTTCTGGGTGTATTCAGAATTTCCTTGTAAAGGTCCGATCACATGATCCAAAAGAACTAAAACTGTTGTCTGTAAAATGAAGGCTGGAAGAGATCTTAGATATATCAGCTTGTCAATGACTGGATGCCTCGCTGTTGCTGGGGTTCTACTTATGGTACTCACTCCTCTTGACCTCAATTTCCATCACTCTCCTGAATTCTGAAATCGGTTTCTGTAACTCTCTCCCCTCTTTTTGCAATTGACCAAAAGCTTCTGAGCAATGGAGGATTTGGCTTGAGAGGCTGCTGGTATGCACTCGTGGGATTCCAATGGGTAAAAAATGCTATGCCTTTACTCAGCCAAACAACTCTTAACTTCACACATCTTTTGCTCTTCTTAAATCTAACATAAATAATTTCAGGCTCGGTTTTCGCTTTCCCTTGTACGTCTTCTTTCACGGGACGGTGTACTTTACTCGGAAGATACAAGCCGCTATGCAGCCGAGAAAGTCAAAGCTGCTTAGCTCAGAAAGTCACCATATACCTCATAAGGAAATTACAAGGAACAGAGAGAACAGCCCATTCAGTTGTAGATCAAAAGAAACTCTCTTTGAGATTATATTATCGAAAAACAGGAAAAATGTATTCCGACTGAAATGGAAAAAGTCTTGGTATAGAAAAGGCTCTGGTTTGAGTCCTGAAATGGTATAATAGATGATAGAATCATGTCATTGCAACTCTCCAACATCATCAGTGTTTCCTTTGTTTTTCTCCTCAGCTTTCAATTTGGTGGGACTAGGACGATACAATATCACAGTCCGCGCGATTTTTCCGGCTACTACTGAACCAGTGGCTTTCTCCAAATGCAGAATAACGTCCTCAAGCTCTCCAGGGCATGTCTTGTGTATTTTCACCTGTATGTGGAAAAAAATCAAGCTTAAAGCCAAGTGAGGCTCAGAGTTGAAGTTTTTCACAGCTTCAATCCATTTCATTGATCAAAACAGCAACTCTTCCAATAGAAACCACAATTTCACTACAGAGACTGTTTCATACATATCGTAACAGAGAGATTTCTCGTAAAGTTGGTACCTTTAAGAGCTCGTTCTTCTTCAGCGTCTCTAAGAAGGAGAAGACGACTGAATCCGTGACGCCTGACTTGCCAACTAGTTGACATTTCAGTTTGTCATCCAAACTGTGCGCGTAAGAAGCAAGCTTTTTCTTCTCCTTCACCGACAGCTTCAACGCCGAGCTCTCAATCATCATCTCTTGGGATCTTTCTTCTTCTTCTTCTTCATCGTTATTCTCGCCACGAGAGGCTAACGACACGTTGTTGTCTTGATCTTGTTCTGATTCGCCAGCGGAAGAGAAAGATTTAGAAACGAGGAGAGAAGAGAGTGAGATAAAAGGACGTGGAAGAGGTAAAGAAGAGGAGGTCGACGGGAAGAAGGAAGGGAAGCGACGCTCGTCATGGTGATTGGATTTACGGGTTGATACAGACACGGAAAAGGGTCTGAGGAACAGACAAACTGGAGATGCTAGTTTGGTTTGTCGGAGAAGATGGTGGATCAAGTAAGTCAAAGTCGGTGATGTAACAGTTGCCATTGCAGCCATCGCCGGTCTCTTCTTCTGCTACCTGGGATTTATGAGGGTTAATACCATACTGATCAAGTAATATCTTTTCACTTTTGATGAATGAAGCACAAAGGGTGTTTGGTCTAGAGGTATGATTCTCGCTTCGGGTGCGAGAGGTCCCGAGTTCGATTCTCGGAACACCCCTGTTAATCTCATTTTGCTTCATTATTTTCACAAACGCCGTTTATTTGTTTTTTTGTAACGTTTACATCGACACACAACAGCAAAATTGCATGAAAAGTTTGTTCGGTAACAAAACAGCTTCAGTACAGTGCTGTACATACAACAATGCGTAAGAGCATTAGCATCCTCTCGTCTTAAAAATGTTTTCTTTTCACAAGCATTTGTCTAGGCAAGAGCAGAAAAGATCCTCTGATCTCGAATATGTGCTCTGTTTCACAAGCATTTGTTTTGTTTTGCGCCCTTCAACGCAAGAAGAGAAGCTCCATAGGAAGCTTCCGTATGGACGGCTTTTTGCACAGGCAAACCCAGAACTCGCTGCCTTATCTTTATCCACTTGTCGTTCTTGGCCCCGCCTCCTGCTGTCAACACTTTCTCGGCCTCCGTTGCTCCCATCTCTTTCAACAACTTGTAGCCTTTCCCCTGTAAGCGTTGCATCCAACATCATGACGAGTCACTGTTAGATACTTCTCATGTGTAAACCGAACTAACTTGGTTGCTAATTCAGCTATAACCTCTCCCACAAGCTCTATCTGTAACTAACAACTAAATCAAGCCCGAAACTTCTGGAAGAACAGGGACTGAGAAATATGAAACCGGATGCAATGTAAGAGGCTTGCTCAGATGCGGTACTGATGTGGAGTAGTTTCAGAATCATTTTATTCTCACTGTTGCCATGAGTCATGTGAAACTCGGTAGCAACCGTTTAGAAATGATTGTTCGTACCTCAATACGTGCGATTGATTCCAAGATACCATGCAAGTATTCAACGTCGCTTTCTGGGCGTGGAAGTAATCTGCAATATGTAAACAATGTTCTTTTTAAGTGAATCTACATAGAGGGGCTTTACATGCTCTGAGGGAAGTTTGATTTAAAGTTAAATTTAGAGAGAGAGATGTGAGAAAATGAGAAAGGCAAACAAACCTGGGAGCCAAGTTGGGATCAGCTACTGGAAATCTTTCACCGCTGCTTAGCAAAGGATAGTAATCTAGAGGAGATGCGACCATAGGATTGATTTCTTGGCTCAGTCTCTCTAACTGTTTGTCACTAAAGAGGTGTCTGAGAATGGCTCCACCAGTGTTGGAAGCTCCTCCAACCAACCATTTGTCATCCAGGCGGTGACTGTAGACTCCATACCTTGCATCATCGACCCTTCTGGTGCTGAGAAGTTTGATGGCTAAGGTCGAACCCAGTGAAGTTACCTTTGGAAAAGAATTATAAATAAGTGATTGTTTTATGTGGGAAGTATGAACATGTTAGAGACATTTGTACTGACTTGATATGATACGAACACCAAAATGTACCACACAGTTCTCATATAGAAGGGTTAAGAGTGTAGCTGAAAGATAAATAGCATTCAAAAAGTATTTCAGAGTTCTCACTGCTTTCCCAGGTTCAGTCGCACGGGCTGCCAGAAACGCAGCTATGCTATCAGTGGTACCGGTGCAGACTATGCAATCATCTGGAAATCCTGGTCAAGCCGAAAGGAAAATTGAAACTTCATGTTGCTCGTCGTAGGTTTTTTTTTGTTGGATTGGAAGCAAGGAAAATTTACCGAATTGCATTCTAATGCTTTCTTTCAGATTGCCTATTGACGTTCCAGGAGCTTGCACCGAAGGTAGTAACTGAGAATAAGGTTGACTAAGCAACCAAGATGGATATGATTCACTCTCAGGATCATAGCCCACCTGCACTCAAATCCAAAATAGAAAAGCACTTCTGAGCTATATTTTATTGTAAAAATTTGATATTTTTTTTATGTTTAGGAGCTGATTAATCTAGATCTTCTCCCTAAGTGCAGATAATACACATCACGTCGTTACCTTCAATGCATTATTGTAATCTGACACTCCAAGTCTGCCATGAAGCAACCACAACAACCAATCTGCCTGATGCAGCAATACCGCTGATTCTCTGTTCGGAATATTAAGATTCCACCATGAGACGAGTTTGCACAAGGTAGAGGAACCAGAGCAGACTGTGTGGTTTGCTGGCGCTATAGACTTAACCTCTGGCAGAGCATCAGGGCAGCTCTGGTTGTAGAGAAAAGGCTGACATAGAACTTCTCCACTCTCACTGATAGACATCAATTAAATAAGCAAAGGGGATTAAACAGCATTTTCAAGATTTCATATTCCTATGATGATGAAGCTACCAGAAAATTTAGGGGGTGACTAAAAATCAAACCCTCTAAAGGGATCCAATGAATCACATGCCTGTCTAAGATGAGAGTTGTTGCAGAAGTTCCATCAAGCGAAATGGATGAGACGAGGGAGCGAACGGTGATGGGAATGTCCTCTAGCAATGAAAAAAGGGTTGCTTTCCATGAGCTTGCCCAATCCATGCTTTCTTCTCTCTATCTAGATGACAAAACAAACGTCTCAGTCAATAAATTCGAGGACCATAGCTTCTTCTTAAAACTTTTCACAAAGTAGCTCATAATGTGTAGAATAAGTGCTCGTTCGATATAAGCAAGACCAGAAATCAAGCCCCAAACACATTCACTCACCCAAAAAAAAAAACCAAAGAACCACCAGTCAAGCGAATTACTCTTGCATATAGCTTTAGGGTTTCATAGAGAAAGAATCTGAGTATAATGAGATATTTCTTTTACCATGAAACGAGGATATTCTCTTTTTCCTTCTGCTCTAATGTCTCCTTGATCATTGATAACTGTAAATCGAGCTCCCGAAGTACCAAAATCCATACCCAGATAAAGTTTTTCTAAGTTCGGTCCTCCATTGCCACTCATATCAGCCATAACTCTGCCCAGATTACTGTAAAACCTATTTCTGGGTAGAGGGAGACTTCTTCTTGAATTAGAACAACCTGAAATTAACATTATCATGATTCATCATCTCTTAGATACTTACCGAAAATCCATCAAAACCAAAGCAATCACTGTACTCACTCAGAAAACATATTCTTCGCGGGGACTGTTGTTTCGGGAATTGGAAAAGCTCAAACGAAGAAATCTGAAATTGACGGAGCATCAGCATCTCTTTCTCTCCTTGGTTTCTGAGGCTGCTTTCTTCTTCAAACTCCATAGATAAGGAACTTGCTTGCGATAATCAACAAACCAAAACACCGGAAACTCGTGACCGTTGGATTGCTTGATTTTTGTAACGACGATTTTTTTTCTCTTGTAAGTATTTTACCATATTTTCTTTTGGGCAATTTCAATACTAAAAATAAATAGTACTAGATTTTGACCCGCACTTTGTGCGGGAACATACGTTTTTTATGTTGTATGCTAAATGTTCAAAATGTGATATGTATTGTTTTAGTTTGTAAGTAGGATCGATTATATTGAAAAAGTATGATTAATTTTTTTAGTTTGAAGGTAGAGAATAAATATGTTAAGTATTGAATTTTATGATGAATAATTATTGTAATTGGTATACATAAATTATAATATTTAGTTTTGTGCATGTACGAATGTCTGTCGTATCAATTATTTAGTTTTGTGCATATACGTATGTCTGTTGTATTTACTTATGGAATAAGAATGGATTATAATATGGCAAACGTACTGAATCTCTATGTAATAAAACAAATCTAAAATAACTAAAAAAAACCAAAACATAAATTGTAGGTGTAACTCCGAAGATTTGATCGAAAACGCAAAACAATAATACTTGAGAGTCTCCATCGCCGAAGATTGATCAAACTCTTTAATCAAGTTCAGAAACTAATCTGTAAAAAAAAACAAAAATATTTAAAAAATGAAGCACTTGTAAGAGACGAATTTGAAAGAAATTGAATAGATGAATATCCATACCTTCATCACACAACAATTGCGAGTCAATATTTTGGAAAACCTCTTTGAAAACAACGTTCATAGTCTTTTTCAGAGTTTTACCATCGCTATCTACAATAAGAATTTTCAAACCTTTCTTGGAAGTCACTCTAGAAATAGCCACATATAGCTGACCATGCGAAAACACTGGCTGAGGCAAATACAACCCAACTTCTCTAAGAGACTGTCCTTGACTTTTGTTGATGGTTATCGCAAAGGCAACAGATAAAGGTAGCTGTCTACGACGCATTTTGAAAGGTAATCTTGTGTCTGAAGGAGTAATCAATAACCTAGGAATCACCCACCCATAGTGCGGGAACATTTGTTGTTTATATTGTAATTTTGAGTGGTTTGTTGAGTGAATGATTAAAATGCATAAGCAAGGAAAAAAATGAATGGTTTGTTGAGTGGATGGTGGCTAGCTAAGAGAGTCGATTTAGAGTTTCTAAAAATTATATTTTTAATGAAATAAATCATTTGAAAAGCTTATTCTACAATTTTCGAAACGAATCTTAACATAACGTCGAATTAGAGGAATTATTTTATTTTGGTACAATTAACAGATCATGTGTTTTCTTCTATATTAATTAAGTTAAAAATTAATAATTATTTAATTAAGAAAATTATCCACTTAAAAGTTTAAATCTTAGCGATTGTACCAAAATAATTTTCTTTAGTTTCGTAATTTTTGTTTGGAATTTGTTTAGAATATCTCATTTAGTTGATCAAGAGATGGTTTTTTTAACTTTTTTTGTTTGTTTTCTAATAATAAAGAATAAAGAAAGCAAATTAAATTGAATAGTCGGTATTTCTAGCGATTTGGTTACTGGGCGGCCTGATTTGTGCTCGTGGTATTACGAAATGTTTAGATTTTAAAAATTAAAACCAGATTTGTTTTTGGTTGGTTATTATTTATTTAATTAGTCTAAAATTAATATCCATGTCATTTTTTTCTAAAACTATGTCAGAATTTACAGCCAACCAAATTAAAACACATAATTAAACTATTAAAAGCATTTCCTTTTAATCAGATTATCAACCAAATTATCAACCAAAATTATTTTATTACTTTGAATTCAACTTTTCTAAGAAATCTTTGAGTAAACCAAATTATAGATTCTAAATGAATAATAAAAATCATGGACCAGAACGTGAGGGCATATCTTGTAGGTGTAATTGAGATTGGGATTGGAATTGTTGTTTCTGTTACAATTGTTGTTTCTTTTCTTTCACTTTCTCAAACAATTTAGAAGATAAATATAACCTTTGTCGGAAAAGGATACATGTCAAATTACATTTAATTTGCCTGATTTAATTAAAAAAGCACAAGTTATTTGAACGGGAATATAACTACATAAACGAAATTCGACATAGATATACATCAAAACAAATAGATTAAAAACCATGAAAAACAATAAAAAAAAAAAAATTACGTCAATTTAGGAACTCTAAAGAAAAGAACATTCTTTTAATGAAATATATTATTAACAAAAATCAAAATTAACTCCGCATCATTAACCAATTGATTTTCATGGCAGCAATTATTTTTAAAAATTGAAAGAATTTGTGATGATAAAAATATACCTACAATATATGATATATATCCTTTAAAACTAAGAATATACCAAAATTAACTAAATTTTTTTGGAATATATAATATTGTTATAGAACATTTAGTCTCGAAAATTATATTTATGGGATATAAAATTTATAGAAATATCTTTGCCATTTTTAATTGGTATTATGTTAAGTGTCTATAATTAATGATAGTGCAATAATTTTTATAATATATAAGGAAATTATGATTAATATAATGGCAGGTCATTTTTAAAATCAAAAGCAATTGAACGTCATGATCGTGTGTTATAAGAATATTATGAAACATTGTCATTAATTACTTTTCAAATCTTTTTAATTTTTCTAAAAATATTAAATAATTTCCAAAAATTAATATTATCAAAGATTGTCATTTAACTACCTTCCAAACATTGGGCTTTGTTACCTTTTGGCTAACTATATATATGAAACATTAAAATGTCAAATTGATTAAATTTTGAAACAATTTGGAAAGTACTTTTCAAATTTAAAAATTTAAGATATATGTAATATGAGAATTTGAAATAGACCAAACAATTTTCTATGAATGTACTATAATAAAAATTTGAAATTTGGAATTAATCAAAAAAAATGTTTTCTAATAAAGAGTCGAATATCTTATTATAGTTTAATCGTCTAACTATATATCATCACATGTATAATTATAACTTAACGACATTTTAAATTGGTGTAAAAGAGCCGAATATGAAAACCAAATATGGTGATGATGAGTGAAGAAAAGTTGATGGTGATTTTGCTCAACAATCTTCATCCTCCCTTAAAACTGAAAAAACCAAATAAAGATTTTAACAATATTCCATGATTCTGACAAACAAAAACAAAATGGATTCGTTAAACAAATTATATTATTTATATATTTAAGAGGATGCTTGAACATAGGAACTCTAAAGAAACGGATATTCTATACAAATATATTACACGAAAATAAAAAAAATTAAATCTGCATTTTTAACTAATTTATTTTTTTGGTATAAATTACTTTTGAAAATTGAAAAAACTTTGTCATGAATCATATAAAAACTATAATCTCTTTGGCAACTATGATTTATTACACTTTTTGTTAAAACCACAAAAATATTAAAAAGAGGGAAGAACAATTAAGATGGGGAAAAAAATAAAAATTTACCACATTTAAATGAGAGAGACATTTACATGATTTGGTATTTACTATCTTCAGAGAATTTGTTATCATGTCTTGAAGAGGCAGATGTTGTAGTTGATGACGGCGTGACAAACAAAAATACTTGCTAGACAAAAAAATAGAGGAAACATAGGAAAGGGAATACGTTGATTAGTAAATATACCTTGTTCAATAACCAGACAGCACGTATCACGTAAACCAAAAACCTGGTTTGAAAAAATCTACAAAAACAAAATTCAAAAGTCAGAATTGATCATCAATGAAGTATTATGCATACAGAAAAAAAAAGCAAAGAACATAATGAATAAAAAACCAGAAAAACGGTAAATAAAACAACCAAAGGAATAAAACACTATATATAGTTCTCATAGATTTAGGGCTTCACTACAAATAAAAAATTTGAGCCGACTTTTTAATTCATTAATTAGAAAATAATTTTATCATCTATTAAAATTGATTAAGTTAGTTTATAAAGATTTTTGTAAATCTCGGTGATTATAAATGTATACCAACAATAAAGAGTATATCCCTAACAACTAAGAATATATCAAATTTAACCTAAAATCCAAAATATCTGATATTTTTATAATCCCTAAGATTCAAAAATTATATTTATGAGATTTTAAAGTTAATAGAAAATTGTGATTGCCATTTTTAGTTGATATTTGTGTTAAATGTCTATGATTGTATGATTAAGCAATAATAAATTTGATTATATATCTTTCATAGCATTGTTAGGGAAAGAATTGATTGTGCATTAATTTTGATAACATATAGGGAAACTATGATTAATTCAATGACGTGTGGTGTGTAGGATCAAAAGAAATTATACTTCAAGATCCGTAAGTTTTATTTTGTATTTGAAAAGATTTACTTTGACAAAAACAAAATTTCATAATATTATGAAAATGCCATTAATGAATCAGTCGGGTTGAACCGGGTCGCACAGGATCCGCGTGTCTGCAGTCGGATCCAGTTAAAAAAATGTCCAAAATTTATCTGAAAATTACTTAAATTGTCATTGCATCTATCCAAAATTACCTTTTTCAATTAAATCAATTTAGTTATAATGGAATGACAATTTCAGTAATATTTGAATCAATTTTGAACATTCTACTATATGTACTTCTCTTTTAATATTATAGAGATTTGTTCCTATAAAAAATCACATTTTAAAATATATTATAGGGTTGTTAAAGAAAGCGATTTTTTTATATATCTTTGATAAACTTGTAGAGAAAGATTTCAATATTTTAAAAAGATTAAATAATTAAATACCTTCCGAATTTAACATTACCAAAGATTTGCATTAACTACTTTGCAAATTTTGGGGGGTTGTTACTTGTTTTGGAGTAACTATATATATAAAAAACAATTAAAATGTGAGATTGATTAAAATTTGATGAATTACGAAAATGCCATTAATAAATCTGTCGGATCGCGAACCAGATCAAGATGATCTGCGTGTCTGTAGTCGGATCCAGTTAAAAAAAAGTCCAAAATTGATCTGAAAATTACTGAAATTGCCATTACATCTATCCAAAATTACCATTTTCAATTAAATCAATTTAGTTATAAGGCAATGACAATTTCAATAATATTTGAATCAAATTGGGGTTTTACAAACTTTGTTTTTTATATGTTAAATAGTTTATGTTTTAGAATTAAATTGGGGTTTTAGGCATCTTTTCAACAAATAATAATAAATCGGATCCTAAAGATTTTATGAGATTATCTTTACTTTGAATATCCATTTATTGTTTAGATTTATTATTAAGATTAATTTAGGAAATTTCTATTGAATTAAATAAAATAAAAATACAAAGAAGGAAAAAAATGAATTACTTTTTAATCAAATTAAATTTTTGATAAAATTATTTATATTATTCGATTTAATTATGCAGTTAAACTTAATAACCAAATTAAAATGAATCAAATATTTTGTTTTGAATGCCTATTAGATTAGGCTTCCTGCTCTTACCGTTGTTCATCATTTTGTTTCTTTCTATACTATGTCTTTGGATTCAAATTCATTTTCGTATCCGATGTGGGATTTTGATAAACATTACTCTTTTCATATGTTAAATAGTTTATGGTCTTTTTGAAAAATTTGAATCATAACATATGCAGAAAAAAATTTATGTTTTTTTATCATATAAATTATCCGATTATTTAATTTGTATATTAGAAATATTATCAAACAAAGATGAATGGGAGATAGAATTTTTAAAAATTTATTATATATTTTTTATCATTTTTTTTATGCAGTTATAAAACTTTCCTAAAATAACGAAAATGCTATTAATGTGTCATAAAAAAAACGAAAATGCCTTTCAAAATGTCTGAAATTGATCCCAAAATTACTGAAATTGCCACTACATATGTACAAAATTACCCTTTTCAATTGAATTTCTTTAATTTAAAACCAATGGCAATTTTAGTAATATTAGATAGGATTTTGGACATTTACTCTAAATGACTTCTCTTTTAATAGTATAGAGATTTTCTTCTTTAACAACTCCACTCATTTCATTTCAACCAAAGAGTTAGTTGGGCTGCACGTTCTCTTAGGCCCCGAGTGGTCATCGAGCGGTTCAGATGATGCGTGCGGTTTTCGTTTTGCATATTCAGAAATGGACAATGCTAGGCCCACTTTAGCTTCGGCCCAAGGCTAATAATCATCACATCATCTCTACTCTTGCACCATTTTTTATACATTAATTTTTAAAAATTCTTATTGGCATATAATATCCGTTTTGATATAAAGTTATATATTGGTATAACGTGTTTACATAGATATGAAATTCAAACTTTAGATTACTATTTTTTCCATGGATTATTGTTTAGACTTTTTTTTTTTGAAAAAATTAAAAAAGTACTCTGCTCCCGATTATTGTTTAAAATTTTTCATAAGTTTTAAGGGTGCAAATGGTTTACAAAGATGTAATAAATAAAATTATATGGGTGGAAAAATTGATGAGTGGAATAAGGAAGTTAAAAGCAAAATTTTGTTCCACTCGCTACTCTTTTATTTTATAGAAAAATATTTTTCACCAAATTTATTTATTTTTTTAATTTTTATCGGTGAAATAAGTTGCATAATTTTTTTACCCTTTTCAATATAAATAGTGAACGTTTAGAGGAATAGTTTGTTTCTTTTTAAAAGTGCAACCATTTGCATATCACAGGACAAAGCCAAAAGATTTAAAAAAACACCACATGAGACTCATGACACGTGAGGAGTAGGAGGGAAAACATGCACGTGTGAGCCAGATGTGCGGTGGAGATATGACAACTACTCGTAAACACACTCTCTATACGTAATTTACTTTATAATGAGAACCCCCCATATTCAATAAATGTGTAACACAAGCATATATTGAAAGTTTTTTTTTAAAATAAATAAATAGGATATCCGTGCTCGTAATAACTCCATATTGTTGGATTAAATTTATTTCAAACCGTACATAATAATATTTTGTCTTTTGCAGGTTTTAATAGTCATGTACATAATCTATTTGAGGGAAATGTTTCCTCTCATTTAGCCATTATTAAATTCAGTACTGAATCTATTAAACATGTTAGCTGTATTTTCTGTTAGTAGAATCCAATCTTGTGTCGCAAATAATGTTCCACTGTTGGAAATTAGTAGGACTAGAATAAAGATGGGAATAACTTGTTTGTAATTTCAACAAATGTGAGTGACCGTAATGAAAGTGTATCTTTGAGTCGAACCACCAACTCTGTTTCAGAACAGAGTGAAATCAAGGTTTTGGATCTTAAACGATAAATAGACGCTGAGATTATATGTGATGGCCCAATAGATAAGCCCACGTTATCTGCTAACAACACTCACACATCACGAGAGGAGAGAGACACAAAAGATGCATTTTTGAGAGAAAAAGCAAAGCAAGAAGCCAAAAGAGCAAGGACGATTTCCTTGTTGGAGCATCATTATTGATAATCTTTGGTAGGTATTATTAAATATAAAATTATTAAAATTTGAATAAAAAGTAGAAAAAAGTGTTTTTGGTTGAAATAATGGAGTATTGAAATATAAAATTAATAAAATTTGAGTAAAAAGAGGAGATGAGTTGATACTTTTGGAGAGAGAGTGTCTTTGTATCAATGGGTTGATACTTTTGGAGAGAGTTTAAACTTTAGTTGGGGTGTGTTTAAATATAAAATTAATAAAAGTTGAATAAAAAGATGAAAAAAAAGTATAAAGTTGAGTAAAAAGAAGAGAAAAGGTGTGTTTTAATAATTTTATATCTAATGATACCCACCAAAATATAGAGAATCAGACAGGTGTTGATGTGTGATTTGATAAATCAAGCTCGAATATACATACTCGTTTTACATGTCTATAAAGTACAGTGTTGAAGCGTTGTAAACATTTGAAAGTATTAATACAAAACTACTTTTGCTCTTTCTTTTTTTTTTGGCTGTTCTTGATTATTTCTCCTGTTCTTGAGTTGTTTTTTTTTCAGATTTATCTTTTATTCACACGTAAAGAAACTTAATATTAAATCTGTTTGTTCATTTTTTTTATTCGATGTTGTATACATTTCTTTCATAAATTTGTCCGGTTATCGATTATTCTGTTTGGTTAGGTTTAACCGGACAAAATAATTTAACGAGTTAAAGGGCAATAAGGACAAATCACTATTTTTTACTGACCACTCTTTGTTCCCGATCGCTCGGTTTGTTTTTTTTCAAAAACCATTTTCTCCGGTTCGCGGTTATTTTTTAATACTCAACCACGTTTCAAACCTCAAAATGTTCTTTCATCGAGCCACGTCAGCAGCATACAGTATTTTGTTTTTATCAATTAGAAATTCAAAATCTGAAAAACAAACGAACCCTTCACCCGAAAAAAAGAAATATCTTGAGACGATCCCTCTCTCTTCACCACCGTCGCGTGAAGAAGACGAAACAATCGCTCTCTCCTTGTGGTCTCACTATCTTTTTCTCACCATCGCGTAGCTTAACCATGGAAAAGTAGGCCAGAGAGAGAGAGAGAGAGAGAAGAAGAAGAAGAGAGAGAAGAGAGGAAGAGCATAATGCTTTTTCTGTCCCCAGCCATGTGAGCTTCCCACTGACACATTCTCTGCATCTTCACATTTGGAGGTTAATTGCTTGATTCTTTCTTCTCCTTCTTCAGATTCTCACCGATTCGGAAACCGAGTCACCGAGTTTAAACGAGTTAATCCATCCCCGGAGTATCGACGGAGTGGATGGCTTCATCGTCATCTCGAACGAGGAGCCGATCTCCATTCTCGCACCGGAGACCTCCGAGCCCTTACTCTTCGGCTTCTTCGACTTGTTCATCTCATATCAACAACCGTCTATTACCTCGCTCTTGTTCCACATCTGCTTCCACGATTTACAACTCCGGCGGCGTAAGCGGCTCTCGATCTATGACGACCATTTCCAATCCCGGTCCAAACGGTGGCTCCGGGAATTATGGAGCGCAATCGCCTGTCCCTTACCCATCGGAGGGGCTGATTGACGAGTCTGTGCCGACTGAGCGAGATAGCATCTCCGTCACCGTTCGGTTTCGTCCGATGAGGTACGGTAGATCTGGCGCGGATTAGCAGATCTATTGGATACAATTTCACCATTGTTCTGCTTTACAAGTTTGGGATTGATGGAATGTGAATTGCAACTCGGTCAATTTTCAGTAGGATTTTAAGAATCTCCACCATTATTTTGTTTGATTTCAGTGAGAGGGAGTATCAAAGAGGAGATGAAATTGCTTGGTATCCTGACGCAGATAAGATGGTCAGGAATGAATACAATCCCCTAACAGCTTACGCATTCGGTATGACATCAATTTACTGTTCATTGATTACAATTCTGGTTGCCTCCGTTGGTTCGATAATTCAAATATGTTGATGCCAGATAGAGTTTTTGGACCACAAGCAACAACTATAGAGGTCTATGACGTAGCTGCAAAACCTGTAGTCAAGGCGGCAATGGAAGGTGTTAATGGTAAGGAGTATAGCTGCGCTATAAAATTAAACCAGGCTTGTGTTTGTCATCGAAATACCTTTAGCCCAATTCAATTTTAGTAGCATTGCTACAGGGAAGTTTCTGACATTGTGTTGGCAATTGACAGGAACCGTTTTTGCTTATGGTGTTACAAGCAGTGGAAAGACACATACAATGCATGTAAGTTTCATGGCGTGGTTTGTGTTCTATATGATTTTTCTCGAAATATATGTGCTCTAAAGCGGCACTTCTTTGGGAAAGACTTGGTTGTTCTGGTTCAATACAACAACGTTTACTGTATTACAAAAGATATCATACAAAGACCCAGTCAGTTAGATTATAGTTGCTGATAGATGTTTGATTGCAATGCTTGTGTCAATAAGAACTAGAGAAGATCTTGATTTTTTTTTTGTTCCAAAGAGAATATCTTCATTAAGATTGACCAAGATTATCACTTAATTATATACATCGTGGATTTCTGTCACACAATCAGACGGTCATACATACCAAAAAGGTTCATATATGACCATTGCTTCATCTGCAATATGCACAGGGTGATCAAGATTTTCCCGGAATCATACCATTAGCAATTAAAGACGTGTTCAGCATCATCCAGGAAGTAAGCGATCTTGTTCTACTTATAACCTATATGGTCCTTTACTGATTTACAGTTCTCTATGCACCTTTTCCATAGAATGTCATATTTGCTACTTTCTTACATCATTCTTATCTCAGACTAACGGAAGAGAATACCTGCTCCGTGTTTCATATCTTGAAATATACAATGAGGTATGTTAAAATTTTCATCCATGACATATACCATTTACTGACACTGTAATCAGACACAGTTTCCCATTCTCCTCACTTAGAAAAAAATCTCCCCTTAATTTAGTAACGTGTGTGGTAACTCATCATGTCTTTGGTTTTAGACAAACGTGCTTATAAGGTATCTGTCTGTAACTTATCTTTCTTTTGTTCTTGTATCAGGTGATAAATGATTTACTGGATCCAACAGGACAAAATTTACGTATTAGAGAGGATTCTCAGGTTTCGACATTGCTCTCTCTCTCTCTCTCTCTCTCACACACACACACACACACACACACACACACACACACACAAATACAAATGTATATAAAACAGCAGCATCTGCTTGTGTGTCTGATTTCATTATTTTCTCTCTGACAAGTACGAGAGAGCGATGGAAGTATTTGAAGAATCGTTCATGTTGCATACATCCTTTTTTTTGGATGACCTTTGTTTGATCTAGAGCGAATATTGTTTCTAGGGCACTTACGTTGAGGGTATCAAGGAAGAAGTTGTTTTGTCTCCAGGCCATGCACTATCCTTCATTGCAGCTGGGGAAGGTAATTATAAGAATTACTTCCGAACATATTTTTATTTTACTATATACTTTTTTTTCGCCTTTCCTTATTACTGTTTTGATATTCCACTGCAGAACATCGTCATGTTGGTTCAAATAATTTCAATTTAATGAGCAGCAGAAGTCACACAATATTTACACTGGTACGTTGCCAAAAAAATACACTGGTACATCTTCGATCTTCTGAACATCGCATGTTTTCTTCCCGATCCTCTCAACGTTTTTTAAGATACTTTTGCTCTTATAAATTTCCTTGCTATGCATTATAAGTTTCAACTACTGTTTGTTTGCAGATGATTGAAAGTAGTGCTCATGGAGATCAATATGATGGAGTTATTTTTTCCCAGCTAGTAAGGGCTTCTTTCTTCTTTCATTGCACACGATTGCTCTTGTCTTACAGACAGCTCTCTCACAGTGTCTCTTTCTCGCTTAGAATTTGATTGACTTAGCTGGATCTGAGAGTTCCAAAACCGAGACAACTGGACTTAGGAGGAAAGAGGGTTCATTCATCAACAAGAGTCTTCTGACTCTTGGAACTGTAGGTGCCTCTCTTTATGTTCAATTTAATTTGTCAGATGTTTCATTTTCAGTAATGATAAAATGTAAATCATAATTTCTGTAATTGTATATGCAAAACTGCCTGAGAAGAACAACTCGGTTTGCTACCACATTTGATTGGTAGCACTAGAGGCTCAGAAAAGGATTTCCAGTTGCTTTGGATGTAGAATTTGGCTTCTTGTTAAATTTAATCGTCAGTGCATGATGTAGTCATGCTAGTGTATCTTGATTATCAATGTTTTATTTCTGAAAAGTCTGTTCTCTTTTTAGTGTTTTTATGTTTAATCACCTAACCATTGAGATGAATTTTAAGGATGTCTTTGTTCTAAATATCTCTATGTTTTCATTATGTAGGTGATTGGAAAATTGACTGAGGGCAAGACAACTCATGTCCCCTTTCGGGACTCGAAGCTAACTCGTCTTCTGCAATCTTCCTTGAGTGGACATGGGCATGTATCGGTACGACTCTTATGTTTCTGGTGAATATTTCTCATTTCACTGTGGTGGTTTTCCCACTGTTGATTTTCAGATTGTGTATTTGTGATATCTCTAGCAGCATATTTAAGGGAATGTTGGTTTGTTTATATTGGCTATTTGTTATAAACTGCAAGTTGATGTTAATTCAGGATAGTAATGAGCAGAAGCTAATTTCCTTCAATTTTTATAGCTCATATGTACAGTTACTCCTGCATCAAGCAGTACTGAGGAAACTCATAATACACTGAAGTTTGCCAGCAGGGCAAAGAGAATAGAAATTAATGCCTCACGCAATAAGGTGAGTTCTTAGCCATTTGGTCATGAAGTACGTTGCTTCTCTCTAGGGTATAGCCTCAACCTTGGCTAAATTATTCTTTTTTTTAATCTTGAAACAGATTATAGATGAGAAGTCATTGATTAAAAAATACCAGAAAGAAATCTCGACCCTCAAAGTAGAACTTGATCAGCTAAAAAGGGGTGTCCTTGTTGGTGTTAGTCACGAAGAGTTATTGAGCCTAAAGCAACAGGTTCTGACCTCCCCGAGACCTTGTTATTGCATGAATATTTGAGTTTATTCCTATTTGGTGAATGAATAGAACTACCAATTTATTAAACAGCTACAAGAAGGTCAAGTGAAGATGCAATCAAGATTGGAGGAAGAAGAAGAAGCTAAAGCAGCTCTAATGAGTAGAATCCAAAAGCTTACAAAGCTCATACTCGTATCGACCAAGAATTCTATTCCTGGATATTTAAGTGATGTACCAACTCACCAGCGCAGCATTTCTGCTGGTAAAGATGATGTAAGTTTGCTATTCAAATCAGATTATCACAATGTTTGTGTCCCTTTTCCTACTCTTGCATGTTGCTACCTCACTGCACAAGATGTTTCATACCAGAATGACTCATTCTGTTTTCTTTTTGCTCTTCAGAAGTTGGACTCTCTGCTCGTGGATAGTGATAATCTGGAATCCCCTTCTTCGACTTTGTCTCTTGCATCAGATGCTTCTTTTGGTCTTAAGCACCGGCGGTCTTCCAGCAAATTAAAGGATGAAAACTCTCCAGGTGGTTCTGGTGCAGAATTAATTCAAGTGAGTTTGGGACTCTTAGCGTATATATTTTACATCGAATTTTGTTTATTCGAAGTTTGCTGTATCCTTCTATTCAAACCCAATTGGTATACTAGTAAAGGGTGTTCGATGATTCAGGGATGCATGCACCGATTAGCCTTTCTTTTAACTCATGAGCATTATTTTTCACAGTTCTTGTCAGAAAATGACATCTGATAGTTGTCACTATTGTAGGGCGTTATGTGTCCGGATGAAATGGATCTCCTCGTTGAACAGGTTAAGATGCTTGCTGGTGAGATAGCTTTCAGCAAAAGCACATTAAAGCGTTTGGTGGATCAGTCCGTAAATGATCCTGAGAACTCAAAACCCCAAGTAAAGTTCTTCTCTATATCTCTAGAATTAATATACCATAGGACTATGCTCTTCCTAATTTTGACCCCTGGAAATCAGAAGGATGCATGCCCAGACCCTTTTGTGAACTTTATAGAAAATTTACAAGTGTAATTATGGAACTTAATAAGATTCGCATGCAGATCCATAATCTAGAAAGAGAGATTCAAGAAAAGCAAAGACAAATGAGGTCTTTGGAAAAACGAATAACTGAGAGTGGTGAAGCTTCAATCGCAAATGCATCATCTGTTGAGATGCAACAGGTAATTTAATCTGCACATCACTATCATCAGGATCCTTTACCCTGTTAAGGTCATCCTAATGTGGATCAGCTAAAGGTATCACACTTATTTTTTGTTTTCAGAAAGTTATGAGATTGATGACACAGTGCAATGAGAAGAGCTTTGAGCTGGAGGTAAAATATTTGTCTTCTCTGGAATGAAACATCTTGCTTTGTAGCCAAAATCAAGATTGCTTAAATTCTATGTATATTTAATTGTGTTCTACCTGTCGATCAGATCATATCAGCAGATAATCGCATTCTCCAAGAACAACTAGAGAAAAAGGTTACTTCTAAGTCACTGACACGTCCTTCTCTTTTCTTTTACATTCTCCTTAGCAATTTCTTCTGGCTTTTTAACTTAGTCGTCCTTGTTTCTTCACACATGTTCTAACAATTGCAGTGTACCGAGAACAATGAATTACACGAAAAGGTGCGCATTCTAGAGCAACAGCAATCGAGTCAGAAGTCTTCACCGTCTTGTTCTGGTAATGCTGTAAGTGAAGAGTATGTAGACGAGCTGAAAAAGAAAGTACAGTCTCAGGCATTTTATCTAAATCTCAACCTTTTTTTTGTCAAATTTGCGATTGCACATTCTCACAAGTATGCCTGATAAATATGTACACCGGCAGTGAAGAGATTGTGAAAAACGCACAAGTATCATATATGTTTTCCAGGCCTCTGGTTATATTTACGTGAGCGTTGATTTTGGTATACTTCAGGAGATTGAGAATGAAAAGTTGAAGCTAGAGCATGTGCAGAGTATGGAAGAGAAGAGTGGATTACGAGTGAAAAATCAAAAACTAGCTGAAGAAGCTTCGTACGCTAAGGAATTGGCCTCTGCAGCTGCTATTGAGCTGAAAAATCTAGCTGATGAAGTAACAAAGCATTCGCTTCAAAACGCAAAGCTAGAAAAAGAATTAGTAGCTGCAAGAGACTTAGCAGCAGCTCAGACACGTAACAATAACTCCATGAACAATGTGCCAAATCGCAATGGGACAAGGCCAGGGAGAAAGGCAAGGATCTCAGACTCATGGAATCTAAACCAAGATCTTAAAATGGAGTTGCAGGCGAGGAAACAACGAGAAGCAGTACTCGAGGCTACATTAGCTGAGAAAAAGTACATAGAAGAAGAGTATAAGAGAAAAGTGGAAGAAGCAAAGAGAAGAGAAGAAGCCCTGGAAAACGATTTAGCCAACATGTGGGTACTTGTTGCCAAACTGAAGAAAGCCGGTGGGGTCTTGTCCGTATCACAGAGTGATGAACTTCTTGTCACTGAGCCTCCAATGGAAGATGAAGCAAAAGGATTAGAGAATAAGAGTCAACAAAATGCGATCTTGAAAGAGAGACAAGTCTTAAATGCACCTGAAGAAGTAATAGTAGCCAAGACTGAGGAGACACTAAAAGAGGAACCCCTTGTTGCTCGTCTTAAGGTACCTTTGCAAATTTGCCTTTTATTTTCTTTAAGCATTATTAGTTTTCTATAAGCAAGCCTACTAAACAGTCTACGGGAGGCACATATATATATATACCCGTTACCTGTTCCATACCCGTTAATCCGCTATGCTATAACCTTTGGATTGGGTTACGAAATATACCCTCATACTCAAAAATATATGGTTTCTATATATTAATATGGCTTTACCTGATCCAAAATACTCCAATACCAATCAGACCAAATTTTTTAAATATCATGTCCTAAATATCAAAACAAAATATATTGTTCTGGATATTTAAGGTTTATGGGAACTTTGGTAATTGTGTGTAAAAATCTTCACTCTTTATACGGTTAATAAAAAATTATGCTTCATCACACATTCAAATACATCCATAGCAATATAAGCTTCAATAAAGAATCAAACTGTTTTTTTTTTTGTTTAACGTGCATTTGATGCTTTTTACATCACAGGCAAGAATGCAAGAGATGAAGGAGAAAGAGACGAAATCGCAGGTGGCTGCAGCAGCCAACGCAGATGCAAACTCACATATCTGTAAAGTCTGTTTTGAATCGCCAACCGCCACAATTCTTCTCCCTTGCCGTCATTTCTGTCGTAAGTCTCACACTTTCACTCCCCTGGAGATCCTTTCTTCATCAACTACTAGTACACCTAAAAGATCACAAAATCTCTCTTTTTTTCACAGTTTGTAAATCTTGTTCACTTGCCTGCTCCGAATGCCCAATCTGCCGTACCAAGATCTCTGATCGCTTGTTCGCCTTCCCATCCTAACCCCCGACAAGTTTAGCCACTCACTTGCACACGATTTAAGGTAATTTCATTAGTGTTCCACCATCGCAAATCTGTTCCACCATCGCAAATCTATCTATGTATAATCCAAGATGCTTTAGTTCAACAAGATTTTTTTACAAAAAAAAAAAAGGACTTGATGTGTTTCAAATAGCTGAAAAAAAAAAAAGAATTAGTGGAGATATAATTTCCTAATATAGCATTTTTTTGTCTAACATAACTATGCTTTCAAATACGAAAATATTAACAACAAAAATCAAGATTTGAAATACGATTCTATATGATTTTGCAGGTGTGAAGAACTATATGGGTCAAAGCCTGTTAGTTTGCTAATATTTTCCAAAATGGCAGGCTTGAATTTTCTTAGCACCTTTGAGTTTTGTTTGTTTATTTTTTTTGTATGTAGTGTCTTTCATATATCGTTCTATTGAAAATGGGGGCAAAATAGAGAAAATATAACATATACTTCTGCTCATATTAAAACGAAGGGTAAGTATATGTACAGATTTTTTTTGTTTACCGAAACCTCTTCTTATAGGGGGAAAAAGTTATAAAAAATGAATTAGTATGCTCATTTCTTCTCCATCGAAACTATAAAGAAAAGATGATCTCCATGGGTCTTTCATACACATCTTTTTCAATCCAAATGCAAAGTTTTAGCATGTGTAGTCTAACGGCATCCTCAAATCTTCAATGTATTTCTCTATAATTATCTCTAAAATAGAGTAAAAAATATCATTTCTCTATTTTCTCTCCGATGTATGACTCTATTTTAGAGAAATGCTATTTTTTCTTGTCTTTTAGGATATGACAAAAAAATCTCTATTTCCATCTCCAAATATAGAGCAAAAAAATAGTAATTTCTATTAAAGAGATGAAAATAGAGATGAGTTGAAGTAAATTTGACTCTAAACTCTATTTTAGAGATGAAAATAGAGATGGATTGGAGATGATTACGATATATTTATTGTGTGGCTTGTGCTTCGATTCTAGTAATTTTGTGATGCAGAAGATCGATCTCCATTGGCTGAGAAAAACATCTTTCGCTCATGGTTAACATCTTTAACGGTCGGTATAATCTTTCTATATTCAAGAGAAATTCTTTTAAAGCTAATAAAAACATTTCTATTATCTTTTTTTTAAACGTCTGAGGATCTTATTAATAAATGGACCATGTCCATGAAATAACAGAGTTTGGTAATAAACCCAAAAAACATAGCAAGAAAACAAAAAAAAAGAGCATCAACTCCCAATGGGAAGGGAATAAAGATGCTAACATCGAGTTTCTTTGATAATGACGTTGTGGAGCCATGACGGACCTCCTGCTGCAAGATAAGAATTGAACCGTCCATCTCGTGTTACACTCTTCGCAATCTCTCGAGCCACCAAGTTTGCTTTGATAGGTTCTAACTCAAGTGAACAACTGTCAAAGCCCTCGTTTAACCTCTGAATGTGATCTATGAACACTTGATAACGAGGCCATTCAAGAGGTTTTAGTAATGCAGCAATCGTCGCTTGACAATCCGAGGCTATCACCACATCTCGGAAGTGCATATTTTGCAAACTCTGCAACGCCCATATAATGCATCAGAATTTCGCCGTAATCCAATTACTGAACTTGGTGAAAGCCTCGCGGGAATGTAATAAGACTTCCCCCCTGTGATCTCTGATCATCCAAGCCCCGCCACAGTGTAAGTGTTGATTTCTCCAATTCCCATGAACGTTACACTTCACTTTGTGTGCTACTGGTTTTTGCCATTTAAGGTCTATGCTAGGACCAATCAGACAGATCCGACCATTCTCCTCCTCCTTATTGTGCACATCAAACCAGCATCTTGATTCAATCAGTGCAGCATTCACCACAGACGTAAGCGTGTCCTGATTTCCAGCATACAATATCGAGTTCCGGTTCTTCCACGTGTTCCATAATATCCAGGGCAGTGAATGTCGAAGTTGAACCTGAGCATCTGATTTCTCCATCAGTTTGAATACAGCTTATATATTCTCTTCTAGGGAGTCACCAAAGTCTATGTTCAGCTTCGACTCTGTTGCAAGTCTCCATATATCTTGAGCCACCGGGCAACGAAATAATACATGGTTAACGGATTCTGGATCCTTGTCACACAGCCTGCAAGTTACAGGGACAAAAATTCCTCTAGAATTAAGCCTCTCTGCCACAGCTAGAGCTCCAGAGATTACTCTCGCCATAGAAACATTCTTATCTTTGGTGGCGCTCGAACCTTCCATACTCTCGATTTTAGTTGCGTTTGGGTTACCTTTAAGGGACTTGGAGCCTGAGATGGAAGCAGAGGATTATTTGATATAAACCAATAACCGCTTTTGACCGAGCACGATCCATGGTCATTGTAGGCCCAAATGTACCGGTCTTCAGTCCCACTAATAGGGATTTCCAGAATTCTGACTGCCTCCTCTGCTGAAAAGAGCTCATACACCTTGCTTGTCCGCCAACGATTTTCTGGAGTGATCAAGTTAGCAACCTCTAGGTTTAAATCAATAAGGTTTTGCCTATGTATCGGACCTCGAGGATGAGTATTAAAGATCCATCGTTCCAACCACATTTTAGTTCCAAATCCATTACCAATGGATTTCATTAAGCCTCTCTTAAGTAACTCTCTACCGTGAAGAATACTTCTCCATGCATAGGAGGGACAATAGCCTTTGCCACAATCTAAGAAGCCTCGAGATGCATAGTAACATCCCTTATACACTCTGGCTAGTAAGGAGGTCGGGTCATTGAGCAATTTCCAAGCTTGCTTAGCTAGCAACGCTTGATTAAAGTCACTCACATCTCTGAATCCAAGACCACTATTAGCCTTTGATTTGCATAATTCAGGCCAAGACACCCAATGAATCTTTATTTTTTGCTCACAAGCATTCCACCAAAAACTCGCCATAGCACTAGTGATCTTCTCACAATGATGTTAGGTCAAACGAAAACACGACATCGCGTAAATCGAAAGAGCCATTGTAATAGACTTTAGAAGGACCTCCTTTCCCCCAAGGGAAAGCGTTTTGGCAAACCATCCATTCAATCTTTTGTTAAGCTTGTCTCCGATAAATGCTAGTAGTTTTTGTTTCAAATCGCTAAAGCATTCCGACAAACCAAGGTACGAACCATTCCCACCTTCTTTCTCAATTCCCAGCAAACTCGCCATCAATTTCCTCATAATCGGATCAATGCTCTCTCCATATGTTACTGCTGATTTTTGAAAGTTGATTTCTTGGCCCGATGTAGAGCCATAGAGCCGTAGACAATGCAGAAATTCAGTGCATTCTTTCAACGTAGCTCGGCAAAGAAACAAGCTATCATCCGCAAATAGTAGATGTTGTATTGCTGGACACTTTTTAGCCAAACTCATCCCTTAATACGCCCCTCCATCTCAACTTTATTCATAATATGTACGAGAGCTTCGGCACACAATATGAAAAAAAAAAGGGGACAAAAGTTCACCTTGTCGAATCCCATGTTGAGGAACAATATGGCCATGGGGCTGACCATTTAACAGCACGGTGTATGAGACGGACTTAACGCAAAACATGATCCAAGTGATCCATTTCGGATCAAAGCCCATACGTACGAATAAAGCCTCAAAGAAATTCCACTCGACTCTATCATACGCCTTCGACATGTCGGTCTTTATGGAAATGAAATCTTCTTTGCAACGAAAGTTAGTACGAAGACCATGTACCATCTCGTGTGCAATTAAGATATTATCAGAAATCAGCCTACCCGCAACAAAAGCCCCTTGGGTTGGAGAGACTAATTTAGGAAGAAATCGTTTAAGCCTAGTGCATAAAATATTTGAAACAACATTATATAGCACAGAGCAAAGGCTTATTGGTCTTAAATTCGTCATTGCTTTCGCATCAGGTTTCTTGAGAAGGAGACAAAGTTGAGTAAAGTTCCAGTCATGGGGGAAATAACCAGAGGGGGAGCTTCCAATCTCAGGCAAGAGCTTTGCGCATTGGGGTCTTTGGACAATTTGTTCAAAGTCTGAATCATCAGTAGTTCTCTCCGGTTCCTTTCCTATGGGTCTGAACACGTCATGTAAATTCGCACCTGTTGAAACACTTCTGGAATTACCAGCGATGGTGAAGGCTCGAACCCAGGGGGAACATCCGGAGCTACGAGTGGCATCAACTTTTCCACCAAATTCGTGTGATGCTGCCTACCATAAGCATTTGGATCGAAGCCTTATGGTTGTTTGCCACTCCATTTGGAAAGAATGTTTTTCCCCAAGGAACAGAGGACACCTCTGCTTTTCATGTGTCAACCTTGAACTATGAAAGCATTTTTTCTGAATACGTTCATATTCAATCTCCACTGTTGCAGTTCGATCCCCAGAAATATTCACCGTCTTTGTATCTCTTTTTGGTTGGTCTAGCGGAATAATAATGAGAGCCCTTACATACTCCTGCAAGTGAGATTTTTCGGGATCATAGGCAACTTCTTTAATATACCCAATCCTATTGCCAATAGCCTTGATCGTATTCAGAGTGAAATAATTCTTCGGAATCTTGTGAATCCGGATCCAGACTGGAGCCGTTGGCAGAAAAGTCGATGGAGGATTCTCAACCCATCGATCCATCACCATTCCCCAGTCATCAAAAGTCCAGAACCCATATCGCATCACCGTGAGAAGATCGGTTTCTAGTTCAAAGAAAAACTGGAAGCTATCTCGTGTCAAAGCTACTCCTCTTACTCGTTCATATATCTTCCAAATTCTTGGCATAGTTCGAAGCATCCTTGCCATGTTTTGATAATCCGGGTTGAGTAGACGACCAATCAAACTAGTAGTGCTTTGTTCAATCGCGCTATAGTTTTCCTCTGCTTGGAGATCAATCGGTGTGTCTTCCTCTAGTGACAGGCCCTGGAGCGCCTGGGATAACACTCCGTCCATCAGTAACAAAAATATATCCTTTCTAAGTAATATGCGTAGGTGTTTGATATCTTTTGCTAGATGAATAGAGGATACCGGCTGCAAGAACCCTAGAAAAACACTTTTGGGAGTTGCAGATTTAAACAAAAAAGGTGAATATCTTAACAAATCATTCCAAATCTTGCGTGAATATTAGAAAATTTCCAAAAAGATCCTGGTCGGCAAGGAAAATCTCCTTCCGAATATTTGCTCTATTCTCATTGGCTACAGCAAAGCCTCCAAGAGAAAAAGAGAGTCCTAAGCAAAAATTCATTTCAAGTGCTTGTTGTTATGACAAATTTATTGTTAGATTTTATAAAAACTTCCAATATTTTTCGACCAATATTTCTATTATCTAGATCTTGTTTATTGTCATGATCTAAACTGTTTCAAATTATGTGCAAAAGTATAGAATATGAATGTGAAAAATATTATAACTAGATAAATATCTACTAATATGATAAGTTACTAATTGTTTAATATTTCTTCTAGAAAGTAGATAAACCGACTTTCTCTCCTAT
Organism: Arabis hirsuta; assembly: GCA_964056655.1. Lineage (NCBI taxonomy): Eukaryota > Viridiplantae > Streptophyta > Magnoliopsida > Brassicales > Brassicaceae > Arabis > Arabis hirsuta. The sequence continues at coordinate 11,762,864 of OZ053313.1, forward strand.
AAATAGAAGATGTTGTGTGACATAATTATGAATAAGAAGAAGTCTTCCTTCTTAACTCTTCCACATTTCTCAACTTTCTCTCTCGTCATCTTTATATATATTATTATATATACCAAACACAAACACATATATATTATACATACGTATATCTTACCATATTATTAGTAGTTTATAACACGTTATCAGCACGAACGACTCTATATCCATACCGTTAAATCATATCCTCTGCCATATCAAAGGGGTAAGATTTTAATTTTTGTGTTATTCAATTTACTTTTTAATTCATTTATTATTTATGGAGTGGTAGGCTCTGCCTCCTCCTCATAATATTATGGTAGGCTCTGCCTCCGCACTATCAGTGGAAAAGGCATATAATAGGCTATGTTTTTTCAAAATTGATCATTATTATGGTAGGCGCTACCTCCTTGATCAATTAAAATTTTATGTCTCCATAATCCCATGGTAGGCTCTGCCTCCTTGATTATGTTGAGAATTATGCCTATTATTTTTTATTATTATTTTCTTACCGTTATTTATTTTCTGTTATTTATTTATGTTCTGTTATTTATTTATCATTTATATGGAAGGCTTTGCCTCCTGTTTTTTTTTGTTTTTATTTTTTTTTATTATGTTATTATTATTGCACATATTTTATCATAATTATTTAAAATTGAATTTTAATATGATGTTTAAAATTTTGTTATATAGTTATCATGTCAAACTTGGCAAAACTTGAGATCGCTGCCCTTGATTTATCTGGGAAAAATTATTTGACATGGGCAGTAGGTGCAAAGATGCATCTAAAAGCAAGTGGACTTCTTGACACCGTTGATAAATGGAAGGTCACGTCCGATGAGGAAAATGCAAAGGCCATGATATTCCTCCGCCACCATATTCATGATACGTTAAAAGATGAATATATTATGAAAGATAATCCCGCAGATCTTTGGCTGTCACTCAAAGATAGGTTTGATCACCAGAAATATGTGATCTTACCAAAGGCAAGACATGAGTGGCTGAATCTGCGGTTTGAGGATTACAAAAGTGTAAGCGAATATAATTCCGCTTTGTTCGGAATTACTTCGAGAATGATGTTATGTGGAGAAAGTATAAGTGATTTTGATATGATCGAGAAAACTCTCCAAACATTTCATCCAGGAAACGTAGTCCTCCAGCAACAATATCGGGCAAGGAAATTTACCCGATACTCGGATTTAATGCAAGTTCTTCGTGTTGCTGAACAAAATAATGAAATTGTTATAATGAATCATGAATCTCGTCCAACTGGATCGGCTCCATTCCCAGAAGCGAATGTGGTAGCATCCAATACAAATAATTTTCGAGGACGATGGCGTGGTCGCGGTAGAGGCCGTGGACGCGGACGTGGCAGAGGTGGTGGACGAGGCCGAGGACAAGGAAGAGGATTCCAGTCAGATAACTCCGACACATTGAAAGCCAACCAAAATTCTTAGGGAAATGTTGTCGGCCGCATAAATAAAAGAAAAACGGAGAGTGCTTGTTACAGATGTGGCATGAAAGGCCATTGGGCACGAACATGTCGTGTGCCAAAATATTTAGTTGATCTGTATCAAGAGTCTCAAAAGGAAAAACGGAAGAATGTCGAAACAAATTTCATCACTGATGAAGCTGGACCTTCCTTTAACGGTCTCAATGATGATGCTCATTTTGATGTTGCTGATTTTCTTGTTGATCCTGAAGTATCAACAGAAAGAAATGATAACTAAATCTATAAGACATGATGCTAGTATTTTTATGTACTTTGTATAATATGCTTTTAGTTTTAAACATTTTGTATTATATGCTTTTATTTTGCAGTATGATGTTAAAATAGTTTTGAAAAATAATTTTGTAAAATAGGTTTTATACTATTTTGTTAAAATAAGTTTGTAAAATATTTTTGAAATAATTTTGTAAAATAGTTTTAAAATAGTTTTTGTAAAATATTTTTAAAATAATTTTCTAACCTCATGGTACATAAAATTTCGTTTCTTTTTATTAATGCATCTCTGATTAATATTGTTATACCAGACAATGTCAGAACTTGAGATCATGGACGGAGATACATGTCTGGCAGATAGTGCGACAACGCACACAATACTAAGAGATAAAAAGTATTTCTCCGTTCTGAATTTAAAAGACTCCGCTGGAAGCGTGAGTACTGTATCTGGTAATGCAAATATTATTATGGGCTCAGGAAAAGCCAGGTTTTCAATGCCAAGGGGAACAAAGTTTGAGATAAATGATGCATTATATTCCCCCAGTTCATACAGAAATTTATTAAGTTTCAAAGATATCCGGAAAAATGGATATCATATCGAGACGAAGAATAAGAATGACATTGAATATCTTTGCATTACGTCAGAAAAGAATCATATATTGGAAAAATTACCAATGATGTCTTCTGGATTATATTGCACAAAGATATATATGACTGAGTCCTATGCTGTAGTAAACCAGCAGTTTACTAATACATTTAAAATATGGCATGAAAGGTTAGGGCATCTAGGATCAGTCATGATGAGAAGGATTGTGCAAAACTCTAGCGGACATCCATTGAAAAACCAAAGGATTTTTCAATCTAGAGATTTTTCATGTTCCGCATGTTCTCAAGGAAAATTAATAACTCGGCCATCACCGGCTAAAGTTGGGAATGAAATCCAGTATTCTTAGAGAGAATACATGGTGATATATGTGGACCTATACATCCACCATGCGGGCCGTTTCGCTATTTTATGGTATTAATTGATGCATCGAGTAGATGGTCACACGTATGTCTGTTGACAACACGGAATACGGCTTTCGCAAAATTCATTACCCAAATAATCAGATTAAGAGCACAATTTCCTGATTATGCCATAAAGAAAGTTAGGCTTGATAACGCCGGTGAATTCAGTTCACAAGCTTTCAATAATTATTGTATGGCAATGGGGATTGATGTTGAGCACCCAGTTCCCCATGTTCATACACAAAATGGCATGGCTGAAAGTTTAATTAAACGGTTGCAACTCATTGCAAGGCCGTTAATCTTGAGAACAAATCTCCCAATTCATGTATGGGGACATGCTATATTGCATGCTGCGGTATTGGTCCAGATTAGACCAAGTGCATATAATAAATATTCCCCATTACAGTTAACATCTGGCCAAGAACCTAATATATCCCATCTTCGTGTTTTTGGATGTGCGGTTTATGTTCCTATGGCTCCGCCACAAATAACAAAAATGGGACCTCAAAAGAGACTTGGGATATATGTCGGGTATACGTCACCGAGTATAATTCGATATCTTGAACCAAAAACTGGTGATATGTTTACGGCACGTTTTGCCGATTGCCATTTTAATGAAGATGAATTTCCGGCGTTAGGGGGAGGAATTAAAGGAATCCCAAAAGATATTACTTGGTGTGCACCATCTTTAGTACATCTTGATCCCCCTACAAAACAACGCGAGTTGGAAGTTCATAAAATTGTACACTTGCAAAATTTGGCAAACCAGTTACCTGATGCGTTCACAATTATATTTAGTTGGATTTAGATTTGTAAATCATGTATTAGTGGGTTTATGTTAGAAAATTAATAAAAATATGTATAGATTTCTATCATGCCATATAGTTTTGATTCAAATGTTTTTATTGTTTAATTTAAATTACATATTTGTTACACATGTCATTTTTGCACCAAATGTCACCTTTATTAGTATACAAATTTTTTAAAAATAAAATTTTCCATATTAATTACCACATATTCATTGTTTTTATATTCGTTTGATGATTATATAATGTATATAAAATTATAAATGATCTATGTCATTAAAAATTCCATAGAACTTTCTTAAAATATTATTTGAATGACATCTAGGATTTTTATCTAGTGTTTCCTCTGTTAATATACCGAGGATTGACGGAGACGTAGCCATCGATAAACAACTACAAAAGCAAAAATAAACAAATACACAAGTGTGCCGTAATTTTGTCACACTTCCCAGATCTTTTCAAATGATGGATGTTACCTACGTCCCTTAGTTCGAATCAAATTTGGATGACGGCAAACGTTTTTTCGTTAAAGCCCAATGGGCTACGTTACAGTAGAATATAAAACAACCAACACAAACCAAACATATATTACATCTAAATCTAGACCAATACGTGTTTGCTTCTAGTGCATTCCTCTGCTACGTGGCGTTCATGCAAAGTCCACCACGACCATCGATCTGCTCGTTTGTTGCTTCCGACGCCGGCGAAGAGTTCTTCGGGATGGAGAGAGTATGGGGCCACAAAATGCGTCGAACTTCAGTATATTTCATGTTTTCACAAAATAAAATCCTAATAGACCAGAGAATAATCAATACGACCCAATAACTGATATAGTGGGCCACATGGACCAGACCACGTGAGCCCAAAAGAGAAAACCAAAAGAAATGTTTTATAGCCGACGAGGATTTGGTTACGGAGAATTTGAACGGTCGTCAGAAATTTCGGAGCTTGTAGTCTCTGAGTGCCTTTCTTCACTTTAATGGCGGCAATATCCTCTGTTCAATGCTTATTCTCTTGCAATTCTCATCATCATCGGCGCGAGCTGGTGCCATTTCCGATCTATCTGTTATTATTTGTTCAGGAATAACGAGAACTATCTTATTATGATTCGAGAAATTTACTTTAATCCTACGTTTTTTTCTTCAAGCAGAGTGGGTCGCTTTGGAGATTGGGTTCTAGGGTTCTAAAGTCTCCGAGTCTGTGGAATTTTCATCTGTTTTCCGGAGTGGATTTCAAGCGAAGGTGATTTTGTTTTTAGTTTCCGATTGTTTTAAATGAGAAAACAAATTCTCAAGTAAAGAAGATTTAGCCCTTGAAGCTATAAATTCTGTGTAATGCACTTAGATAATGATTGTATCTTTTGGGTATAATTAAACAGGAGAACTTTGATCTGTGCAGTCAAGGGAGATGCAGAAGGAGCGTTTAAGAAGACTGTGGAAATCGATCGGATGATTGATGCTCTTAAAGATGCAAACCCAAGAGAAGTAAGTTTGCAATTTCTTTTGCTCTAGTCATTAAGATACAAAGGGGAAATGCTATATTTGATCGAGTAATTCAGTCTTGTTGCTGCCATTTCCTTTGGAACAGCTTGAGAAGCTTGTTGTTGAAAATATCCTTGCTTTTGATGAGGGTTTCTGGATAAGACTCGCGGCTAGGTCGGATACTTGCAAATCAGACGATGATAAGGCACGCGTTTCTATTGAGCAGATTTTCGAGCTCTTTTTCTCCGCTAATGCTTATGCTTTTGAGAGGGGGGGTTTGTTTCTTGCTTGCAGAAGGACTATGAGGAGTTAGCTGCAACCGTGATGACTATAGTTGACTGCGTTGTGAATAAGACTCGGGTTTGTCTTGCTTCTCTTCTTTTGTTTTCTATTGCTTTTCCATGTCTCTTCTTCCTTTTCAGTGTTTCCTTTTACAAAATAACTGAGAATTCATTATATCCCTCTAGGAAAAGATTGAATCGTCTACCGATGTTCTGAAAGGGATTTTAAGACCCGTTGTGGAAGGAGTGGAAGAAATTTCATGGCCTCCAAGAGATCCTGAAGCCATCAATCAAATGGAAGTGGTATACTTGTTGTTCTTCACTTTCCTTTGACCACAAGACATGTTTTACATCTACGCTTTTGTTTCGTATACAGTCTCTTCTGCCTCAGATATCCAGAAGGGTTATCTATTTTTGGATTTCTTGATGTGATTATAGTCAATGTTTTCACAGGAAATAATACAACGGGAAAAAGAAGGGCAATTAGATGAAGGATTTCTTTCAGAAGTTAGTGCTCAGCTACGGCAGGTAAGTGCAATGCTTTTTGTTTTGTTTCACTTGTAAAATGGTAGCAATTTAGCAAACAAACAATTGACTTCTATTCAAAACGGAGTTCGGGTTCAAAACTGGCGGATGTTGTGAAGAAAAAAAAGGTCTTTCTTTTTACAGTGTTTAGTTTGATAGTTTGAGGCTGAAGGTTGTTTTCAGGCAAAAGAAGATAAAGACAAACCAGGGCTTGCGGCTATGCTGCAAAAGGTTCTTCAACTCTACGCTGCTACGATTCTCTCCAAGCGTAGCTACGCAAAGAAAGGTACTTAGCAGGCTTTCAATTTTCTACAAAGGGAAAAATCTCATCAGTTTTTCATCTCTAAACTCATACAAATGTCATCAATTGAGTAGAGCTTGTGATTGTTGCTATCACAGGGAACGAAGTTGTAAAGTCCGAGCATTTTCTCGAAACTCTGATCAAAGGTCTCTTCTGCAACCTCTTTTCCATGTAGTAGGCCCAAAGACTTCACATGTGTTTGTGTGTTTTCAGCTCCTGAGGAACAATGGAACAAGCTTTTCTTAGACGGGTTAACAATCGGGAAAGGACAAGTCACACCTGATGAGCTATCCGCTGTTATCAAGAAACGAATCGAGCGCACTCTGATTCGAACTGTAAGTAACAAAAGAAACTTGTTCCTCCTACAGCTTACACAAACCAACACATAGCAAAGGAACAAACAACATAACAGAGTGAAATGGAAGGCTAACCAGACGGTTATCGATCCAGTTTTCCAAATTTCCTTTCTTAACCATTGGTTTTGATTGTACCAGGAAGGAGGTTCATACCAGCAGAGAATCTTGGTCGAGTATCTCAAAGGGATCGAGTCGAGGGCAAATGAAATTATGAAATTACTTCAGGGTTAGTTTCGGGAATATGTATACATATTTCCAGTTTCTCGATTTCACATCGTTCTTTTGTTCGCTTTCGCATCTATGCTTATCTAGTAATGCTATTGATTGATCGTTTTCCCTTGTGAACTAATCTGATCTGAGGTGAATCTCATTTCTCCTATTCTTCTTTGTACGAATCTCGTTTTTTTGTGGATCTCGACTACTCGTTTCCGTTTGCGTGGATTGTGTTTATGCTGTTTTCTTTCAATTGATTGTTTCTTCTTTCTCCATTATTTGATTATCTGTGATCTGGTGTTTCTGTTTCGTAAATCTAAGAATATGTTGACGACGATGTTCGATACAAACTAAATGGAAGAATAAAATAATAAAAAAAATTAAACTATTATAAATCCAAAATTAATTTTAAACGTGAACTATTAAAAAGAATCTAAACAATATTGTTATCAAATGTTAAATCAAAACTAATCCAATACCAAATAACAAAGATTGAGTGTCTAGTTGACATGTTTAGGAAGAAGACGATTTCGATATTTATTTAATGAATTATTTTTATTTTTACTATAGTTAAAATGGAAAGAGAATATATATTTAGTTGGTACTTGTGAAGTATATTTACAGCATATCAATATATTATAAAAAGAAAATTTGTTCGTGAGCTAGCTCACGATTTATCTGAGGTGGTTTGCATAACTCGCCAACTCATTTAAGCTCGATCACTTAACTCGTTTATTAAATGAGCCTAAAAACAAGCTTGCGCTCGTCAAAATCTGAGCTGAGCTAGCTCATGAGCTAAGGACTCGTTTGACACCCTTGGTTAAGGATCTGACCTTCCACCCTAAACGATGGATTCTCGCCAATTTGCACAGTGGTGTGATCTAGCTCTAGGATTACCGTATGGGTACCTTGATCGATCAATTTGATGAGCACGAAGGTCCTGTTCGTGGTGTTCATTTCCATAGTTCGTGTCCGGATGTATGCTTGCTTTGTTCTCAACATTATATTCATCTAGAATTTAAGTAGAATTTTCATGATCTGTATAATTTATCGTTAGTTTGCTTATGTGTCAACTCTTAGTGTGCTTAGTTTTCTAGATCTTGCTTGGTGTCTTTGCAGAGAATGGTTTGCTTCATTTGTCCCAACCTTTGTAGTCCAAGCTGTAGTGATTTTGATTATCCTAAGTTAATGACCAAGTCCGTTGAAATGTTAAGTGTCCATAGTAGTGTGTTTTTGACATAAGCAAGAACTGAAAACCTGTAAATGCAAATGGATTGGATTTTTCTTCATTACAGTTATTCTTGTGGTCTTCTAGAGCACTACTCATATCTAGTTGATGGGATTGTTGTGTTGCAGGGGATGATTACAAGATTAGTTTGGAACTACAAAACACACGAGTGCCTTTTCACACTTCTCGGACATCTCAATTATATCCGCACTGTCCAATTTCATCACGAAAACTGATATATACGATATTTTACCACTTTTATATTATTTTTAATAGATTTTTAGTAAAAAAATGGATAAGTTTTGGGCTTTATGTGCTAGTTTTAGTGTTTTCGTGGGTTTTGAAGTCAATACAGGAAATTAGAGCATTTTGGGATTAAAAAGAGGAAAAACAAGTCTTTTCAAGAAATGATAGATTCTGACTGTCAGATGTTTCGTTCCAAATGAAAAACCCATGGATTGTGAGTGCTAGTCACGATCAGACTATCCGCATTTGGAACTGGCAGTCACAGACTTGTATTTGCTGATGACCTCATGCGATTTAGCAGATGAATTCTGATATTTTCGGTGGGGTAGACGCTATAGTTAAGTACGTCCTCGAAGGTCATGATAGAGGAGTAATCTGGGCTTCTTTTCATCCCACCCTTCCTCTCATCGTCTCCGGTGCAGATGACCGCCAAGTAAAGCTGTGGCGTATGAATGGTATTTTTTCCAGAAATCTTTGCTTTTTCACATAATGCAAAACTTACAACCATCTTTGATACACTGAATTGCAATTTTGTAATAATGGAGCTGAGGTAATAAATGTGATGTTTTCAATTTTGTTGCAGAAACTAAAGCTTGGGAGGTGGACACATTACGAGGCCACATGAATAATGTTTCATCTGTAATGTTTCCATGCAAAACAGGACATCATTGTATCCAACTCTGAGGATAAAAGCATTCATGTTTTGGATTCTTGCAGTTCACCCTGAGATTAATTTACTGGCAGCGGGACATGATAACTGTATGATTGTGTTAAAACTTGAGAGAGAACGTCTTGCATTTGCTTTGAGTGGTGATTCTTTGTTTTATGAAAAGGATAGATTTTTGCGGTACTACGAATATTCAACTCAAAGAGATTCTCAAATTATTCCTATACGGCGTCCTCGTACATCAAGCTTGAATCAAATTCCTAGGACTTTATCATACAGTCCGACAGAAAATGCAGTTTTGATCTGCTCAGATCTGGATGGTGGTTCATATATGTTGTACATCATACCGAAAGATAGCGTTGGCAGGAGTGACGTTGTGCAAGATGCAAAGAGAGGGACAGGTGACTTCTCATGTCCTTACTGCACCGCCCGGTTTGTACTAAGCAAGGAAGGAAACATCTGCACGGTCTATGATGTTGCGGTCATTAGCGCAGACACATCTGGTTTGCCATGGTCTCCTTCTCTAGTTTAGTGAGCAATTCAGAACCATACCTTGGAGAGTTTCTGAGGTCCACTGCATACAAAAACCATTTTTTTTTGCCAAAGTTATATTAACTAGTTGGTTCTTATTTCTGATGTAATAAGCATTTTTGGCTTTTGAGTTTTTATTTGTTGACTTTCAAATTTTGTTGACCATTACATTTAGGACATTCCTTCTCTCTGGTTTGTTGTCCTTTTGGTGATTCATTCTGATATATGGTTAGAAGTCTTTTCATATACCTGAAATTTTGTCTACATATCCTCTATATATTAATCGAAGAGACACTAAGGTGAAAATTCTATGTGTCACTCAACGAGGGCTTCAAGAAAAATGTCATTTAAATTAACCAATAAAAACATTTCAATTAATTCTACATATTCTTATTAATTTTATAGCATAAATCTTTTAATACATGTTTTGCAAATCTAAGTCCAACTAAATGTAATATTTAGACTTATCATATCATCTATTTTTAAAACTTCTTTTATATTTAAAAAACTTTTTATTATTATATTTGCGACAATATTATTTATCGTGTATATATGTATTTAGATTAATATGATATATATAATATTTACACATTTCATTATTGGAAAATATATATTGTTTTTTGTTTATTATGTCCGACAAACTCATATAAATCTAAAATTTATCTGATTTATCACATGCTCTATAATTTACATGAATAATAAAAATTAATTTTACACTTAAAATATATTGAAATAAATAATATTTTCATATGTTCTGATCTATTGCACATAAAAATATTAAAACTGATGGCATCAAAATACGTTTGATCAAAAGTTAACTTGATTATACTTATGCACAATGCATATCATTTTGTAAGTTTATAAAGATTAGAAATCATATGATTTGTCATACACATTTTACATATTAAAATAGATTATAAATATATTTAATAATTTAATAATTTAATCTCACGCTTGGTGTAGGTCAAAATCTAGTTCTTGGTTATTTTCTGTGATTTTCGGTTTATACTCTGCGTTCTAGGTAGGTTTACCTTGTGCCTCTAAGCAATGCGGTTTAAGGTTTTGGTTCAAGATTTGTCTCTCTGGATTTGATTTACTGCTAATTTTGATTGCCTAGAAGATCACACGTAGATAGGTTTGATTTAGAGATTAAATCATGAGTGACTTTTTATAAGTACTAGATTCCTACTGGCCTGTTTGTTTCAACGTTGGATGCAACATCTGAATATAAATGCACCCGAGTTTTCATTTGACACATTTGGTACTTGAGCTCGGATGGTTTGTTGGGATGCAAAAAAAAAAGAATTTTGTATTTTTGAAAGTCAGTTTAAAATTTTAGTTTATCAAACAAAATAAATTAATTTGATCATTAAAACTTACTACAAGGACATACTTTTAAGTCATTTTAGTATGCTTTTTTTTTTTGGTAAACATTAAATATCATAGAAATGAATGATTTAGGTTTTACAAGAGAGTAATACCTTAAACTAGAGCAACCAAGTAGAAATGAATGATTTAGGTTTTACAAAAGAGTAATACCTTAAGCTAGAGCAACCAAGGCAAAGAAAAAGTTAAGAACTTGATTACAATAATTTGGGGTAGATTTGGGTGTGTTACGGTTGTTGTTACCTAAGCCAAAGAGGCATTAGATTGTTACAATGTTTTCTATGTCTTCGAAAGTTGATAGTATTCCTTATTTCCCGGCCACGTTCTTGAAAATGATAATAGAAGAGATGACTTCACTACAAGAAAAATGAGTTTCGTTAACACCCGAAAAACGCTATCTAACTAATACCATAGCGTTAGGTAAAGCGTTGTATCATCGCCCGCAATAATAGGTCCTGCACTTTTGATAGCGGTTTTTGGCACTGCTATCATAGATACATTTAATATAGCGCTTTTTCTGTGCAATAATATATAAATACAATAGCAATTGATTATTGTTATTATTTAATTTTATTATAGCAATTTTGTAATTTGACTATAGCATTCCTTATATGTAATGATTTGTATAGTTTTTTCAATAATTTATAATTTCTATAGCATTTGTAGTTAAAATGTAATTTTGCTTAATTTTTCTTTTGGGGTAAAATAATATATTTAGAAAAAAAGAAATGCCATATTTTATTTAAAATGAAACATGATATAAAATATCTATATTACAAGGATTCAGGGTACATAATTTAGGAGTTACAAAAAGAAAAAAAAATGTATGGTAATAGTTTGAAGAAATATGGCTTTTTCGAGAGTTAATTGCTCAAATGGTGTTAAGAAGCACACCAAAAATCTCAATGGAGCTCAATTGTTCTCAATGGTGTTGGTGGGGTGGAAAAGTCTACTCTACCCTTAATGAATCTAATTTGTTTTATTTGAAAATCAAACAAATTCCAAACCAACCCAAAATCAATCTTCAATTCAAACCAACCACCAATTCAATCCTCAACCACCAATCATTAAATTTTGGATCTCCCCCTCTCTCTCTCCTCTTGTTTCCTCGTTTCCGACAGAAGAAAAAAAAGGAAATTTTTCATCTAGGTTTGAGTTTCTTCATCGACGGCACATCTCTGAGGGAAAAGAAAAATCAAATCCGGCCAGCTCTGTCCCCTCTTCATCGACGGCACATCTCTGAGGGAAAAGAAAAATCGAATCCGGCCAGCTCTGTCCCCTCTTCATCGACGGCACAGCTAAGGTTTGTTCTTCTTTCTCTTCAATGTTCTTCCTTTCTCCTTTTTCTTCTTCTTCCTTCTCTTCACCATTTATCTGTTGTTTAAGAAACCGTTTTTGGCTAATTTAACTTATTTTTGAAGTGTAATAACATTCACTAGCGTGTTACATTGATAATCTACAGACTGTATATTATTTAGAGTTGTGAAATCGAAGTTGAGAGGGATGGTACAACTAGGAAAAGTAGTACTAATACGTTACTGAAACGAATAGTGTCGATGGTTCAACTAGTATAAATGGTCCAACTAAAAACTAGAACACCTAGAATTACTGTACGACTTTTATGAAGTGTAGTGAGAATGGGACGACTAGTATAACTAGTACGACTAATCTGAAGTACGAGTAGTGAGAATGGGACGACTAGTATAACTAGTACGACTACTTTGGTTCAACTAGTATAAATGGTCCAACTAAAAACTAGAACACATAGAATTACTAGTACGACTTTTATGAAGTACGAGTAGTGCGAATGGGACGACTAGTATAACTATTACGACTAAACTGAAGTACGAGTAGTGAGAATGGGACGACTAGTATAACTAGTACGACTAATACGGTACAACTAGTATAAATGGTACAACTGAATCTTGATAATGATGTTTGTTGTTTGTTTTCAAGGGACAATGGATAGTAATCGTGGTGGCACGGTCGTACATTTTGATTATGAGGGATATTATTCAGATGGAGTGGTATGGAATAATGAAGATGATAAGATTTTTAGTATTGTGATGAAAGGAACTCTGGAGGACGTCAGTTATTCTCGGCTGGTTAATAGAATTTGTGGGAAGCTTATGGTAGATGCAGGTACTACGAAGCTTCGGTTGAGTTACATTCCAATGATCGTGCATCCTAGAAGTCCATCATATATCTTGGATGATGAAGATGTGTTAAGATATTTGATGGAAGTTAATCAGGATCAGTGTAGGAGTCTTTTGCATGTGGAACTCGATGAAGTTGTCTCAGAAAAGCAGAGTAATCAGTATCTTCTTACGAATGAGGAGCTTCTTAGTGATGGCAGAGTTAATGATGGTGATATTGTTGGAGCTAGTGATGTTAGAGTAGATGATGATGGTATTGTTGCACTTACTATTCGTCAGAGTTCAAATATTGATAATTCTTTCATATTTAACTCTGACATTACACCTATTGAACGAGTAGAGGATATAAGTGCTGAAAGGGAAGATGGTTTGAATCTGACCCTAGGTCAGGAATTTAGTACTAAGTACGAAGTGATGCAGGCAGTGGAGAGAGCTATGCATAAAGAGTGTTTTCAGATTCGTATTATGGAAACGAGACCTACGGTATATGCGGTAAAATGTCGTTCTGTTGGTTGCAATTGGTACTTAAGAGCTTCAGTTCCTAAGAATTCTAATATATTCTCGGTTGCAACATATCGGAAGATGCATACATGCTCTCAGTTGGAAATGGTTACAGTGAAAAGTAAATCGAGAGGCACACCACGCTTGGTTGCATCTGTGCTGCATGAAGAGTACCCGGGTTCATTCAAAACGCCAACTGCAAAAGAACTCGTAGGCTTGGTGCAACGAAAAGTTGGCGTTGAAGTTTCATATTCTACAGCTCGGAGAGGAAAAATGAAAGCTTTCAGTGATGTGCGTGGCACTCCAGAGGAGGGTTTCTCTATGCTTCCTTCTTACTTGCACATTTTAAAGAAGAAGAATCCTGGTACAAAGACAAAAGTGAAAGTGGATGAGCAGAAAAGGTTTATGTATCTCTTCATCGCTGTGGGAGTTTGCATTGAAGGGTTTAAAGCCATGAGAAAAGTCATCATTATTGATGGAACTCACCTGAAGACTGTATATGGTGGAGTGCTTATTATTGCTTGTGCTCAAGATCCAGATCGACACCATTATCCTCTTGCTTTTGGTGTGGTTGATGGTGAGAAAGATGCTAGTTGGAGGTGGTTTTTGAAAAAGTTGAAAAAACTAATTCCGGCTCATCCAGAGCTTGTTTTTGTTTCTGATAGACATCAAAGCATCATAAAGAATGTACACGAGGTCTATCCAGAGTCTGCGCATGGTTATTGCATATTTCATTTGTCTCAGAATGTTAAAGCGCACGTAACCAAGGGCCAAAGGAAAGACACATGTTCAAATAAGTTCAGACATTTGGCTCAGATTTACGAAAAGTCTGAGTTCATGAAATACTATGCTGATTTCAGAAACAGGTATCCTGGTTGTGCTGCGTATCTAGACGAGAGTCTTCACGTGAGCATATGGGCAAAAAGCTATTTTCCAGGAGAGAGGTACAACATAGACACCACTAATTGTGTTGAATCAATGAACAATGTTCTGTTATAGGCAAGGAAGCTACCGCTATTAGCAATGCTTGATGTGATTTTGGGAAAGATTGTTGAGTGGTTTAACAGATATCGGAAGGAATCCGCAGCAGTACCAGAGGCACAGCTACTGGTGCCGCATGTTCATAAAGAATTGGACAGCATGTGTAAGGAAGCAAAGTCGTTAGGTGTCATTGAGCTGAATAGCTTTCTCCTTGAGTACAAAGTGACTGGTGCTGATGGGAAAGGATATCTGGTTGATTTGAAAAAGAAAAGTTGCAGCTGTAACCATTTTGACATTGACAGATACCCATGTGTACATGCCATAGCTGTTATCAACTGGGTTACAGAACATATAGGGGTGCCGATTGATATACGTGAGTATTGCCATAAATACTACTTAATGGAGCAATGGAGCTTAGCGTATTCCAGGACTGTTTATCCAGTGCCACATCATACTACTTGGGATATTCCACAGGAGATTCTAGATAAGGTCGTCCTACCTAAATATTATCCTCCAAAGAAAGGTAGATTAGAAACGACAAGACAGCCATCTGTTGGAGAACCTCGTAAAAAGAAGAAGAGTTCAGGACCATCCGATGGAGGTGAGAGCTCGGGATGCTGATTATTTGTGTTTTGTGTAACTTTTTACTTGTTGCGTATGTTGTTTGTGTTTTTGTACCTTTGTAAGACCTATTTGTGTTTGTAAGAACAGGTTGGAAAAACTAGTTCACATGTATCAGGAAAGTAGTCCCATTGGTCCTAGTATTACCCACTTAGTAGTACTAGTAGTCGTAGAAATACCTACAAAGTAGTCCTATTGGTCCTAGTATTACCCAAACAGTGGTCCTAGTAGTCCTGTTATTACGGTTGTAGTAGTTCTAGGTGTCCTAGTATTACCTATAAAGTAGTCCTATTTGTCCTAGTCTTACCAAGACAGTAGTACTAGTCGTTCTAGTATTTCCGATTTGCCGTATTATTAGTAAAACGATGTAAAATTACATTTGTAAACATTATTCGACACCAAATAGGCCATTAAAACATCATAATTTACATAAACTACATAAATAAACTTAATTTTTTGGAATTGGTTACATGATCATCTAATGTGTACATGAAATGCCTTATAAGGTTTGTTTTAAAAACTTAACCACACTAACATGACCAATGATTGAAAATAGTATTTTTATAAATTTTATGGTCTGGGATTATGGTAAATGTAGTTTATATAGTAAATGTTGGAGGTACTACTAAAAATTTTAAATATAAAGTATGGTACTACTAATAAAACTCAAAAACACCCAAAGTACAACTAGCAGAAAATAGTACTACTAGAAAACTGGTACAACTACAAAATGAAAATGCGGCGGCTGTTCATTAAAAGGCGGCGCACGTTTTTTAATTCATTTGTCGGCTGTCACGTGTTTAATTCATTATTGCTCATTTGTTTTATGCTAGTTGTACCAGTATTTCTAGTTGAACCGAAAATAAAATTCAACACATAATTTTAATAAAATTCATAGCAACATAAATTCAACACAACAAAATTTCAAAAACAAAAAAACATAAATAGTTAATAAAGTCATACCAAACAAAAAAAAGTTCACAAAGTCACTTAGGAACATAAGGGGAAACCCTCGCACGAGAAGACTTGCTTTCCCTCTTTGGCCTAGGATTTTTTGCCCTCTCAATCCCCCTTTCCATCCATTTCTTCAATTGCTTCTTCATATTATGCGTGATCTCCGGAGTTCCCGGAGCCGGTTGACTCGGCTGACCTTACAAAAAAAAAAAAGTCATTAAGGTTTACGTCAAGTAACAAAAATATCAAAATGTTAAAACGAACCATTTCTTACCAAAGATTTCATCTGCAATCCTCTTCTCTTCAGCTAGAGCATCTGCAGGCTTCTTCGCTTCAGCTTGAGCATCCTTCTCCTCTTGCGTCTCCGGAACAGACTCCTGAGAGAAATACAAAACCGTAAGAGTACTACTAATCATACTAGTAATAATAATCTTACTAGTAATACTAATTAATATCTCTTGACGGATAGGAGACTGAGTCTGCGTCTCTTGAGTGGCCTCTCCCTCATTTTGCTGGAAAACAATACAAAATTGTTAAAGTTTGACGAATCGAACTAGTAGTCCTAGTATTACAATTACAGTAGTCCGAGTAATACTAATCCAGTAGTCCGAGTAGTCCTAGTATTACAAATCCAGTAGTCCTACTATTACCACATTAATAGTCCTAGTCGTCCCAATATTACCAACACAGTAGTTCTAGTATCACAAACACAGTAGCTCTAGTTGTCCTACTATTACTAACCTGCAATGCTTCTTCTTGAGTATATGGAGGTTGACTCGGAGGTTGAGTCGCATCATCATCTTCCTCATCATCTTCCTCATCCTCATCCTTCTTCTCATCCTCTTCATCCTCATCCGAATCCTCCTCATCCTCCAGCCTTCCCATACTCATCTTTGCAGCCTCCTCCTCGGCTGCCTTCTTCTCCGCAGCAGCCTTGTCCGCAGCCTCCTTCTCCTCGGCAGCCTTCTTCTCTTTCGCTTCCTTCTCCTTGGCAATTTTCTTCTTCTTCGCCTCCTCCCATTGAGCCCTCTTCTTTGCAGCTTCCTCCTAAGCTGCCCTCTCCGCAGCCTCCTTTTCTTTGGCTGCCTTCTCTTCGGCAGCCTTCTTCTCTTTGGCTGCCTTCTGTTCGGCAGCCTTCTTCTCTTTGGCTGCCTTCTCTTCGGCAGCCTTCTTCTCTTTGGCTGTCTTCTTCTCCTCAGCTGCCTTCTCCGCCAATGCAGCCAAAGACCCGGCAGCATTGAAGGCAACATCTTCATTACCTACACACAGAAAGTTTCATTACTAACAAGTAGTAATAGTAGTGCTACTATTACCAATAAAGTAGTCCTAGTAGTCCTGGTTGTCCTCATGCAGTAGTTCTAGCAGTCCTACTATTACTAATCAAGTAGTTCTAGTCGTTCGAGTAGTCTTACTATTACCAATCAAGTAGTCCTACTACAGTAGTTCTAGTAGCCCTAATATTACCGAGCAAGTAGTCCTAATAAACCTAGTATTACCAAAAAACGTATTTACAAGAGATTTACCTTGGAAAGATGATCCACCAGTTTCAAATTGATTACCAGGCACGTAATCATCGGTAAAATCCACCGGTTTCAGTTGATTTTCCACAATTGTCAGCCTTTCGTTCATTCCTTCAACCGCCTTTGTTAATCGTTTCCATATTTTCTTGAATTGGTTTCATATCGACTCCATCATCTTCTTAATCTCTTCTTTCAATCCGCCTTGATGTTGTCCCCTGCCAATTGGCTCAAGTCGCCGTTGGCCTGCTTCTTGGGCTTCTTCTTCGCCTTCTTCTTGGTCTTCTTCAACTGGTCTACTTCGGCATTCAATGTCCCTGCGATAGAGATCCTCCCACCATATCTTCACTTCGTCCCTCATCAATAACTTGTTCGAACTGTCAACAGCAGCGTCATCCCTATCGTTATCATCCTTGAGCTCATGGTCGAACAATTTCATTTCATCCAAGAGGTTGGATAGAAGCCTCTACTCTGCGTCGTTGGGGACTAAAACACTCGTGATATCTTGATAGAAACAAAAAAAACCAACTTCAATTACTAATACAAATAGAACTACTAAAGCTAGTCGTACCACTATTACTAGAAATACTAGTACGAATGGAACTACTAAGGCTAGTCGTACTAGGATTACTAGAAATACTAGTACGAATGGAACTACTAACACTAGTCGTACTAGGATTACTAGAAATACTAGTACGAATGGAACTTTTTACATACCTTTGTATCTCCAACCGTGCGGTACATGGCCTCCAGACTTAAATCAGCTGTCCCAGTCTTCTTGGACTGCTTTTTGCACATTCTGGGACACTCCTCACCGTATGATGTATCTGCTGGTTTTCGATACACAGCATCCAGAGCTGGGATACATTCGAATGCCAAAAACTGCACACATTGTTGAACCAATTATACCAGTTGTACCATAATATCAATTATAACAATTGCAAAAAATAATTCGATTTTTACCTCCAGACCGTTGATAAACCCAGGAAATGTGTAGCTCACACCGTCTGGAATCCTTCCGTTATGATGCTCCCGAACAGCGTGTATCTGATAGATGCAGTCTTCAAATGTGTAACGTCCCCATGGGAACGTTCTACATGCATCGAGATCATCCACAATTTTCAGAAGGAATTTCTCAATATGTCCATTATGCTTTGTTCTCTCTTTTAATATGGTGACTAGGAAGTAGAGGACCAACATTTTGAGCCGATTATCACCATGATCTCTTGTCATCCCTCTAAGCGCAGTAAGGACATTTGCTGCATTAATGGATTTGTTGGCTTTCGTCATGCCAAAGTGATTATCCACGAACCTCATCTTTCCCAGCCTCTCCTTATTCGCCGGGTACATGTGGCAGAACAACCCAGATAGTAATGCATGCTCCCTGATGGAGTATCGAATGGGTACTCCATTAACCACGAACCATGCCTGGTTCTTCTTCTCAGTATTTGCTGTCCTCTGAACCAACATGTTAACAGACTGCAGCTTTCGATGTTGCTGGGCAGGCATGTGCAGGATGTGCTTGAACTGCGGGTGCTCTTCAAACCACCTCTTCTCGTAGTCTTCCAAACCCAAACTTTTAAACAACTCTTGGAATCGGTGTACATGGCATTTCGCACCGAGCTTTAACGAACAAGGGTAGTCCTCGGGTGGAAAGGCAAAGCTTTGAGGTTTCATTGCGTCAACAACCTGAAAACAAATCAAACAAACAATTTTAGAACTTCTTAAATACGACCAGTTGTACTACTATTACTACTCTTACTAGAACTACTGGGACAAATAGGGTTCTAGTTGTACTGATTTAAGTAGTACTACTAGTAATATTGGAACAAATAGCACAAATAGGAAGTAGTTGTTCTAGTTGTTCCAATATTACTAGTATTACTACTTAAATCAGTACAACTAGACCTACTGGAATACTGGGACTTAAGTTGTGCTAGTTGTCCCGTTTTTATTAGTAATACTAGTAATAATGGAACAACTAGTATTACTGATAAAACCGATACAACTAGAACAACTATGACTCCTACTATCTCCTATTATCTCCTAAACAACCTCAAATTCAACAAATCATAAGTTTCTACTCTCCAAATTCAAGTCATTATGCCAAATTCAAGTCATTACTACAAATGAAACTATCCTACTAACTAGTACAACTAGTATAAATAGCAAATACAGTACAACTAGTGTATATAGCAAATATTCACAAAAATCCTATTACCCTTTGCGGCGTTGAACCTTCCTGACCCGAGGCCGGCGCCGGAGGCTGAAGAGATGGCCGCGGAGGCGGCACAGCGGCCGGATCTGGAAACCCTAGTTGTAACGTTGAAGACTGAGTCTGAGTTTTCTCCTCTGCCTGCATCGAACTTCGCGCCGCCGCACGAGTCCGAGGAGAGCCAGAAGTTCCCGACTGTGCGCGCGCCGGAGGAGAAGGAACCGCCGCCGTCCTTGATGGAGGATTGGTGCCTATCTTCCTTCGAACATTGCGGCCGTCCCCGCTCGACTCACCTCCTTTCCCTCCTTTAGAAGTCGAATCCGCCGCCGCAGCCGGACCTTTCTTCCCCGGAGGAGGAGAGCGAGGTCTCTTGTCGGACTTCGAACTCTCGGTCTTCGATGGGGATTTCCCTTTTTTGGTTTTAGGTGGCATGTTATCGAAGAATTGAGTGGATTAGAAGAGAGAAATCAATCGAAATTGGAGAAGAAAAGAGAAAAAGAGGAATCAGTTGCAGAATTTTGAATTTTTTCAGAAGAAAAAAAAGAGACTGGTTTCTCGAAGAAGAAGATGATCTCGAACTGTCAATTCGGTTTTGAGAAAGAAACCGTCCCGGTTTGGAAAACTGATTCGAAACCGTTTCGGTCTGATTTAGAGCCTGGTTTTTTTGTAAATAAGTTGAACTAGTAAGGACAAAATTGTGTTTTCATTCGATTTTTATTATTAAAAAAAAAAAAAATTCTGTTTATATCAACACCATCCGAGATCATTGTTCTCCTTCTCAAAACCATTTCAGCAATTGATTCCTTTTTCGATTCATGATCTTGCTTCCGTTGATATGAGTCATTCGTTCACCACTACAAGTCCGTATTCAAGAGCTTCAGAGACACACCAAGATCAACATTGCTTGTAAATATCTAAACAGCTCACATCATTACGCCCACATCAACTTCATATACAAAAATATGAATCGTTTCTTTCATAACTTGAAACAATAGCCTTCCCCATCATTATGCCCACATCAACTCCTAGGAGTTCACAGTGTGAATACCTTCCGTGCTAGAAATACCTTCGACAACAACAATAATTTGTTGAGAAGCCTTAGAACAAATCTCAGAGATACACATAAAGAAGAAGCAAATCCAAAAGCACAACAAGGAAACGAGAAGGATTGAAAGTGATGCGTATGAAACACTTACCTCAATCAAACGAGAAGGATTTCATGTTTCGCCGGTGATGAATCCAACTTTCGTTGGGGAAAGGAAATGAGATCTAGACTTCTCTCCGGTCAGATTCATTTACTCCGGCCTAATTGCAAAAAAATCTGGTCTAAAAAACCCTAATGGATTTGTCGCAAAGAGAGGTGAGAGATGATGTTTTCTTGTGTTTCTTTCCTTTGTCGGCAGAAAATAAGAAAATAGAGGTTGGGAGATTGGAAGGGTTGAACGGACAAGATTGGCTCTCCGATATTTGAACGGACAAAATTAGCTCTCCAAAATTGCCATGTCATCGATCCTAGTGATCTTACTAAACTATTTTGCCTGGGAAAACAAATTTTAGCTCAAAATTGTTTAGCGGCAACGAATATTTTGTGCTCAAAATTTTGAATTTTTAGAATTGTAACTATTTGTAGCTATAAGAAACCCTATACCCTAAACTTTTATATTGTAAACACTTAGTAAAACGTATGTATATATCTATTAATCTCATATAATTTGTTTATAATCGATTAAAAATTTATAATCACAAACCTTAAAACAAACAATTATTTCTTTTAAAAAGTCAAACCCTTATATCAAAGTTACTTATTTATTGTGATTTTCTGAACATTGAACTCTAAACAATGATTAAAACTATGTGAATTCATTTGTAATTATAATCTTAAACCATAATTAAAATTTCATGAATGAAGTATACAAACTGAACTTTATTAGAAATTATTAAGAATACAAATTTACCTAAAGTAAGCTTTTTTTTTTTGACAAACCATATCTATACCCTAATCTATAACCTAAATGGGTAAA
This sequence comes from Arabis hirsuta, assembly GCA_964056655.1. Taxonomy (NCBI): domain Eukaryota; kingdom Viridiplantae; phylum Streptophyta; class Magnoliopsida; order Brassicales; family Brassicaceae; genus Arabis; species Arabis hirsuta. The sequence continues at coordinate 11,784,597 of OZ053313.1, forward strand.
TCCAAATTATTCAATAAATGGTACAAATCTTAAATATATTATACAAATTCTTTGAATCTCATTAATGTCTAAAGTTACGTATCTAATGTGATACCCTAAACCTTAACCAAATACTCATTTGTTCACAAAAACTAATACCCTATATCACTCATTTATGTATTATGATATCCAAAACCATAACCTCAATCTCTAAACTACAAATCAAAACATTTATATATCCGTTAAAAAACCAAAATCATATATCACAAGTTATCTATGTATTGCTATACCCTAAACCCTAAATCAAAAACTCATTACATTTTTTATTATTATTATTTTGTATGTTTAATTTCGTTTATATAATTTATTAAACAATAACTTGTTGTATCCTTTATATAGTTTGTGAAACATTAAACCCTAAGCCTACACTCATTTATCCATAAAATTATGATACCCTAAACCTTAAATCCATTTAGATTAAAAAATTCAAATTATTTCATTTATATTAATAAAATTTCAAAGTGTTTCAAATTATGATACAAAACTTTGAAACATTAATAAAAACGGAAACAAAATAGTAATATAAAAAAAAGAATATACACATAGTAACATAACAAAATATTAGTCATTTCCAAATTTTCAATCCCCTAATTTACAAAATTATAATCACTATACATATCCATAAAAAGCACTCTTTTTTTTTGGACAACTTGTATATACACAACTGATGTCATCTTCTTCCCTTCCCTTCCCTTCCCTTCCCTTCTTAGACGAGCCTCTGCCATTCTCTTACAAAATTATTGAGAAGAACATCCAAGCCTCCTCTATATTCTGTTACCAATGCTTAAACAATCCACAAAGCCCAGAAATGTTCAAACATGTTCTTGCCTTCCTCAAAACTTGGGATCTTTGAGCTTCAACAAAATCATTTTCTTAAATCCTTACCGAGAACAAGCTACAAAAACAAATCGAAGAAGAAATCTAAACTCACAATCTATCTCCCAACATTACCTTCTCTATAACCACAAAACTCACCAATTTCCTCCCTCGAGAATTCTCTGATTTCCTCACCTTTCCCATTCTCTGTTGATGTTTTGTGTTTGAGTGTTTACGGGAATGAAAGAAAAAAAAACAGAGTATGGTTGTAATCGATACTTTATTAATGATTTAAAAAAGTATTACAACTTGTTTGTGATGCAAGAAACAAAGACTCGATCTATTACTTGTACAAAATGAAACGTTGTGTTTGTGTAAACGAAAAATGAAGACATGACTCTTGATCCACAAGACACAACTCTAAAACAGAGCATTGCGTCTTTTGGTCAATAACTGAAAATGTAATTAACTAATGTAAATGTGACTTTGGTTTAGAGATATGATTATGGTTCAACACTCCCCCTTAATCATATCTCGGCTTCACTCCAAGCTTCTTCCTTAGTTCTTCAAACCTTGAAACGCTTAAGGCTTTGGTAAGTATATTCGCGAGTTGATCTTCTCCTTTGCAATACTCAAGTTTAATGAGTCCCTTTGTGCTCTGCTTCTCTCACGAAATGATACTTGATCTCTATGTGCTTCGTCCTTCTGTGTTGAACTGGATTCTTCCCAATAGCTATTGCCGATTTGTTGTCGCATAAGATGGGAATGCCTTCTTCAATCTGTAAACCAAAATCCTCCAAGAGTCTTTGTAACCAAATGGCTTGGTTTGTTGCTGCACAAACGGCTATATACTCTGCTTCCGCCGTTGATTGAGCCACTGTTTGCTGCTTGCAGGATTGCCAACAAAACATAGCCGATCCGAGACTAAACACATAACCTGTGGTGCTTTTCTTGTCTTCGATAGAACCTCCCCAATCGCTGTCTGAATAGCCGATCAATCTTGGTTCCTTTGCACTTGTGAAAGACACTCCGAAACTTGATGTTCCCTTAACATACCTTAAGACTCTCTTGGCTTCTTGGTAGTGCTTCATGTGCGGTGATGACATGTATCTTGATAGATAAGCACTCGCATACATCACATCAGGTCTTGATGCACACAAGTACAAGAGTCCTCCTACGATGCTTCGATACTTTGTTGGATCTCCATATTCTTCGCCATCTTCCTCTCGTTTTCCTTGTGGTGTAAGTGGTGTGCTCACACTCTTGCTTCCCTTCATTCCAAACTTATCAATAAGTTTGTTTGCATATTTCTCTTGTGAGAGAAAAATGCCACGTTCATCTTGACTTACTTCCATTCCAAGGAAGTAGTTTAGTAAGCCAAGATCCGTCATCTCGAACTCCTTCTTCATGTTCTCCTTGAACGTGTTGATGAGATGTGTGTTGCTCCCGGTGATGATGATGTCATCGACGTATAAGCTAACAATCAACACGTTTCTTCCTTTCTTCTTGATGTACAAAGCCGCATCATTCATGCTTCTTTCAAAACCATTTTGAATGAAGTAAGAATCTATTCTTCCATACCATGCTCGTGGGGCTTGTTTAAGACCATACAAGACTTTGTATAGCCTTAACACCTTCTCTTCTTGTCCCTCAACCACAAAACCAGGCGGTTGTGTGATGTAGACTTCTTCTTCGAGTTCTCCATTCAGAAATGCCGACTTTACATCCATTTGATACAATCTCCACTCCATTTGAGCCGCATAAGCAAGTAATGTTCTAATTGTATCATGTCTTGAGACAGGGGCGAATGTCTCAAGATAATCGACTCCATATGCTTGAGAAAAACCTCTCGCAACTAGCCTCGCCTTGTGTTTGATGTGATTTCCGCTTGCATCCGACTTGATCTTGTAGATCCATTTTACGCTGATCACATTCTTCTTCTTTGGTTTGTCGACTAACTTCCATGTCTTGTTTTTTTCGATCATCTTTATCTCCTCTTTCATGGCTTCTTCCCATTTACCATTACCATGTGCCTCATCATAGGTTTGTGGTTCCTCATGAGCGAGAAGACATGCTTCTATGACTTGAGCCGCTTCTTCATACTCCACTCTTGGCGCCTTTTCCATGATCTCTCTCATGGACTTGTACCTTCTTGGTGGTTCTGTGGTTTCTCCTTCTGCACCCGAGTTTTGACCTCCTTCATTTGAGATTTGTAGTTGGTTGAAAGCATCACTGACTTGATCTACTTGAGCGCTTATATCGTTACTTGCTCCTTCTCCATTGACCGTATGATCATTTGATTGATCTCTTGTCTCTTGTGTGTTGTTTATGGATAAGACGAAACTCTTCTTGACTTCTTCTCCTCTATCCCAATTCCACTTCTTGTTTTCTTCAAACTCCACATCTCTAGATACTTCAACCTTCTCATTCTCCAAGATTAACACTCGATAACCTTTTGACTTATTGCTGTAGCCAATAAAAACTCCGCGCTTAGCCTTTGCATCGAGTTTTCTTCTTCTTTGAACCGGGATGTGAACATAACACATACTCCCGAATATCCTCAAGTGTGACACGTTTGGTTTGTGTCCACACCACTTTTCTATTGGAGTCATCTCTTCTTTGATCGCCTTTGTTGGTAGACGGTTTTGCAAGTAAGTTGAGGTATAAACCGCTTCTGCCCATAACTTGAGCGGTAAGTCTTGCTCAACAAGCATTGATCTCGCCATCTCCACCAATGATCTATTTTTGCGTTCTGCTGCACCATTTTGCTGTGGAGAGTAAGGCAATGTAACCTGCCTTAAGATTCCTTCTTCTTCACAAAATCGATTAAACTCGTGAGAAGTGTATTCTCCACCACCATCAGATCTTAGCGTCTTGATCATGCATCCTGATTGCTTCTCGATCATTGCTTTGAACTTTTTAAATGTTAAGAAGGTCTCGGATTTTTGTTTTAGGAAGTATACCCAACACATGTGAGTATAGTCATCCAAAAACAAAACATAGTAGCGACTTCCATCGAGAGATTGATTTTGCATTGGTCCACATAGATCCGTATGCACAATCTCTAGCTTTTCTCTTGTCTGAGTTTGAGATTCTTTTGGAAAGCTCTTGCGTGATTGCTTCCCAAGGTTACACGCTCCACAAGCTTCTTTGTTGACTTTAAAACTTGGTAACCCCTTTACCAAGTATTTGTCTTGCATTTGTTGCAAACGTTGCTTCCCTACATGGCCAAGTCTCTTGTGCCATGTTTCTTCTTCTTGATCATTCGCAGTCATGGCTTCTTCTTCGACTGAACTCAATTTGATTTTGAAGCTCTTGTTCGTCATCTCAATATCCATGACTTCCTTGCCCTTCGCATCTTGAATGATGCATCTCTTTTCTTCAAAACGTACTCGATAGCCGCTTGAGATGATTTGAGGAACACTCAAAAGGTTCTTCTCCAAACCAGGCACTAAGAAAACGTTCTTGATGAGTCTCTTGCCGTGGTTAGTCATGACGGTAATGTCTCCTTTACCGGCGGTCATGACTATCTCTCCATTTCCGACCCTAATCGGAACTTTGATACTTTTGTTGATGTTTGAGAAGTATCTTTCTTGCTTCGTCATATGGTTTGTGCAGCCACTGTCAATCAACCAAACGTCTTCAGTTGTTGATGCTTCCTCGCTTGCACTAAATAGCATATGATCTTCTTCTAAGTCTTCTTCTTCGAGACTTACATGTGCTCCCTCTCTTTTCTTTGAGCGACACACATTTGAGTAGTGGCCGATCATACCACACTTGTAACACTTCACGTTACTTTTTTGGTTGTTGCCTTGATCATTTTTCTTCGGTTTCTTCCAACACTTCTCTTCGGTGTGATTGCTCTTCTTGCAAAATCCACACCACCGCTTGCCCTTTTTGACACGGTTCTTGGTGTTGTCTGTTTTGGAACCGGATTCTCTTGCTTTGGAGTGAACATAGAATGCTCCCTCATTGCTGCTTTATTCTCTTGCAGCCACTCTCGCTTCTTGTGCTTTCAAGATGCCAATAAGTTCTGACATTGTTAGTGAGTCCAAGTCTCGAGTTTGTTCTAGGACACTAACAATGCTATCAAACTTGGCTGGGAGAGAGATGAGTATCTTTTGTATGAGTTGAGAGTTTGTTTTCCTCTCTCCATGATAAGTTAATTGATTTTCCAATACAATCAACTTATCGGTGAATGTCTTCACATTATCACCATCATACATCTTCAGATTTTCATATTCTCTCCTCAATGATTGGAGTTTCACCAATCGGACTTGTGGAGAGCCTTCATATTCATCCTTCAGAGCATCCCATGCTTCTTTTGATGATGATGCCGCTGCGATGCGTGAGAAGATTTGGTCAGTTACGGCAGTTTGCAAAATTTGTAAAGCCACCGTATCATTCGCCTTCACTTCTTCTCTTTCCCTTCTTTGTCTTGTTGTTTCAGGAGTTTCAACCGCTGGTACCGGTTCAGCCGGCACACCTTCCTCAACCACGGACCATATCTTTCTGGTCTTGAAGATGGTTGACATTTTTATGCTCCAGAAGTCGTACTTCTCCCCATCGAATATAGGGATCACTTGATGTGAAGAGTCTTGCATCGTCTCGGTTTATGGTTGAGACGATACGATCTCTCTTGGTTGTCTCTCTCGATCTTTTTGTGCTTTCTCTCTTTCTTGTCCTCTCAATCGTAAAGCTCTGATACCATGTTGATGTTTTGTGTTTGAGTGTTTACGGGAATGAAAGAAAAAAAAACAGAGTATGGTTGTAATCGATACTTTATTAATGATTTAAAAAAGTATTACAACTTGTTTGTGATGCAAGAAACAAAGACTCGATCTATTACTTGTACAAAATGAAACGTTGTGTTTGTGTAAACGAAAAATGAAGACATGACTCTTGATCCACAAGACACAACTCTAAAACAGAGCATTGCGTCTTTTGGTCAATAACTGAAAATGTAATTAACTAATGTAAATGTGACTTTGGTTTAGAGATATGATTATGGTTCAACATTCCCACCGGATCAAACTCAGGGATCCCTCCTCCTCCATGTGTTTCTTCTCCGGCGCCGGCTCTGGTGAAGAAGAAAGACTATGGTGCGTTACGAAACCGAGCATAGCGGCAGAGACGCTGCAACAAGCTTTGGATTTTGCGTTTGGAGAGGGAGGAGTTAATTGCGATACCCACGAATTGAAAACGGAATCGGAAACAAAGAGAAGAAGAAGATGAAGACATCAATACCTTCTGGCTATGGTGGATCGCTTGTGAACTTCACTAGCTTTCTTCTTTAACGAACACCCTGTTAAGTTTTATGGGCTTCCAACTCAAAACCAATTGACAATGAGTGGATTGGCCCAGATCCCTTATATATTAGTACAAATCCTTTCATGTGGGACATTAACTTCACACGTCCCCTCGATATAATGGCCCGTCTAGCCATTAATCTCGACAATTTCCATTATAGGATTAAATTCGGGTTCGATCGGTCTGGCCATCTTCGGATCAGATCGCTTTCGGTTCGGGTGGGGCACCGTATGTTCAGGCTCTGATACCATGTTAAGTTTCATGGGCTTCCAACTCAAAACCAATTGGCAATGAGTGGATTGACCCATGTCCCTTATATATTAGTACAAATCTTTTCCCACTTTAGATGTGAGACATTATCTTCACACACCCAGACATAATTTTGAATTTCAATATCAAATTCGACCTAACCAATTCGAATTTCTACGATGAAGCATCAGATTCAGAACCACGACAACAATGTCATTGAGTCTGGTTGACAACGAATCCATATTCAAAAATTAGGATTTCCGAAGGAGATCTGACCATATCTTCGAAGATGAGGGTATATCGCTTTCATATGCATACGATCAAGGGACTTCTTGTTTGGATTGAGACAAAGTGAAGAAGAGAAAAACGGAATCGGGAGAGATTGAAGAAGAGAAAAAGCGAGAGTAAAAAGGATATATTTTTCTTTCTAAATGTTTTATTAATATAAATTTTTTTTTGGGCGGTATAAATAATTCTATTCCCGCTAAATCCTAAAATAACGATTTACATGTAGATGTGCTATAAAAAATCAACGGTAAAACAAAATAATAAGCGCGAATCCTATTATTTTTCCCGCCTAGAATATTATAGCGTTTATTATTTAAGAAACGCTATAAAAAAGTCATACATATGTCAACTATAACATAAACATCAAAAACGCTATACTGTACTGCTATTAATACCCACATTTCTTGTAGTGCTTGATTGTTGTGGAGCATGTTATTCTTTTGTCTCCAAATGTGGTAGATGACATATGACACATTGGAGCATTTTAGTATAAGTTGCATGTAAATACAATATCTAGATTTAAAAACCAATTTTGGAAATGGAACCAAATGTAGATGCTAAAGTTAGATGCTTTATCATAAGAACCCATGTTAAACTAAACCTTGATGGCTGCTCGACAACTTTTGTTGTTGTCGATGTATACATATCTCAAAGTGAATGGGTTTGTTCACGATGATATAGAGTTTGATGCTTTTAAAGAATAAAAACATTTTTTTAACACTATGTATTATGTATATTTAATGAATCCGGGTTATTATGCAAAATGAATGTCATAATAATGAATGTGATACTAGCCAGGTCGGTCCAAAGTTTAGGACAACCCGGAGAAAAAAATAAATTTTGGGCCCAAATCTTCTATATATTAAAGGAGAAGTATTTTGGGCTATTTTTTACGATGTGTCATTTCCACAATTTTTCTCATCTTTTAAATATTTTATCCACAGTACCAAACACATTTATTTTCAAATTTACTTATTTTGATTACTTTTATTCTAATTGCCAAATACATATAAATAGTCCTAACTTGTCAAAAATAATTATTTCAAAAATTCAAATAGTAAATCATATCTATCATTAAATGTGAACAAAAAAATTAACATATATTCCAAACAATTACTATTTTAAAAATAAAATACCAAAATAAATGTTATTTTCTTTTGAAAATATGTGAGCATTTCCACAATTTTTTACGATGTGTCATTTCCACAATTTTTCTCATCTTTTAAATATTTTATCCACAGTACCAAACACATTTATTTTCAAATTTACTTATTTTGATTACTTTTATTCTAATTGCCAAACACATATAAATAGTCCTAACTTGTCAAAAATAATTATTTCAAAAATTCAAATAGTAAATCATATCTATCATTAAATGTGAACAAAAAAATTAACATATATTCCAAAAAATTACTATTTTAAAAGTAAAATACCAAAATAAATGTTATTTTCTTTTGAAAATATGTGAGCATGTAAAATATTTTTTTTCACATACATATTTTAAGATATAATTAGACACATTTTAGGACCAAAACAAGAAAGAAAGTTAGACACATTAAAGACAACGGGGCAGTTGCAAAAATAACATTTTTGGTGTGTACATTTGCAAGAATGCCATTTAGAGATGTCCATTTGCAAAAATGCTACTAATTATGGATTTTTAAACCCTAATTCTTAAAATTATAAATCCTAAAAATGTTTTGACCCCTAAAACCACTTAAGCCCTCAAAACTAAACCCTAATACAATATAGTTAATCTAAACATAAATGATATAATGATTTTTTTTAACTGACATTTTTTTGCAAAATTTACGAAAAATTGAATTTTTAAAAAGTGGCATTTGAAAAGTGACATTTTTTTAAATTTCTCATAATACATTATTATTATTTTCTTCTAAAAATTGGTGTGGGCAACTAAAACATTATAATAGATCTTAAAAATAAATCTAACATAATCGTCGATGTAACATTTCTCATAGTTTGTAATCGGATAATAATAAATCCAAAAGATTAAAAAAACAAATCAAACACTATAATTAATATTTTTGTGACGAAAAAATATTTTTTTTTTTTGTTAATTAAGTTTGGTTTCATATAATCCGAGTTTGGTTTGAATATTTTAGTAGAAAAAATTATAAACCTATTCTGGCATTATATAATTTGGTTTGAATTTGGATTTGTTGAATTTTATTTTAGTTCGGTTGGGTTCCCATATTTTGTCTATCCCTTAATAAACACACATTTTTATACAAAATAATCACAAATTTAATAGGAACGAATATTTTCTAATTATATACATTATAGGAATGAATTTTTTCTCATCTCAGTGAATAATTGATATAATTATATTTCTTGTTATTTGAAACAATTTTTCAACTATGTCATCTACTATTCGAGTTAAAACTACTATATCAATATTATTTATTTAAATGATTTTTATATATTTGTGATGATAAATTTGCATATAGCTATCTATATAAATAAATATATATATATATATATATATATATTGATAAAAATTATCCACTGTATATACCTCGTGTAAACGTCCGCATATACATTTAAAAAATTAACGGTGATCCATCGTCTGACTAGCATATAGCATATTTACATAAACATATATCGAATTTTTATAATAATTTTCACATTAACTAAATTTTTTTTTAACTAAAACTCTCGAATATCATAAAATAATTCTAACATTAACTAAAAAAATTGATTTGTAACGAAAACTATATGAATTTAACATCACAAATTTATCATCCTGCACATAGCTCGGGTGCTACTCTAGTTACATATAAAAAAAAAAAAATTGGGCATTTTCTGAAAAAAAAAATTTCACCTAAATTTCACCTAAAAAAGGCCATATGCAAGTGCACACTAAAAGATCCCTAGGGTCGGCTCTGATACTAACACATCGGGCCATTTTTTTACACGAGCAAGTGGTGCGGTCGAACAGAACCCATAATTTAAAGGTCCATAGTTTTTATATATATATATATTCTCTATATATATGTCATTACAATTTTCGTATTTATTAACAAATGAGTATTACCAAAAAAAAAATATTTTGTTTAGACAATCAAATCATAGTGAGCTAAATTAAGAATTTAATTAGCTTTGATATATATATACCTAATTTAGAAAAATGACGTTGGAACATTGATTAAGTGAAAGTTTTTACTTGATTACATTTCGATATTTTTATTAATTAGATTTGGTATCTATATTGAGAGAATCAAACATATTTTTTACCAAATAAAAAGGTTTTACTTACTTTACCGCCATTCTGGGTGCAAAATATAGTTGAACAAGAAATGTGAGTGTAAAACATTTAAGATGGATACATAATATTGATGTTGAGCAAAAAAAAAAAGAGCTTTTATTTGTTAATTTAGTTGATGATTTCGCTTCGAAAAAAATAGAAAAATGGCTTTGTTTAAATAAAAGTTATTAATTGTAATCGTAAAAATGAAATAATCTTGAGTTCAATCAAATTTAAATTTTATTTGTTGTTAAAAATAATAATAAATAAGAGTTTTTATAGTTATAAACTATTCTTTACAATAAGTTACAATTAAAATAAATTTTCTTGTAATTAACTTTACGAAAAATGAATATTAAGAATTTAATTTTGTTATTTGAAGAGCAGCTCTATAAAATTTAAAACGGTCCTGTAATTCATGCATTTAAGATATCTAGCACAAACAAGATATCTTAAATGTATGGATTCATAACATGATTCCGCATGCACATAAATTATTTTGCAATCGATTACACAAATTTGAGATAAGAAATTTTAATGATACTTTGCAATACACAAAGAATATGAATAAAATGACGGCCGACAATAGTACGAAGCATCGATCGTATATAATTCATCATAAAAAGGAAAACATATCATCAGTGCCCCACTCAGTATTATTAAACATTTTAGCATAGATACATGAGTATAATGTTTATTTATGTGACCATACATGTAGAATTATTCCATTGTTGTATTTGTATAGGTAGAGAAAAAATCCACAAGCTTCGCCGGAAAGAAAAAGAATCCCACACACGTTTCTACCATAAAACAAATCATAACATATAATGATACCAAAGTGATGCTCTCTATAGGGGTGAGCACATACCATAATTATTTTTGAACATAAATAATATAGACATTCTAAAAATACTCCAATTTTAAAAATAAACTTTCATTTTTGTGTATTTTGAAGCATTCTTATGTTTATTATATATAAATTGAAAATCATATATATATTAATTGAAGAGACACTAAAATAAAAAATATTTTGTATCAATCATTGAGAAATTTAAAACACACATCAATTAAATGAATCAATCAAAATATTCTAATTAATTATATGTCATGGTAAAATCTCTACATATTTTGTTTTTTTTTTTTAACAAAAACTCACAATTACATGTGTCACAAATATAAAGCCAACTAAATTGTAACATTTTAATATTTTAAAATATAATATAACATCCTATATATATTAATTGAGAAAACATTCGCAGAAAAAAACTATGTGTCAATCAAATAGTAAATTCAGGAACATCTCAATAATCTATGAAACCTAACAAACAAAACTTTCTCAATCGTCATAAAGAAAATAAGATGTAAATTGACTCAATCACGCCCACATGGTTGTGGTCTAGTGGTAGATGAGACTTGAGAATGTGCTAAAACACTCCCCTAGAGTTCGAGTCTAAGTATAAACAGAAATCACATCCATGTGGGAAGTCTGGGTTTGGGCGTTGGCTCAGACAGTTTACCTAGTAGTCCGATAACAGACAATCTGACTACCCCCTGGCATTAGTCAGAAAGCATTCTAAACTCGATTCAGGCAGTGTGGTGGTTATCACAGTACATTACATAGATAAACATTAGCGGTTGAAGAAGATGATCATAGGATTCAAGTATGTAACATATCACAAAGGTAAGACCATCTCTGCCAAACTTCTAGAATGCCTAGCTGAATGGGGAATAGAAAAGGTGTTCTGTGTGACTATTGATAATGCAACGGCTAATAGCAATGGTCTGAGTAAATTTCAGTCTAGTTTCTCCTTGCTATCAGATGAATCTTTAGTCACGAATGGGGATTATATGCATATGAGATGCGCTGGCCATATCATTAACTTGATAGTGAGGGATGGATTGGCTGATGTAGATGATAGTGTGAATGCAGTCCGTAATGGCATCTCATATGTTAGGTCTGGAACAAATAGGCGAGAGTCGTTTGAATAGAGGGTCACATCTGGTAGGGTGACAAAAGGTAGTTTGCCACTAGATGGAATTCTACATACCTGATGCTAAAAAATGCAGTTAAGTTTAAGGGAGGATTTGATAGGATGGAGGCTAAAGATAAGCTATACAATGACCATTTTCTAGAGGTTGATAATGGAAAAAAAAAAGGATTGGACCTCCTTCAAGGGATGATTGGCGTAGTGTTGAAAGGTTATTGAAGTTTCTTAATATGTTCTACCAGTCCACATTGATAGTATCAGCTTCTACTACTCCGAATGCACACAAGTGCTATGGTGAGATAGTGAATATAGCATCAAAGCTGTCTTTGCTTTCTTGTAGTTTTGATACTAGTTTGAAGGTCAAAGCGGAACAAATGTTTCAGAAACTTGATAAGTATTGGGATGGCTTGAAGAACATTAACAAGATGGTGATAATTGTTAGTGTTTTGATCCAAGAAAGAAGATGCAGTTTGCAAGTATGTGTTTTGATGAGCTGTATGGGGAAGGTAGTACAACAAGTAAGGGGTTGAAGGATTCAGTTCTTGCTATACTGCATGATATGTCTGAAGAGTATAGTGAAAGATATACTAGGGCAGCAGATGCACAACAACCTCAAGATCAAGATCAGTCTCAAGCTCACTCTTAGTCTTCATCTCAAACTGCTTCACAGAGTACTCAAGAGCAGCAAACAGACAAGATAGTTGATTCTATGGATGAGGAGTTGTTTGATGGTTACAATCCAGTGGAGCAAAGGTACAATACATTGCTTAGAGAGATTGGAGTTAGAGACACTAATGAGTTGGAAGCATACTGAGGGAGAAAGTTGAGAATCCTGAACTGATGATGGGAGTAGAGTTCGATGTACTCTCTTGGTGGAAAGTCAATAGTGGCAAGTATCACATTTTATTAGAGATAGCTAGAGATTTATTTGCTATGCAAGTCTCTTCAGTTGCATCTGAGAGTGCTTTTAGCACTAGTGGAAGAATCATAGAGCCTTATAGAAGTTGTCTAACCCACTATATGGTTGAAGTATTGATGTGTACGGAGCAGTGGATGAAACAAGACATTAAATTTGAAGCTACGGTGCTTACAAATGCACAAATACTTGTAGAAGTCCAATATGAGGATGAGCTTGAAAGAGGTACATTTCTTTAGATTTGTTTGCACTTTATTCTTTATTTGTTTACTTACAATATGCTTGTGTATCTTTACCAGAGTTTGGAACTCTGAATCTCGACCAGTGATTGATTATGGCTTAGCTACAAGCTCTCAACTTACAAGGTAATATTCAGAACTAGGCCAGTAAGTGATTATTGCTTAGCTACTGATTTATGTTTCACTTCTTACTAGTGATGTAATTGTCAAATTACAAGCCACATGGAGTTTGGAACTGATGGAACATTTGCATTTCGGAATCGACATGAAGATTGAAGAGAATGCCATTTTGGAGTCAACCTGTACTCGTATTCTCTTTCTCAAACTCTATGTCAAAGAAGACTTTTCTTTTGGTTTTTGTTCTGCCTTATGTTTTGGCATATGTTGAGACTTGTGTTTTGTCTTATGGTTTTGCTTCTGTTATGACTTATATGTTTGTTTCTCTAATTCGTAATACTCTTGAAGTTTTTATGTTTTTGAACTTTTTAATCTTTGCTTTAGTCACTTAAATTGCATTTTTCAAAAGGAACAAATTTAACTTCGGGTCATTCGGATATACCAGAACTCGAAATTTATCGATCCGAATCCGACCCGATTATAAATAATATCTGATCGGTTCTTAGACCTCTAAACCGAAATATCCGAAAATCCGAAATACCCGAACCGAACCCGATCGGATATCTGAATGCCCAGCCCTAGCTAAACCTGTGGTCACCCACCCAGAAAATCAATTTAAAAATCGATAATTTCCAAATTATACATTAAAAAAAAAAACCAAAAAAGAATTCTTCTCTTTCTCTTTTTGTACATAAAGAGGAAGCAAAGAAAGAGAGCAAAAATGGTCGGCCTCTTCTAATAATTACCTGTGCATACATATATAAATATGAATATGATGAGAAGTAGCTAAAGATGTAATGATCTGATGATGATGATAATGGGGAGAAGGTGTGAAGACTGTGGGAACCAAGCCAAGAAAGAGTGTGTGTACATGAGATGCAGAACTTGTTGCAAAACCAAAGGCTTTCATTGCCAAACTCACATCAAGAGCACTTGGGTTCCTGCCTATAGAAGATCCCACAGACATCAATCGCAGACGCAACCACAAACGCAAACGCAGCAACCGCTCTCTACTACTAATACTACTACTCTTAACCCTAAGCGTCTAAGAGAGCAACACACATCTTCTTCCCCTTCATCATCAGGTTCTTATCATCTTATTTCTTACTATTATTTATGGCTCATGTATAAGTGCATATATATATATAAGTGTGTGTTTATATATAAATCTAATGAGATCTCCCACCAAATAATATCTGAGTTTTTGGGGTTCTTCTACATAAAGTATTTATATCAATGTGATGATGCTTATTGATGATGAATTAGATTTTTTCTTCTTCTCAATTCTCAAAGGTTCTATTTGATTTGAAATGATAAGTTGTTTGCTAGTAACTCTTGATTTTTTTTTTTCTTATTCTTCTCAAATCCTTATAGTTTAAAAAAAATATATATATATTTGATGGAAGAAAGATCCATGAAATCTTTATAGCTTTAAAGGCTAATAATATAGATTGATAAGTAATTAGTGTATATTGGTAAACACAAACTACGTCAATAGTCTCTTTGACCAAGATCTAAAAATGTAATCTTGTGTTTGCTACTTTTGATTGCTTATCTTTCTTTAAGAAAATTTTACACAAATAATTGATGCAAATAAAATTATTAAACAATACTCGATCGATCATAAAACTTATTATATTGAAACATCTTTCCGTCATTAACTAGGTGAAAGAATCCACACTGTTACAGGACATTTACCGGCGGAGTTGAGTTTTCCGGCGGATTTCCGATGCGTAAAAGTGAGTTCAATGGACGACGGAAAAGAACAATACGCTTATCAGACGACGGTGAAAATCGGAGGACACGTTTTCAAAGGGATTCTTCACGATCAAGGCCCTGACAAAATGATGGTAGATCATCATCATAACAATAATAATCATCATCAAGAATTACTTCCTCCTTCAAGTTCTTCATGTCCCTTGATGATTACTAGTCCTTTTACCGATTTCATGTCCGGAACCCAATTTTCTTCTCACCAAAAGTCTTAAGAATGATTGATCTTGGAAATAAAATTATGTTTTTATCATTATTATTGTAAAGTAACTGATTTTTCAATGGATATAAATTAATTTCTTGTAATCTTTCTTGTTCTTATGGAATGATTATAGTGCTGTTACTCCAAGTTAGGGCTCAACACGTTTGATAACTATGCGTCGCGTCATCTATTTGCTATTTGTTTCTACTTTGATATAGTAAAACTTTATTTGAATTTACAACCATAGAATATATATTATAGATCCAGAAACAGCTAGTAATCTAATAGTCTAGCTACAAAATATATGCAAAATGTAAATTGAACCTATAGAACATGACATTTGTATCTCCTAGCTGTACAACTTATAAATCTAACTACATTCAGAAAATTCTAGGATCTAGCTCCAATATACCGAAGTGAACAACAAATTCATTATTATTTTAATCATGTTGAGTACATATGGTGATGATGATAAATTTAGTGCATCTTCCAAAGTCTGATCTATAAGATTTTTGTCCATAATATTATAGACAAATAAGTATGTTAACAGGTGGCCGTTGAGGGGATTAACTTTTGTCTTGTTACTACTAACCTACCTCATTTACTCAATACTACATCTTTCTCCTAACTAATCAATTAATCAGTCAAGTATTTATTTTCTGTTGGTTACATCAAATTATTTTTTTTTTTGTTATTGTTATCATGTCGTATACCAATTTTTTTTTTGTTTATGGTAAAAATCGTATAAGAAATTTAAATTCGAATAAAGTATCATAACGATAATACTAGTATAAACAAATAGACTATTTGCCGTACTCTACTTCAAACAAATACACATGCACATATGTAGTAACAATAATGGACTATCCACAATATCAAATCAAATTCACATTTGCATAAAATACTATTTGTGTGTGTAAGCAAAGTTAGGTGTGTGCCTTTTACTTACATGTTCTTGCTTAGGGTTTTAATTATTTGAAAATATATGTGTAATCATTCTTTATCAAGCCCTTTTATTTTATCTAATTAAGTTTCCCAAAACAGGTGTCGAGATCGTACATTATATGGTGCGATTTTCTTTTAGCAATAGCTTTTTGGAATTATTCCCTCCCCCTTAAAAGTGTTATATTATTGTAGCAACAAATTTAAGGTTTTAAATTAAATTAATTAAAAGTGTTAATGGGAATCACACCCTATGATGTAGCCTATGTATGTAAAGCTAAGCTAATACCTTACAAGTTGAATAAATAAATTAGTATTTATCGGTTATATTACTATAAAAGACTGATTAAGTTAGCTAAAACCAAAAAAAAGGATAATGGGTATCACCATGTATGCATGCATGCCCATGTTTAAACTTGTTTAGTTTTGAAAGAGAGAAAGAAAAAATATTGAAATTTCATGACGTTATCTAAATGAATAAAATAATGTTTTGTTTAATCAGGACTAGACAAAAATCGATAATTTAGGACAAATCAAAACTCAAGTCTACTGACAACTATATGTAACATGCGGATCAATACCCTAAATATATTACATCTACAAAATTATTGATTATGCAATCCGACGCACGACTTGTTAATACGGATAGTGGAGCATATTCATCGGTGAGCTTATCTCACCAATATAATACTAGTACAAAAATGTCATTTTTTGTATGCATATTTACACGAATGTCACTTATTTGCAAAAATGTCACTAATTATAGATTTATAAAGCATATATCTTAAAATTCTAAACCCTAAAAAATGTTTTGACCCCTAAAACCCCCTAAACTCTCATAACTAAATCCTAATAGAACATAATTAACCCAAACATAAATGATATAAAGAAAAATAATTTTGAAAAAGTGGCATTTTTGTAAAGATTTCAAAAGTGTGGCATTTTTGTAAAGTGGTACTTGAAAAGTGGCAATTTTTAAAAATTTTCTATATTTATTATATTTTAAGTTGAAAAACTCTCTATTTAATAATATCTTCATTCGTTAGATATCCATTGAGTATCTCATTACTAAAATATTAATATTTTTAGTATCATTTAATTTAAAACTTATGTTAAAATTTCATTAATTTTTTTAAACATACCATACTACATTTTCAAATATAGTTTTTAATTTTAAAAATCTCACTTTTTATTAATTATTATAACATTATAT
Source organism: Arabis hirsuta (assembly GCA_964056655.1). NCBI lineage: Eukaryota > Viridiplantae > Streptophyta > Magnoliopsida > Brassicales > Brassicaceae > Arabis > Arabis hirsuta. The sequence continues at coordinate 11,801,954 of OZ053313.1, forward strand.
TAACTAAAAAAATATTAAGTTTATATCTTGTATTAAAATCAATTAAAAATAAATATTAAATATTTTTTAAAATAGATTTTTAAAGTTTAAGAATCTCACTTTTTAATAATATATTATTTTGTAAACTAAAAAAATATTAATTTAATATTTCGTATTAACCTTAAATAATATCAATTAAAAATAATGTTAATATATAATTTATATTTATGCATAATGGAACTTGATATATAGATAAATTTATTTTATGATTTATAAAAAATATACAAAATAAAAATAACAACATATAAATTATTTAATTAATATTCTAAACTATAAAAATATGATTTATCACAAAAATTGAAACCAATTATAAAATGACAAATGTTAACTTTTTAAGGAGAAAGTGAGTTTCTCTTGGATATCTCAAATGAAAGACCCTTTCATAGATATCTAGATAAATTTTAATAAAAAATTATATTTATTTTAATTTTGATTTATTTTTAGCGAGGATCTCTTATTAGTAATGCTCTTATATTCTCTATTAAAACTCGTAATTCCTCTAGTTTCGAGATAGTCCGATTCCATTCACTTTTACACAAAACCCAATTACTCTTTCTTTATTTCTCTTTTCTACGAAACTCTAAAAAACCTAACAGAACACACATGTGGATCAATTTTTCTATCATGATGTGTTACTTGACCTTATTTTTCCCTTATGTTTTTCGATCTTATTCTTGACAACAGTATTTTAAAGATATCACGTGTTTTCTATTGTTTATGTAAAATTTGCTCCTCATATGACAAACTTAGTGTTTTTTTGGCAACAATTGTAATGGTATCATTTTTTCCATGATTTGTTTACTTTAAAAACATAATAATAAGAATGATTATAGTTCTCGAATGTCAAATTAAACTTTTCTTAGAAAACCATGACATACAACCAATTATTCCCACTCTCGGGTACCTTTTATTTATAATTTTTGTTTTTTTAAGATCTGATTCATTCACTAATTTGATATTGGATAAAAAAAAAAGTTGCTACATCCAAAGTACAACAAAAATATGCCAATTTAGTTACATATCAACAAAAACATAAGTGACCGATGGAAAAGTGGATTCAAATAATGTTATTCGATACTAAGTTTTATAATTTAGGGATAATTGCAAAAATACTATTTTTGGTGTGCATATTTGTAACAATATCACTTAAGAATGTCCATTTGCAAAAATGCCATTAATTATGAATTTTTAAAACCTAAATTTTAAAATTATAAACCCCAAAAAATGTTTTGACCCCTAAAATCCCTTAAACCCTCAAAACTAAACTCTAATACAACATAGTTAATCCAAACATAAATGATATAATGAAATTTTTTTTTGAAAAAAATGACATTTTTGCAAATGTTTTGAAAATGTGGCATTTTTAAAAAGTCTCATTTTTTAAAATTTCTCTATAATTAATTTACTAACAACATATTTTAAAATCCATTGTTTTTCCTTTTCAAAATCAATTCTCAATTTGATAAGATTAGTTATCTTTCTCGACTATGGATGAGCGTGAAACAAAGATTTTATATTTTAATAGTATTTGTGATTTATCTTTGTTTGTATCGATATTTTTCTATTCGTATTTACTATGCAATTATCTGGATATATGCTATCTGAATTTTTCTTTTATCAAACCGAAATTTCATGGAAATAAAAGAGTTTATCCTCTACTAAGGAAGGATACAACAAAGCCACAAAGAGCTAAACAAGCCAAAGTCTCAATCAACATATTGATCAAGCAAATGGTAAAGTAAAATCAACTAGAACTCAAATAGAGCCTTAGAGATAAAAATGAACTCATAAGTTCAAGCAAAGTAGTAATAAAAAAAGGTCACACAAGTTCCTGATCGAAACCACTAAGAGAGGAGATCAACACCTCCATGATCGTTGAGGCCAAATAGACAACACCATCTATTGTTGAATGAGGGTCTTCGTTTCTGCTTCAGGAAGATTCGCCTTCGACACAATGCTCCCTATATCACTAGTCACAAGTGAAGAATTTGGGAGGAAAACAAACTCCATAAAGGAAGAGAAGACAATATCTAAAATGACCCAAAGAATCGAGGGTGAAGAGGGAGGAGGTACTCCTCTAACATCTCGCAGGTGGAACGAACAAGGAAACCAACGGAAATCTTGGATAGAACCGTGGGTGAGGTGAGGATGCTTAAATCGAGTGGACGAAAGACAAAGGCTGGAGGTCGATAGGGAGACGAAGAGGTGTGGAGATCTGGCGGGTCGGGAGAGTCTAGCGAATCTGGAGGTTTCAAAATCATCTTCATCGGCTGTATTAGAGCAAATCAAGCCGAGAGAAACCAATAGGAAACCGCCGGCTTCGTCGGTAAAGAGCCCACCAAAGAGAGAGCGTTCTTCATCGAAGACATAGCCGAATCAGTCACAAAACATCTTGGAAAAAGTTGCAAAGGTTCTCGCCGGCAGATAGATTTGCGGCGGAAAGATCTTCGGTGAGCCTCGAGATCAACCAGTGATGCAGTCGATGAAGAGACAGCGGCAAGGGGCCATCAGATCTGCGTTGGGGTGTCGGAGCAGTCGATGCTTTGGAATTCGTCAAATTACTGGGCAAATGGGCAATTGTCTAGAGTCATTCATCAAATTATCAGTAAGAGTCTAAGGAGTATTGGTAGCTCTATGATCAGATTCATTCCAAGAGAGGGTAATCAGGTAGTTGATCTAATTACTAGGGAAGCTTTTTCTTTTGAGATTAATGCTCCTATAATGTATTCATTAGTGCCTATTTGGTTGAATTTTAGTGTTGAGGATGATAAATCATATGATTGTATGAAACTTTGGTTAATATTTAGTAATGAGGTTGGGCGAAAAGGGAAGAAAAGCAAAAAAAAACCCGAATTCAATATGGGCCATGCTTAAATCTTAATTTTAAGGACAAAATGGTAATGTCGTACAGCTCGTAAGCATATATGGCTCAAAACGGTGGTGTGTTAAGTAAAAGATCTCATCTCTAAAAAGACATAAAATATACGTGGCAGTACTAACTACACGAGACGACAACAAAATTACCTCTCGAATCGTGGTCCTTTAGCAGGAACGTCATTGATCCAGTTGCAAAATCATCCGAGATCTTCCGAAGACATGGCGGCGAGTCACGGTGGTGGTTTCTGTCCGCCGATGGATCTGATGCGGTCGGAACCGATGCAACTCGTTCAGGTCATTGTTCCCATGGAATCTGCTCACCTTACCGTCTCTTATCTTGGTGATCTCGGACTCGTCCAGTTCAAAGACGTACGTACACTCTCTCTGTCTCTATGATCATCTCTCCATGTCCGTTTACTACTTATCTGATTGATTGATAAGTTTCCGGTGTCCACTGTACTCGGTTTCTGTTGAATTTGAGCTTTGACCTTCCATTGCGATTTGAAGTGGATTTTTGTGGAATCCTCTTCTTATATGGCTATTTTGATGTTGAATCCAGCTTAATTCTGACAAGAGCCCATTTCAACGGACTTATGCTGCTCAGGTAAGGCCAATTGATTTTGATTCACCTCTTGTCTGTACAAGCGTAAAGAAAGTATATCTTACAATGGTGGATCTCATTGTTCATGGATGAAGATAAAAAGATGTGGAGAGATGGCGCGAAAGATACGTTTCTTCAAAGACCATATGTCAAAGGCAGGAGTTTCTCCTAAAGAGATCCTAGACAAAGAAAATGATATTGATTTGGATGATGTAGAGGTGAATGGAGATGTCTGTTTTTGATTTTGGGACACCATGCTTCCGATTTCATCATGCTTATACTTTTTTTCTTCTTTCTCCTTTTTAGGTAAAGCTTGAAGAGCTAGAAGCTGAACTTGTCGAAATCAATGCTAATAATGACAAGTTGCAGCGGTCTTATAATGAACTTGTCGAGTACAAACTCGTTCTTGAGAAGGTAAATATGTTTTCCTTTTACTTAAAATCACAGTGTTCGTAGATGCTACGTCTCCTTATTACACATAGCGTCCTAGCTTTTCCTGATTTGTATTGTAACTAATTTGACAGCCCTCTGCTTCTGTCAATTTATTTACCTGATACTAAGGCTACCGCACTAGAGATTACCTTTTGTCAACATAATTTTAATGAGTGTTAAGAGCTTTCCATAGTGCAAAATGCATATTTCAACTGTTAATTGTTAAAGTGCTGGATGGGTATCTCGTGCTATATTCATGTGGATGTTTTGTTTTATTTTTAGGCTGGTGAGTTTTTTGCTTCTGCCCATAGAGGTGCTACCGCTCAACAGAGTGAGATAGAATCACAAGAAGTGGGTGAAGACCACCTGGAGTCTCCTTTGTTGCAGGAAGTACGAAATCTGCCACTGTTTTACTTCTTCAAGTTGTATTTTCTGAAAATATCCTTACAAAATTTTCCTTTTTAACAGGAGAAGTCTATTGATCCAACAAAGCAAGTAAAGCTTGGATTCCTCACTGGACTAGTGCCTCGTGAAAAGTCTATGGTGTTCGAGAGGATCCTATTTCGTGCAACTAGGGGCAACATCTTCATTCGACAGTCTGTCATAGAGGAGTCCGTTGTTGATCCCAACTCTGGGGAGAAGGTTAGCCCCTTATGTTCTGCTCGTAGATTCTCCTAGACATAGAAAGTGCAGCAAATCCACGAGCAAATTAAATTTTAAAATTCTATTTCCTCACAGGCGTATGCTTGTTAAAGTTATTAATTCTATATGTAATTTCTACGTTCTCATATGCACATGCTAATATTTGATGTTGGAACTACCTCTATGGTTTTTTCTGTTTTGCCGATCTACCTTGCCAAGAATTTTTCTACATGGAATGCTGATTTTGTCAAGAAAAATATACTTATTCTGTTTGCGTCTGCTAGGAATTGACATTTAGTCCACAATAATGTTACAGGCTGAGAAAAATGTATTTGTTGTCTTCTATTCTGGGGAAAGAGCAAAAAGCAAAATTTTGAAGATATGTGAAGCTTTTGGGGCCAATCGCTATCCTTTCAGCGAAGAACTTGGCAGACAAGCTCAAATGATGACTGAGGTATGTATTATCTTTCCATATGCGTATGATTCGATGTTTCTTCTTGTGTTTCATAGTCATGTGTTTATGTATTTTTTTTTTATCTGTACAACTTGTAACTTTATCTCTGGGCTTTAGTTACAGGTGATAACCATATGGAGATGTAGTCAGTTATTTTGAATAATAACCAACAATAAACGATTCATTTTTGGATACCTCTCTGCATAAAGCTTATTGGGGGTTGCATTTACTGACGTTAGTTTAAATTCATTATAAACTTTGATCCAAGCAATAATTAGCCTGTGATGGGAAGGTCAGCATTTATAAATTGAACAATTGCTATAGATCTTGGGAGTTGCGATTAATAGGTCTCAGAGAGTTTTTTGTTGAGGAGAAATGCATGTTACAGCAATTCCTCGTACCTTTCTCGTTTGAAGTGTTAATAGGTCCCTATTAGTTTGAAGTGTTCTTTGGGTTGGATATGTTTGTGCCACACGGTTAGCATCCATTGGAGACTGAATCTTAGGCCAGTGATTTATCTGCCTGTCACGCTCACTAATGATATATCTTCAGGTTACTGGTCGGTTATCAGAGCTTAAAACTACCATCAGTGCTGGGTTGGATCACCGCAACGTTCTTTTGGAGACCATTGGAGATAAGTTTGAGCTATGGAACCTCAAGGTCTTATTCTATTTGGAGCTTTCTTTTCAGTAGTGGAGTGGTCACTTCATATCCGTGTTAGGTGAGATCAATTATCATCATTAATATATACCCATGCAGGTTCGCAAAGAAAAAGCCTTATATCACACTTTGAACATGCTTAGTCTTGATGTGACTAAGAAGTGCCTTGTGGGTGAAGGCTGGAGTCCTGTCTTTGCAACAACAGAAGTGAGTAACTCTAGCTGCATATGATTGAAATTATTGCATATACACTAGTGCAATAGTGAGATTAAAGTTTTGCATGTGCAGATTCAAGATGCGTTGCAGCGTGCTGCGGTTGACTCCAATTCTCAAGTTGGATCAATTTTCCAGGTCTTGAGGACCAAAGAAATGCCTCCCACCTTTTTCCGCACAAACAAATTTACTACTGCGTTCCAGGAAATTGTTGATGCGTACGGGTAAGCATCTATTTTCTGGAGATTCATCTGCTCTTTGGGAAGAAGAAATAGGAAATGGGATTGATGATAAGTTACAGTTTTTTAGGATTAGCGGATAGTCATATAATCTAATCTTTTGCCTCTTACACACTCTTGTTAGAATATATAAAGTGCTGTTTTGGTTTCAATGGTTTCTAACATTGTATTAGCTTCTGTCTCCTTAATCTGGAATACCCCAGGCATTTTTATATAAGCTGTGTGTTTCCTTTATCAATTCAGCTGGTAGAATCTTGTTTATTTTTCTCATGCAATGTCCATTTGTGCTTAGTGTTTGTCTATTGAATTTCATTAATCTTCTTTGATCACTACATTGCAGTGTGGCCAAATACCAGGAAGCCAATCCAAGTGTATTCACAATTGTTACCTTCCCCTTCCTGTTTGCTGTTATGTTTGGTGACTGGGGCCATGGAATCTGTCTGCTGCTTGCAACTATGTATTTAATATTGAGAGAAAAGAAACTTTCAAGCCAGGTAATATCCCTAACTGACAGCATCTATGTTCCGACTGAGCACAGTATCAGATTGGCCAAACTCACAGATTGTTTTGTTGTACTGTGTGTTGATGTTTTAAGAGTTGCGTGCAAATGTCAAATTAGACAATTTCACTTGAGCATTTCAAAGAGCATAATAGACTATAATATGTAATTTCTTTAGTTGATGCTTTGCTTAGTCGTCAATGTTTTTCTTTCTTGCAAGTTCCAGATGCTAACCCCTGAATTCTTGCTTCATGTCAACAGAAACTAGGGGACATTATGGAAATGGCTTTTGGTGGCCGTTACGTTATTTTGATGATGTCACTCTTCTCAATATACACTGGTTTAATCTATAATGAGTTCTTCTCTATACCATATCCATTGTTTGCTAGCTCAGCATACGAATGCCGTGATACCTCTTGCAGGTATGTTGCTTGGTACTCAAATCCCTGGAAAAGAAATGCATAAGTGGAATATCTTTACGATTCTGAGTTTTTGTCTTCTGCTCTCTTGTTCAGTGAGGCTACTACAATTGGTCTGATCAAAACCCGAGACACATATCCATTTGGCGTGGATCCTGTATGGCATGGTACCCGCAGTGAGCTACCATTCCTGAACTCGCTTAAGATGAAAATGTCAATCCTTCTTGGAGTTGCCCAAATGAACCTTGGAATCATAATGAGCTTCTTTAATGCAAAATTCTTCAAAAGTGCAGTAAACGTATGGTGAGTTTATTCAATTTACTTTCCCCGACTGATACGTACACCTCCCAGTTCTTTCATCCTCTCCCAACAAATAATTAGGGCTTAATCATAGTTAAGTGTATGATCTCATATGGCTCCAGGTTCCAGTTCGTTCCCCAGATGATATTCTTGAACTGCTTGTTTGGCTATCTCTCGGTCCTCATCATCATAAAGTGGTGCACTGGTTCTCAAGCGGATTTATATCACGTAATGATCTACATGTTCCTGAGCCCTATGGATGATTTAGGAGAGAATCAGCTTTTCCCTAACCAGAAAATAGTACAGGTAACAATGCTCCTTCGCTGTATCAAAAATCATACGCTTCACTCTCATCTCATTCATTTCCCATTTCAGCTCACGTTCCTCTTTCTGGCTCTGGTTGCTGTTCCGTGGATGTTGTTGCCAAAGCCCTTCATCTTGAAGAAACAACATGAAGCTGTGAGTCTTCCTCATCTAGTTATTTAACTTCAAATTTAAATTTGTGGTGACCACAACTGAAACTTGATTTTTGCTTTCTCCAGAGACATCAAGGTCAGTCATACGCACAGCTTGACGAGACAGATGAGAGTCTTCAAGTAGAAACAAATGGGGGAGAACATGGACACGAAGAGTTTGAATTCAGTGAAATATTTGTGCACCAACTCATTCACACCATTGAATTTGTGCTTGGAGCTGTTTCCAACACTGCTTCTTATCTTCGTCTCTGGGCCCTCAGGTACAAACTACAACTCTCAAAGTAACATAGATTCATCATGTTATTTATCCGACACAAAACATAGCAAGGTTTGATTATCTGCTTGTTGGAGTGTTATAAATTGTTATTTTGTATTTCATTTTGTGGTCCTGGCTAATTTACGCTTTGTTGGGCTTCGTATCTAGTCTTGCTCACTCGGAGTTGTCGTCAGTCTTCTACGAGAAGGTCCTCCTTATGGCTTGGGGGTAAGTAAAATGCAATCACTTCCTTTCTCTCTCTTTCTCTGCATTTCGCAATTGTTACTTTGTAGAACGTGTTAATAAACAATATCTCTCTTCTATGCTTTTTACGGTAACAGTTTCAACAATATTTTCATCCTGATCGTTGGGATCCTTGTCTTCATCTTTGCAACTGTGGGAGTCCTTCTTGTGATGGAGACATTGAGCGCGTTCCTTCACGCGCTGCGTCTTCACTGGGTGGAGTACCAGAACAAGTTCTACGAAGGCGATGGTTACAAGTTTGATCCTTTCACTTTCACTCTCGTCGGAAATGAAGAGGAGTGATTACGATGTTCTGACCATGTTGAGCCATGAATTACCGAAAATGTCCTCTTCTGCATGTGCATATAAGGGTGTGGGAAGGAGTCAGAGTTCCTTCGTTAAATCTGGATCTTATCTCTCTCCCTCTTTTTCCGTTATTAGAGGCTATGTTGAATTTATTTACCTTTGCAGAGGGTAAAAGAAATGGTGAAAACAAAAAAAAAAAAAAAAAAAAAAAAGAAGGGGGAAGAATGGGATTATTTATGGTAAATTAAAGCCCATTTGTTTGCTTGTGAAGAAAATAAGGTGGTGGTGAGTTGTGGTCTCTCTTTATATCATCAATCAATATATACGAAACTGAACTAATAACTACCAAATTGGTAAAGATGTATCAAGCAAGAAATGCGTTTCATTAAATTTTATTTACAGGTTTTTTAACCTAACAGACAAGAGAGGAGCTAAGATTGTCTGAATAATGAAAACCTCTAGACGGAGGCAGCTACGGTGGAAACCAAACTGTCAACACCGCAAATGTTACGGCCTTTACACATATATCTTATAGACACCATTCTCACCCCATGAGTTTTTTAATGACCCAATACGGCTTTTCTTTAAACCTTGCCTGCCTGAGCAAACCCAGCCGAGCCGAGCCAACAACACACCGTGGTTGAGCCGTCTCGAACATATGTAAGGGCAAACAAGACAGGTTTGCATGTATTCTGCGTTGATCGCCACTGCAAGAACAATTCGAAAACACTGAAGTTTGACACAGCGGCAACGAAACGATCTTAGACTTGTCTAACTTGCATGTCCCTCCATAGTTTCCGGTGTATGGATAGTCTTCCTCCCGCATAAGCCCTCCAGTTTTGAACGTGTAGTCAGAGGCCCTGTTCATTAGGAAGAAGCTACTTTTCGTAGAATCGGTTCACTACTTTTCGATCCGGTACAAAGTTCAAATCACAGTTAGGCACCCAAATACAAAACAAAAATTACTTGCTTGCAGAAACCAATATAATTGTGGAGAGATTTTTTTCCAGACAGAATTAAGGACATTACATGAAAATTAATGTTATTTTGCAACATTCTCCGGATCAAATAATGAAAATGGCATTTGGTGATTCGAACTTTCAAGTCTTAGGACTGGAACCATTTCCTGACTTGTCCGGAACTCTGTTTTTGTGGACCTGTTTTGGCTGAGCTCTGCGAGAACTTAGACCTGTATTGCTCAATCAACATATCGAGTTTGTCTACAACCTCCGGACCACCTTGTTTCTTCTTCTCGTTCTGTTTCTTTCTCTTCCTTTGCCCGTTTAAACCTTCTTCACCTCTAGCCTCCTCGACCTTCCTCTTTCTTGGTGCATCGCTCAGATCTTTGGAAATCTTCTTCGGATTTGGTTTCTCGGTTGTCTCTTGCTGTTTCATCCATTGGCCTTTCCCGTTTGAAGATGCTTCTTTTGTATTTTCTTGTGTGCGTGCAGGTCTCTTGTTCCCTGCATCTTCTCTCACTGAGAGACTCTTCTCATCTGATTTTGCTTCTTCTTTCCTCTGTTCGCGTGGGCGTATTGGTTTCTTCTTCTTGATCCCGGTAGAAGTCTCTGACATTGGACCAGTGTTGTCCTCTTCCCTTGTTTTTCGTTTTGATTTATTGCCTGGATGAATGTCCTCTGCCTGCTCTTCACCGTTTGCCTGCTCTTCGCTGTTTGCCTGCTGATCCTCAGATTCATTGAGTTTACCGCGTTGCTGAAACTGTTGCTGCTTAGCATTTCGTATCTTCAGCTTCTGGATATTATCAATAGCAAATTCTATAACGGGACGGTGTTGAGGTCCAAATGTCTCTGCAAAAACAAAAGCCAAACCGATGACCATAATATGAGTTTTTGATTCTTGTGTAGTAATATATCGTATGTTACATGGATATCTGTCATAATGATATTTGTCTCAACTTATGGCTTCCCTTCAACTCCAAGATCGGTGTGCATAACAGCATCATCAAATGAAAACCGCTCTAAGAAAATTCTCTAAGCTTGATGGAATATTAGCTTTCAGAGAAATTTACCTGGATTATTGTTAAGTACTCTCAGGGCCACAAGAGCATGTTCATGCTCTGTGAACTCTACAAACGCAACTCCACGGGAGTAGTTCTTCGTATCAACTTTACCCTTCTTTTCATTTTGTAAGAACTTGATCTGCATTAAAAAGAAAGAACCCAGACTTAGATATAGAACTATGTTTGAATTGTAGCACAAAACCCGCAAATATGTCACCTGTCGGATTGATGGCTTCTGCTTTGTAGCTCGTGAGGTAACAGCATCAACTAACAGCTTTTGTAGTTGCTTTTCATGCATGGACTTTGGCAAATTATATATGACAAGCCTTGTTTTCGATACATGGAAGTTAGGAGACTGAAGCTTTTTCATCTTGTTTTCATGCAATCTGCGAGGACAATCACATGCTCACTCTTCGATAACTAGACAGTAACAGGCATATATGAGAAAGTATAAAAAATATTACCTTCGTCGCCTGTCCATATCTTCTGCAGACACACCCTCAGCAGCAGGTGTGCCATCAAGGATCTGACCTTCCTGTGGAAGTTATAACAGAATGAATATTAGTGCGTGTTTGCAAAGCATGCAGAGATTACGATTTTTCCAGAGATTTTGGGAGGGCTGAGAGAAGCGTGTACCTTAGCAAGATAAAGATTCCGATGATCATGATTCTTCTCCTTTGTCTTTTCGAGGCCTATGTCCTGTGCAGATTTCTTATCAACAGCTCTCATAACGCTGAGTTGCCTGCCTTTAAGAAGGACACCGACACCCGAGGCAGTACTGGCAGCTGAAATGGCTGCATCTGATGCATCTGCTGTTTTGAACTTAAGAAAAGCAGTCCCTTTTGGTCGTCTGCGAAAGAAAACACATAGAGGGACAAAATGAGAAGCTGTGTTTGGGGAGATACCAGAGCCTGGATTTGATTTTACGATTAAATGAATTTTTCAAAGCATAGAAGGATGCGTACTTTGTGACTGGGTTGAGAACTAGGAATAAAGATTCAACTTGCCCAAAGACAGTAAACCTTTGTGTGACTTCTTCCTTACTAACATCAAATGGAATGTTGCTTATAAATACAGTTCTCTGAAAATCTTCATTTTCCTGGATCTCTTTGGGAGCCACCTCTTTAGTTTTACTGGATTTTAATGGTTCAGAGCCGCCAGAAGAGTCAGCAACTGGCTTAGTTGATGAATCCTCGAGTTTGTTTTTATCTGACTTCTCTGTCTCTCCATCATGAGACTGAATAGGACCTTTTGAAGACGCAAGCAAGTTCTTAAGCACCTTTCTGGCAACATCTGCTTCCTCTTCAAAATTCACATCGGTCCCAGCATCTTTCTCCAGTGCCTCTGATTCACTCGGTTTGTTACTGCCATCCACCTCCTCATCATCAATATCTCCTGAAGGTTGGTGGCTTTTGACAGCATCATCAACCTCCTCCAAATCAACACTACTATTATCACTATCGTCATCACTTCCATTTTTGTCATCTGCCAAGGTTGATGCCAAAAAATATGAACATTCCATTCGATAGAGGTAAAACAAAACATCAGCCACCAACTGTATTTGTTTCCCTCGTTATATATTTTAGGCATTCAATTTTATCGTTTCAATAAAAGAATACCAGATCTCAGGATGCAAAATAACTAAAAAAGGTTTAAAACCATTCAGTTATTAGGTAACATACCATCTGCTGGAGCAGTAGCGGCATCAGCGGCACCATTGTATAGATTCTTAGGTACAGCCCAGTCTACAGCTATAGGCCTTTTACTAAACATGTACCCATTGAACTTTTTAATTGCCTGAAAATGCAAAAATAAATATGACAAGTGATCTGAATGGAAAATGATCAAATCAAGATACCCATGTTTGTAGATCTTACATTTTCTGCATCTCTCTTACATGTGAATTTGACAAATGCAAAACCCTTAGGTAGCCTGCCAAGATATTCCACTAATTTAGAATAATATACACTGATTTATTAATAATCAATAAAATTTGTCAGATGAGTTACAACATACCCAGTTTCCAAATTTTTAGGAACAAAAACATCCCAGACAAACCCTACTGCTGACAAAACCTTTTTAATTTCAGTAGGTTTAGCCTGCAAATTCCAAAAAAAAAATCCATAAGAAAAACATAGTGTCATGTATGAAAATGTAGAGAGAACAAAAAATCTCGGTTATAAAAACCTGGAAAGGAAGATTTCGGATAATTAGTTTCCACTTCTGAGCCTTTGAGCCCTGCCTCCAACAAAATACAAATAGATCATGAACTGTTTCTAATGCTTATCAGTTAACTTCTCAATAGAGATAATTGGTGAAAAGCAAATAATGTTCACCTCCCCACCGAGTTGACGTGCCCAAATGTAATTTCCCTTTATGTCTGTTTGATGTAGTGTTGCAACAGCGGCACAAGCAGATTTGACACTCGTAAAGAGAACAGCTGATGCATCTGCCCTGCATCCATCTTGGGTAAGACCTGATAAAAATAATATTCTAACGCTTAATGCATGCATTATGAGCACAGAGTCTGGCATGCCCTTATAAGAGAATCAAATAAGTTAATAACTACATTCTCACAGTAGCAACTAAAACGTGGATAGGGTGTCTTGCAAACTTTATTCAGATACCAGAACGAGCATGTGCATACAAGCTTTAAGAAAATATGATGCGACATATATACCATATGTAAATACATATCTGTGTGTGTATATATATATAGTATATGTGAATAAGTATAGATACGAGGTAACAAATTCAGCCACAAGATATTGAAACGGGAGGCAACAAGCACCAAATAAAAACCATGAGCAGGAGATGCATTCCAACAGCAATATTCCCAAAAGTCAACCCCATAAACCGGGACTAGAGAAAAAGGTGGTCATTTTCTACATACCCTCTCTGCCCAGGAATCTTGTTATGGCTAATATAATCTAATAATGAATGGAGATTCATGTCCCAATAGTGTTTATTGAGTCATTTTGTGCTGTGCCTGGAATAACATTGTCGTTCTCTGCTCCACCGATACCTAGATCAAGTAGCTCCGAAGGATAACTTTACACCTAACTCGTATGTTAACATCATTTACGAAATAAAAACCTTGTACTAATAGATATTACTAAAAAAAACTTGGTTGGAGTCATGCCTACAGGCATGTAACTCCATTTTCTTTACAAGATTCTTACCATTTTGTTCAAGCTCTTCTTTGGGGAGGGGATATCTGACAGAGCACACAGTGCCAATCTCTTTGACACGACTATGGACTGCCTCTGCCATCTCAGCATTAACAAGACCACCAAAGATTACAGTTCTTGCAACTCTTCAACCAATGAAAAACGAATAGAAATATAAGCAAGAAAAACGAGAGACGCAATTTTGATGATACATGTTTTTCCAAATCTTTTAAACTACATGCTTAATCTCAATTAAATAGTCTTCCTTACAATAGCTATCATAAACTCATTCCGTCTATATCTACACAAAAATCAGCATGCTATTATAAAATCGTACCTTTGCTTATCTGAACATGTTTCTTTATCAGCTAAATCAACATGAAGCTTTGTCGGTTTTTTGCGCTCAATTCGCTTCTCTGGTTTTTTTCCAGGTGGAGGAACTGATGCAAATACAGATTTAATGATATGCAAGAACCAAACCAACTTACTTAGACTCAAAAACCAAATATATGCATTCTTATACCTGGCCTCTCTGTCTCGGGGATCAAACTACCCTCGTCTGTCTCGGGGATCAAACTGCCCTTGTCAGTCTCTGCCTGTGACTTATCAGGTATAGAGATACCTAAATCGAAAAGGAAGAAAATAAGAAATGTTACATAAAAAAAAATTGATGACAATGAAGAGGTGAATGCTGAGATAACAATAATAACTGAACCCTTTACGACACCAACCTTGGGCTGCTTTTGTACGACGCTCTTTTAGAGAAGGCCGATGCGTGGCCTGTTTCACAGTAACCTTACGGCCCCCAACAGTAGAACCGTTCTTCAACTCAATGGCACGTATAGCATCTTCTGGTAAAGCACTGCAGAGAAGCCAGCATATGAAAACTTGGGATTGTAAGAGAATAGTTAGGATTCAACAAGTGGGTTAGCTTACAATTTAACAAACGCAAAGCCACGGTGTTCATTCGATCCTGCCAACAGAGAAAAGATGATTAGTTGGTTCCTGATGGGCGTAGAAGTGATTTCAATTTGTGACCCAAATTGACTCACCTTTGTTTGTGACCATAAAGCAAAGCCTGACGGGACCAACGTCGCTGAAAGCTTCTTCAAGCTGAAACAGATTGAAGAAAACAATAACGCTACTTTAAGTGTTTTCTGAGCTCAACATTCAACAACATCGATTTACAATTCGAGTTTACAAAAACTGTCGACGGATTCTAGTGATAAATCAGGAGGATCAAAGACCCAAGGCAATGAATATAGAGAGAGAGACCTGAGCGTTGGTGAAGGAATAAGGCAAGCCAGAGACGCAGACAGTAGCAGCAGAGTGTTGAGATTTTTCTTCTCCATCTTTCCTCTCTGTCTTGTTTTTCCCCATTGATTGATACCTTCGAAGACTCAGATAGAGATATGCGAGAGATTACGATTAGGGTTTATGAATGGATGCTTGAGTTGCAGAGCACAAAGAGAGAAGAAGAAGGCAGAGAAACTAGGGTTTAATTGCTTAACCCAAGTTAACCGGGCCAATTCAGATTCAATTACACCGAACCGAATGGCATAATTTCTGTTGGGTCGGCTCAGTTTTTTTCGGTTAGTTCAGTGATGTTCAATGTCGATATCGGTTCGATTACCATGGGACAAAATTACTTTACAATTTGGTTCATCTCTTAAACCAAATGGAACACCAAACTAAAGAAGTCAAATCCCATTATTTGAAACACAAACCTACCTAATCAATTTGACCTTGTGAACAAACTCTGAATATCTTCCCTCATCTTGGTCGTCTCAAGAAACTCGTCACCGGAGTTATCGACATCAATGGCTCTAAACCCAAAATCATCTCCTCCTCTTCCCGGTCCAACATTCCACTCGAACCACATCTTTGACATCATCTCTTTACGCGAACACGTTCCGTAACTGTCCTCCTCCGGTGAATCCGCAGCTACGAGCCTGTACGCATACACTTTCTTCTTCTGTCCTGGTCTGTAAGCTCGAGCCACTGCTTGTTGAGTCACCGATGGGTTCAGATGAACATCGAGAATCAGTACCCTCGACGCACCCACCAGAGATATTCCTTCTCCACAGGCTTTGATCGATCCGAAGAAGACTTTTGCATCTGGTGAATTGTTGAATCTCTCCATTGACAATTCTCTCTGTTCGTTGCTCGAATCGCCTGTGATTGTGAACATCTCTTTCCCTAATCTCCAACCTTTCATTGAGCTCATGAGTCTCTCGAGAGCCTTAATCGGAATAATGTATTGGCTAAACACTAAGAGCTTTTCTCCTCTTGATTCACACAGAGCTAAGAGGTTGAGGAAGAATTTCATCTTCACACCGTCTCTTACATTGATCTCATTCATCATCTCATCAAGCTTCTTCAATGTGCGGATGTTATCAGAGAAACCCCTTTCTCCATTCGACGGGTTTTCCTCGGAGAAAGACATCAGCTTTGGGTGTATGTACAAAGCCGCACCAAGTGAGATCTGCTTGAACAAGTCCATTCTCTTGAGACCCTTGACTTTAGTCCTCTGAACTGAGCTTAGGTTGAGCATTACCGTGAACTCAGTAAGGCCGAGAAGCACGCCACGGAAATCTGCTTTGTGATAATGCAAGATAGGACGGGTCATTTCGCGTAAGTCCTTGATGACGCTCGCTTTGGTAGAAGCGTCTGTAGTCTTCTGCAATGTCATCTCCACTGCAGCAATGAAATCTCCCTCGAGACTACTCTGGTTCATCTGTCTGTTCCTCGGTATCTCTGCCTTGCTCATGATACGGGTAACAATCTCCCGAGTTCCAAAACGCTTCAAAAACTTGGGACGAACAAGATTCAGAATGTTAAACACTTCCTCAACGTTGTTCTGGAACAAAGTACCTGTGAGAACCACTTTTCGAGGAGTCCTAACACGGGCAAGCGAAATGAGCATGTTCGTCTCCTTATTCCTCGATGTATGACCCTCGTCAAGGATAAGCAGTGTTGGTTGCTCAAGCAGTATCCGCTTACAATCTTCTGAAACCGCATCAATGTTATCATCACAAATTATCTTTGCAAACTGTTGGTACCCGAGAAACAGAATGCTTCTTTGATCAACCCATTGTGTCAAAACCTCTAGTTGCTGAAACCTTGATTCAGCTTTCACGCTGTAGAAATCAAGCAGAGGAATGTTCTCGACCGCCCACTTGGTAAACTCTCTCTTCCATGACTCTATGATCCCCTTTGGTAGAACAATCAATGGTTTAGCCTGTGGATCCATAGCCATGAAGCTCTGCATAAAGCTGATGAGCAGAAATGTCTTGCCTGATCCTGGTGCATGAGCTAATATGCAACCACCTGGCTCATCTGCTCCAAGGTTATTGCATAAAAATCTGAATCCTTCAGTCTGGTGAGGCCTCATCTCCTGGTCATGCATTGGATGGATGAACATTTTGTCTCCCACAATGTTCGTCTGAGAAGACCGGTTCTCTGAGAATCCCCTGCTCGTTTCCCTATGTTCTTCTTCGCGCATGTAAGTTCTTCTCGGTCTCTTCGGCTACATCAGGAAGAAAAGCAGATTCAAGTTCTAAATATTTGTAACAAAGTCAGTAAATACCACACTCAATTATTGGTGATCACTAACCTTGTTGAACACAACCTCAATCATACTCTCTATGGGTGTCTTGATGAGTCCACAAACACGACATACTTCTCCAGTATCATCTTTGTAGATGAAGGAATGCTCACAGTCTTCGACTTGTTTGAGATCATAACCTTGCGAATTCTCCACCGGGTTCATTGAAAAATTACAAGAAGCAACCTTGGCTGATTCTTGAGCAAATGCCATCTGCCTCCAAAGTTCATCTTCTTCTTCTTCTTGACGCGGAGGAGTTCCATTGTCATCATCTGTAGAAATCCTCCATGAATCCTCCTCATTATAACCTTGAAGACTCGCATCAGATCCTGAGCAATTTCCACCCTTCACATCATAAAATGCAGGATGAGACCATAAAGATAAACTTGTCAACAAGATATGGTTTCAAATTTTATACAACAACATCAACCAATATCTATGAACATTAATCTCTGCGATAAAAGCTTACAGTAACTGATTCTTGAGGCGACTCAATGATGATAAAATGAGCAGACTTTGCCGGTTTCTTCCGCTGTCTACATTTGATATCTTCTAGTGAGATAGAACCATTTAGGAGTTTCTTTTTGAGGTCACAAAGTTTCTTCACATCATCAATAAGCCATCCGTATTTGCTATCTTCAAATCCATCAAGGAGATTCCGTAGACAGAATGGGTCAGGACGCTTGGCTAGTTCTGCTTGAGTAATACTCTTGCCACTCGACCTCAAAGACCAAGCTGTTTTATCATCATCATCATCAATCGCCAGTAAAATCAGAACCAGAACACAAAAGGAATCAATCTGTTTCTTAAGACTTGCACCAAAACAATAGTTAATTTCTTGAAACAATTCCAAAGAAAAGGAACGATTTTTATGTCAAATCTCAAGCAGGAAAAGCTACAGCGAGAAATGAGGGGGGAAAAACATGTGGGTTTTAGAATCGAAAACAGTGTTAGAATCAACAGACACGGTTAAGCACTAAAAAAATCAAACAAAACCCAATACACACTCCGATTCTGCATCTTTGGATCTCAAAAAACAGAGACTTTAGTCTTCTTATCCTAAGACCAAACCATTGTTTTGATTCAGCAACAAGACAAGAAAATTAAGTGAGGTTACTACAACGGAGGAAGGAGAAGAAACGAGAGTGTTAAGTAGATATACGTACGCGTCGTCTTCCTCGCACTTGAAAACGGAGAGTTATCAGTACCCACCATGTCTGATACCTAAACAGAGCTCTTAGATCGAAACTAGGACCAAAAAACAAGCCAAAGACTCCAAGATGCAAGCTTTAAGCATAAAGCAGAGACATTTCAAGCAATGGCTAATGGAATCAATTGAAGCTTTATTTCTTTTCCCATAATGGAAGTTACTCTGGTGGCAAAAGGAGAGAGAAGAAGACAGACGGTTTTGGGAGCTATATAATAAAGACAAAACACAATAAATTAATTATTTTACACATCTTTATGTATGTGTAGGCTTTAAACTTGCTCTCCACTACGACTACAGTCTACAATACGTACCATTGCATTTACAAAATGGTAAAACAATAAAAAAAAATAAAAAAAAGTAACCAAAAGTAAATTGGTAACAATAATTAACAGTTATAGGAGCTTTGTAATTAAATACTCTTTGTACATACAAAAATTTAAAATCTTACAGACGGATTTTGTGGAACAATCGAAAAAACTTTAGCTTTGAAGGAAAAACAACATTTTTCAGACTTATGTGAAGATATGTGAAGGTCGTTTTTCAATGATTTATTTCGCATGGAGTTTTTGGTGGAACCAATCCTATCAACACAAAATGTGAATTATGTGATACATGATAATAACTACAAACAAGAAAATATACATGTATATATAAATGAATTTGGAACCAATCCTAATTGCATGTCTTACTCTATAAATATACATGTATTACAGACACTTGTTCATTCTAATTTTAATCATATTATATAACATTATTTTCGAACATACTAACTGCGTCATTGTCTATCATAAAATGTGTTTCATTAAAATGCGTACATATTGAAACCCTCATTTTTGTAAAGCTTCTTAGTAATAGAGTCAGGAGACTCATTAATAACAAAAAGAAAACCTCTTATCGTATATTATGTTAAAGAGATTAAAAAACGAGTTTATAGTATATAACATTTTCGGGATTAGACTGCATTTAAACATATTCGTAACTGTGAAATTGTGATTCTGAATTAATATAAGTTAATCAAACATGAATTTATTTTTTAAGTTTTGTTTTACAAATATAATTATTTTATTATGGTAGTCGCTTGATGGATATAAGAATTCCATCATCGGAGATACATATATTCATTAGGAGGAACTATGTATTATACATTATTTTTATCGATTAAGTTATACATGTACATTCTCCATGAAGACAAACATAATAGAAGTCTATAGGGCATTGACCAATATCAGGACAATCATGATCCGTCTTGCATCGCTTGATACCGGTTGGCTCAATCTCAGCTTTTATCGTCGAACAATGGCACTTTCCGAGCAAACATTTCGCTTTTATATCCAAGCATTGCAACACACACTCCTTTGTTGTCGAGCATGATGGGTTAGGTTGAATTGCATAGATTTTCAGCAAGAATGTGCCTATTAATTGCAAACACATAACACATTTTAGTCGGTTTTTTTTTTTTTTGGTCAAAATTTAGCGGTCTTTTAAATCGATTTAATCAAGCATACATATATAAGAGATATAGAGAGAAAACCACATGAAAGATACAAAGCACAAATGATGAAGATTGTTGTTTTTGATACTGCCATGTCTTTTGCTTGAAATTTTGAGATATAAGGATTAGTTTGTGATTTAGAGTTTATTTATAAATAGTAGTATGACTTTACGTGGCAATTTGGTTCATACATAATTGCATATATGGTATGACTTTGACCAAAAAAATTATTGTTAGTAATTAACAATTCAACTAGTAAATTTATATAAGATTTTTTTCCATAATTGGCACTTATTATTTAGAAATGAAAACAATGTTTAAAAAAAAAATGTAAGTATACATTTATTTACAATTTTTTTAATTAAAAATGTTACCTCTTTGCTGGTAACAAAGTAAGAAATAATTATTTTAGTAAAGAATACAAATTTCAACAAATGGATGTGCAATCAATGTTAATGTTCTATATGTTGGCTTTTTACGTAAAGAAATGATTTGTTCGACTAATTATTTTTTTATTCAAAGTTAGATTTTTTTCTAATTAATACTTAGCCATTTAAGTGGATTTTTTTAAGGTATATGTGCTTTTGTTGGAATTTGTATTCTATACTAAAATAATTATTTCCTACCTTAATTAGTTTACTACAATCCATAATGTGTGATTTTTGCAATTTTAAAAATGGAATTTATAATAAAAAAATATGTTTTGATCATATATATATATATTTAATAAATACATTTTGAAATAGAGTTTTTGGGTAAAGTTGGAGGCTAGTATTATTAAATACCTTTAATGAATTATGTATGAAGAGAATTTTTAGGCTGAAAAAATATTGTGTGTTTGAATTGTCGTAAATATTCCTTTGTATCTTCTATATATTAAGGAGAACCATTATAGGTCAATTTTGATGATGTGTCATCATCACAATTTTTTTTCACCATTTTTATTTTTGATTTATTTAAATTAGTTATCTTCCTTGCCAAACATAAGATATACTTATTGCCAAACAGCATTTCAAACTTTCATTAAATTGATGGAGAGTATTTTACATGAAATTTTTTACGAATTAATTAAACCCGAATTTGTATATAAGAACAAACTGATTTTACCCATACAATTACCCTTAACATATATTTATACAATATAAGTTTTTACCAAAAACTTATTTTAAAAATTTATCTTTCGAATATTTATTATTATGAAACAATATAATTGATAAAATTATATATTTGTAAGCAAATAAGCTAACACCATTTTTTTTTTAATGAATGCAAGGTGTTATGCAAAAACCTATTATAATTAAATAAATCATAACAATTTTAGTTGAGATCTATAGAAAAAAATCAATTATCATTAATAACAAATTTCAAAATCTTAGTAGTTACTATAACTACCTCTTTTCCACGCAATCATTAAAATTTCTTACCAACAATTCAAAATCTAATTTAATTACCATTCAACAACAAAAAAATGTAATCCAATATAAATAAGTTTACCATATATGGTAAGTTGGTAAATAAGGAACATTGGAGCGGAAATGTTTCCACGAAATATTCTTAAAAATCAAACAAAATTATCATAACAATAATATTTAATAATTATTTATCATGTCGTAACTAATTTCCTTTCACATTTTGTTAAACGAATTTAACTGTTCTAATAGAATGGTATTGAACATCTTTTAATTTTTATTGTGTTTGTGTTACCTAAGATGCTTAAACAATGAGCTTAAATACAAAGTGTTTTTTATCATTCTTTTTTCAAACTCAGATGACCATTAAATATAAAATGTTAAACATAAGTTTAAACACATTTGAATATTCTTAAATTTTAAGAAAAAACATATGAATATTCTTAAACTTGCTGAAAACATATACTATTTCAAAACTTTAATATTAAATCTCACTATTAATTCTAAAAGATGATTATATAATCCAATGAGAAGTAAAATAAATGTGTTTGATTTATGCATTTTTTATATCTTTATGTGAAACATATTCCTATATACAAATGGAATTCAAAATAATTACAAATTCGAATATACAAGCAATTTTTGAATTCCATTTGTATATATTCATTTTACTCCGTGCACAGTGCGTGTACTATCCTAATATTTATTAAATCTGATC
Source organism: Arabis hirsuta (assembly GCA_964056655.1). NCBI lineage: Eukaryota > Viridiplantae > Streptophyta > Magnoliopsida > Brassicales > Brassicaceae > Arabis > Arabis hirsuta. The sequence continues at coordinate 11,824,236 of OZ053313.1, forward strand.
ATTATATTTTTAAAGTAATTTTTTTTTCTTCTTATTTGATAATTGCTATAAAAGAAAAATATAAATTTGAAAACTGCGTCTTATAATTCAACAATTAATAGTGGCTTTATGTGTTTATGTGAGTTCATATTTATTTCCTCTTGAAAGCAAAAATTGGTGTCGACTAAGAATATCACATAAATGATTTATACCTACGAGGCTACGATCGAGTGTTCGTGTTTGGAAACATCGTTCATAATCTCTTGAGAAAGTATTTCTATATGTTATGTAAATCTATAGTCTATTATTCTTATAAATGCAAGGGTTCTAATTTTTCCGTAGAAAACCATTATAGGATCTTAGATTACTTTAAACATACTTTTTTCACAAACTTGATTTTCATTAACTTAAATTTCCAAGCTACAACAAGAAGGGAAAAATACATCCTCTTTGATTGGTACAACAAAATACAATGTGTCTCATTAAATTACGTTAAACAAATTAAAGAACAGTTTTGGTATATAACATTTTGCAATTGGAATACATTTTGCAATTGGAATACATTTAAGTGGCAATTACAAAAATGTCACCTTTTGAGTGCACATTTGCAAGAATGCAGAGGTATCTATTTACAAAAATTCCACCAATTATATATTTATAAAACCTATATATTAAAAATTTAAACCCTAAAAAATGTTTTGACACCTAAAACCTCTTAAACACTCAAAACTAAACCCTAATAGAATATAATTAATCCAAACATAAATAATATAAAAAAAAATAATTTTGAAAAAGTGGCATTTTTGTAAAAATTTCAAAAGTGTGGCATTGTTGTAAAGTGGCACTTGAAAAGTGGTATTTTTTTAAATTTCTCTACATTACATTTAAACATATATGGTCGTAACTTGTGAAATTGTGATTGCAAAATAATCTAACTGGGAAAATTAAAACTTTTGTTTTACTAATATTACTATTTTATTATGGTACTTAGTAGCGTGATGAATATAAGAATTACATCATCGGAGTTCGGAGATGCATATATATACTTAGTGGGCGTAACTAAGTATTATATTTGTTTTAATCAATTAAATTATACATGTGCATTCTCCATGAAGACAAACATAATAGTAGTCTTTAGGACATTGATGAGAATCGGGACAATCACGATCTGTCTTGCACCCGATCATCTTCGTTGGCTCAATCTCGGCTTTTAGCTTTGAACAATGGCATAATCCATGAATACATTCCGCAGTTGGGTCCGAGCATCGAGACTTACACTGATCATTACTCCAGCATGATTGTGGGGGTGGAACTACAGAGATGTTCACCAAGAATGTGCCTAATAATTACAAACACATATATCACATTTTAATCGGTTTTTGAATCGATTTAATCAAGCATACAAATACAAGAGATATAGAGAGAAGCTAACATGAGCGATACAAAACAAGAACGATGAAGATTGTTGTTTTTGATGTTGACATGTCGTTTGCCTGAAAATTTGAGAAATGAGGATTAGTTTATGGTTTAGAGTTTATATCAAATACGTTTTGATAAAGTTTGCTGAACTTTACATGGTGGTTCAGATGCTTATATATTGTGTCTTGGAGATTGAAAATGGCAGATTAGTTCATGCATAATTGCATATATAGTATTACTTTGACCAAAAATATTTTGTAGTAAATTCCATTAATAATATAATACATAAGATTTTTTTCATAATTTGCACTTATATGCATTAATCATATTCATCACACACAAAAAAACACACTAATCATATATTTTAATTTATTCAATTTAAACTTTCAAATAGTTTATACTAGTCACGTCCTAAATAAACCGATAGCTTGAATAATCCGTGTTCAATAAAATTATTGTTTTTTATTACACTAACAATTAGATAAACCGGTATACATTGCAAAAACTTAGCCGTATGAGGAAAACAAAAAAGATTTTTCGATCAAAAATTCCGGCGCTATAAAATTATTTTTTTGTTTTTATTATTGTTTTTGTTAGTTTGTGTTTCATATGGCTTGGTTAGCTACAAATCGAAGATCTTTTGTGACTTCTACTTCTTTGTCCTTTCTACAGTGGGTATTTTTTTGTATTAGTGGACTCTAAATTGGCGAATAAATTCAGGAAGGTGATGAGGCTAGTTCTCGTTTTCTCTATTTTGTGAAATTATTTTGCATTATATTTAGTTATTTTGGAAATTGTTTAAAGTACAAAGGAAGGCAGAACCCTTGGGATTTCATATCTTCAAACAGCTTGAAACAATGAAGACGATGAAGCAGGTTTGATGCCTATTATCTTCCAAATTATATTGGATTGTCTTATGTTTTAACTAAGATCTAATCGTGTGTTTTTGGTTTTTTTTTCAATCATGTGGTTTTTGATTCATTACTATAGTTTCTATTGATGTGCATGGAATTGTTTTCTTTCTCCTTATCCGTCAATACCCTTTGGTAAACGATGGTGTAAATTGACTCTATGAAATTAATAATTTTTCAGTGTCAAAATAAAAAATTAGATAAATCAAAATTATCAACTGTGAAAGCTGAATTCTGCACTAAGAATTTGTATGTGAATTCGGAGAATAAACTTTAGTTCTAAGAAATATCTATAAATCTGACAAGAGATAAGAAATGTAAAATGTAGCTAGATTTATATTGATGTCAATCGAATATACAAAGAAATATGTTTATATCTTGGATTATTGTGATTCATTGAATTGAGTCCGATCAAACTACTAATTCGACGAAGAATATGTATGGTTAATTTAAATGAAAAACTTAAATTGGCTAAGAGATGTAAAGACATTTAAATGAAAAAACCTTATAGCAATTAATTTTATCAAAACTTTTGCCTCAGAATCATCTGTAAATTACGTAATTGATTCTAGAGAGAAGCTAACATGAGAGATAAAAAGCAAAAACGATGAAGATTGTTGTTTTTGATATTGCCATGTCTTTCGCATGAAATTTTGAGATATGAGGATTAGTTTATGGTTTAGAGATTATAAATAGTATGACTTTACATGGCAATTTGGTTCATATATAATTGCATATATTGTATTACTTTGACAAAAAATTATTGTTAGTAATTAACAATTCAACTAGTAAATTTACATAAGATTTTGTTTCCATAATTGGCACTTTTAGTTAGAAATGAAAACAAAATTTTTTAAAAAAGTGTAAGTATACATTTATTTACAATTGTTTTTATTAAATGTTTCCTCTTTGCTGGTAACAAAGTAAGAAACAATTATGTTAGTAAAGAATACAAATTTCAACAAATGGATGAGCAATCAATGTAAATGTTCTATATGTTGGCTTTTTAAGTAAATAAATGGTTTGTTTGACTAGTTCATTTTTTATTCAAAGTTGGAACACTTGGCCATTTAAGTGGATTTTATTAAAGGTATATATACTTTTGTTGAATTTGTATTCTTTACTAAATAATTATTTCCTACCTCAACTAGTTGACTACATTCTACAATGTGTGATTTGTGCAATTTTTAAAAGGGATTTTTTTCTTAAAATATATTTTGATCATATATTTATTTAGGAAATACATTTTGAAATAGAGATTTTAGGTAAAATTATAGCCTATAATTATTAAAATACATTTAGAGAGTGTATTCAATCTATGATTTGAAGTGATTTCTATTAAAGTGACAAATCTTATGTTATTCAAAAATATATTGATATATAACATTTTACGATTGGAATACATTTAAAAATGTTATTCTATTAAACATTTTGCGTGAGATTTAAAAATTAACATGATAATAATTAACATTAATAATTTCTAGCTATTGATTATTTGTGTATTTAATATTATATAAATTTGGTGTTTATAGTAAATAATTATTTAATTTAGAAGATTAAGCAATTGTAGCAAATTGTTGGACATATATAATGTTACATATGAAAAAATAGATCATTCTTTAATAAAAATTATAGCATATGGAAGACATCTTTTTTGGCACAAATCTTTAACTTGTATGTATAAATCAATATTCACTACGATTTCCAAAATTGCATTAGAGTGTTACTGGTAATTTGGCTTTAAAAGTTATGAAAGCATTTAGAAAAATGTTTAAATTCTAAATTTCTCCAATCAGACTTGTTGGATTTAACAGCCCTAAAAAAATTGTAAAATCATTCTTTAATTTTCTCACATCATTTTTTTCTTCAAGTTATGCTTCTTTTTATTAAAGCTTTTTGTTTGTAATTTTTTTTTTAAATCACAACTATCTATATAAAAGACAAAAAAAAATAAAAAAATTGCATAAGATATTGTTGGATTTGATGAATAAAATATTTATTTTCTATGCATTACATAAAAATTATATTTTTAATTTACATAAGATTTATATAAATGTACACAAAGCACTTAATTATAACTTATTATAATTAATTTACATAAGAATGAGTTAATAAATTGTTAGAATTAATTGCTAAAGTTATTAAAAGACATTTAATTTTTTTTATTTCAATAAATAAATTATAAAAGACAAATATCAAAAAATTAGATGACACATGACAGTCTCTCATGGTTTGAATTTTGAGAATTAGAGACACATGACAGTCTTAAGAAATATATATTAAGTGAGTTGATCACTAAACACATTGTTCAAAAATCTACTATTATATATTTTTATATTTTATATATTCATATTAAAACTATGAATTTAGTATCATATTTAAAATTCATAATAAAATGTATTTATAACATATATAAGAATTATAAAATTAAATTATGACTATAATAACTTAATATGTTATTTTCAATTCTATTTTAAGAAATGATTTTTTATGTAGTTATTGGTAAGATTTTATTTTATGTTTTTGTTAGAAGGATTAAATACTTTTTAATAATGAGGTTTAATTGTTCGTAAATTACAAATTATCATTATTTAGTCATTTTATCATATAGTTAGTGTAAGAAATTGATTTTGAGTCAATTTGTTTTTTTAATTTCATCTAATTAAACTTTATCTTTTTAAGGCCAAGTTTTTATATGGTGTTTTTTAATATATCGTATCATTCTTTCTGAAAATCAATTGAACTCGATCATTGTAGTTACATAATTAACACGAAATTATATATTTAAAATCAAATGAATTTGATTTTTTAATTTTATCGTTATTTTTGTTCTTTGAGTTTTCTTTAAAGAGAAAATATATTTTTATTGTTTAGTTAAGATACATATCTATAAATATATTATGAAAATCTCTCAAAACATCAATTTATGATTTTTGTTGAAAACATATACCACAACTCAATAAAATGTAACTATGGATGTTTACAAATTTACTCAATAATATTTTATGTATTAGTTAAAAAATACAAAAATTGAAAAATAATAGTTTTCTTAAAAGAAATAAAGATGGAAAACTATTTTTGAAAAATGAAAGAAACAAAATCAAATATCAATTGGATGTATAAACTCAATTTGTTATATGTTTTTTATATGTCTTAAAATTATTAAAGCAAAACAAAATTAATTAGTGTCATTTCTTAAATGAAAAAATGACACATGTCAAAAAGTTATGAGACACATGGCAGCCTCTCATAGTTTTGGTTTAGAAAAATCTTAGAGCATGTATAATGCTAGATACATGTTTTGTGTTCTTAAGACAATTATTATTAATTTAGGATTATGATTGGTTAATAACCAATTTTGTGTTCTTAATTTATAATGGTGGAAACATGTTTTGTGTTCTTAACAAAATTTAAAAATTTAAAATTTTGAAATAAAATTTATTTTAGATAGAAACATAGATTATATGAAACATTTAAACCATAGATTTTCAAATCATTAACGAAAAGGAACGGTGAATTCTAATCTTGACGTTGATGTGAATCCGCCGATTATAAGACGATTCCATATGCTTTATACCAAATCGACTATCCACAACTCGATTTCGTCATGATTTGAGGCGAAAAATCGTTCTATTTGGTCGAATCTATGAAGATTTCAAGCTGGAAGTCGAAATGAGAGAGAGAAGAGAGAGACCCGAAAAAATATTATACGCGTTTTTTTTTTCTGGTTCTGTTTTTTTTTATTTTTTCCTCCTTCTGACACGTGTCTTTTAGAACACACTCAAAATTGATCTTAATTAAGAACTGTTTTTAGTTGCTCTTACCATTTATCAATTAAATTTAATCAAATCAATACCAAGAACATGCTCTAAGAGCTAGCATTGCACATGCTCTTACAATATTATATAAGATATATGGTGTGACTGCAAATTAATCTAGCAACGAAAATTAAAACTTTTGTTTTACTAATATTACTTTACTAGAAAATTTTCAAAAAATGCCACTTTTCAAGTGCCACTTTACAAAAATAACACACATTTAAAATTTTTACAAAAATGCCATTTTTTCAAAATTATTTTTTTTTATATCATTTATGTTTGGGTTAATTATGTTCTATTAGGGTTTAGTTATGAGGGTTTAGTTATGAGGGTTTTAGGGATCAAAACATTTTTTAGGATTTAGAATTTTAAGATATAGGCTTTATAAATCTATAATTAGTGGCTTTTTGTAAATAAGCACCTCTAAGTGGCATTCTTGCAAATGTGCACACAAAAAGTGGTATTTTTCTAATTGCCCATATTACTATTGTATTACGGTATGTAGTAGCGTGATGAATATAATAATTACATTATCGGAGTTCGGAGATGCATATATATACTTAGTAGGAGTAACTAAGTATTATACATGTTTTAATCAATTAAATTATAAATGTGCATTCTGCATAAAGACAAACATAATAGTAGTCTTTAGGGCATTGATGAGAATCGGGACAATCTCGATCCGTCTTGCACCGCATCATCTTGGTCGGCTCAATCTCGGCTTTTAGCTTCGAACAATGGCATACTCCGAAAATACATTCCGCAGTTGGTGTTAGGAATAATTTATTCATTTGGGTCAAACCCATTATGAATGCGAAACCCATACAGATATAAACAGAGCCCGCATAAAGCGTATACTGCAGATAGAGGTTACTGCGATTATTGCGGGATAGGGGAAACCTATCTACAAAGAGATTACAATGAAAGATTCCTGATTCTAAGAGAATCACGAAGTCGGTTCCTACATCCACGCGAAGAAGGATATCAAAACGGGATCCTTATAAATAGAGGGGGAGGAAGAACCTGGAGGATCATCAAAAAATACACAGAGAAAACCTAAGAGCTACATCTTCATAGCATCCCAGCGATAGCAACCAGAGATCTAGCCTTGTTTTCCACATCCAACAAAGATCCTTATAACGCTTTAAACATCTAAACGTTGTAATAAGCCTACTTCGTTGATTAATAAAGCTATACTTCTCCCTATCATTCCGTAGATCTGTGTACCTGCGAACCTGATTAAATTTTCCCGAAACAATTGGAGCTAGAAGGAGGGTAGATTTAACTACGTGAGACATGACTACCAGAGATGACAACGTGATACCCACAGGAGGTAACAACACCCAAGATCCCGCTGCTCAATTGGCGGAACTCACCGCCCAGATGAAACGGGCTGAGGAACGAGCAGCGCTGCTCGAAGTGGAGAATGCTGCATTGAAGTCTGCGAACGAGACTCTACTCGCTGCAGACAGAGACAGTGAGCTCGAAGCTCGAAACCGGTTCCAAAGACGTGTCGATCCTATGCGGTCGCTAGATGGGACTACACCTGCTGCGAATGCAAGGACGGTGCGGCTTCCAGGAGCTGGGACATCTGCCGCTGATGTGGTTAGAGATGAGGTTAGGGCGCAAGTCGTCCAATCTCTGCTTCACCCTACTGAAGCAGTACCGACCCATCCAACAGAAGATCCACACCTGATCATCAAACGTCTTGAATATATGGAAGCGATGATCAAGCGACTTCCTGGTGTGGCACCGCCGATAACAAAGAACTTACCTAACTGTTACGCGGATACTCCGTTTACGGACGAGATCGCTCTTGTAGGGATGCCTAAGAGGTTTACGTTTCCCTCGATGATGATGTATGACGGAACAACAGATCCTGATAATCACATCGCATAATACAAACAGTGAATGTTTACCACTGCAATCGCAAGAGAGTATAGGGAAGCTAGCATGTGTAAAGGATTTGGCTCAAGTCTCACAGGACCTGCGCTCCAGTGGTTTACGAACCTACCGAACGGGTCGATAGGTTCTTTTGCTTCACTAACTGATCGTTTTGTTGAACAGTTTGCAAGTAGCAGGAACCTTGAGAAGACAGCTGACGACCTCTATGAGTTGATCCAGAAGGAAGGCGAATCGCTGCGCAGTTACGTGGGGCGTTTCAACAAGGAAAAAGTGTAACGTCCGCGAATCAAAATGTGTATTTTTGGTTCGGGTGTCGTTTGACACACCAATTTGGTAAACCGAGTGGTTCGGTTTTTGGAAGCTTTTGATTGCGGTTCGGTTTTAAAGCAAAATGGGTGTGGTTTCGGTTAAGGAAAACCGAGAGACTTGCCTATATAAAGAGGGGAGCTGTGCCTGTTGTTGTTCTAGGGAGAGAACACAGAGATGGAGATGATTTAGAGGAGGAGAGAATGATCCTAGTTCATCCTTGTGAGTGTGTGACCATGGTTTTTACGGGTAAATGGGTGTGTTGTGTGTTTGCTTGCGAATTGGTGTTGATTTGCTTGTTGAATACTGCTTGTTTATGATTATACTTGAGTAAAGAGGTGTTGTTTGAGCCTAAGAATCATTTTGGGTGAAGTAGGATCGATTTGGTGGTGTTTTGGTTCGTTTTAGGGTGTTTTTACGGTGTGTGTCGCACGACACATGGTGTGTGTCGCGCGACACTTAGTGAAAACAGGAGTGTGTCGCCCGACACAAGGGGAATGTGTCGCGCGACACAGCTGACGTCATGGCATACGTCAGAGGGCATTGCGGGTTTCGTGGGCAAGTGGATCGAGTGGGTGAGAAAACATCGGTGGGGCATTGGCAGGGTCTGTCGCGCGACACACCTGGGTTGTGTCGCGCGACACAACCTTATTTGAGTTGACTTTTTGATTGCCGTCAGTTTGATATATTATTTGTTGTGTATTGATTGAGTGATCGTTGGTATTTTGGTGTTCCATTTACCCGTGCATCTAGCCAAGTAGATGGGATGATCGTACCACTGGGTATTTATGATAATACTCACGCATCTCTTATAACCACGTGATGCAGGTAAAGACAGTCAGTGATCATGGAATCATGGCCGGGACGAGGGGAATGATCTAGTGGCTCGTTTTCGTGTAATAAGTTAGAATTGCTAGGGTGTTAGCAATTTCAGAACTATGTGTATTACCGAATTGAACTAGAATTAATAAGTATGGGCTTGTTAAACGATAATTGTAATTGATTGTTGAATCATTGTTTCCGCGCTGTTTGTTATTTGGACCGTTGAGGATCATTATTTATGATAATAGTGATCCGGGTTGAATTTTTTTTTATTTGACGGGTTGGGTCGTCACAAAAAGTATCCATCCCGAGTTGTGTCACGTCTACTGCAATTTCGGCGTTTAAACGAGGTCTGCTTCCAGACGGTGACCTTTACAAGGAGCTGACAAAGTATCAGTGTAGGACTATGGAGGATGTACTCTCTAGGGCTTGGGCGCAAATTAAGTGGGAAGAAGATCCGGCTTATCGTTACCGTCATTCCCCACAGTCTGACTCACGCGTGTCAAGACGCGAGAAACCTCCTAGAGAAGGTAAACCTTACCAAAGACCTCGTAGTGAAAACACGAGCAACAAAAATGGCAGTAGAGGAAGTCACCGGCCATTCAGCAAGGATGAAGCCGACAAGCGAGAATCATCAACGTGGCCGAATATCAGCAACCTATCAATTTCGCATGCAGAGTTGATAGGTGCATTGAGGCAGATGGGCACATCGGTAAGATGGCCTCAAAAATGAAGACGTCAGGTGATAAACGTGACACGTCAAAGTGGTGTGAATTTCACGATGACCATGGTCATCGAACAGAAGATTGCATCACGTTGAGAATGGAGGTAAATGAGTTGCTCAAGAAGGGTTACTTGAGAGAATTATTGTCTGAACGAAGTAGGAGCAGAATCGACAAGAGAAGTGATGACAAAGCTTCACCCAAACCTACTCATGCTTCACCTCCTAGGCATGATAGAACTATCAACGTGATCACTGGAGGTTCAGAAGTCAGCGGAGTATCTTACTCGGCAGCTAAGAAGAACACGAGAACTGCCAGACATCACAGAGCAGGCAGTGAAGTCATAAGTAACGCTACACCAACATGTTCAATAAGCTTCACGACAGACGAAGGTGAAGGTGTTATAGGTCCCCATCACGATGCATTAGTCATATCCTTAACAATAGCTAATTGCTTGATGAAAATGACGCTAATCGACAATGGGAGTTCAACGAACATCCTCTTCATGGAAGCTTTTAAGGGACTAGGTCTAAAGGAAGAAGAGCTGACTCGGAAGTCTACGTCATTGATAGGATTCAGTGGTGAAGTGAAACAGACCGTTGGGGAGGTAACACTACCTGTATACGTAGGAGGTGTTAATCGTCAAACAAAATTTCTGATAGTAGACTGCGCCTCAGCTTATAACGCGATCATGGGACGTCCACGGATTCATGATATGGGAGCAGTACCATCGACTCTCCATCAAGTCATCAAGTTTCCTACCCCACGGGGAATTAAGGAGATAAGGGGAGAACAAGAAAATTCAAGATCATGCTACCAGACTACTTTGAAGGGTAAAGCTAATCAGTTGTAGCAATTAAAGAGTCCATTGTCAGTACTTCATGGTGAAGAACCGGAGGTGGAACAACTCGACGAGGTCCCACTAGCTAAGAATGATCCGAATAAAAAGATAAACGTTGGCTCAAAGTTGGCTACGGACGTACGAAAAATATTAATTGACTTCCTCAGATCTAACGCTGATTGTTTTGCTTGGTCACATGCAGACATGCCTGGGATCGATCCCGAGATCATCACACACAAACTTCAAGTCGACCCAGACCACCAACCAGTGAGGCAGAAACGAAGAAAATTCGCCTCTGAACGTGACTTGATCGTCAATAAGGAGGTCCAAAATTTACTGGAAGCAGGATTCATAGGTGAAGTGCATTATCCAGAATGGTTGGCCAACGTGGTGGTGGTCTGTAAGAAGAATGGGAAGTGGAGAGTCTGCATTGATTTTACTGATCTCAATAAGGCATGTCCAAAGGATCCTTTCCCATTACCCCATATCGACAAGCTGGTGGACGCAACAGCAGACCACCAACTGATGAGCTTCATGGACGCTTTCAGTGGGTACAATCAGATCTTGATGCACCCAAACGACCAAGAAAAGACATCGTTCATGACCTCACGAGGTATATACTGCTACAAAGTGATGCCGTTTGGTTTGAAGAACGCCGGTTCCACCTACCAAAGATTGGTAAACATGATGTTCGCAAACCAAATCGGTCATACTATGGAGGTATACATAGATGACATGCTTGTAAAGTCTCTAGTAGCTGAAGATCACATCTTACATCTTCAACAAGCGTTTGCTACCCTACGGAGGTACAACATGAAACTCAATCCCACGAAGTGCTCGTTCGGAGTCAGCTCAGATAAATTCCTGGGTTACGTAGTCACTCATCGAGGGATAGAGGATAACCCAGATCAGATTAGGGCAATCCAAGTGATTCCCTCGCCGAGAAACATGAATGAGGTACAAAAGCTGACTGGAAGAATGGCTGCACTCAGCAGGTTCATCTCGAGACTATCAGACAAGTCTCATGCGTTCTTCACGACTTTAAAGAAGCCAAAAGACTTCGTATGGGATAACAAGTGCGAACAAGCGCTTAAGGAGTTAAAGGAGTACTTAACGTCGCATCCTCTCTTGTCAAAGCCAAAGGATGGGGAAGTCCTACTACTATATCTAGCTGTATCTGAGCATGCAGTAAGTGCAGTGTTGGTAAGAGAAGAAGAGAAGAGGCAACATCCTATTTACTATGTTAGTAAATCTCTCTTGGATGCAGAGACGAGGTACACCCACTTGGAGAAGCTTGCTTTGGCATTGATAACGGCGGCTAGAAAATTACGTCCCTACTTCCAAGCACATCCAATAGTGCTTGTCAGTTCAACTCCAATAAAGTTAGTCCTACACAAGCCAGAAGTGTCAGGGAGATTAGCCAAGTGGGCTGTTGAGCTTGGAGAGTACGACGTAATCTATCGACCCACTACAGCCATTAAGTCCCAAGTATTGGCGGACTCCGTCGCGGAGTTCGCACCAAGCCTAATTCCCGAGGTTAAAGAAGAAGTAAACAACCTACAAGAAGAACCACGCAAAGGAACCTGGAAACTGTTCGTTGACGGATCCAGCAACATAGGCGGAGCAGGTCTGGGCATGGTCCTTACATCTCCGGATGGCAGAGTAGCATCTAGAGCGGTGAGGTGCAACTTTCGAGCCACGAATAACGAGGCTGAATATGAAGCCCTTATAGCAGGGCTAACATTGGCCAATGATCTCGGAGCTAAGGAACTAAATGTATTCAGCGACTCACAACTCATAGTCAACCAAACTCAAGGAGATTACCAAACGCGAGACGTGAAGATGATGCGGTATCTTGAGTTAGTGAGAAAATTGCTGAAGAAATTTGATAGTTGTAACGTCTCGCAGATCCCACGGGAAGAGAATAGTAACGCAGATGCCTTAGCCAATCTAGCCTCCGCCCTGAAAGCTGAATGTCCTATCACTGTTCCATTGGTGGTCCTGCAATGGCCATCAACAGACAAAGACCTTCCAAGTGATGAAGTCACGACAATAGATGATGTGCCCAATTGGATGACCCCTATTGTGAGGTATCTACAAGATGCTATACTACCAAGTAACCGGGGTGAATGTAGAAAAATCAAGCAGCAAGCAGCACGTTACTGTAACGCCCGTGAACCAAAAATGTGAGTTTTGGTGGGTGTCGATCGACATGTGTGTGTGCGTCGATCGACACGGGTTGTTATCTCCTCGAGAAATCGAACAGTTGTGATTGTGTCGATCGACAAGGTTGGATGTGTCGATCGACATGGGTCAAAAATCAGAATTAGGGTTTTGATTTCTGGTTCGGTTTGAGTTGGCCGGTTTGCAGGAACCTAGGGTTCCGTATAAAAAGGATTGGGACACGTCTTAGTTCCTTTTTTTGCCGTATTTGGGATTAGAGAAAGGGTTTAGTGAGTTTGAGAGAGAGAGAAGAGGATTGAGTGTTCTTCGAGGTTTTCTTGTGGAATTCTCTTGTTTTCTCAATCCTAAACCTTGTTCTTGCTGGGATTTCGTGGGAGAGGGTCTGGAACGGAGTGGAGATCGATTTCTGGGCGGAATCTGAGGCTGAACTTTAGGGTTCTTCGCGTTCTTCGTTCATTCCTCTTCAGAAATCAGGTGAGTGCGTGACCATAGGTTCTTAGGTTGAGGAATGGATGTGATGCGTTGTTTGTTGGTTGTTCTTGGTGTTTTGGTTGATTGTTTCGCAGAGATTGAATTGGAATGTGGAGTTTCGGCCATGAGTGGCTCGAACCCTTCGAGCAGCAGGTGCTCTGTCGATCGACATGTGTTGCACTGTGTCGCGCGACACCATGGTGGCGTATCGAGCGACACATACAGTCTGTCGATCGACACCTAGAGGTTGTGTCGATCGACACGGACTCTGCTGGTGGCATGTCGAGGGACACATACAGTCTGTCGATCGACACCTAGAGATTGTGTCGATCGACACTGACTCTGCTGTTCTGAGTTTGTTGTTTGCTTGTTCTTGCAATCGTTGTTTGATAACCCTGGTATTTCATGCGTTTCTTTATCTAAGTAATTGGCATGTAGATGGGATGACCGTCTCACTGGGTATTTATGATAATACTCACGCAACTCTTGACCATGTGTTGCAGGTAAAGAAAAGATGTGATCGTGGAATCAAGGCCGGGAAGAGAGGATGATCCTAGGGTCTCGATTGATTGGAATTGTTAGGGTGCTAGCGATTCTGGATTATGGAATTAGTAGACGGTTAGGTTGTCGGTTATTGTTGACTTGAATATTGGTTAATTGGTGTAAATGGTTTATTGGTTTATTGGAAATGGATTGGTTGATTATTATGATTTTTCCGCTGGTTGTTGGGTGAATTGATTGGGAATTGAGGATCAATGTTTATGGGAACACTGATTCGAATCCCAATGTATATAAAAAAAAAAAACGGCTCGGGTTGTTTCAGTTACAGCCTCATTGAAAGTCAGTTGTACCCAAGATCCTTTTCTGGACCTTACCTGAGATGTGTAACTTAGGAAGAAGCAGGACGGGTCCTCATGGAGCTCCACGAAGGATAATGTGGATCTCACTCAGGAAGGAGAAGTCTCGTATTACGAGTATTAAGAGCTGGTTATTATTGGCCCATGATGTCAAATGACGCGACACGATTCGCTCTTCATTGCGACAAATGTCAAAGACATGCTCAAGTCTCTAAGCTACCACCCAAGCACCTGAAGTCCATTAGCTCACCCTGGCCATTCATGAAATGGGGCATGGACATAGTGGGAAAATTGCCAAAAGCACCTTCTCAAAAGGTCTTCTTGTTGGTGGTAACCGATTACTTCTCCAAGTGGGTTAAGGCAGAAGCGCTTCACCAGGTTACAGACACACAAGTAAGGAGCTTCTTGTGGAAGAACGTCATATGCAAGTTTGGGGTTCCTCAGGAAATAGTCACGGACAATGGTCCTCAATTCACAAGCCACAACTTCAAGAAGTTTTGTGCTGACTGGGGAATAAAGCTCAGCTTTCCAACTCCTAGACATCCTCAATCCAATGGGCAAGCAGAGTCTTCGAACAAGACTGTCATTCAGATGTTGAAGAAACGTCTTGATAAGGCCAAAGGTAAATGGGTAAAGGAGCTCCCTGGTGTACTGTGGTCTTATCGGACAACTACCAAGTCAGCCACAGGAGAGACACCGTTCTCCTTGGTGTACGGAATGGAGTCAGTGGTACCCTCTAAAGTCAGCGTGAAAACGATTCGAACGAAACATCTCACGTACAAAGACAACAAAGATCTAATGAAACTCGACCTTGATTTGCTAGACGAGAAGAGAGAAACTGCAAGGGTTCGGAACTGGTGCTACCAACAAGACGTCGCAAGAAGCTACAACAAAAGAGTGCGAACCAGAACATTCCAGCTAGGAGATTGGGTTCTTAGGCGTACGTTCCAAAATACAATGGAACAGGGTGCTGGGAAACTAGGACCTGGCTGGGAAGGTCCTTACAAGATAGTAGAGGTGAGAGGCGCTGGAGCATACAAGCTACAAGATAGGAACGGCAAAGTCCAACCTAACAGCTGGAACGCTCTCCATCTAAAGAGATACTATTTCTAAGAGTGTTTTATCCACCAATAATTAAGAGTAGTAAGACTTACCGTTTAAGAGTAGTAAGACTTACCGTTTAAACGATTGTGAATTAAACCTTGCATCTCCTCACGTTACTATGAGCAATATTTAATTATCCATGACTTGGTGTGCATAACACCATCACAATAATATTAATTTTTGGACCCATAGTCATGATTCTAACGTGAGCTTTACCTTTTTAGTGGCCCATTAGTTTTTTATGCCAAACATTTTGTTGTCACTTTACTCTTTTTGCTTTGTCGATAACCTTATCCTCTTCTTCCTCACATGACCGACATCGAATCTCCCTTTTTTTTAATTTTCTGAAGGAATTTGGCAACTCATTAAATCTTTCTTTTTCTTTTCTTAACTTGACATGATAAGCTGAGTTTTCATCGATTCCGGTGGTTCGAACTTCACAATTTGCTTCTTTTGACAAGCTTTTTGTCTTCTTGTAGAACACGAGCAAGCCCGTGACGTGAACACAAGCGTAGCTTGATTTCTTCTGAGCCAAAGAGGTGAGCTTGCCTTCTATTTCGTTTTTCTTTTTACTTTGTAGAAAAACATCATCTTTCGTTGTTAGCGAGCCCATTAATCATAGGAGAGGCGTACTAGTAGTAGTAGTTTAGACGACATGAAACCAGTGGAAGTAGTAGATTTGGACAGTGAGAGTGAGCTGGTCTATGAGTTTTCACATTTACCCAAGACAGACACTGGAACAAGACCACGTTCTGGGTCAGATTCATTGGCTGCTCCAACGGTGAATGTTCTACCTAAACCTCCAGCCGAAAGGAACCTCCCCTCAACCCTCGATGATGTGGACATTTATCGGATAAGGCGGGAGTTTAATTTACCAATTGATACCCATTTACGAGCCCCGTCACGGGCAGAATGAGCCCACAGCGCTGGTCCTGACGAAATAGTTGTATATGAGGCTTTCTTTGCATCGGGTTTGCGTGACCTGATACAGTCTCTTGTTGGTGAAGTTACTGCATACCTGATCAAGCTTTTAGAGAGTTGTTTTGTGTTGAGGTTGGGATAGATGCAATTTTATATGCTTATAGCATTAGAAGTTGTTCAAAAGGGGAGAATAGGTATATGATGAATCCACGTAAGAGCCCATTGGTTCATGGCAGCCTCAACACAAAACAACTCTCTAAAAGCTTGAATGGCGATCAATGTCGCCCACATTGGTGGAGAGAATTGGCCAGGAGAAACTTTCGGGTATGCGGCAACTTCACGAACAAGAGACGGTATCAGGTCACGCAAACCCGATGCAAACAAAGCCTCATATACAACTATTTCGTCAGGACCAGCGATGTGGGCTCGTTCTGCCCGTGACGGGGCTCGTAAATGGGTATCAATTGGTAAATTAAACTCCCGCCTTATCCGATAAATGTCCACATCATCGAGGGTTGAGGGGAGGTTCCTTTCGGCTGGAGGTTTAGGTAGAACATTCACCGTTGGAGCAGCCAATGAATCTGACCCAGAACGTGGTCTTGTTCCAGTGTCTGTCTTGGGTAAATGTGAAAACTCATAGACCAGCTCACTCTCACTGTCCAAATCTACTACTTCCACTGGTTTCATGTCGTCTAAACTACTACTACTAGTACACCTCTCCTATGATTAATGGGCTCGTTAACAACGAAAGATGATGTTTTTCTACAAAGTAAAAAAAGTAAAGTGACAACAAAATGTTTGGCATAAAAAACTAATGGGCCACTAAAAAGGTAAAGCCCACGTTAGAATCATGACTATGGGTCCAAAAATTAATATTATTGTGATGGTGTTATGCACACCAAGTCATGGATAATTAAATATTGCTCATAGTAACATGAGGAGATTCAAGGTTTAATTCACAATCGTTTAAACGGTAAGTCTTACCACTCTTAAAAATTTTAGAATAAAAACTGAAGAGTGGGGGGCAAGTTGTTGGGAATAATTTATTCATTTGGGTCAAACCCATTATGAATGCGAAGCCCATACTGCAAAAGTTAACGGTTCATGCAGATATAAACAGAGCCCGCATAAAGCGTATACTGCAGATAGAGGTTACTGCGATTATTGCGGGATAGGGGAAACCTATCTACAAAGAGATTACAATGAAAGATTCCTGATTCTAAGAGAATCACGAAGTCGGTTCCTACATCCACGCGAAGAAGGATATCAAAACGGGATCCTTATAAATAGAGGGGGAGGAAGAATCTGGAGGATCATCAAAAAAATACACAGAGAAAACCTAAGAGTTACATCTTCATAGCATCCCAGCGATAGCAACCAGAGATCTAGCCTTGTTTTCCACATCCAACAAAGATCCTTATAACGCTTTAAACATCTAAACGTTGTAATAAGCCTACTTCGTTGATTAATAAAGCTATACTTCTCTCTATCATTCCGTAGATCTGTATACCTGCGAACCTGATTAAATTTTCCCGAAACAGTTGGGTCTTTGCATCGAAGCTTACACTGATCATTAATCCAGCATGATATCGATGGGAAGAGTCGAATTGCAGAGATGTTCACAAGAATGTGCCTACTAATTACAAACACATATATCACATTTTAGTCGGTCTTTTAAATCGATTAAATCAGGCATACAAATACAATAGAAGCTAACCTGAGAGAAACAAAGCAAGAACGATGAAGATTGTTGTTTTTGATGTTGACATGTCTTTTGCCTGAAATTTTGAGAAATGAGGATAAGTTTATGATTTAGAGTTTATAAAATATGTTCTGATAATGTTTGTTGAACTTTACATGGTGTTTAAGATGCTTATATATTGTGGCTTGGAGAATTAAAATGGTAGTTTAGTTCATGTATAATCTTATATAATATTTTAAAGTTTTCTAAACCTAAGTCATAAGAAGATGTCATGTGTCATCTACTCTTTTGACATTTATTTTTTAGATTTTTTTGTTGAAAAAAAATAAATATTTTTAATAACTTTAACAATAAATTCTTACAATTTAATAGCTAAATCTAATGTAAGTTAATTTTAAATATTAGATTGTAACATAAAGATGACCAATTTCAGTATAATAAGTCGATGAGACAGTAATACTTTAACCATTATTTTTTTTTTCTTTTTTTGATATCCATCAAAAATTAAAATTCCAAATTAAATGTATTATTGTGAACTTTTAACGGTTTAAAAAACATATTTTTATTTACTAAACCCAACAATATACTATACAAAAACATTTAAAACTTTAGATAGGTAACTACTATTTTAAAACAAAAAGTCACAAAAATAAAGTCACAAGGCTTTAATAAAAAGAATCGTTACATTAACCATAAAAAATAGTGTGAGAAAATTAATTACTGATTTTAAGAATTTTAATGTTGCTAGAATGCTAAAGTTGTCAATCAAGTCCTAACCAAAACTCTCGAAAGAAAACCTTACTCCACCAAAAAATTTGAATAAAAAACAAATAATTCACCATTGAATCCATGTGAAAGATAAAAATCTCTAATTAATTTTTTCATACCAATTTTTTTTGTTAATATAGCGATTCTTTTTATTAAAGCATACGTGTAATTTTTATTAATGATAAGTCTATTTCTTTTCACATATAACATTGTATATGTCCAACAATTTACTTTAAATGATTAATCTTTTAACCTAGATAATTATTTACTACAATAAAATTTTGTAATATTAAATACACAAATAATCAATAAGGTAGAATTATTGCATATTTTATTATGTTAATTTTTAAATCCACGTAACGCATGGACAATCTCTAGTTATGACTTTGACCAAAAAGCTTTTTTTAGTAAATTCCAGTAATAATATAATACATAAGATTTTTTTTCATAATTTGCATTTATATGCATTAATCATATTCATCACATACAAAAAATACATTAATCATATATTTTAATTTATTCAATTTTTCTTTTAATCGTATAGACGTTATTAAGAAATGGAACAAGAGTTTGACACTTAGAGCATAATCAATGATAGGTTTTACATTGAGATTCTGAATGATTTTTTATTATAAGTTATTTTGGGGTTTTAAATCTCTCATATTTTGGGGTTCTTAATCTCTAAAATTAGAACTTTTTTATTGGAGTTCTTAAGTTTTATGTATTATTTAATTGTTTTTAATTTTTTAGAAACCCATTAAAAATCACTTAAAACTTATCATTGATTATGCTCTTAGAATTTAATGAAAGATAACATCAATTTCCAAAAACAAAAGACTAAAAGATGTTAAAAGGAAGCTTCTTGGACAATATGACCGTGGAGCCATGACGCCCTCTAAAGGCGAGGTATGAATGAAACCTTCCATCAAAAATAACGCTGCTGGATATATTTTGAGCCACAAAATTAGCAGATATGGATTATAGTTCAAAAGAACAAGAAACAAAACATGATTGGAAAGCAAAAATGCGCATCAATATGGCATGATACCTCGTCCATTCTGTTGGTTTAGTAAGAGCCATCATTGCTAGTTTATACTAGTCAAATCCTAAATAAACCGATAGCTTAAATCATTCATGTTTGGTAAAATTATTATTTGTTTTTATTATACTAACAATTAGATAAATCAAAATTATAAAGCAAACAACATTCAATTGGCTCCGAATGATAACATGTGGTATCAAAGTTGAGTTGCAGTTAGATTGTAGTTCGATGTATTTTATAGTAAAAATATGCAGTAGAAACTATAGGTATATTTGGTGATTTTGTCGTAAAAATATAAGCTAACATTTTTTATCAATACAACTAACTAATAACTTTTGTGATATATAATTTACAATATATGTTATCAGTTCCCTTATTAAAACTGAATTTAGACTACTAATTGTTATCAATACAACAGACTGTTAACTTAGATTATTGTGATTCATTGAATTGAGTCCGGTCAAACTACTAATTCAACGAAGAGGAGGTATGGTTTATTTAAAATGAAAAACTTAAATCGACTAAGAAGATGTAAAGACATTCATATGGAAAAACCTTATAGCAATTAATTTTATCAAAAAACTTTTGCCACAGAATCATTTGTAAATTACGTAATCGATTCTATAAATTAAAGTCAACTATAACTAAATATTCTAAAGAGGAAATTTACAAGTTTACACACACGAGGCCACGTGAGTCGCCGTCTCTTTCCTCTTCTTCTCCGTGTTCCAAATTTCCCAAATCCCTCCACATAAACCCTAGAAATCAAAATTCGCTACTACTACGCTCTCTCTCTCTGTTACTTTGACCCTTTTCGATTTTAAGACATAAGCCCTCGAAAAAGCTTTCATTTTTCGAATCCCTACATTCCTCCGTCTTCTGCTCTGAATCGTCGCTTAAACGTATTGCTCCGTCGTTTCACTTCTCCTCCATGGCTACGCAAGAGCAACAATCTGCCATTAAAGTAAGCTCTGGAGGTACCCTAATACCCACTTTTTTGCTATTGTCGCCGCTTAAATTAATCGAAGCTTTTTGAATTTTCTCGTGTCGGGTTTTAGAGCGCGAAAGTGCTTATGGTCGGAGCTGGTGGGATTGGCTGCGAGTTACTGAAGACTCTTGCTCTTTCTGGATTCGAAGACATTCATATTGTAAGCTCCACAATTTGTTTCTTCTTTACTGTTTTTAGTGAATTTTTAGTATTCATAAGTTGAGATCTCTTCTTCTTCTTTCTTTGAAATTCTGGGGATTTCAGACGAAAGTTCAAGCCTTTAGAATCTCCCATGGTGCTTCAGGATTTGATTTGGGGTTTATGGTTTCGACAATTTATTGATGATGATTTGAAAATTTATACATGTATGAGCTTTTTGATTTGTATAATAAGTTCATGAGATTACATCGGATTCTACTGAACACTAAGAATATTGCTTAATATGTCTCTAGAGGACTCTATGTGGATAATTGCTGGATAGGCAATGTTTAGTTTTGGTGGCTAATTGCTATTGGAAACAAAGAAAAGGATTAGGTTTTACTTCTGGTGTTTTATGTAGCTACGAAAATGAATAGAGCAGTGGCTTCGTAACATTAGTTTTCATCTTATTCTTTCCATGTTAATAACTTGCTCGTGTTACAGATTGATATGGACACGATTGAAGTCAGTAACCTAAATAGGCAATTTCTGTTCCGTCGTTCGCATGTTGGCCAGTCCAAGGCTAAGGTAATTTCGCTTGAGCTAAGTCCAAGGGATTCCAGTTCATAAGAGTTGATGTAATTTTTTTTCCATGTCATCAGGTTGCCAGAGATGCAGTCTTGAGATTTAGGCCCCACATTAATATAAAATCACACCATGCAAATGTGAAGAATCCTGAGTTCGATGCTGAATTTTTCAAGCAATTTGATGTTGTTCTGAATGGACTGGACAATTTGGACGCCAGGCGTCATGTGAATCGGCTCTGTCTTGCAGCCGATATTCCTCTTGTAGAAAGCGGTACAACTGGCTTCCTAGGACAGGTTATTGCGTGTGCCCTTTGGTCTTGCAGTTCTTAATTCTCTAAGCATAATCTATTAGCCAGATGCACTATAATGCTAGGCTTTAAAATTGGTTAAACTCTCTCTTGACTGTATAATACTTTTTGCGTATTTGGATAAGGTAACTGTGCATGTAAAGGGAAAGACAGAATGTTATGAGTGCCAAACCAAACCTGCTCCAAAGACCTATCCTGTGTGTACAATAACCAGCACGCCAACTAAGGTATTAACACTGTCTTGTTCGTTCCCATTTTTTGTATATCTAGGAGAAATTATATTATATATGGCATAGTCTTATTCCCAAGTCAACCTGTTTCTCATGTGCCAATGAATTTTGGATTGGTTCTACAGTTTGTGCACTGTATCGTATGGGCAAAAGAACTGCTCTTTGCAAAGTTGTTTGGCGACAAGAATCAAGATAATGATCTTAATGTGCGATCCAACAACCCTGCAAACTTATCCAAAGAAAGAGAAGATGTCTTCGAACGTGCAGAAGATGAAGATATTGAGCAGTATGGTAGAAAGATATATGATCATGTGTTTGGTTCTAACATTGAAGCGGCTTTGGCCAATGAAGAGACGTGGAAAAACCGTAGACGACCGAGGCCTATATACAGTAAGGACGTCTTGCCTGAAAGTCTAACTCAACAAAATGGAATCACTCAGAATTGCTCTGTTACTGATGGTGATTCGATGGTGTCTGTCATGCCGTCGCTTGGCCTCAAGAATCCACAGGAATTGTGGGGTCTAACACATAATTCTCTAGTGTTCATAGAAGCATTGAAGTTGTTCTTCGCCAAGAGAAAGAAGGTCTGTGTAGTCCTTTGTGTGACTTTCTCCGTCTATATATAAGTTTCGATGCGCTGATAATTCATGGTTTTGTCTATATGCTGCTACAGGAAATTGGACACCTTACTTTTGACAAAGATGATCAGTTAGCTGTAGAATTTGTCACTGCTGCTGCAAATATCCGTGCTGAGTCTTTCGGAATTCCTTTGCACAGTCTTTTTGAAGCGAAAGGTATTGCTGGAAACATTGTTCATGCCGTTGCTACCACCAACGCCATTATTGCTGGTTTGATTGTTATTGAAGCAATCAAAGTGCTGAAAAAGGATGCGAACAAGTACAGGTTTGTTATTTTGAAATCTTATTTCACGGGATTTCATAAGATTCAGAGTCCTTCATATCTTTGTATATTATTTTTTATTCTCAATGTCTCTTTGTAGAATGACATACTGCTTAGAACACCCAAGTAGAAAGATGCTTCTTATGCCAGTCGAACCATTTGAGCCTAATCCTTCTTGCTATGTCTGTTCCAAGGTATAAACATATTAAAATTCGAATTTTCTTTATTTCCATCTCGATTTTCAGAAACTGTTTTATAGTTATAGTATGTTCGAACGTGGAATTCATACTGTTCTAAGGTATAAACATATTACTGTTGTTTAGCCTTCTTTCTTAATCTTTCTTGCATTACCAATCATCAGGTTTTCTTCTTTTATATTGACAGACCCCTTTAGTACTTGAGATCAATACTCAGAAATCAAAACTACGGGATCTAGTTGATAGAATTGTCAAAGCGAAGCTTGGAATGAACCTACCATTGATTATGCATGGGGCATCGCTTCTTTATGAAGTTGGTGATGATCTTGATGATATTATGGTTGCTAACTACAACGCAAATCTAGAGAAGGTTTGCCTCAGATTGTTCTACTATTTGCTCTTCAAACGCAGGCTTGGATTTTGCAATCTCTCACATGGTTGTGTTTCCTTTTCAGTCTTTATCAGAACTTCCTTCTCCCATTGTTAATGGAAGCATTCTCACGGTAGAAGATCTTCAACAAGAGTTATCTTGCAAGATAAATGTCAAGCACAGGTTGGTTTCTTTGACCTTTTGGATCTTGTTTCAAAGTCTTCTGACGATCTACCATTGTCATATCCCTGAAAAGCTTTTGTCTTTTGAGATGGGTTTATATCATGAGACATCATCCTGGGATTCTCAAATGGCCTGAAAGCTTTAGAAAATTCTTGCATATCCGAAAATGGCTGACGACTTACTATTTTTCTGCTTCTTATTTTTTTGGTCACAGGGAAGAATTTGACGAGGAAAAAGAACCTGAAGGAATGGTACTATCTGGATGGACACAATCTCCAGCTACCAACGGGGACAACGCGTCAACATCGAACAATGAAAACGCCATTGATGTCACAGAGAGTTCCTCAGTAGCTGAGACTCCTACTAAGAAGAGGAGACACTCCGAGACCCAGCCCGAGAATCATAAGAAAGAAACAGAGAACGTCGAGAGTGAAGATGATGATCTCATGGAGATTGAAAATCCCATGATGGTGAGCAAGAAGAAGAAAAGAGTTGAATAGAATTTTTTAGCTCTGATCTCTAAAAATCCTTTTGCTTTTTGTTATGTTTACTTCATCTATGATCTAACTTTCTACTTTCTGAGTTTGTGTCACGAGAATTACAAGTATGACTTAGGGATTCGTTGATGGGGTAAGAAAATTACTCGGATTGTTAAATACTTATTAGGACAGGATCCTTTGGAGGAGGAGCTCAACAACTCCAAAAAAACAAAAAACAAAAAAAAAGCAATCCTTGCTTACAGAGATTCTGTAATGTTTTCACTAATCTTGTATCTTAATCTCTCTCTCTCTCTCTGTACCAAATTGTCTATTTTTACTCTTTTCAAAGTACATATGCAAGCAGTAGAGGAGAAATTTAGTGTGAAACACTTAACGAAACCGGTCGATCATGAGAAATGATTAGAAAATTTTGAATTTTTGTAATCTAAAGTATGTCAACAAACTATAACACAGGAAGACGTGTAGATAAATGCATCGGAGTATTTTGCTATACATGCATTATCTACCACTGTAAGAATTACATTTCCATATACCAAAAACAAATAAAGATACCATACAAGTTTTACAACAAATCCGATTACCTTAAGAAGATCAATTTCTTCTAACTCACCGCACCGTTTGGCGCAAATTCTTGCTTCAGTTTTATCTTCCGTTGAGGTCAGCAAACTGAGTAAACATGGCGGTTGAATGTTCGTCCACCGCCGAGTCATCCTTCTCTTCAGCCTGAGAAACCGGACGTTCACTAGCGGTGGTGGTGATGGCAATGGTGGCAGGTGCAGCCGTCGCAGGCTTATCGGTTTCAACCTCGTCAGCTTCAGTTTTACCCTGAGAAAATGCTTCTTGAAGCTGAAGAGCATACTCCAAGTTCCACAATACATCTCCCATAGTTGGTCTATCAACACCGTAATCCGCTAAACACTTCTCTGCAGCTTCTGCAAACTTCTTCATAGATTCAGGATTCACAGTGCCAACGAGATGAGGATCGATGATCTTTTCGAGCAACCCTTTTTCTTTCCATTGCATAGCCCATTCGGCTAAGTTAACCTGCTCCCTCGGAAGCTGAGGATTAATGGCTGGTCTTGCGCATAAAGCTTCTAGAAGTACAACACCAAATGAATAAACATCGGACTTGTCTGTAAGTTGTTGTCTCCTGAAGTATTCGGGATCTAAATACCCGAAACTACCCTTCACGGCCGTGCTGACATGGTTTTGTCCCAATTCAACGTCTTTGGAGAGACCAAAGTCAGCGACTTTAGCAACTAAAGCTTCGTCGAGGAGGATATTTGTGGATTTGACGTCACGGTGGATAATGCCTTGAGCTGTTCCTGTGTGTAAGTAGTGAAGACCACGAGCAGCTCCTATGCATATCTCGAGTCGTTGTTTCCATGTCAGAGGAGAAAGGTTTTTACCATAGAGATGGTCTCTGAAAGGACCATTGGACATGTATTCGTAGACGAGGATCATCTCTGAGTTCTCGTCGCAGTATCCAATCAAAGAGACTAAGTGTCTGTGTCTGAGTTTAGACAGCATTTGAATCTCTGTGTGAAACTCTGTGATCCCTTGCTCTGACTGTGGATTGCCTCGTTTGATGGCGACTTGAGTTCCGTCATCGATGGTTCCGATGTAGACGTTTCCGAATCCACCGACACCGATTATCTCTGATGCATCAAAGTTCTTTGTGACTTGCTGAAGTTCTGAGAGGGAGAAATTGCGTCCGAGGCCAAGCGCAGAATTGTACAAGTTGGATTTCTGAGAACCACCTTTGCTTGTCATGAAGGTACTATCACCTGCGTGTATGGGTAACAACCAAGAAGAGAAACTGTTCCTCTTCTGCCAATCTTGTGGCCTCTTCTTCCACTTGTAAACCATTGCTCCAAGACCAATGAAAGCTCCAAACATCATCACAAATCCCGCGGTTGCAACCATCCCGTGCTTCCCCATTCCGGCTGTTCTACCATCAACTCCAAACTCTCCGTCAAGACTGTTTACGGAGTTGCTCATCTTCAGAACCTCGACTCCATTCAAGATTGCGTTTTTGGACCCAGTGTCTTCTCCCATGGGACCAATCTGGACCTGAAGCTCAGATTTCATAAGGGTCGAGTTCACTACAATGTCTTTGTAGTAAGGAGCAGCGAGATCGCCAGCTACAGTGGATAAATCCAGCCCGGAAATGGCTGTCTTGCCATTGATGTAAACGTTGAAGTAGAGGTCATTGAGGGACTTACTGATGATGTCACAGAAATGAAGACGAATGAGGTAGTGAAATGATGGGTTTGATGGAAAGTTCCATGTCACATTGAAAGTAGGATCCATGGTGTGAGAATCAGCCATCTCCGCGGCTGTTGCGTAAACCGTCTGTGGCGCAATCAGCGGTGTAGTTCCAGGGGGATACTTGATCGCTGTAGGTGTTGTTTTGACATCCTTAGCCATATTCTCATCTTTCAAGTAGTCTTTGTCAGGTGTCCAGGTTCTTCCTAGTGTGTCGTTCTGAGGCGTGATCAGGGGACCACCAACATTAACCCTGTAAACCGACTGGTATGCGTAACCAGACAGACCCGAAAAGCCGTTGACAGGGAAAAGGGAAGTGCCTGCATCAGAGATAAGTTCGTCCGGAGCTGACACGACTTCGATAGCGTTAATGAAAGCGGCAGAATCTTTCATAGGTTTGAAGCTAAGGGCGAATTGAGCATCCGTTATGTTGACGAGGTACTCCTTCTGAAGAAGATCATTGTTGTTACTCAGTTTAAAGTTATGAAGCAAGACGTATTTCTCTGTTACAACAGAGAAAGTTGCTTGTTGGAGATCAAACTTGTCATTGGGGAAGGCAAAGAAATGGAGGCGAACCCAATGCCAACCAGGTTGGGTCAAATGGAACTTGTAAATGGCTTCTTCGCGGAAGATCCTTGCTGTCAGGTAAATAGGAGAAGGGAGTTTATCTGAAGGTCGGGCAGAGACCTGAATATCGTCTTTGGCTTCTATAAACTGAACCGTCTCTGAGTCGCTCTTAAAGACTCTACCTTCAGGGGCTTTGGCTGATGACTTGGCTCCGCAATCAATGAGAATGTCATCTGCCGCTGAAGCTAGGCCGGTTAGGAAGAGGAGGACAGTTAAGAGACGAGGCATCAAGGGCCTGGAAGAAGAATCTAAGACAAGAAGCAGAGGTATATTTGGCTTATTTCTTATCTACATCCCTCCTTCGTGGGATTCTTGTGGTTGAAGAAAGAGAGAGAGGTTGAGTTGTTTACATGTGTGGCTAATTACGTATTCTTAAGTTATTATAATTAGTGGAGAATGTTTTATTTTTAGAAAACTGCTAAATTGGACATGAAGCCAAAAAACACACAATCGGTTATGATTCCCTATTTCAAGAAGAAAGAAGAACTAGGACTGGAAATCTAACCAGATCCCCAACTAACTAGGTTTCGAATTTCTCTGAGAGCACGAAACGGGAACCAAGTAGGTATTGAATACAGTGATCCTAACCATATCTCTGAAGCTAGAAGTTTGTACATGATAGTTAGCCGAGAACTCGTAACAGCTGAAATAACGTACCAGGGAAGACTTCTTCACTGCCACTCAGTTGACTAGAAAGCTTGCCGGTGGGTCTCCTGCTGCGGATACATGAAGATATCAGACAGGACAAGTGTGTGAAGTTTTATTCCGAAACAAAGACCAGAATGTTTAGGAATACTGAACATGCTTGTAGAATCGGTTATGTCCCCTCAAGCACCTTCCCCGATTAGTAGTACCAGAGCAAGGAAATCATACTTCTGACTAAGAAGATCAAACAGTTTCTTTGTTTCACCTGTTATTATAATAAATTTTCAGAAGCAGGAATCAGAATGAACGCAACGTAGATTCCAACAGTAACTAGAGGTTTGTTGAATTGATCTAGACATAGCCTGCGTATTCCTCTTTGCATCTCCAGACATTTTGCACACACCGTAACTAAGGTTTCAGTATCTTACAAGAGAAGAAACAAGTAATCTTGGTAACAAATAGCAAAGCAAAGAATGGTCTTGTCAAGAAAAGAACCAATACTCAAGAGGGCAAAAAACTCACATATCTTGCCATCTCAATTTTCCTCAAAACACAAGAATCTCATTTTCACAATCCCAACTCACAAAAGAAGTAAATTGGAGTTCGATTCACACAAAACGCCGCCTACTAGCTCACATCACATGGATCTAGAGATCTGCTCATTTTCGATGTCATGTCATTAACCTAGCGCAACGACAATAGAAGAAAAGCCATCGCCAAAGAGACTAAGCCGCCACGGTCAGAGAAGCTTCACTTTCCGGCTAATCGGAAGTAAAGTGGAGGAGGACAAAGATTTATTCATATCAATCTCTACCGGTTGATCTACTTTCGATCGTAGCCGTTCAAACCGGTTCGGTCCAACTTATTTCGTCTCCACCGGTCGGGAGTTTACATGTATCATGTATGCTTACTATTTACATGTTTGCTAATTACTAGTATTTAATGACGAATTTTTTCCTAAAATAACATCGAAAGGTTTATATTCCATCAAAGATGTTAAAGATTTGCGTTTAAAATACTAACTTTTGAGTTTAAATTTAGAATATAGTTTTTAAATTTAAAATTTTATCTTTTTGGGTTTTGAATTTTGTTTTACTTTTTGTACTTTTAAAAAACTTAATATTTATTTTTTGGGTTTTGAATTTAGTTTTATGTACTTTTGGGTTTTGGATTTAGTGTTACCTTTTACGTACTTTTCCTGTATTTTCCCATGCAAGTACAATCGGCTTGATTTAATATAAAATTTTGTGGTATAAAAATGAGTATTTGCACTCTATATACAAGAATAATATGGTAATTAGGTGGATAACCATTTCACTGTACGAGCAACTGTTTATTTTTCTAAAACCCAAGTTTGTCCCTATATTAGCTTATGCCTATACATGTATGTGTGTCATACACAATATTTTTGAGAATTTGTCATACACAATATTTTTGAGAATTTCCACTATAATGACAGAGAGGCATACACTACTTTGTATGTAAATCACATATACATACATCACTTTGTATATATTGGAAAAGTAAATTTAAAGATTTTTATCAAAAAGATGCATGTACAGGAGATATCAGTTTAGCTTTTGAGTGTACAATCACTCTTTAGAAAGAGAGAGAGAGACTGATAATCTGACATTCGGCGGAAGAGAAAGAAAATGAGAGAGAGAGTGGGATTCTGGCAGCTATTCACCAGATTTTTGTCACGGACAAGAGTCTACACAAACCACCACAAAGATAAGCATATGGGTTTCTACTTTCTTTATCTCCGGTGAATAAGAGATTCTCGTTCGCTAATACGAAATGTTTCTTTCAAATTTGTATTTTGGTTCAGAATCAAAGAGTGTTTTTAACTGATAGGAAATATTATTTTTGCTAGATGAAAAGATTCTCTCTCCTATAAAACCAAAGATTGAAAACCAGATTCGATCAAGACAGAGAAAATCTTGTGCTCAACTGACCATACCGAGACAACTCGGCGATTTGACTTAGTTTGATGGGTTTAGAAGAACCAGTTGTTAGGTAGTGATTTAGTGATGCGACGAAGCCAATAAGCTTTTAGCGAGGAGGTTGCAAGCAATCACTAATTAAACATGTAACATACGATATTGCCGATAACTTTTTTTGTATCGGTTATTGCGTTGTGTCTTAATTTGGTAGGTAATGTATTTTGTTATACATCTAACTCTAATATCTTAATTGTTTCAATACGATGTTAAATATACTCAGATAAATTATATATTAAGCACCAAACATAATCAATAATTTTTATCGACTAAAATTTAGTGTAAAATATTGTAGAAAGTGTAAGAAACAAATATATTATAAATCTAACTTATCTACTTTCCGCCAAGTAAAATATTAGCCGTTTAACATTAACATTGTAGTCTAACTTTTAGTTTTCTAATATAGTAGTCGTATAACTAATTTATTATCCTCACTAATAAATTTTATATGAATAACAAATTAGTCATCTATATTGTAAGATAAACAACTAAATCAAATGCCAAATATTTAACCGACCAATGAGTATGTTAACATCTTGTTCATAGCCTAAAAAGCTCCTTAATTATAGATATAAATAATTTATTACATGTCCTGTGAAGAATTAGTTCGATAACAAATATTAAACATCTAACAATACATATTACAAACAAATACAATGTTATCAGCTATTACATGTGTTGGCTGAATAATAATGAATTTACACGACTAATTCCGAATCTAAAGATATATATACATATATATATATATATATTTTTTTATTCGATATAGATCTCCTTCTTCGTTGACTTGAAGAACTGAATAGACTCAAGATAGAATCGGTTGAGTGAAATCCATCTTATGAACATAGAGAACTAAAAGAGATGATACATAGGTAGATGTGAACGGCAACAAAGAGAAGAGATTGCTATATACCATCACCATCTACTTCACCACCATCATCATCACCAATTCCTTCGTGCCGATGATTGATTTTTTATTTGTGCAGAATTCTTTATAGTTGTATATGATGAAAGAAAAACGAAAAACTATATGAAAGAGAAAAAAATATGAAAAAAAAAAAAATCTTCTAAAGATTTTTTGCTTTCTAACTACATACCTGGCAAACCGTAAAACACTACTAACATTGCTACAGGAAATTCGAGTTTTGGCTTTCTTTTCTCAGTGTTAGCTAAATACCCTACGTACCTAGTTAACTCTATAAAAATCGCCCAATAATTATTTTTCGTATATATTCCTTTGGCGGCGGTTGTCATAACTCACAATATAGAGAAATGCTAACAAAATACAATTGTTTTTATATTAATAAAACCAAGAACATGAGACCATATTAGTCACATTAACAAACTGCAAACCCATTTTAAAACTAAAACTTGAGTAAACTTCACTAGACGACATATATATAAAATTTGAAATTCGTACAAGCAAAAAAAAAAACAGAAACGACATCGTGCAAGCGATTTATTCATGAAATCGAAACATCTAATCATATTCATGGGTGATTGTGGTTGTGGTGGCCGGGAAGTTTCTCTTTGATCTTCTCCATAATACCCTTCTTCTCGTGGGGTTGGTCAACGCCGGCTCCGGTGACCGGTCCGGTGGTGGTGGCGGTGGTGGGGGTTTGTTCGTCCTTGTGCTTACCACTAGAGAACTTCTCTTTGATTTTCTCCTTTATACTCTTCTTTCTCCTCCCTCCTTGTCCATCGTCCTCCTATTTCAAGCTCATGATAGGATCGTCAACTATACAAACATTTTTTTAAAAAACATTTTCCCAACAATACCTAATTATTAGGAACCTCCCCTTTTCTAAAGTTGTAATGTTTCTTGAAATTTTAAATAATTGTTGTAATTTACAAATGAAACTCTAAAAGAAATGAT
The DNA here is from genome assembly GCA_964056655.1 of Arabis hirsuta. NCBI lineage: Eukaryota > Viridiplantae > Streptophyta > Magnoliopsida > Brassicales > Brassicaceae > Arabis > Arabis hirsuta. The sequence continues at coordinate 11,855,825 of OZ053313.1, forward strand.
AACTTTCAGAATATCTTATAGTTATCTTTTCATTTTCCTATATAGTATTGTTTTCTAAACTAAAAATGAACTAAAAACGCTAAGTGCGTGTGGTAATATTTGAAGAAATATACATTGACATTAATGCAAAAAACCTATCCAATCTATGCGTGAGAATCTTACCGAGCTAGAGCTGGATGAACTTCCAGACCGACGAAGATGCTCTTCAAGCGAGCCATGGTGCTGCTGCCCTGTGGCGGTTGCACCGGTACCGATACCTGCGGCAACTCCTGCTGCGGTAGCAGCGCCAGCGACCGGATGTGATGCTGTGCTAGTAGGGGTAGCGGTTGGGTGCTCTGCAATTTCGCTAGTAATACTCTTCTTATAATGAGGAGTGGAACTAGCAACACCGGTTAGATGCATGGGGTTACCAAACTCATCAGTGAGCTGGACCGGGTTTCCATGTTCATCGGTTAGATGGATTGGGTTTCCTCGTTCGTCCTTCAAATCCGCCATTGTAAAACAATCCCTTATTGCGTTTTCGTTTCTGATATATATATATATATCCTTTTGAGTGATTGTGTATTGTAAGAATATTCGCAAAAGCTTCTTGCAAAAGACTATACGTTTGTGGTCGACCAAGTGTGTTGCATATATATTAGAACATGTTACTCTGCATGGTTACGAGACGTGCCGAGTTTATGTGAAATGTTTTGCCACGCATGAATAGAAAAGAGTACCACGTGTTGTTTTTATATGAATACGTCACGAATCCGACATAATAACGTTTTTCCCTTTTGATAAATTCGATAGACCAACGTTATCATCATCTACTACGGTGTTTTCTAGTATGTTTTATATTATCTTGTAAAGTATTCAGACATATATGTATTGGATTTGATGAAAGACGTGGACCGCTAAACAAGCATATATCATCATCACTTGGTTGCTGTTTTTTTTTTTTTCCATGTGAACTGATTATATTGAGATGTGCCAAAGCCAAATGTACAATACTAAAAACCTCCTATGGAGATATATGAGACTTATACTTTAAAGGCTAACAGATGCCCGATCCAAAAATGGTTTGAAACCAGAAAGACAATACTAAACAGAGGCTAAAACCCTCTCATTCTCAAAGAGATCTTGCAACCATAAGAGACAATCTAGAGCGACATAAGAATGCCAACGATCGTCCCTCACCGCACTATGAGCAATGAGATGAGCACCTTTGTTCATTGTTGCCTCCTCCACAAGCAATCTCCAATTGACGACTTGGTTGCTGTTTAATTTGAAGTTTCAATTCTTGATGTATCGAAGACCAAACGGTACGAGCTGATTGGGAATCGCAACTTTCTATTATACTCTTTTTCAACCTTAAGTTGCAACATAATATGGTTGGTAACTAATTCCCAAAAGCATTATACAGACGAGATCATAATGCAATCTTCCACATTTGATCTGATGTTTTCAAATTAAGAAGAAACATATAATACGACTCCATGTTAAACACAAACTATATCCCCCAAATTACACCCTGTGATGCCAAGCCTGGTCATTTTTACCTTATTATTTTATTATAATTATTGTATTTACAAGTGTGAAAATTTGGAATGCACAAAAAAACAGGGAGAAGAAAGTTTTTGTTGAGACTTGTGAGAATTCTATAACACAGTACACACTAACAAGTGTGTACCATCCGGAACGTTGACTTCGGCTTTAGCTTACGAAGAGAAACAGCACCAAAAATCTGAAAAAAGATTTAAAAAAATCATAAGATTTTAACTTAGGATTCTGAGTCATAAGTGACGCTTGTAGAGAGAGAAAGAGAGAGAGAGATGCTTACAGTTTCAAAGTTTGCTTGATTTGGTCCAGAAGAAGCCTTTCTTTCTGAGAGAGGTTGAAGAGTGATTCTCTTTTGGGGATTTACTACTGTTGCTTCTGGACCCGAACGAGAAGTGTCGTGCAAGGAAAGGCTTCGGGGAATAGCTTCTTAAGCTTGAACTTGATATCAGCTTTGGGACTTTACCTTTGTGTCCAGTACCGCCTACTGGTCCTGCCTTGTGGCTGTGATCAAACATGACTAAGTCATCGCTATCCACAACGCGATTTCTTAGTCTCTTGTTTTGTTTAGCTTTCAAATCCAAATCTGCCCTTAACGCTTTTTCTGAGAGCTTCAATGTTTTTTTCTCACCCAGTGTGCAAAGGGGACACGGAGGATCGAATTTGTCGGTTTCGGGTGTCATCTGCTCTAGACATTCAGAATGATAGACGTGCCCACAAGCTAGGATCGCAGCTACAGAGAGCTCGTTAGTGGCAAAGATCTTTTGGCTACTCAACAAAGATTTCTCAGACAAGGTTCTCGAGCAAGCATCACAGGTTTGCTGATAATTGGACTTTCGGTTTCCATAATGGTCTATCTTGTCACGTCCAAGCCCTAAGGACTCGTTATCATAAGAGCAAGACTCTCTGCGAGAATACGCCATCATTTCAGAAAAGGCTTGCATGGACCATCCATCAGATGGACCAGAATGAGATTCATTTCCCAGCCTCTCTTCAGTTGCTGAGCTTCTGCTCAGTGAGGTAAATCCAAAGATTTGACTATCTGAGGCTTGCATTGACAGACGAGGGGGCTGTGTCAGCTTAAGTGTTGATGAACGTGCAGGTGGCATTGGCAAGTGGCTCTGGGAAGATAGTGGTGACGCTGAGAAGGATGACGGTTGAGAAGCCAATGAAAGAGATCGTTTTGCAGGAGATGGATGAGAAGCATTGTTCTGGGTGATCTACGAAAAGTAAAATAGAGGTTATATCAACAGAGATACGTGGCAAATATATAGCTAGCAGTGAAACAAGCTTCTTACCTGTTCAGAGACTGTGTCAATGGATGCATTTCTTGAAAAAGATTGATCTGCCACACAATCACGTGATGTCATAACATGGAAAATGTCTTAGTTTAAAGATCAAGATGGATGAAGTCCAATGAAAAGCAATCCAAGATGCAAACAAGAGAGACAATTTATGTCTACAGACATATCAATGTCTTTCAATCTTGAACATGTTCTGTAGAAAAGTAGTCCTAAATCAAAGCAGGTCACAACAAGGTACCTACATTTTGCTTCAAGTAACATTTTGACAGATTTAACTGCCTAAAAGGCTGAAATTTTTTACCTGAAGCAGGAGACTTCTGCCATGACTGCGTCTGGAAATTGTCCAAAGGAGACCCTTCTGATGATAAAAATGCTGATTCGGATTTGACATCAGACCCATCATTACGACTAATCCCATCAGATAACCAACTTAGAGAGGTATCTTCACCCGCCACTCGTCCTCTATTATTATCCCATCGGAAGCTCCAATTTGGAGAATACCTCACATTGTTTCTTTGCAAATTCTCGACTGCTGATGTATTAGGCACTACCATCTTGTCTCGAGCAGCAACACAACAAGCGTTACCCATAACTGAAGGGTGTGAAAACTACCGAGCACCGCACAAAGACACTCCGGTTAGATCATGAAACCACAGTAGAACACCTCAAAAGCTTCCTATAAAAACAAAATTCCAGAAACTCAATCAAAACCAATTATGATTATAAATCCTTCAAAACCTTACAGTTCAAACCAGAAAAACAATTAAAGAATCAGTCAATTCAACGCAAGTTCCCAAGCTTGCGATGTTACTAACACCATCGATAAGAGCTGTGATCATCCACACAGTAACTTAAACTGGGCAAGGACATGGCCTAAGATAAAGAAAGTTCCAACTAGCCGCATAGGAACTAAAGGGAAAAATCAATACAAGATTGGGATCAAATAAAGAGAGAATCAAATCGACAAATCCGTTGCCCACTAACATCTAAGTCAGTGAACTTTGATGACTATCTTCAGTTCTTCACTAAGAAAATCCCAAAAAGAAAAAATCTCAGGACACCAAAAATAGCAATTGAATCAGGCATATATATCTACATAACTAACATCAAACAGATCCGAGATAAGGGCCAAGGAAACCTAAAAGCCAGGTTAAGATTACCCAAATAGAAACAAAAAAACCCTAAAATCGGCACCTAACACAAAATCTAAAAGAACAAAGTAATAACAACAATCGAACAGATGAGAACACCGAACCTTATGTCGGAAAGATAAATTTGACAAATACAGTTGCACATAGAGGTGGATTTGTAGAGTGAGAAAGATGAAGGAAAGATGAGCACTGTGCTTTGTTCCTTCTTTTCCCTAGAGAGAGAGGGAAAGAGACGAATACAAGTCTTTTCTGACGGTTTTATTTAACGCCGTCAGATTTCGATTGGTGTGTACTAAACTGTACCAAATACAAAAAAGTCAATCGAGTATACACTTTTATGTTAAAAAAAAAAACAAATTTCGTAAAATTGGAAATTAGATAGTTTCATTGGTATGTTTATGAAGAAGGGTTAGCAAATATGGACTAATTTGACTCGTCTTCAGTTTAATACAAACACTACGGTTTCACTTATTGCTCTACCGTTAGTTTTAGCGGAATTATAAGTGACGTAAGGTGGACGGTGCCACGTCATAGTGAAAGAGAAATAAAGGAAGGGGAGCGAATAAAGTTTTACGACGTTAAATGAAACGGTTTTGAAAGCACAAAAGCCAAGTTAGGGGTGTAAAATGAACAAATTGTGTTTTGTAAGGACTAAAATTGAGAATTTTAACACTTCTCTGCATGTTCCAAAAGATCAATACGCGAAACAAAGACGCCCATATAGAAAACAAATAAATAATTACTAATCACTAGTTTCCAAACTATCAATTATTTTTGCTATTAAAAATAAAAACACTCTTTTACAAAAAAACCATACAAGAATGGCTTTATACAATCATGTTTTTAAGCTCATACATTTCCTTAAAAAATCAAAAACAGGGCATTGTAACTTCTCAATACATGGTCCAGTTTCTTCCCAACTTCATTTTAATTGTTCATCTAGAAGACGAAACTCTGTTCTCGAGAGACCGTCTCTTGTTTCGCACACATCGATAAGCTCTACATGTCGTGAACTCTCTCTAGTATTAGTATAATTGGAATGTCACTTAATATAATTATGAATAACAATGTATTATCTACACATAAACAAAATTTTATCTTTAGAAAACAATCTCTACAAAAGTAAAAACAAAGTACAAATCCAACTTCAACCAATAGGGGAAAAAAAAAGAAGAAGATGAAATGAAACAGCAAATTCAAATCCGGCTTCTCTGTTTTCTGCTGCGTATGAATGAATGATGGCAATCAGAGCTTCAAGACGTCGCCTTTGAAGAACCTCCGGTGTCAAGTTTCACGTTAGATTCGTGACGCAAGCTGCTTCCTCTAGTGTACGGCTTCTTAGCACCCTTAAACAAGATTTTAGCGAAAGAGAAATAAAAAGATAGTATTCATGAGTCTAAAATTACATTTAATAAAATTAAAAAAATATATTTTTGGCTTTCAAAAAACCCAATGAGTTTGCTGTTATGTTTAAAGTTACGAACCCTTTTGTTCTTGCTCACCTGGAAGATCGTTCCAAGTTTCCTCAGTCCTATGGCTCGAGCTCGAAGAACATCCTTCGAAACACTTGGATCTTTAAGCACCTGTGAGAGAGGCAAGATTAACAACAAGACTAATTAATTAACTCCTACGTAAACGGTTGTATAATGTGAAGATGAATCTTAGGTATCTTACAGATTGGCAGACATGAGATAGAGTGGATTCGATGTCGAGAACATTAATTTGCCAAAGAGATTGAAGCAAAGCATCCATTTTAGCTTCGATGGCTTTTTGAATGTGCTCCTCTCTGTTCTCTCCTTGGTGTTCGTTCAACTTGTTCACTTCATCCTGCAACTGAAGTAACGAAACCGCACCTACAAACCAAACAAAAATCATCCACAGTAAGGATTTTGTTTGGTTAGACATCCAAAAAGATTTTGATTTATTGCTTCTTGTTTTTCTTACCAGAAGCAGCCATCACTTGAGATTTCATATGGTGGCCTTTGTCACGCACCCATTCCGCTAAGAACGGCACTTTCATATATCGCTTGTCTTTCCCAATCTCTTTAGCAGCTTTTCTTGTGTAAATGTAACCAATCGTATGCATCATTGCCTCGCCGAAACCTTAAACAGTCAAAACAAAAGTTCTGTTAATATTTTCCCTTTCTAATAAATTTGCACCTATCTTGTGTGTTTAGGTTCTTTATAGGTTCTTCTAATATTTTCCCTTTCTAATAATATTTGCCAAAAGAATTTTTCTTTATAGGTTCTTGAAGAAAATGCAAAAGTGGTTTTTACCGGCAGCAGAAAGACGCTTTGCCTCTTCATTTGCCCATTCGATAAATTCATCGGTCCGTCCTTCCACAAACGGTTCAAGTTTGTTTTTCAATGTTGCCGCAAGCTTGTCTTCCCTCTCCTTTTGCAGAGCCTGCACACAGTTCCCACATACACACATGGAGAAAATATCTAAACATGGAGGCGTTAAATAAAAAAGAAAATAACTAAACATGGAGGCCTACTTTGATCTTGTCTTGAAGCATTTGCTTTCTGATATCAGGCTCATATGATTCTAAATCAGCTTCAATGGATGCCAAATAAGCAAGTGCAAGCTGCCCAACGTATTCTTCAAAGACTTCGCTTCCGAAAAGCATACCAAATACAGATGCAGGATCAACCATTGCATCCCTGCCAGTAAAAATTAAACGAGCTTCAATCACAACATTCGCAATCGAAAAATGTAGACTCTAAGGTTTGTAAAAGAGACCAAAAACTTACTGTTGAACACCTTCTTTGCCATATTTGTCATAAGCTGCTCGTTTCTCCGGATTGCTCAGAACCTGATAAGCCTCACCTAATACCTTTCCATTCATGAAAATAAAACAAATGTGAGTGAGAGACACGATCAATAACAAGAGAAGAAAACACTTTATCATCATCATCTCTTGATCACCTGAAAGTTTTTAGCAGCTTGAGGGTCTCCAGGGTTCTTGTCTGGATGAACTTTCCTTGCCTGAAAAAAAAAAAAACCAGGAAATTCACAATCAAACCCCAAAAGTGATCACAAAGTGCACAAAAGAAAAAAAGAAAATGAGTTACTTTTAAGTAGTAAGCCTTTTTAATCTCAGCTTCTGAAGCATCAGTTTTGACGCCTAAGATCTCGTAATACTCATTCTCCTTCACCATACCTTCTTCTCTTACCAAAAAAACACACAATTTATCAATTTTGATAGCGATTATAAGAACACGCGTGGAGACACAATCAATTTATGATTTCTCTTGTGGCGATCAGTTTTGATATTGATTCCCAGATCTTATAAAAATCCAGAATTAGGGATCAAATCAGAGTGTGGAGATAATGAATGTACCATAAGAACAGAGAGAGAAAGGATAGAAACTTACTGGTCGTGCAGAAATGTTAATGGGGACACAAAATCAAAAATCGATCTCAAGCTGGCGAATCGAGAAAGATTTGGCCGCGTTTTATAATAGGGTGAGTAAGAATTTACAACGATGCCAAAAAAAAAAAAAGGAAGGCTTTGAGATGTTACCGTGTTTATGAAAAGGACAAACTTTTCGGTTTCGGTTTCGGTTTTCTGATATTATTACGAAGAAATTCGAAAACGTGTGACCGTGTACGTGTCCAAGAATGTTCCGGTTGAACCGTGTGTTTGGTTTTCTGATGATATTACGATGAAACAAATCTACTTGAGTTTGCTTTTCTTTTCTTTTTGTTATTTCAAAAATCATTGACACTTTAGAAATGTACAAGAAAGTTCCCACGCTCTCTAAAAATCAAACTTCTTCTGAAAGCTTCTTCAGATCTTGCTTTTTTTTTGTTGCTTCTTTATCGGTAGCCTATATACCATCGAAATCCGTTTTTTGCAACTTCGAACGGTGGTTGTGATCGGAGCTGAGCGGTTTGGTTTTCTTGTCAACTCCGGTGGAATCCTCATATGTGACGTCATGATCCACACGTGACCTCTTATTGGGCTTGGGCTTCATGGTTGTTCTTTTTGTTGGATATGGGCATTACATGTGGGATCACAATTTTTCGATTATGGTTACGATGTTGTATAACTCAAATAATCAAGGCATGCTCTATTGTGTTATGTGTTATTTTGTTTTACCAATTTATCAAATTTAATGATGAAAATTTTGATTTTATTGGAAATAAAATTAATTATTTCTTTTATTTATAATGCTTGAAATATGAAGAGATTCTAAATCACTTCGATAACGATGATTACTACTTAAAAATATATATATTTATTTAAAATTTTGTTATCTACATATAATTAGCACTGAATAAATTACGTGATCTAAATAACAGATTAATATTTTGAAGATTAAAATTATTAATTGTTTTTTCAATCTCTTTCAATAACATGATCATTTATCATTTTTTCGTTTTTTTGTAGCCATCTTATGTTTTTTTTTTTCATCTTTGACAAATATCTTTTTTTTGTTAATTATGATTACTCTTTGTTTTTCTTCTTCTTTATCTTCATCATATGTGAGTTTTTTCTTTTTCATTTACACTTATTCTTTAATTATATGAAATTTCAACTGCGACTATTAATAGCACATAGATAAATATATATTGACCTTAATTTTAAATATACCACATCTTATATGAAATTAATTATTAAATATTTAATTTATTTTGCAAGTAAGTAAAACTAATTAAATGATGTTATGTGGATGATGATGTAGATGCATGAAAAGAGAAAAAAACTAACGTTATATATATACTAAAGATTGTCACATGCGTTGCGTGGATTTAAAAATTAACATGGTAAAATATACAACAATTCTAGTTTATTAATTATTTATGTATTTAATATTACAAAAAATTGTTGTTGTATAAATAATTATCTAGATTAGAAGATTAAGCATTTGGAGTAAATTATTGGACATATACAATGTTATATGTGAAGAGAAATAGACTGTTTATTAATAAAAATTACAGCGTATGCATATGGAAGATATCTTCTTTTGCACAAATCTACAACTTTGTATGTTTAATTTATCAATATTCACTACGGTTCTCTAAGAAAATGATTGGTTGTCTTTTTTCTTGCATCAAATACATTGGTAAAACAAATCTATTGATCAGACAAATTGTAATATTGTTTTTCTTCTATCGAGACATTTGCATTATCTCAACAGAGATATTGGAATGCATATATTCTACGATTTTTATTTTTCACATCGATTCATTTGTTAATTATTATGTTTTTTTTATTAACAATTTGTGGAGGAGTAAGGTTTATTTTCGAGAGTATTGGTTAAGTGATGGTGACAATTTTAGTATTCTAACAACCTTAAAATTCTTCAAATTTTTAATTAATATTCTCACACCATTTTTTAGTTGATGTTATGATTCTTTTTATTAAAGATTTTTGTGATTTTTTGTTTTAAAATGGTAGTTACCTATCTAAAATTTTAAATATTTTTGTATAGTATATTGATGGGTTTAATAAATAAAATATATATGTTTCAAACCGTTAAAAATTTACAATAACAAATTTAATTTGGAATTATAATTTTTTGTGGATATCAAAGAAAGAAAAAAAATGAAATTCGTCATCCTTAAAAAAAAAAAAAATATATATATATAAGGTATTGAATAAAGTATTTATCTTTTGAATTTTGTTATGATAATGTTAACTTACATTAAACTTAACTATTAAATTGTACGAATTAATTGTTAAAGTTATTAAAACATTTATTTTTTTCTTTTCAATAAATAAATCAGAAAGATAATGTCAAAAGAATAGGTGACACATGTCACCCTCTCATGATTTGAGTTTAGAAAAACTTTAAAATATTATATAAGATATAGATTAGGGAAGAAATCGATCTGGATACGTCTCTCCCACTAGCGTATCCTTCGACGGTAATATACCGCTATGGTGGGATTTCTCTTGGCGTTCCCGTTTATCAGGATTTCTTTGTCTCTCTATACGAGACATGTCTTAAACCCTTTATGGGTTTTCCCTTTCTCCATAAGGGAGATATCTTTTCAATCCATTGTCGATGGCGAAGATGAGAGTTCATGAAAATTCATGTTTGGTGTGTTCTTGCTGCTTCTCCAGTTTCAGTTTGAATTATATTTGATGTCCAAGTATTGCTTCTCGAATTATATTTTAGAACATTTTGCATCTCAGTTTCATATACTCTTGTTGCTTCTCGAATTTATATTTTGCCTTTCAATTTTTGTTTCAATGGAATACTTTTAGCTTGTGACAAAAATTTCAATTTCATGTTTGGTTCATTTTTAGTGTGAGATGTAGGAGTCGTTTACTCTGTTTTTTCTACTTTTTTGGCCGGAAACCCATATTTAGTCTATTTCTTCTTATTTTTCTATGCTTTCCATTGTTTGATGTTTCTAATTTGCATAACTTTAAAATTAACTTGCTACGATATTAAGGTTACTATCTCTCTTTGATATTTATAAAAGTAAACACTAATTTTTTGTTTAATTTTGTAGCAATCTTCGGTCCACGTTACTTATAAACACTTATCAAGGATAAGTGTAAAGATGACGCTTAAGTCTTAACCTGACTGGACCCCAAGTAAATTTTAACATTTGAATGCTCAATCAGTGCAGTCTAGATATGATTGTTGGCGCTCTACTTGTTTTAATTTTTGTTGTACTACATCTTGTAGAGCAAGTTAGTAGAAGCTGGAAAGCTTATTACAACAATGGTTAGAATGGGAAGCGGAACAAAAATCCTTGATTTTTTTTTTTTTTTTTTTTTGATAAAGGAAAAAGGGAAATTGGGCCAAATGACGCAAAAAAAAAAAAACAAAATATAATGCAAACCATAGCACAAAATGTTTCTTGTATAATATATGATAGATTTTTGTCCCGCGTTAGAATATTAGAAAAAAAAATTTAATACACCAGATAAATTATAAATAACAAAGATCAAATGATATATTTTTCATAAAAATAAATATATTTTATCTTACAAAATTTAATTCGTATGACATTTAAATTAAATATAAGCGTTTTTTTTTTTTTTGTAAATTGAGTACGTTTGAGATTTTTATTTCTTTCAAACTTATTTGAGTTACCAAAACCAAAAACATATCGCATACTAAAACCATATAAAAACATCAAATAATTCATAAAAAGTGAAATTCATGATTTTTCGAAATTCAAGTATTAATGTTTGATTTTTTTTTTGTCAACATTAATGTTTGATTTGTAAACTTGTAAGTTTATAACAAAAGCGTAACTTTAATTATAGTAATATGTATAAAATTAAGCGATATAAAAGATAATAGTTGTATGATCAATCACATACGGTATCTAAATGGACATGAACACAAGTTTTATAAAGTAATTGATATTGGTAAAATGATTCATCGTTAAAACTTGATGTTATATAACATTTTCATATATAAATATATAATACATGTATTTGTGAGTTCATATAAAAATATTTATGTAAATATGTAGAAATTTCCAACATGACACATAGATTTAATTAAAATATTTTGATTGGTTAAGTTAATTGATGTGTCCCTTAAAACTCTAATTGAGTAACATGTAGAATTTTTCACCAAATGTTTCCTCAATTAATATATAGAAGAGGATTTCTCACTGTTATGCCCTTAATGACACACGAAGATAGTGACACCGGAAGAGACGATGGAGTTACGGTGCGATCCAACGCACCGTCGGATTTCCACATGGCTCCAAGATGAGAAACTTCAACTCCACCACCGGTCTCCGTCGCTCCTCCTCCTCCTCCACCGCCACAAAACTCCTTCGCTCCGCCGCAACTGCCGCCACAAGATTCCTTCGCTCCGCCGCAACCGCAGCCACAAGATTCCTTCACTCTGCCGTAACCGGCGCCACTAAACTCCTTTCCTCCGCCGACGAAGACTGAAGGTTTCTCAAGCGGACCGATGAAGAAGAAGCGAGGACGGCCGAAGAAGTGTGGACACATTTGAGTTTTGTCAAGTAGGAAGGGTAAAATCGTCGACACAGAAATAACATTGTTATTCACTTCATTTTTTTTATTACATGGTTACTATCCTAATTATAAACCAAAAGTTTGTTATTAGGCTAATTAACCCAAGGAAAAATCCTTGACTTTTTTTTTTGTTTTTTGTTTTTATTGAAACTTTTCATTATCTAATTTTTTTTGATTTTTCAGTTTTACATAATCTAACTAAGGTGGGCCTAGTCAACAAAATCCCAAAATTGGTCTGACTAGGTACCCAATTCTTTAGTATCAATGGGCAAGCTCATTTCCGATTCCTGAGCCCACTAACAAAACCCTAAGCCCACTAGGGTTGGATCCGACTCAACCCTAGCCGAGAAGGTCCACCGCCGCCGCACGTCGGAGGAAGAAACAAGAGAAGACGGCAAAGACGCAGAAGCTCCGGAACCATACGAGTACAGACTAATCTACTAGTATCCATGCCGAAAATACTAGCAAATAGAGAGACGGGCCAACAATCCAGAAGCTACCAAACCTCCCAGAGACATCTAGAGGGATCTCAAGAACCACCTAATGTAGAGGCTAGAGAACAGAAACAAGACGGAGCAAGACTCCTTACTAACCCGGAACGGACTCGAAACTGTTACCGCAGCAACAAGACCAAACCACAACCTTCAAACAACTTACCGGAGAAGAGATGGAGGAAGATTTGGACACAAACGACGAGCAGAGGCTTCACCAAAGACACATAGCAAAACCGACAGACGAGGGAGAAAGGCCGCATGGTGAGCGAAATCACCGGGAGAACTTAACTGTACGACCATATCTGCCTTCTCCAAGGAGATCCGTCGTAGGGGAGAGACGGTGGGGCGGCGTTAGGGCAAACTCTTTTTGGGGAAGAGAGAATCGAGAGCTTTCTCTCTGTTTTCACCTTTTATGTTTAAAATCCTTGACTTACTATGCGAACAATGTCTCCACTTACTTTGTTTCTTCTTCTTCTACTACTCTTTTTAAGATTTGTTGTTACTAATTTGCATAAAACCCACCCATTTGTTCTTGCCGGATCTCAATAGCTTGTTTCAAAAGTGTCAACATAGCCTTTACATTCTACCGTTTCTTATATTTAGATTCACGTAATCTACGGTTTTAGTTTCGTCAGAACCATTTTAAAAAATGAAATTTGAACCGTTGTGGTTTTGAGAAGATGAGAGGGAGAGAATTCGTGAAGTTAAAAGTATCGGATGATGCAAAAGCCGAGAACTCGTAGATCCAATTCAACGGTGGAGATAATGAGGCCGAATATGATTATTGGGCTTCTTATACAAGTGATACATTTAGGATTTAGCAAGAGAAAAACAAGTTTTGAAATTTTCTCAATCTCCTTGCGTTGTTTATTATTGATTAAAGTGTTGTTTTGTTGAAAATTGCTAATGATTGATACCAGAACGTACTAACCCAATCATAACTAAACTGATAATTGGATCGACCTAGTCTAAAACTCAGCACAAGACATATCTGAAAGTCAATAATATTCTAGCTGTTAGATTCAATTAATGAACCTTCTAATTTTTTTGTTAATCTCGTTCTCTATTCGATGATTTCTATAAGATAAATTAAATAATAAATATTCTCTACGTACAACTAGTGCAGTACTCGCGTCCTGCGCGGGGATAAGTTTTTGTTATAATTTATTACTCCAAAGATGTTAGTCTTTAAAATTTGAGTTGAGTTTTTAAATAGATATTTTTTAAAATCTAAATTGAAACTATTGCTTTCCACATATTGCCTCTTGGGTAGTTTCACAAGCATCTCTATTTTTTTTCGTTTTTTTCTCTTGTATACTCATGTTGTTTAATCTCAATTTTCCAATGTTCTTGATTTTCTATGTGTTCTTTCTCTTTATTCTCTTTCCTATTCAATAGACTCTTTCGTTTTCCTTCTCAAAAGCTTCTAATCCTTGCGCGGGATATGAATAACAAAAAAAATATTTAAGATTGTAAACTAATCCAATCAATTATTTATTTCAATTAACAAACACGGTCGGTACCCCAGCCCATGTACCTCGTCTCGTACTCTAATCCTGTCTCAGCTCTTACTTGTCCCCTCGTAGCTCTTACTTGCTTTCCGTCCCAACCCTTACCCTCATCTCGTCCAGTCCTTACCCGCCCCAGCCCTTACCCATCATGACCCAGTCTTTCCTATTATGTATTGTATATCACTACAAGAAAAACTGTTTATAACCACAATTTAACCACAAGAATTTCCGTAGCAACGACTAAATAGCCACAAATCAGGGAAAATTACAAACCCTTCAAATTTCATAGCTATTTCGTGGCTATCTCGTAGCTATTTAGCCATGATTTCGGTTTGTGTCAATTTGTCTCTATTTTACCACAATTAGAAACAAAACTGTTTTTGTGGACAATTTGCCACAAACTAGCCACAAATGCGTGGAAATATAGACACAATAAATATTGTGGCTATTTGTGGCTTATGATCTTTGCTATTAGGTCTGGGCATAAAAACCGAACCCGAATACCCGAACATGTACCCTAACATGTACCCGACCCAAACAACATGAACCTCTACCCGACCCAAAAATTTACAGGTATCCGAACCTGTACCCGATCCGAATACCTGTATACCAGGGCCTAGGTACCTTTTGTCATATTTTTAACTAATTTAGATTTTAGATTTGGTATTTCAAATGTTTTGTATTGTTTTTGCTTCAAATATTTTTTATTTAATAGGTTATTTTTTTGTAGATTTTAGAGAAAAAAAAAGTTTTAAGTACAATTAAACCTAAAAGAACCTGTACCCGAACCTGTACCCGAATTTTTTGGGTACAATTAATTGGAAACTGTACCCGATAGAACCCTAGTTAATTAATACAATTTTGTTACTAATTTATGACATTAGTTAATTATGGCAAATTTATAACTATTTATGGATAATTTGTTACAAATTTACTACGAAAATCACCATGTTGTTTTCAAAAACAGTTATGAGACAAATTAGTGACAAGTTTATATCCTAATAATATTATGCTAAGAAATCAAACGTCAAATTCTAAACAAAACGAATATGTAAAATATTAGGATATCAAACTGCATATTTTGTAAAACAATGAAAACTTGATACAAAATCAAACCATAAACATCATCCAAAATGTTTAGTGTTTGATTTAAGGTTTTATTTTTGAATAAATTATTGTTTCATCATAAAAAACATAAAAAGTATTGAAAATATAAAATGAAAAAGAGAAATCATTAGTATTTGGTTTCGGACATCGTTATGCATACATAACTTTTGGTATAAGATTTTGACTTTTTATAAGATTTTGACTTTGGTATAAGATTTTAACTTTTGGTATTTGGTTTATGTGTTTGATTTAGAGTTTAGGGTATAGAGTATAGGTTTAGGATATATGGTTTAGTTATCAAATTTTTAATGAAAATTACAAAACAAAAAGGAAGAATCATGAGACTTTGATTTAGGGTATTGTAATACATTCATAACTTTTGATATAGATTTTGGGTTTTGATAGATAACAAATTAAACCCTAATCTGATTTACTAAGTAAGCTACCAATGACATATCCCAAACTAAATAACTAAGTAAGTTTTTGGGAATCAAATTTTTTTTCCACAAGCAACTTTTTGGACCAGTGTTAAACGTCAAGAACTTATGTGAAGGCTCATGCCTCAACTTTCCACTGTCTGAAATCCATCTTTCAGGTCTGCAATCTTCTGCACCATCTCCCCAAACAGGTCTCATCCTCCCCGCTGCCTAAATAGAGATTACTATCTTTCAACTCTCATCGACTTTATGCCCACTTGGATGCACGTCAGGCTTTGCCGGTGACTTGTGGTTAAATGAGACTAATGGGTATAGCCTTAGCGTCTCACACATGGCACCGTCTAGATACACGAGCTTGTCTAGATCCATGGGATCAAACTTTGTCATCTTCTTGTTAATCTCTTGTCGGATCTTGGTCGTTGCTTCAGGATTTTTGGAGAGAATCCAGAAGAACCAAGTGAAAGCTGAGCTTATTGTGTCTCTTCTTGCGATCAAGAAGCCCGAAACAGCGTTCCTGATAAATTTATCGTTGTTCGGTTTCAAGTGCTTACATTTGGTCGTGTCCACAACATGTATGTTAATACATTCATGGTCTCTCCTTTTGAGTCATGATGAGTCCCATAATATTTTAGCTATTCTCTTTTAGCCGATATGATCTTCTCGAGCAATTGATCGAAAAACGCGAGACCTCTTCTCATCTTCTTCTCTAACTCCTACACCAATCGAAAACGTAGAACTGCCATAGAGATGTTTCAAATTAAAAGGGATAATCAAATAATTGAATAATACATGATTACCTACAAAACATATTCAATACTCCATGGATCTCCGGACAAACAAACCATAAGAGCATCATGTAAACCAAGAGGAACAAAACCAAACTTTTCTAAAACAACCCGTACATTTAAAAATCACATTTATTGGTGAAGAATTTATCGAAGTAGAAATTTTGTAAGCATGCACTTTTAATCTTGTGACGAATAACAAAAAAAAAAAATGGTATGTAATCAAAAACCTAAACCATATATTGATCAACAAATGATACCAAAAGAAATATAAACCACTGTTTGTTCGTTTTTTACCTATTTATTCCCGTAACCAAATTTCAATCTTCAAACTCACCCTATAGAGAAAGAATAATCAACTAAGATCAATCAAAAATACTCATAAACCTCAAAACGCAACCAAAAAAAAAAGAAATGATAAACGAAATTTGGATTTGATTAAGCAAAAAAAGAACCGAAAGACGAAAATCAGTAGAAAAAAATCAGAAACTCGTATTAAAAAACAGGAAAGTTTTGAGAAAACAAACTAATCGCATCTCGATCTAGAATTGTTTGTTAATGCGAGCAGAGTCATGTTTGTCTCTGAAAAAGAGCTCCAGTGTCTAGTCTTATGATCTTGTCTTGGACAACCAATAACTAAACCACAATAAAAAAGAAGCAAAAGCTTATGTCAGCCACTGCAACGATGACCTATATATACACTGATAAAACATATGAAAATAAAAATATGTGCAAAACACCAATCCATAATCAAATCAACTTAAGAAATTAAAATAATGCATAGCTAACAATGAAACATGCGAAACAAAGTATATAATAAAAGTAAATCCGTTTGTCATATGAACACAAATTAACCACCATGCATATGTAAAATCCATGGCTGAATATCGAACTAAAAACCATCAAACAAATAAATATATACAAAGATCTAAAAACAGAAAACGACAAATACAATCATACTCAATGACCATGTTCACATCTGAGAAAAGGGAAAAGAATAAATCAGAAGAACACAAACATACGGTAGGAAAACCCAACGATAACCCAACGATGAAACAAAATAACATCGTTTACACCATAATATTAAATTCATACCTGAATAACGAACATGTTCAAAACTGCAAAAACAGGAAAATAATTAGATAAAAAGATCGAAGCTATGAAAAAATACCATAAACAAAAATAAAGCGATGCAGCCGAATATAAAATTTGAAGATGTAGTTATGATATTTAAAAGGATCCATAGATTTATATAGTTAACAATATTTTATATAGATAAATATAGAAGATTTACATAAATTTGAGTATATTACAAAATAAAGTATATTCTATGAATTTTAATAGACTAAATATGAAATATACATTAAAAATTAAAAGTATTACCTGAATAACGAACCTGCAATCGATGTTCAAAACTGCAAAAATAGGAAAACAATTAGATAAAAAGATCGAAGCTAGGAAAAGATACCATAAACAAAAATAAAGCGATGCAGCCGAATATAAAATTTGAAGATGTAGCTATGATATTTAAAAGGATCTATGTATTTATATAGTTAAAAATATTTTATATAGATAAATATGGAAGATTTACATAAATTTGAGTATATTACAAAATAAAGTATATTCTATGAATCTTAATAAATTAAATATGAAATATACATTAAAAATTAAAATACTTTTAATTTTTTTGTTCTTGCTAAAATCGCTCTCGTTGTTGTGACACATAAACAATCGACTTCATGTTTATAAATATAGATTGGAAGGCCTAACGACCGTTGACCCTTCCATTAATTGCTCCGTATTTACTTGGAAACTGTTTGATAAATTCCGTAATCAATCCTCCTCTATCTGCCACGTGTTGTGTAGGTCCCACGGTATGGATTTATGTATGAAATTTCACTTTTGGAGCTAATTTATAAATGATTCACAAATTGCAGCAATCATCTTCTAATTATCAAAGTTACCCCTCCGCCGTATAAACGCCGTATTATTGGTGTTACAGTGTTACCATCTGAGTTTAAATTTAATAGTGTTTTAAATAATAAAGAGACAGTTTTGTATAACTTAAAAAATATTTGATTACACATTTGAAACAAAACAATATGTCAAAAAATGATGGGCAATTTTCACATAAACTGAAATAAAAATCGTAACTCAAAAAAAAAAAAAAAGTTTTTCGTTCGAAATTTCTAAACAGAATATTTATCTTGTATTCCAGCCTTATCTTTCCATTATAATCATCGTATTTAGATCAGATGTGAACGAATCTAAACAAAAATTGAAAATAATTTCAATAAATCCAAAAATAATGGGATCATAGTGTAAAGAATAATATCTCTTTATCCCACTATTCCGGCGATTTATCATTTGACTTTTAAAAAATTTATTACTTTTTTTTAATTTTTGTTTGTATCATTGACTTTACATGTCTATTGTTCATAAATCCGTTAAAATTTTACCTATGACCATTAACTACCGTCAGATCTTCTTTGAAAAATGAGAAAAACAAGTATCTCTGCTCTTTCTTCTTGGTGTGTATCAATGAAAAAAAGAAGTATCTCAACCCAATCTTTAGTGTATAGGATATCTAATCAAAATTTAGGCGATTTAAGAGGTAGTCTAAATGTTTTATAAAAATTTATAATATATTAGATATATCATATATATAGTAAAATATATAAATAACCATAATTTATATTCATCGTTTTATAGCAAAATATATATAATGTTATGATTTATATATATATATATATATAAATTTATATTATTTATTATTATAATACCATACTATTTTAAGCGGCATAAACGAAAATTTCCACGGTCTAGGAATCTCTCGCCGTCTAGACGAATATCTATAACGCTTTTTAGAATTTTTTTAGTATATGATATATTTTGTTAGAAAATCAATACAGTATAAAACATATGAAAAATAAAGGTTTGATAAATAATATAACAACATCGGAGCTTAGTTCAGTTTGATAAATAGTTTGGAAATATCATGTACAAAATGTAGTATATTATAGTTTCGAAATTATTTAAATCCTGTCACAAAATACCACCGTCAATTTTGGGGGGTTGATCGAAAGACAAAAAAGTGTGGGGCCACAATGGAAAACGAATGTAACAGTTGGGGTCTGATTGAAAACAAGTTTTATAACAAGAAAGTAAGAGGCATTTTAGGTGAGGAGAGAAAGTGAGAAAATCCTTTAGTCCGCTCCGAGTTCTACTCCACTTTTGCCTCGAATACTCCTTTTGCCTCTCAAAATTTTTTTTTTTATATTTTTTTATTCTCTCTCTCTCTCTCGTTTTTTAGCGATTTTTCTGGGGTTTCTTGTTAATGTGGCAAGTAGATAGATTCATTGCAGGGGAAAAAAGGGCTTTCTTTTGCTGGTGCATTGATTCGTGAATCAGCCATCTTTGGTGGATAATCAAAAAGAGTCATAGGATTTGTGTCTAAGGAATCTTAACATGTCAGGTCCACTTGATCGATATGCAAGGCCTTGTAAGAGATCTGATCTGCTTCTTCTTTTTCCGTTTCCGTTTTCTTTGGATCCGTCGCTTCTTTCTGCAGTGATTTATAGGGTTTACTGTTTGAATTGAAAGAAATTCGAGATTTGATTCGATAATGAGAAGCGAGGTTCTCGAATAAATCCGTGTATTTTGCTTTTCTCGTGTGTGTTCGATTTAGGTTTTCCAGGCTGAATTTTGGGAGCTTTTAGGTGATGACTTAGTTAAATTAAGGAATTTCACCTGTCTGCTCTGCGTTGTTCTTCAATAAGGTTTCGTTGAGCTATTGCAATAGTTCAACAGACAGTTTCTGATTGATTTTCTGGGTTTCATCAAATTCAACAGCTTTCTGTACAGGTTTTGAGGGATTCTTGAGCAGTGATGAGAAAAAGGAACGGAAGTCTGATTTTGAGAATTCCGAGGATGAGAGGAAAACCAGAATTGGTACTTTGAAGAAGAAAGCCATTAATGCATCTACTAAGTTCAAGCATTCTCTCAAGAAGAAGAACGGAAGAAGAAAAAGTGATGGCCGAGTCAGTTCTGTGTCCATTGAGGATGTGCGTGATGTCGAGGAGCTACAGGCTGTTGATGCATTCCGTCAAGCATTGTTAATCGACGAGCTACTTCCGGATAGACACGATGACTATCACATGATGTTGAGGTTCTTGAAAGCCAGGAAATTCGACATTGACAGATCAAAGCAAATGTGGGCTGATATGATTCAGTGGAGGAAAGAATTTGGTACTGACACTATTATTCAGGTATGCTACTTTTAACAGAAGATTGTGTTAGCCCTTGTTTTCGATTAACAAGTTGATGTTTTTTTTTTTTAACCTTTTATTATTTGGGACAAACAGGATTTTGATTTCGAAGAGATTAATGAAGTTTTGACATATTATCCCCACGGTTATCACGGTGTTGATAAAGAAGGAAGGCCTGTTTACATTGAGAGGCTTGGGAAAGTTGATCCTAATAGACTCATGCAAGTAACAAGCATGGACCGATATATAAGATATCATGTAAAGGAGTTTGAGAGATGCTTTATGATCAAGTTTCCGTCCTGCACAATTGCTGCAAAGAAGCATATTGATTCGAGCACAACTATTCTAGATGTTCAAGGAGTGGTAATTGCCTACATTTCCTTGATGTTATTATTTTCCACTCAAGTTTAGTATCCAATATGTGTGAAATGTGTTTTTCTCATGGCTTTTGTTGCTTCGTATAATGTTATATTCAGGGATTGAAAAACTTTACCAAGTCTGCTCGGGAGCTTATCACACGATTACAAAAGATAGATGGAGACAATTATCCTGAGGTAATTTTTGGTTGGAGTTTATAATACTACTTTATATCATCTGTTTCTGTGATGAAGGTATTGAAGGATTCTTTTACCATATGCTAATCTTGACTTTGTGTAATTCATGCAGACTCTCCACCAAATGTTTATTATCAATGCAGGGCCTGGATTTAGGCTGCTCTGGAACACTGTGAAGAGTTTCTTAGACCCAAAAACATCTTCTAAAATTCATGTATGATAATTATCTGGTTATATCTACATTAAAAAGACTTGTCTCTAGTTATATGGAATTCAATCGTGACTATTCCATTGTAATGCAGGTCCTTGGATACAAGTATCAGAGCAAATTGCTTGAAGTCATTGATGCCAAGTATGTGAACCTTGATTTGCTGATCCTTTTTCCCCACTGGATTTTGTTTGAACTATTCAATAAAAAGCTGCACGTCTTCCTTTCTTATGTCCAAATTGGTCTGTACTGTTTACAGCGAGCTGCCCGAGTTCTTGGGTGGTGCATGCACTTGCGCAGATCAAGGTGGTTGCATGCTTTCTGACAAGGGACCTTGGAAAAACCCAGAAATTGTGAAGGTCATTTAACTATTTCATCTCTTTTTCTTTTTGTTCCTATTACATAGTTACTAGTTCTGAAGCTGACACAGCTGGTTATTTTCACTTCATTTCAGATGGTGCTTCATGGAGGAGCACATCGTGCGAAGCAGGTGGTGAAAGTTTTGAACAGTGAGGGGAAAGTAATTGCTTATGCAAAACCATCATTTGCGTGGGTATGTAGTTATTGAACTCTTCGAACTCGTCAATATTTGACTTGTAGCTGACCATATGGTACCTAAACTCTGGCTCTCTCGTAAACACAGATAAAGGGAAGTGACACTTCCACTGCGGAGTCAGGATCTGATGCTGAAGATATCGGGTCTCCAAAGGCTATAAAGAGTTTCTCTCATCTCCGCTTGACACCTGTTCGTGAAGAGGTAATTTTCTTTCTAGTTGCATTTCAGATTCTGGATTATGCAGATGTTTATGTTTGACTGTTATTAGATTCCAATTGTATGCTGCCTGCTTGTTTTGGCAAATGTATCTGTGACTTTGCATGGTGAGTATGTTTATGTTTATCGTTTTTGCAGGCTAAGATAGCTGGTGAAACGAGCTTGGTCGGTAGTTTTCCGGGTTATGATGAGTACGTACCAATGGTTGACAAAGCCGTCGACGCAACGTGGAAGGTGAAACCTGCCATCCATAAAGTGGCCTCAAAAGGTTAGATAGCTGTTATATGCTTATTTACTAGTAGGCCAAATATTGAAACACACATCTTTTCCTAAGTGGCCCAAAATTGATGCTAGGTTTCTCGTGATAGTAGTTTATGTCATTGATTCAAAGTAGGATTTCTATTCCTTGTTTACATAGGATTTCCTTTCTGATTAGCATCGTTTTGGAGTTCGCTTATTATATATGTAATACCAGAGCTTTCTGGATTTCCTTTGTAATTTTGTAAGCTTTTTGGGATTACCTTGTTTTGTGAACTTAGTTCTATCACTTTGTCTCCTTTCAGGTGCTTTGATGTCGCCCACCGTTCCAAAGGACCCTGAAGGCATCCAAGCTCGGGTCTTAATAATGTTCATGACATACGTGATGGCGGTTTTCACATTCTTCCGCACTGTATCTTACCGCGTAACCAAAAAACTTCCAGCGGCCACTAATTCTCGACCAGAAACCAAGGGAAACGCAACAGAACTTGGTTGTAATGGTGAAGGAGCTGAAGAGGAGTTTCGTGCTCCTTCTCCTGTACCTGATCTCACAGAAACCGAGCTCCTAACATCTGTGATGAAGAAACTAACAGAGCTAGAAGGCAAAATCGGGACTCTCCAATCAAAGCCATGTGAGATGCCTTACGAGAAAGAAGAACTGTTAAACGCGGCAGTTTGCAGAGTAGACGCACTTGAAGCAGAGCTAATAGCTACCAAGAAAGCGCTTTACGAAGCGCTGATGAGACAAGAAGAGTTACTTGCATACATTGATCGTCAAGAAGCAGCTCAAATCCAGAAGATGAAGAGGAAGAAGAAGAAGCATCTCTTTTGCTTTTAAAGCAAAACCGAATGATAAAAAAAAAAAAAAAAAAAAACTCTTTGATTATTCCCGAGAAAATCAGCACCAGGCATCAATCAAACTCTCTCTTTCCTTGACACCAACTTCTTGATTTTGCTCTTCTTAAACGCTCTTTATCTGATTTGATGTTTAAAGCTAATACAGAGAGCTCTGTTCCTTCTGTGTTAACGAGCCACGCATTACATGTAAAATCGTATAAAATTTGTAAACTTGTTGATGCAAAACAAAAACAAAATACCGAGATTATTTATAAAGATTATATTTTTATTTTATTTTGTAACATATTACCCAGGATTTTCAGATTTCGTTATCCAAATGTATTATTATATGGTGTCCACAGAATCTCAAAAGATTTTCTTCTTTAAGATGAAATTATATCCAGAATTTTTACTCTGATGAAGAAACAACGGAGATGACAATATCACAGTTGTGCTCTGGGACTAAATTCTCAATCTCTTCATCACCATCACTGTTATGTATTAATGGAAACAGTAAGAGGAACCTAAGTAGAGCTGTTTCAGTGAAGTACTTGAAAGAGACAGAGCAGTTGGGTAATAGTATTAGCTTCACTGCGAAGAAACAGACAAGTCACGCGCCGGTGGTGAGAACAAGACGCGCCTCCTTGAATGAAGATCAATCCCCAACTTCCGGTGCCGGAGGAGAGCGGTGGCTTCTCCAACCCGTTGGTAAAACAGATGAAAGCAAGTTTCACAAACAAGAGCTTTTTTTTTGCTTTTTTGTTAAATCATTTTTTACAGGCGATGGAGATACAAGACACATTGGTTACAAAGTAGAAATGCCTAAACCTTTTGAGATCTCTTCGGTAAGAAAATTTATACAAGCTCCCTTGATTCTTTGGTTGTTTTTTTTTTATGAAGCTCATTAACAATGATTGTTTTTGAGCAGGGCCAAGTTACCATCGGACGGCTACCGGAAAAGGCTGACGTAGTGATTCCTGTGGCCACTGGTATTGCTCCCTTTTTGTAATCAAATACTAGATATCTTTGCTTTTCCATTAGGTCCGGATTTGTTACTTGATTTTCAGTGTTAGGAAAAGTAAAACATCATTCTATCCGAATAAGGGGTCGGTTCTATTTTCGGGGGAAAAAAAAACATCATCATGCTTGGTTTGGATCTGTTGTGATAAATCCGGATTAAACACTCCTAGTTTTCCAACCGCAGTGTCGGGAGTCCATGCGACAATCAATACAAAAGGAGACAACCTTCTTGTAACAGATATGAACAGCACCAATGGTACATTCATCGAAGATAAGCGTCTAATTCCTGGTGTCGCTGCTCCTGCCTTTCCTGGTACCCGAATCACCTTTGGTACGCAAATTGTTTTCGTGTGTATTTTCTCATTCATCGTCAATGTAATGGATCGATCAATGAGCTTCTTCGCTTTTCTTGATTTGCAGGAGATACAAATCTTGCAATTTTCCGTGTTTTCAAGCTCCAAGATAGCCAAGAATCAACAGAGAAACCGGCCGCAGAGTAACAACAGCCAAAATCTGCTTCTCTTCGCTTGCAATTTACCGAGTTTACTTGTTCTACAACATTGTTGAAGCTATTGGTATATAAACAAAACTTCTTTATATAATAATAATATTACAACATGTATATTATTATGTTTAAGTATCTTACAAATTAGGTGTGACAGAATGGGTGAATGGATAAAACATAAGCTTTCAGGTTTTCCACAGACACAACAACAAAACATTTACAGAAAGCAAAATCTCCACATTTTTTTTGTTTTTCTTATCTTTAAAACTCTTCACGTACATATTTATTTTTATATATATGGATTTATATATTTTCCAGGTTTCTTCATAGTCTTGAGGCCTCAATCAAGTCTTTCAGAATCCGAAGAACTGAAAACAAAAACAAGTAAAAATATATATATATAGAAGTAAAATTAAGTCTGCATAATCTTTAAAAAGAGTATTTCAAAATGTGTGTTGGTTTGGTTACCTTCTTCTTCTTCTTCTTCTTCTTGTTGTCGATATAAGCCATTATCTCGTGCTGCCTAGCCATGGCTTCGTCCAACGTCTGATATTTTCAACAAAATTAATTAATTAACAATGGTTTATAGTATGCACTCAATAACTACATTTGGAAGGTTAATTGCAAGATAATCTTCTAATTTTCTTCTAGTATTAACAAAATAATTTTGAGATAAACTACAATTTCTTTCAAATAGTTTATACTTAAAGAGACTAATAAGTTACCTTCTTGGTCTCAGACAACTGAATCTCAAGCTCGTCGACGCGGCTAAGAGCGGCGGTGAGAATCTGTTCTTTCTCCGGCGAAAAGGCCGCCGGCTGATTGTCCAAAGACCTACATTTCTCCTCCAGTTCCGACATTCTCTTCACCATCGACATATAGTCTTGGCTCGACACCATTGTCGTCTCTCCTTTCTCTGCTTCTGCGCTGTAAATCGCAGCCTCGGTGAGCTTCCTAGGCATGTTCCTTGTTAGCCTCACAACAGTCATTAACCCCATAACCAGAGACATCACACCGCCGAATAAATAACCTTCCCCTCCTCTCCTCTCCGACGGCTTCACTGCCGAGTATAATAAGTCTGCATCCAGCAAAAATAAATACAGCTAACGACTAGTGTAGTGGCGGAATGATAATATAGCGGAATCACTTTTCAAAACGTGAAAACGTTATGAATGGGACAAAAACAACAGAATCATGTTTTCAAAACGTAAAAACACGAATAATGTAAAACCTTCAGGCTCGGGAAGGTTTGTCTTGTGGAGATTTGTAGGCCAAGTAGAAGCATCCACACTCTTGTCAATCATCGGAGTGAATTTCTCGTTCTCTGCATCGAATTTGTTTCTCTGCAAATTGGAACTTAAATCAATCAAACAGGAGATATAGAGAGAGGCAAAGAAGTAAATTTATAAGAGACAAAGAAAGAAACTCACTGCAAAGGAATCACATTTCTTCGAGTTGTTGTTTCAAGCAATCAAACAAATTAAAAAAAGAAGAGAGGAAGTTTAGATTTTACTATGAATGTGAAGATTAAGAATTTATTGGGTTTAGCTTTTACCTTTGTTGTGTTCTCGTACATTGAGATTGTCTTCTCTTCAATGTTTGACAATGTCTTCCTTGGACACTTTCCTTCTCCGTTTTGAACCATCTGTATATAGTTTTAAAAAATTCTTCTTTTTAGTTTATCGTTTTCATTAACCTGTTTTCGAAGACTCTCTATTATCTTAAAAGTACCTTGAAGATGTCAGGATCGTTCCATGGACCTTTGTCTGAACGCATACATCCACCTTTGTCTGCACAAGTGCAGTTACCACCCAAGAACTCAGGAAGTTCACTAATTACAACAACAACAATAAAAACAGAATTTGATTATGATTTTTTTTTGTGGTGAAATGCAGAGTTATGGAGCGCTTTTTTCCCCCTTACGTGGAGTCGATAATCTCAAGCAGTTTGCTTTGGTATTTGTTGCCAAGAACCTGCTCATAAGGAAGAACATGAGTTTTACAGGTTAATCGTAGTAGACCTTAAAGTTTTGATCTTTGGAGTGTAAAAAGAAAAGCTTACGTGAATCTTCGCGGTGGTTTTTGGGTCAAGGAAAGATTTCACAGTGCTCCAGAGAAGCCTGAACCCAGAACCAGCATTGATAATGAACATACGGTTCAATGTCTATATGATCCATAAACACACAAAAAAAAAATCTCAGTATAGTTTTGAGTTAATAGCAATACAAAAACAGGTCGAAACCATTAGAAACATCATAGTAACCTCAGGGTAGTTATCGCTATCGATCTTCTGGATACGCTGAAGAAGATCCCTTGCAGCCTTACTGAAGTTCTTCAACCCCTGAAAATCCAAAGAATTACCAGCAGATTCACTCTCTCTTTTCCTCTGATTTGAATACCAAAAAGCAAATGTGTTAAAGAATAGAGAGAGAGAGAGAGAGAGAGAGAGAGAGAGAGAGAGAGAGAGAGAGAGAGAGAGAGAGAGAGAGAGAGAGAGAGAGAGAGAGAGCATACGACGCCTTGCACATCCAAGATGGTGGTGCTCTGATCAATATGCTTCTTGGCAGCAATGGAACAAGCTGGTAATTTGATATTGAAAGTCTTCTCAAACTCCCTCACATGGTACTTGACATACCTATCGATCGTAGTGACTTGCATCAGCTTTGTGGCATCCACTTGGCCTAGCCTCTCTATGTAAACAGGCCTTCCTTCTTTGTCAACGCCATGGTAACCTTGAGGATAGTAGTTGAGGACTTCGTCGATTTCCTTGAAATCAAAATCCTTTGAAAGAAGAAGAAAGGGACAAGACTTTAATACTTTAATTAAGGAGAGAAGCAAAAGGGAGAGACAAAGAAGATGATATTTTCACCTCCATGATTGTGTCAACACCAAACTCTTTCCTCCAGTTGATCATATCAGTCCACATTTGCTTTGCTTTCTCGATATCAAACTTCCTTGCCCTCAAAAACCTCAGCATCATGTGATGATCATCGTGTTTAGAAGGAAGAAGCTCGTCTAAGATGAGAGCTTGACGGAAAGCGTCAACAGCTTGAAGCTCTTCAAGATCAATCTCGTCAACGATTGAGACAGACATGACACGGCTGTTCCTTCGAGTTCTCTTGGTGAAAGAGTGTTTGAATTTGTGTGAGGCATTGATTGCTTTCTTCTTCAGGGAACAAAACTTTGTCTTCTTGTCATCCTCTGAGCAATCATAATCTACAAAAACAAAAACTTTCAGAAACTTTGCTTAAAAAGACTCTCCTACCTACATTGCAGAAATCTTGGTTTACTCCTTACCTAGCTTATTATTATGTCGATCCATATGAGCATACATCGTATCCGCCATGGTTATGGTCTGGATTTAAGGTTCTGTTGTCACATACACACATAAATACAGGTTAAAATGATCTCTGAAACACTAAGAAATCCGTAGAATCCAAACAAATGCCATCAACAGATCAGAAAAAGGTTCCTTGGCTAACAATCAATCAATGGACGAAAGAAAAATCAGAGAAACACATTTAGACATTTGATCAAACAGGTTTTATGCATGCGTAACAATAACATCATGAAAAGGCGATTCTGTAGAGAGAAAAATGCAGAGAATCAAACCCACTTTTTGTTTATAAGAAACAAGTAATGAAAAAATCAGAGTAATAAATGGTTATTATCACGGAGGTTGGAAACAATCGGAAAATTGAAACATTTAGCGATTTGATTGAGGTAGGTAGAAAAAAAAGGAAGAAATATAAGATGGTTTCTTGAGCTTACCTATTAAGGATCAAAGCTAAGGAAGGAGAAAGAAGAAGAGAGGTGTATATAATCTCTTAATCTCTTTCTCTCTCTTACCTCTCCAAATAAAGGATTGGTTACAGATTTGCAACGCGGAATATCAGACAACAAATCTAGAGAGAGAAAGCTTAATTCGGCACAAGGGTATCGACAAAGAGAGAGAGAGAGAGTTAGCTTAATCCATTAAAAGGGTTTTCGAAAAGGTTTGACCTTTTTCTTATGAAATTTATATGTTACATTGAACTTTGTACGAAACAGAGAAGAGAGAGGAGAGAGAAGAAGAAGAAGAAGAAGAAGCCATTTTTATAGATAGGAGAAGAAAGGCGCGTGCTCTGCCGTTTTTCTGGTGAGAATTTTGTAAATTGAGGAGCTAATTTACAATTTACGACTAAGTAAAAAATTAAATCAAATAAAGAGCTTTACAATTTACGAGAAAACTAAACTCTTTTTATAATCTCTCGTCGATAACCAATCTAAGTTTGAGAAAATGCTTTTAGTCAAATACTAGTTAAAAGTCCAAATTAAGTCTCGACGTCATCTTTCGCATTTGAACGGTGTTTGTATGCATTTCGTAACGTAAGATGATTAAATTTGATTCGTGGAACACCATCCATACATTACATATATACTAGTTGTGGTTGTGTCTGTTTTTTACGAAGGTTAGTTTTTCTTAATTTGGAGATATTTTGGTTTTCAAAACTAGTAGTATTTCCCTTTTTTGTAGGCCTAGGCAAAAAAACCAAACCTAAATACCCGAATATGTACCGGACTCGAAAAATCCAAACCTGTACCCGACCCGAAAATTTATAGGTATCTGTATAGGTATAAATTTTCTAGATCCGACAGAACATGTACCCAATAGGACCCGAACCTATATCCGACCCGAATACTCGTATACCCAGGCCTAGATACTTTTTGTCACATTTTAACTAGTTTAAATTTTAGATTTGGTATTTTAAATGTTTTGTATTGTTTTTTATTCAAATATTTTTCATCTTACATGTTATTTTTTTTTGTAGATTTTAGAAAAAAAAAAGAGTTTTAAGTACAATTGAACGTAAAATAATTTGTACCCGAATCTGTATCCGAATTTTTTGGGTACAATTAATTGTGACCAGACACGAATCTATATCCGATCCAAAAATTTATAGATACATATATAGATATAAAATTTTTATACCCAGTAAAACTTATTCCCGATAGAATCCGAACCTAGACCCGACCCAAACACTCATATGGCCAGGCCTGCTTTTTCGTTTACAACAATATGTTGGTTTTGTTTGTAGTATTAAATAGTCTTATCATTAATGTGTATATAATAAAGTCAATTAATATGGGGAGCTGGAAGCTTGGGATTCATGATGGTCGGTCGGTCCATACATCAAAACTAAATACAGTTTTATTGTATTTCGCTGGATGAAATAAATGATAACTAATTGACATATAAAAAAATATTTCTAATATTCTAAGAGTATCACCAAAATATTTCTAGTATTCTAAGAGTATCACCAACATTAATTTACTATTAATTTTACTATTACTTTAATTTTTGAGACTCACAAAGTTTTAATTATTTTTTGTATGTCCAATGGTGATTCTATAAAACACTAATTTTTTTGTGTTTCATAAAATTTTTAAACGTATATTATAATCCGTTAAAATAAACTGAAACATAAAATCGCATATAGTTAAATTAATAAAAACGTAGAATGATAAGAAAAAGACATATCAAAGCATGATGAAGAACACAATTAACTCGGCTATAGTCTTCAGTTGTGCCAAATTTTTGCCAAATATGCTCAACCAAATCAGCTTTCAATCGTTGATGCATTCTTTCCTCACGAACTAGCGCTCGATTGGCCATTATATTGTTAACATTTGTACATATCTCTGTAGAATACATGTAGTCTACTTGTGAAGTTCTGCTTCCTTCTCCTTGTATGAATTCTGATAAATCATATTGAGTGCCTTGTTCTCGTTCGTCTTCTACTATCATATTGTGCAATATGATACATGCTCTCATAATCTTACCTATTTTTGGCTTATCCCAACTAAGAGCTGGGTTTCTAACAATTGCAAATCGAGCTTGTAAGACTCCAAAAGCATGCTCGACATCTTTTCTGACACTTTCTTGACAATTAGCAAATAATGATGCTTTCGGACCTTGTGGATGAGAAATTGATTTGATGAAAATTGCCCATTTCGGATATATACCATCTCTGAGATAGTTAGGCATATGGTATTGGCGACCATTGACAAATTAACTAACCTTTGAAGCAATACCTTGTAATATATCATCAAAAACTGGTGAGCGGTCAAGAACATTGAGATCGTTAAAGGTACCTGGAGGTCCAAAAAATGTGTGCCAAATTCAGAGATCTTGTGAAGCCACAACCTCTAAAACGATAGTGGGTTTTCCATGTCCACGTGAATACTGTCCTTTCCAAGCCGTGGGACAATTCTTCCACTCCCAATGCATACAATCAATGCTTCATATCATCCCGGGAAATCCTCGATACTCTCCAATATATAGTAATCGTTGGAGATCCTCTGGTGTAGGCTTTCTCAGGTACACATCTTCGAACAAATATATAATTTTATCCACAAAATTTTCTAAGCATTTGCTCCCAGTTGTATTACCGAGCCGGAGGTATTCATCCACCGCATCAGCTGCAAGACCATATGCCATCATCCGAATAGCGGCTGTACATTTTTGTAGGGCTGACAGGCCGAACCTTCCGGTAGCATCTTGTCTCTGCTGGAAGAATGGTACCTCATTGGAGACTCTTTGAACAATTTGCATGAAAAGTGGCTTATTCATTCTAAAACGTCGTCGAAATTTATGAGCGGGGTAAGTTTGCTGCTCACTAAAGTAATAATTCCATAATCGAATATGTCCTTCCTCGCGTCCTTTTTCTATATGTGCTCGTTTATTTCTTGCATTTTTTGGCCGCTTCTTGTTGAGTGTAATCATCTACACAATCTTCAAAACACTTTCCAAAAACTTGATCAGAAAGTTCATCAAAAGTTTCATCATCACAATTTCCATTGAATGTAGAAGTGTGAGGATGAGAAGACGTAGATTATAAGAGTTTGTAAGAGAAGAGTGTTTGTAAGAAAAAGGGTTTGTAAGAGAAGAGAGTTTGTAAGAAAGAGGGTTTGTAAGAGAAGAGGATTTGTAAGAGAAGAGAGTTTGTAAGAAATTGTGAAATATAGAAGTGTGGTCCACATAGATTTATAGTAGAAATATAGTTGCTAAAGCCGAGATACAACATAAAGCCGAACAGACAAAAACAAAACATAAAGATGAAACACAACTAATACATCTACTAAAAGACAAAACAGACAAAGACACAACTAGCTTCTTGTGAAGCAAAAGTACAAGAAGTAAAGACACAACTAGTTTCTTGTGAAGCAAGAGTACAAGAAGTAAAAACACAACAACTAGCTTCTCGTGAAGCAAAAGTACAAGAAGTAAAGTCACAACAACTAGCTTCTTGTGAAGCAAAAGTACCAGAAGTAAAGTCACAACAACCAAAACATCTTATTGTGAAGCAAACGGACAACACTTTCTCCTTTATCACCCACTTCCTCCTGCACATTACGAAAGATCAAACCCCAAAAATATTATAAGATATTTACCAAAACAATAATGGATCCGAAGTTCTGATAATGCACAAGAACTAACAATAATGCACAAGAACACAATCACAACTTACCTACAAGGCTACACATATCAATTATTAGCTTCTCCTTAAGAGTTACTTATGTCTCTGATAATGGTTCGGTTTTTGCAATGAGACTATCAAGAATTTTCTGTCTTGATAGTCTTTCCCTAATAGTCAAGTCCTCCTTCTTCATCCCCCAAACCTCCTTCATCACAGAACTCATATTTGTTACTTCACTCTTCCCCTTACCTCTCTTTTTCTCTTTGGCCTTGGAAGCCTTAACACCCAAAGGCCTCTCCTCTGTTTCTTCCCCCACCTGGCAGCCGGAGCTAGATGAACCACCACCATCATTGACCTTAAATTTTTTGCATCTTGTATTTCTTTTTTCAATCATCAGAAGACATCATTTCTGGTCATTCTGGAGCAGTCTCATATTCTAGTGTGAACTTCTTTTTTTCTGATCTTGAGAGTACACCTGGTAAGCCACCTCCAAAAGATTATCTTCATTCTGGCCACTCTTTTTATGCCGTTTTGCATACTCAAAGCATCCAGCAAACTTGCTGACACTCTCATTGACTTTCGCCCATTTCTGCTTACAAATATTGGCCTCCCTCTTTGGCAGATTGGCCACCGCAGGACTTGAAGCATAAAGATCTGCAACCTGTTGCCAGAAAGTCTCTGTCTTCTACTCATTACCAACAACTGCATCTTTAGATGTGTTAAGCCAAGCACTTACAAACACTTTCTCTTCAACGACTTTCCATCTGTGCCTATCTTCCCTATGGTCAGCTAAATGTGATTGGTTTGAAGGTGAATTTGTTTGGGAAAAAGTATATGGATTGTTGATCTCTACTTGGCTATTCAAGAGATCGATGAAGTTTTGAGAGGAGGTCAATGGAATGGTAAAATCCATATTCATTTGACTTGAAATGAAAGAAGGAATTAAAGAACCTAATATGTTTTCAAAGGTTTGCTTAGTGTGTGTTATTGATATATCATGGTTTTTACCCATTTTCAACCATGATATAAGTCCTTTTTATAGAGTCTTTTTGGTGTTTCTCGAGTCTTTTAGAGTCTTTGTAGGTTGAAGATTGATTGGAGCTTAATGGAAGCTTTTGGAGTGTTTTGAAGCATCGAGGAAAGAAGAGCTGAAGAGATCAAGTCGGAATCGAGCAGATGAGCTTGTGTCGATCGACACTACCTACTCCTGTCGATCGACACGGGGCTTCCTGACACAAGTAGAAATTCCAGAGAGGTCTATGTCGATCGACATGACCAACCTCTGTCGATCGACACGTGTTTGATGAGAAGAACAGTTCCGAACAGTCAGAAGTTTGGCACTCGTTGAAACCCTTCCCACCGACGGATCGAGCTGATATTTTGACACAAGCTAGAGAAGCGAGTTAGCTTTCATTTGAAAGAAATGTGAGGGAATTCCAACGGTGCGATCGAAAGTTATGAAGGTTTTAGTGAAGACATGTCGGTCTGGCTAGAAGATGTCAAGCTTGAAGAATTTCCTTTTTTGCCCAAAAAGCCCAGAAGTTTACAGAAAAAGCCCAATCCGATTTTTACACATTATATATAGTTTTCCCTTAGGTTTTTATGATGATCTTGGTTTTTAACTTAGACTTTGAGAGAGAGAGCTTTGAGGGAGATTTCTACAGGGTTTTCAAACCCCTTTTTCTGTATCTCTAACTCTATCTTTTATGCAATCTTATTCTTTCATTATGATTTCTTCATCTATGTCTGAGTAGTTTGCTTGTTAGGTTGTGGGGAATTCTAGGGGTTTGATGAGAAATTGTTAGGATTGAAAATCTGTTAGGGTTTATCTTCTGGTTCTTCATCTAGATTGTTTTCAACGCTAGATCTAGCCTGTACACCTAGAATCTAGATCTTAGGTTGCTTCGTAGACACGAAAGTGTTATTAACAACTTGAACTAGTCTTAGATGAGCAAAATCACCTATTCGCAAAGGAATTTGGCTTAGGGATTTTGTGAACAATTGAACCTGAATGTTAATGCTTGACTTGATTCTCTAGGTTTGCAAAGGAATTTGGAATTTAGGTTTCTAGACATAGATAGTCTCTGCAACGGAAGTTGATTGGCTTTACCTTCGTGTTTGAGTTCTAGAACGGTGCCTAATCGAACCCTAACAGTAGATTATCATCAATTTCGATTCATTCCCGAAGAATTACCCATCACCTAGCTTTTGTCTCATTGATTTCCTAGATCATTTATCTCCATTTACTTGTTTTGATATTTTATTTCATTCATACATATTTGCTTAGCCTAATTCGAACTCTTTAGTTGATTGTGTGATTCTTTTCCCTGTGGATTCGATCCCTAAGTACTACATCGATCTCTTAATTTGAGAGAGTAGCTCAGGGTAAATTTGAGCATATCAGTTATGCTCCATAGAGATATGGAGTAATTATAGAGATATGAATTAAAGAACCTCTTCTGTTTTCAGAGGAGTTAAGTAATTGGTTAGTTGTGTGTTACGAACCACACAATTGAGTAAATGAGCTACCTAATATCCCTTCAATTCGGGTTAAATTTTCAAATTTAAGCCACTGACATATGGGTCTAATGTCTCTATCACCATCAGTTAGCAATAAGTTGTAGTTATGTTTACTATTTGATTTGTAACTTAGTTAAGTTTTCATTAGTTTAGTTCAGTTTTGTTAACTGATTACACTATCAAGTTACAAAGTTATACACAATTCAACAATTACCTACCAGCTTCTACGCAGAACCAAAACTAATTACTGATCATCTACAGTTGCTAAGAGACAGGGAGAACACTGACCTGAAAATGAAGAAGAGAGCCGGCTATAGTGGTTTTTGAGCATACTTGATAACACCATCCAAGCCTCCAAAGAGAGCAGCACAAGTTAAGAAAACAGAGATGAAGTCATTATAAAACATAATCTAAGATATATATAGAAGAAGAACTATAAGGTTTACAAAGACTATTTTCCTAGCATCCCGATAACCTATGAAGCCAACCATTTGAAACGAATCAACACTCATACAATATAACCACAAAGAACCAAACACACACGTAGGACTTGATCAGACTAATGAGGTTACTCACAAAACATATACCGATTACACAGATTTAACCACTCAAACTTACAATTCCCAGTTATAGTAAATGAATATTGATGAGATCCCACATGATTAAACTCCAAAGGAAAGGCTGTAGGTGATGCGAATATGGAAGGATAAAGGTGTGATGATGATGATTCGAGAATGGCAGCGGCGATGTGTAGGAATGGGGACGAATCCGAATGTGATGATGGCGATTTATGATGGTTGATAGAAGACCCTCTTGTAAGTATAAACTTGTAAGAGGAACGGATTCAAAGATTACTGAACTTTGAGTCAAGCAGTGATGAACAATACTTTGCTTTTTACGTTCTTTTCAATCCCGTAACAAAAGAGCCATGTCTTTGATACATATAGTCACAGCAAGGAGAGCTAGGGCACACGCCCAAAAAGACAACAAGATGTCTGAAATAAAACTACGAGACGTCTAAACTTAAGATAAAACAACGAGGCGTCCCTTCCAAATGGACCTAATTGGTGCGCTTCAGAAATACTAGTGCATAAAGTCATTGTGACTTTGCACATTAATCCCATTGGTAACATCACATAGGTAACTCGACGTAGTAATGACTCTGCCTCGTTAAAAAGTTAATGAAGAACCTCCTCCTACCAAATCGTCACCAAGGAAAAGAGTACATAAATCACTACCGAAGTTACCTAGTGATTGTTACCGGGTTCTTCGTTCTTCAAGGTTGATATGTTGAATATGTGAGCTGGAGCTTCTTCTTGATTGATGTCTTCATTGATGATGACTGCATGAGCTTCCTTAGCCAACTCTCTTGCTCTGGAACCGGTGATCCTCCCAACTATCTCCGGCTCTTCCTCTTCTGAGCTTGTCACGATCACATCATCCTCTCCTTCTTGAAAAGGATTTGTCCTCAAATCTGAATCTGCAATAAAAGGCAACAAGTCAGAAATATTATACTTCCCTTTAAGATCAATTCGGTAGGCATTGTTATTGATTCTCTTGATGACTTCGAATGGTCCATCAACTCTTGGCATTAGCTTGTTCTTTCGTTCAGCTGGAAATCGATCCTTCCTCAGATGGATCCACACCAGATCTCCTTCTTCGAAAATCAGCTCCTTTCTTCCTTTGTTGGCGTGGCGCTCATATTGCTTGGTCCTCCTTTCGATGTTCTCCTTAGCTTTCTCATGAATCTTGCGCACCTGTTCAACCTTTTTCCTGCCATCCAAACTAATCCTTTCTTTCAAAGGCAAAGAGATCAAGTCTAGTGGAGAAGAGGGATTAAACCCGTAAACAATTTCAAAAGGAGAGTAAAGAGTAGAAGAATGCTTGGCGTAATTGTAAGCAAACTCGATATGAGGTAGACATGCTTCCCAAGACTTCAGATTGCTTTTCACCATCGTCCTCAATAGAGTTGACAACGACCTATTCACCACTTCGGTTTTGTCCATCGGTTTGTGGATGACAAGTCGTTGAAAACGCCAGCTTGGTTCCCAACTTAGCCCAGAGTGTGCGCCAGAAGTGACTCAAAAACTTGGTGTCGAGATCAGAGACTATCACTTGAGGCATCCCATGAAGTCTCACCACCTCTTTGAAGAACAAATCTGCTACTTTGACAGCATCATCAGTTTTATGACTAGCTATGAAATGAGCCATCTTGCTAAACCTGTCAACAACAACAAAGATGAATCTCGACCATTCTTGGTTCGGGGTAAGACAATAACGAAATCCATAGAAATATCTGTCCAAGGATGAGACGGTATAGGTAAGGGAGTATACAAACCGTGAGGTTGCACTTTACTCTTAACTTGTTTACAAACAGCACACCTTGAACAAACCTTTTCAACGTCCTTCTTCATGCTAGGCCAATAGAAATGTCCCTGAAGATCAAGCAGGGTTTTGGTGACGCCAAAGTGACCAGCAAGTCCTCCTGGATGAGCTTCTCTGACTAATAACTCTCGGATGGACCCACGAGGGATGCACAAGCGATTACTGAATAACAAGTATCCATCCTGCCTATAAAACTTCTCAAAAGCAAACTTATGACACTTCGCATAATTCTCAGAAAAATCAGAATCAGATTCATAAAGATCTAAGATATGTTCAAATCCGATTAACTTCGAAGTTAAAGTAGTAATGAGAGTGTACCTCCGGGATAATGCGTCGGCAACGACATTATCCTTACCTTTCTTATACTTAACAACGTACGGGAATGTCTCAATGAACTCCATCCATCGCCCATGCCTTTTGTTAAGTTTCTGTTGCCCCTTGAGATGCTTTAGAGATTCATGATCTATGTGAATCACGAACTCCTTAGGCCACAAGTAGTGCTGCCACGTTTGAAGCACCCTCACCAAAGCATACAACTCCTTGTCATATGTGGGATAATTCAGTGTTGATCCTCCTAACTTCTCACTGAAATATGCGACTGGTTTCTTATCCTGCATAAGAACTGCACCAATACCTACACCAGAAGCATCACATTCAATCTCAGAAGTCTTAAGAAAATCAAGAAGTACAAGTAAATGAGAATTGATAAGCTTCTCTTTAAGGGTTGTAAAAGCCTGTTCTTGTGCTTCTCCCCATTGAAATCCAACGTTCTTTTTGATAATTTCGGTTAAGGGAGCAGCAATGGTGCTGAAGTCCCTTATGAACCGCCTGTAAAAACCGGCTAGTCCATGGAAACTTCGGACTTCTCCTACATTTTTAGGACTTGGACATTCCTTGATTGCCTTGATCTTTTCCTCATCAACTTTCACGCCATCTGCACTTACTACAAAACCTAAAAAGACAATCTCATTAGTGCAGAATGAACACTTAGACAAATTGGCAAAGAGAGATTGAGAGCGAAGAACATCAAGAACCGATCTGATGTGATCTAGATGTTCTTCCAAACCTTTACTGTAGATGAGGATGTCATCGAAATAGACTACTACAAACATGCCAATGAAAGGTCTCAATGCGTGATTCATCAGTCTCATGAAGGTGCTCGGTGCGTTGGTAAGACCAAATGGCATTACCAGCCACTCAGACAATCCTTGCTTAGTCTTGAACGCAGTCTTCCACTCATCCCCTTCCTTCATTCTGATCTGATGATACCCACTCTTCAAATCTATCTTGGAGAAGATCGTGGAACCACACAACTCGTCCATCATGTCATCTAGTCTTGGAATAGGGTGTCTGTACTTCACGGTTATGTTGTTGATAGCTCGGCAGTCTACACGCATCCTCCAAGACCTATCTTTCTTTGGGACTAGCAGAACTGGAACCGCATATGGACTCAAACTTTCTCGGATATGTCCTTTGCTTATCAGCTCTTCCACTTGTTTCTGTAGCTCCTTGGTCTCTACAGGGTTGGTTCTGTATGCAGGTCGGTTAGGTAGTGCAGATCCTGGCACCAAGTCTATCTGATGCTCTATTCCGCGAACTGGAGGTAACCCTCGTGGAATTTTTTCTGGAAAGATGTCTCTGTATTCCTGCAAGATCTCAGTCATAGCACTAGGAAGTTCCTGTGACGGGTTAGTACTAACAAGGGATTCCTTGTATACAAACATAAAAGTAGTCATTTCAGGATCATAGAGTTTAGAGAATTCACTGTGGTTTATGTAGAGGCTGTTGGCGATTTTCTCCTTCTCCTTGAGCTTCACCTGAATCTGATCTTGGTAGATCTCACTAGGTGTGAGTGGTAAAAGTGTGCTCTTGCGACCTTTAAACTCAAAGGAATGTTTATTGGTGTATCCGTCATGAATAACTTTGCGAACTGATTCCCAAGGCCTACCCAACAACACGTGACTTGACCCCATAGGAATCACATCGCACAATAATTCATCTGCATATTTTCCAATGGATAAAGATACTAGAACCTGCTGAGATACTGTTAAAGCTCCACTTTCATTCAGCCACTGTAACTTGTACGGTCTTGGATGAGGATTGGTCTTGAGCTGAAGCTTCTTGACCATCTCTTCACTTGCAGCATTAGTACAACTTCCACCATCTATGATCAAGCTACAGACTTTCTCGTTGATGAAGCATCGTGTATGAAACAGGTTCTCTCGCTGACACTTCTCTTCAGGTTGGTTTTGAACGCTCAAAGTCCTTCTTGCAACCATCATCTCACCCACGGCAGCAGCTTCTTCCTCTTCCTCTAGCTCAGATTCGATTTCTCAATCCTCTTGAGGAACTATCTCTCCTCCCTCTTGTAGCAAAAACATCTTCTTGTTAGGACAATCACGTGAGTAATGTCCCATGCCTTGACACTTGAAACATCTTATGTTGTTGAGGGAGTTACCACTTCTTGGTTTAAATTCGGATTTAACTTCTTCTTTAACCACAGTAGAAATCGGTTTGATGTCTCTTGAGTAAGCTGGTTTGTTGATCTCCTTAGGCTTAGTACACTAGGCGTGAATGTAGACTTGATGATTCGCCTCTTGACTTGAGACTCAACCAATTCAGCCTTATGCACCATCTCATGCACATCTGCAAAATTCTGAAGTTCTATCTTGTCTTGAATCTCTCGGTTAAGTCCTCCAAGAAATCTAGACATAACCATCTCTTCTCCTTCTCTTAAATCTGCTCGAATGAGCAAAGTTTCCAGCTCCTGATAGTAATCTCTAACAGTCTTTGTACCTTGGATGAGGCGCCTAAGCTTGTTGAGTATCTCACGTTGATAATGTGCTGGAACAAACTTCCTTCTCATCTGAATGACGAGCTGATCCCACGTTGTGATAGGGAGCTCTCTGAGTCGTTGTCTGGTGAGTCCTAGTTGTTCCCACCACAGAAGTGCATACCCATGGAATTCTGAAACAGCAATCTTCACCTTGTTGAGCTTGAAAGTACCTTGGACCAGAAAGTTAGACTCTATCTTCCTTTCCCAATCTAGATAAGCTTCAGGGTCATTCGTTCCATGGAAGGATGGATACTGAATTAAGATGATTCAGTTGCTGACGCAAAGGATCATAGCCTCTTCCATAGGCTCGGTCTCTTCCTCTTCTCACAGTTTCTCTGCTATGATATGAAGCTTCTCTTTCATCGTAGTACTCATGGTTTGTATCTATGAAGATACGATGTCCAGCTATGTTCTCTTCTCTATGATGTTGGCGATCTTGATGTCTGTCACCTTCAGGAACCTCTCTATCCGAACCAGTTGGGTTTCTTCTTTGATTAAACATTGTCTCTCGGCCTGCAATCTGATTTCGGTTAGTCCTAGCTTTAGGTTTGACTCCAGAAAGTGTTGGATCGCGTTGGAGTCTTCGGGAAGATCGTATGTGCCCTTTACCCTTAGCTATGCGTATAGCTTTAGAAGGGGATGGAGTATGTGAAGACTCTTCTCCAGTTGCGCTATGATCTTTCAGAAGATCACTCATCTTGGACTCGAACTTGTCATTGAGTTGATCGATTTGTTGTGTGAGTTGGGTTGCTATGGCTTGATTCGATTCTTTAATTTGTTGAGCCATCATTCGGTTTAAAGCTTCCATTGCTTCAGCTGAAAGCTCCATGGTACTTGGAAAATACCGAGAACTCACAGTAATTTGTTCTAAACGAAATCACAAAGCAGAAACATGGAAAATTTCATATTGATGGGAAACCTCAACAATCAAGAGATGATCTAACTAATTCAACAATGATCAATCACGAAATCTGCAATAAACTAGACAGAGAAACAGCAATGATCAAACACAAGGCAGCAATTGATTCAGCAATGAATTTAACACAAAGGTCTAAAACTTAATCCTAACAGACTTGCAAAACCACAGCTTCTATCACACTAGCGGCAACGAAACTAGAACTTAGCTCTAACAAACTCACGACACAAACTTACGAATCAAAACAGAAAAACCTAGCAAAACTAAAACGAAAAACACCAAGCAGCAAGACCCTAGACAAACGACCTAACAAACTCTAAACACAGCAACAAACTCAACAAAACAAAAGCCAAGACACAATAAAACAGATTCTGCACACATAAACTAGGGTTAGAGACGAAAATTTCAGAAATAAGGAGATTAGGGTTAGGGTTTGCTCAGCCTTTGGTTCAGAGTCGGCTCTGATACCACTTGATGAGATCCCACGTGATCAAACTCCAAAGGAAAAGCTGTAGGTGATGCGAATATGGAAGGATGAAGGTGTGATGATGATGATTAGAGAATGGCAGCGGCGATGTGTAGGAATGGGGACGAATCCGAATGTGATGATGGCGATTTATGATGGTTGATAGAAGACCCTCTTGTAAGTATAAACTTGTAAGAGGAACGGATTCAAAGATTACTGAACTTTGAGTCAAGTAGTGATGAACAATACTTTGCTTTTTACGTTCTTTTCAATCCCGTAACAAAAGAGCCATGTCTTTGATACATATAGTCACGGCAAGGAGAGCTAGGGCACACGCCCAAAAAGACAACAAGATGTCTGAAATAAAACTACGAGACGTCTAAACTTAAGATAAAACAACGAGGCGTCCCTTCCAAATGGACCTAATTGGTGCGCCTCAGAAATACTAGTGCATAAAGTCATTGTGACTCTGCACATTAATCCCATTGGTAACATCACATAGGTAACTCGACGTAGTAATGACTCTGCCTCGTTAAAAACCTTAATGAAGAACCTCCTCCTACCAAATCGTCACTAAGGAAAAGAGTACAGAAATCACTACCGAAGTTACCTAGTGATTGTTACCGGGTTCTTCGTTCTTCAAGGTTGATATGTTGAATATGTGAGCTGGTG
The DNA here is from genome assembly GCA_964056655.1 of Arabis hirsuta. NCBI lineage: Eukaryota > Viridiplantae > Streptophyta > Magnoliopsida > Brassicales > Brassicaceae > Arabis > Arabis hirsuta. The sequence goes on from OZ053313.1 coordinate 11,897,799, forward strand.
CTTCTTCTTGATTGATGTCTTCGTTGATGATGACTGCATGAGCTTCCTTAGCCAACTCTCTTGCTCTGGAACGGGTGATCCTCCCAACTATCTCCGGCTCTTCCTCTTCTGAACTTGTCACGATCACATCAAATATCCAAAATGCATTTATCATATTTTGAGAAAACAAAGCGTGGAAATAAGGTTTTGGTTCCACCAATATGATTGTCCAAAATGCAACTTCTAATGCACAAGTTCAAAACAGATTCAGAGCTTATAAGAGAACAAAATCTGTGATTTATGAACATGATTTGAGTCAGCAACAAAACATTCAGAAACACAAGAACTTGATTCAATTTCAAACAGAAGTAATTGATTCAGATTAACATCTGATTTCTGCAAACCCTAAACCAGATAATCGAACATTCTAAACCTATAAAGTACAACCAGAGAATGAAGAGAGGGGACTTACACGCATCGTCATGATCCAGAGAACGGAGACAGAGGATATGCAGAAGAAACAAGGAGATTCGACTCAGATCTATGCTCCAAAATCGATTATCTGGACAGTCACCACTATACGAACGAAGAAGACGTACATGAGAGGAGAACTGGCTATGAGAATCGATGACAACGATCAACAAAGAAAAAGGACGAGAATTGCCATTCTCGTCACCGAAGAAAAGAGAAAGAAGAGAAGCAATGATCGGTTTTTTTTCTTTTTTTCATTTTTGGTCTTCGTCGCAGATCGGTTTGGTCGAATGACGTGATGACACGTGGCCTCTACGAGACGGATCACGCGTCTCTCTACATTGATTCGTCTCAGATCGAAAAATTAATTTTTTTTTGCTTTTATTATTTTTTTTAATTATAAGAACCAGTACAAAGTTCACCGATATTCATGCTCTAAAGCTTCTAACTTTTTTTTTTGTCAAAAAGCTTCTAACTATATTGACATAATTTTGCTATATTTATACTAGGGTATGGTTTGATTGGTTGTATCATTGGTAGAATTGAGTGGCAAAAGTATCGAAGAGAGAGAGGAAAAGTAACTATTGGAAGAAAAATATTTCCATCTACAAAGGGTCTAAATGGTATCCGCAGAATTTTTGCTGAATTTGCTGAATTACTGTTGATTTTTTGTAGAATTTGCTGAATAATATCAAACTTAAATGGTAACAGCAGAATTTGCTGAATTTTCTTAAAACAGTAATTACTGTTGAATTTTTGCTGAATTACTGTTGAATTGCTGAATTTGTTGAATTTTTAGTGATTTTTTGCGGAATTTGCTGAATAATGGGTCTAAATGGTAACGTAATGCAGCATATATGCTTTAGGGTTTATAATTTTAAGATTTATGCTTTAAAAATCCATAATTAGTATCATTTTTGCAAATAGACACCTCTAAGTGGCATTTTTGAAAATGTACACACCAAAAATGGTATTTTTACAATTGCTTCTGAAATAAATTAATAGATTGATAAAACAAATTTATATATGTAATTTATGATATAATATTTTGCTATTGAAATTGAATTATTTTTTAGTAAACCTAATTTTTAAAATATTACAATATTATATTGAAATTGCAAAAATACCACTTTTAGTTACGTTTTCAAAAATGCTATTGTGAGTTGTCCATTTACAAAAATGCCACTAATTATAATTTTTTAGAGTCTAAATCTTAAAATTCTAAACCCTATAGGTGTAAATGATAACCGCATAATTTGTGCTGAATTTATGTTGAATTACAGAATTTGCTGAATTTCTGTTAAATTGCAGAATTTGCTGAATTTCTGCTGAATTGCAGAATTTGTTGAATTGCAGAATTTGCTGAATAAATGGTAACTTAAATGGTGACTGCGAAATTTGCAGAATTTGTTGAATTTGTTGAATTTGTTGAATATGTGTTACCAAAATGTAGAAGGAAGAATTCATCTATTTTCCTCTTGTTTTTATTTTTTAATAATAAAATGTGATAGAACAAAAAATTCTTTCATTTCTTCTTGATTGATGTAGATGTGGTAGAAAGAAATAAAAAAAACAAATTATTTTCCTCTTAACAGTCACACCCTATGAAAGCCAAAGCCAATGGCGTTCATAATTATATTGTCGGAAACAGAAAATTTATTTAACAATTTCGAAAGGAAACCAGCTCTTCTTCCATATCAGTCATCATGCAGATTAACGTCCATAAAACATTTGGGCCTAAAATGGATCGACCTTTAACGGGCTCTCACCTTTTTTAAATTAAATGGGCCTAATTATGGCCCAACAAATATTCTTTTTTTGGATTTTTGTTTGTCAAAGAGTAGAGTTTTGTGTCTTTTTCTTCATGTCTCTCTACTTGTACTGCTACGGCGGTTCCGATGGTTATGGCGACGGAGAAATTACTTTTCCGGCAGCGCATTCTCTCGTCGATCGGAGATTCCCGCTCCGATCATCGGATCCAGAGAAACCCCGCCAAATCCCTAAACAATCATCGGAGCTGAAGCATCTGCGACTGTGTGTACGGATCCTGAATCCTGACAGGTGAGAAACCTTAAACCTCTACGAATTTATTGAGATTTTGGAAACCGTTTCTTTAAGTCGGTGAATTTCAGTTTTATAGAATCAGAAAATATGCCTGCAAATCAACTTGAGCTAATTTAATCAAACTCAATCTCTCTTCTCTTCCAAGTCGTTTTTAATATATATATGTCACAAAGCTTCCACATTGTTTAAAGTTAACTTAGTTCTAGATTTTGTCTTCCCTCGGCTCTGCGTTGACTATCTAGTTTCTTCCCTGGATTCCAGTTTTTGATCCATCCAAGGTTCTTTTACATTTCCATCTCTCTTAGATTTTGCACTTGAAAAATCTTATTACAAGATCTTTAACCTTATCTTGCTAGATTCGAAAAATCTTATTACAAGATCTTTAATCTTATCTTGCTAGATTCCAAGGCTATTCTTGACTTTTGGGTTCTTGGTTTTTCAGCTTATGGCTACTAGTAAAGTACCGTGTAACAATGGCCAAAGAAGCACGGGTTCGGTGGTTACTAGGAGGAGTTATCAGGTCGTTATAGCAGCGACTAAAGACATGGGTCTTGGTATGAATATGAAGCTTCCTTGGGATTTACCCACAGATTATCAGTTTTTCCAAGATGTAACAACTAGGACATCCGATCCCATGAAGAGGAATGCAATTATAATGGGAAGAAAAACATGGGAATCTAATCCTCTTGAGGTTCGTCCCATTCCTGGTCGCCTCAACGTTGTTCTCACGAATTCTGGCTCTCTAAACATTGCCACGGATGAGAATGTATTCGTGTGTTGTAGCATGGAATCGGCTCTTGAACTTTTAGCCACCGCACCTTATTCCTTCTCCATTGAGAAGGTCTTTGTCATAGGAGGCGGCGACTTGTTAAGGTTTGCATCCTATGTCAGTTTATGTTCCGATGTTTCCACTTGGTTCTTTATTATTTCTCTAAAACACCTTGTGCCAAAAGTATGAAAATGTCTAGATGTGGTTGAAGTTCTTAGGCCTTAAGTTAGATGATTGAAACTGTGAATAGCTGAAAGATTGGAATTTGGATATTTCTTTCAAAGTTTACTCAAGATCTCATTCTCTCTCTGCTCATTATTGATGTGGTCTTTGTACAGGCACTATATGAATGCACCTAGCTGTGATGCTATCCACCTAACCGAAATTGATATAATCATGCCATGCGACGCATTTGCACCGAGGGTGGATACTTCTCTATACCGTTCTTGGTACTCATCACTTCCAGTTGTGGAAAATGGAATTCGGTATAGCTTCAACACTTACATCCGAAGAAAAGATCCCATTGTCGGATCTGGTGAACATAAAAATAATGCTGAGTCAGTCCAGCACTTGTTCTTGCCCAAGATGGTTTTCGAGAGGCACGAGGAGTTTGGTTACTTGAATCTTGTTCAAGACATTATATCGAATGGGGACATGAATGACAATAGCACTCTTTCTAAATTTGGCTGTCAGGTGAGCTACACTCCATATCTGTTAATGTCTTTTTCCTTTTATTGAGCTTATATGCTTAGTAATTGGCTTGTTAATTTTTCATGTCCTGTTTTGGTTCATTTACAGATGCGGTTCAATCTGCGCAAGACTTTCCCTCTTCTTACAACCAAGGCATGGCTTCTTTATCCCGTATTAGTGCTATTGTTTTAGCTTCAAGTAAAACCATTCCTTTTCCTCTTGTCATCTTCTTTTAGTCACAACTTTTATGAAGGAGTCCACCTAATTTCTGATTTCAGTTCAAGAAGAACACCTCAGTTTTATTTGATTAGAGAGATTTATTTTGTCGGTTTTTTAATCTGTTGCCTTGCAGAATATATTCTGGTTAGACGTTGTAGAGGAAATCATACAACTCATCAGTGGTTCAACCAATCCCAAGGTAAAACCAAAAGAGACCTATGTGCTTACTACACAGTGACGGACAATGGTCATGCCCCAAAATCCTTGTGTTCAAGATTATGTTTTCTTTGTTGATATATTGCAAAAGACCTGAGAGTGAAACATATTATATCTCATAATGTTCTTTCAGGAAAAGGGCACTAGTCATATTTGGGACAGTGATGAGGCTAAAGAATATCTTGACAGGCAAGCACAGAATTGAGGATTTAGAAAGTAGGTTTACTAAAACCAGACTCACACACCGATATTTGTGTTCCAGTTTCAGAGTTAATGCCACAGAAGATGGAGACCACCCGCTCTTGTATGGACTCCAGTGGAGACGCTCTGATCCTAGGTTGGTGATATGTCTTCTTTGGATTGATTGTTCATATGTTTTGCTTCTTTGACTGATTGGTTTTTACATTTTCCAGTCAAGAATTGAGTCAGGTCGCTGATGTTATAAACAAGATAAAGAACAATCCTCATGATCAAAAGACGAAGCTTCCGACTTGTAATCCATTAGATTTCAAGTTGTTGGTATCCCCTTGCCAGACGTTTGGACAGGTTAGCACGCTTTTCGTCTGTTCTCATTTTAAAACTTGTTACATTTCCTTTGTAAACATTCCATCGTATTAGGAGATATAAATGGAAAATGGTTTGGTTTTTGGTTGTTTTTGCTAGTTCTATGTGGCGAATGGTGAACTTTCCTGTCAAATCTACCAGAGCTCAGCTGAAGCGAGTCTCGAGATTCCTTTCAGTATTGCTGCATATTCTCTCTTGACATGCATCATTGCTCATGTTTGCGGTGTGTAACGTTTTAATAGACCTATAGTCCTCTAATGATCTCAAGTTTGGCGTAAACAGTTTAAGCATTTGCACGGTTTCTTGTGTTGACAGATCTTGTTGCTGGTGATTTCATCCATGTGATTGGACAAGCCCATGTTAATACAGCTCACGTCAAGGCTATACAGAAACAGCTCCAAATCTCCCCAAAGCCCTTCCCGGTCGGTACTAAAACTTGTTCATATGTTCCTTATTTTGCTCTTTACCCAATTCAGGAAACAAATTGACTTCTTCTATCTCTCTAGATGTTGAAAATCAACCCTAAGAAAACGACGATTGATCACTTTGAGGCCTCTGATTTGGAACTCCTGGAGACATGACCTGCTTCACAAAGATATATGAACAATGGCTCTTCTTATACTCTCATTGTTGATTGCTTCTTCCTCACATGTTTCTGGAGAAGGTAATCCAAGCTTCTTACTAAAAAATTGTTCGATTGTTTGTTGATTTTATATCATTTGTTTCGCTATCAAAACATGACATTGAATATTGTAACCATTCTATGAAATGTGTGTGTTCTTGGAGCATCCTCATGAGTCATGATCAAATATGGAAGTAAATTGAAACAAAATTTATTAAGTAAATTATTCTAATATCAATATTACAGAAAATATATTTCATAACTCATAAGATGTAACAAAATTTATACAAAGAAGAAAAAGAAAAGCTAAACATATGTTCGGGCTTTGAAATATTTTTACCCGTATATATATAATACAAACACACAAATATATGTGATTGCTATTGCATAAACTAATTCTTCTTTGCTATTTTTAGTATTTTTTTAGATAATACAAAATTCTTCATCCTTTTGGTTCCTCCTCTGTCTCGCAATGAAAGACTCGATCTTGTACCGGAGTTCATCGTCGGAATCAAATCTATCAGCAGATCTCTCCGTCTCCGATCTCTTCAATCTTCCACAAGAACTCTTCTTCGAGCCCTCGAGATTCTCTGAATAACTCCTTTGGTAACTCTGCCTTGAGCTTTCCTTTTTTTGAGTAATGATCTGTCTGTGTCTCTTCACAGTTATGTCCTCCTTCACTCTCACCTCGCCACTGCTCTTATTCGAAATTTTCTCAGTCTTTCTCAGTTTCTCTCTCTTATCTTCTTCAGTGTTCAGTTTTGCCATGTTCTCCAACATGTTCTGTTTTGCTCTGTTTTCTTCAGTGCTCTGTTTCGCCTCGCTTTCTGCTTTACTCTGTTTTCTTTCTCTGCATATCGCCTCGGTTTGTAAACTCTGTTCACCTCTTGAGCTCTCGAGAACGAACTCCTCGTAAAAGTCATTGTTGTTTCTTCGAGCATCAGGTTCTTGATTCACAAAGAGACTGCACTTGGCGACTATAGCGATGACTATCGCATTCCCAAAGACGAAAGCAAGGTGACGATTGATGAGAAAACGAGTGAGACCAGAGTCCTCGAACATGACGACTAGTTGGTAACAGAGCTTGGCTACTGTAACCATAACTACAGTTATCTCGATCACCCGATAAAACAAATCTAAGAGTATTTGAACCCGAGACTTCTTCACAACAACCTTCATTTTTCTTGGTTTAGCCTTCTGAGTACTAATCGCATCCATTGGTGCTGAAGAGAAAAAAGATTAGCTTAAAACAGTAGAATCAGTAGGAAAGAAACTTTGAAATTGCCTTTGAGATTGAACAAAGATGTTGTAGAGAAACACAAAAGAAGAGAAACTGATTTTCAATTTTTGGGGAAGAAACAGAGGAGATTTCTCTTTGTTAATTTGTTTCTGAATTTTTTTTTTTTTTTAACTTGAGAGAATGTAGCTTTGTGATGTGAGTATTTATAAAGGGTTAGTGCATTTGCTTTTCTTTTTCGGGGCACCATTTTTGTTTTTCAATTTAATTAAAGTTATTTTGTTCTTATATGCAAAAAAAAAGTTGATAAATCTCCCACCTTAAATCTATTGGTACTAAAAACCGAACTAAATTTGTGTCCTAATGCATATTTTCATTTAACAACGTGCTTTGTTGTGTTTTTTTTTTTTGTTTTTTTTTTGTATATACATTCAGAGTATATTTTCAGTTGTAGATATCTTATTTTTTGGGCCTTATTTGCAGAAATAACCTGATGACAAGTCTTTTGTTTTTGGGTTTGTTGTTAATTTTTGTTGGTGTTAAAGTCCTGATGACAAATCGTAAATAAGTAAACATTGATATACCCGTTATTTTTGAAAAAACCATGCTTTTCGATTTTTTTTTTACACAAATACCTTGTTATTTTATTCGGTGACATGCTATTTTATATAAGATCATAATTAGTTTAGAGTTTTTTTCAAAAAGAAAAATGCAAATTTGTGAAGTAAACGCAAAATGGATGTAAATGATATGGTTTTTTTTTCTAGGATAAATTGTGGGAGTTCCGGATCTTTGACTCATAATATATTTCATTACTCGGCTCAGCCATTGATAATACTACACGTAAAACATAAATCACTTCTCCCAAATAGAATTGAATAGTGATTTTGACCTTGAGTATTTACTCTCAAGTTCACTAGGCCACCATCCGTTTAGTCGGTAAATGATATTGTTTACGCGTGTGCATTTTATTAAGTTTTGATTGGAAAGCTTAAAATATTTTTCAAAATATATAATTCATATTTAAAGCTTGTAAAGTGTCGACAAAAACAAAAAAAAACTTGTAAAGTACAACGCTAATGTTTAGTGATAATTCATAAATTAGACAAATAAATTCACAGGAAAATTAAATTGTTAACAAATATCTAATTTTTAAAAGAATTAGCTCTTCCATTAATTGAAAGTAGGTTATTTGCAACAACAACAAAAATGTAGATGATGAGAACCTAATGATTTTAAACCGAACAGATTATGAAAATAAATGTATAATTATATAGTTTTAAAAGGTAATTCAAAATTGTGGTTCACTGTCTTATAGTATATTAATCAAACAAGTAACATATCAACTTTGCTATAAAATACTATTTGATCATGGAAAGTATGCAGTTCCTAAAGGATTTAGCTAAAAAGCCACTTGTCAAACAATGTTATACAATCTATTTTTATATTTCGTATGCAGATCCGAATCTCGTATAATGCTTATTGTTAAAAAACAAATTCTAGATGATGAATTTGATAAAATACTTGCCGATATTTGTAGGATAATTTTTTTAAAAAAAAAGAAGGATATTTGTAGGATATTTTTCATTAGACTATAATTAATAATCACATACGACAAAAAAAAATTAATAATCACATTGTTGGTTACCATTGGTAAATAGTTCCATGCACTATCTTCGTCCATTTGTAATTATTTACTCGACTCATAAAGCAAACAACAACCATTGTTTTTAGAGAAATCTTGTTTTTATATGTCCATTGTTATTTTAATATCTTCTTTATTGTATTCACAATAAATTAATTGATTACATATATCATATATGTATCACCATATTTAAAAATATATTGTTTTGCAAACGTTTTCAGGACTTGATGATTAGCATGATCTAGAAATTCATTTAGTATGTTTTGAATTTTCGGTACCTCAAAATCACAAATCCACAGGGGAAATCAAAAATTTCATTATATTTGTTATTTAACGGAAAAATTAAGCTCTTTAAATACTGTGGTAATTTTTTTTTTATTAACTCGTATTTATATATTAGATATTAGAACTATGAAAAAATCGGAAAGATTTATGGAACAACCATATTTATAAACAAATTCGATATATAATGTAGCAAAACTTATAAAATGACTAAAAGTATTATGTTATATAGTTTAAATTGGATAGCTACATTTTATAACAATATAAACATATTTTTTTATTTATTTTATATACGAAGACCATGTTTCGCTTTCTTACAAAAAAAAAAAAAAAATCAATCTATTTGTTATTTATACTATCAAAATTGACATTATTCAGCTATGTCAATGTTGATCTATCATATTTTATCACTCTTCTATACTGATATAGTATAATTTTTTGTCAACTTATACTGATATACAATATACCAAATCTCACCTTCGAATGATAGAAAAACAAACAACAAAAAACACATGAATATATAATAGTCATATTTTAAAGAATTATAGAAGAAACCATTACTTCTTCACTAAGAGACTGAGAGGTGGCTTATAATTCTACACTTCTCTTTGTTAATGTGTTTCTTTATGTCTTGTCTCTGTCGAACTAAAAGCACATATATGTGGTTTCATTTCAATTTTGAATTTTGTTATTGGATACACTTTGAACAAAATTAAAAAGTCCCACTTCTTTTCTTCTTAAAAGACACCTTCATAATTACCCATGAGCGTAACGTGTCGCTCTATGCTTCAATCAACGTTATGCAAATTATGAAGTATTATTGTACCAAAAAGAAGTATTTTTGTCTACATGTCTTTAGACATCGATCACACTTATCCATAAATAGGTAGAATTATTGACAAATGTAACTTTTGAAATATTATTTTTAAAACTGTCATTTTTTCAAAAATTTTACAAAAATAATATTTTTAAAAAATTATTTATTTAATATATTATTTATGTTTGAGTTTATTATATTATATTAGGGTTTAGTTTAGGGTTTTTTAAGAATTAAAATATTTTTTAGAGTTTAGAGTTCTAAGATTTAAGATTTAAAAATCCATAATTAATAATATTTTTGCAAATAGATAATCTATAGTGGCATTTTAAAAAATGAACACACTAAAATAAAATTTTGCAATTATCCCTAGATAGTTTACATCTTACATCATCAATTGGCTTAGATCCTAATTAATTTGAGTTATAGTCCAAAAAATAATACGAGCCTAAAAGTTACAGTTAAACGCATTTCGTGAAAAAACTGATATGATTTTTTTAATTTGTTTTTGTAGACTGATGGAGTTAAAACTCGGATACAAAACATCAAAATTAGATTTTTAACTATTTGACTAAGTACATTTCATTGGTATGGTCAGTTTTTTTTTACATCAATAGTGGTCAGCTACGAGTGTTATATTGGTAATTTCTCTATTAGTTTTTTTGTTTTTTTATCTTCTTATTTTGAAAAATGGCCAAAAAACAAAAAATCTCAATAACTTGGGTATAATACATTTTTAATTCAATACATTTGGTCAAGATATATATATATATATATTTTTTAGTTCACTCTTTATTTTCAGTGTGCTTCATAAATAGTTTTGGTCATCAAATCATATGTAAAAATAAACTATTTTAACCAAATTAAAACTCTATTGGATTTTTTTTTAGTTTTGAATTATTTGGATTAAACACTTCAAATAACACCATTATTAAACTACAACTAGAAGCCTTCCAGGAGCTCATATGACAAATATAAAACGTCTTTAACTCACCAAATCACTAAAAAAAGGTGTTTTACATCATTTAAAAAATATCAAAACCCTAAATGATATAATATTAAATTATTTATTAAGTAAGTGATACAAAACATGGGATTTAATATCAATTGTAGTAATTGATATTGTTTTTGACGATGTTTAACATCAACTTAATAATATTGATGCAAATCCATATTAATTTGTATCACTTAAAAAAAACTGACACAAGAATATTGATTTATATCCCTTATTTAACCGACGTAATTATTAAAGAGAAATTTCAAAAAATACCACTTTTAAATGCCACTTTACAAAAATGCCACATTTTTGAAATCTTTACAAAAATGTCACTTTTTCAAAATTATTTTTTCTTTATATTATTTATGTTTGGGTTAATTTTGTTCTATTATGATTTAGTTACGAGGGTTTAGGGGGTTTTAGGGGTCAAAACATTTTTTAGGGTTTAGAATTTTAAGATATAGGTTTTATAAATCTATAATTAGTGGCATTTTTGCAAATGGACACCCCTAAGTGGTATTCTTGTAAATGTGCACACAAAAAGTGGCATTTTTGTAATTGCCCCATTATTAAATTTGGTTAACTTCATTTAAAGAAATGATTATCAAATTTATGTCAGTAAAAAAGTGATGCTAAAACATTTTTAATAAATTGATTGCTTATTTTTGTAAGTCCCACATCGATAATTAAAGGTGGGGTTAAGAAGATTCTAATCTTATAAATAACTAAATTTTCTCAATTATATACTGTTGTCAAAGTTCAAAATTGATTTTGATTTTTGTTAGCTTACTTAAGGATAAATTAATATTGCCTTAAGTAAAAAATTCATTTAAAATTAGTTTTAAATTATAATCCAATTATAACATTTTCGAAATTGATTCTTATTTTACGTCAATTATTTATAATCGATAAGAAAATATTTGGCATCAATTATTAAACCGATACAAATATTTAGCATCAATTTTTTAACTCGATGCAAATTAGCATCAATTAATATAACCTTTTTTTTGTCAACATCGATTAATATAACTGATGAAAATATTTGTACCGATCTTTTTAACTGATGTTAATATTTGCATCACCATTTTTAGAGTTGCTTACATAACTGATGCAAAATATATTTACATCATTTATAATTGATTCAAACAAACAAAACAAATGATGCTACACACCTCTTTTTTCGTAAGGAATCTTGGTATGCGTCAAATATTAATCAGATGATGACATGTGTTAAAAAATAAAACTAAAAATGGAAAATTAAAAAAATAATCATCAAGCAACTAATCAAATAGTAAAACAAAATTCTAATAATCCCAAATAGGTAGGAGAAAAAAAATTATAATAGTTTAAACAAATTATAAAAATTAACTTTGGAAAAAAAATAAAGAGACTATAAACAATAAAAAAAATAGAGAGAAAATAAAGATTTTAATTAAAACCGAAATGTGAATGATAATACAAAAGAAATTTTAATAAATTAAAAAACAAAAAATTAGAAAGAATATAGAAATCTCAATGTTAAAGTTTATATGTACAAACATACCAAAGAAAAAAAATCTATAAATATAATTATTTTGTAAAAATAGTTATAGAACATTACAAAGAATAGATTTCTTCTACCTATACTTTTGAATGTTTAAATAATATATTATATAAAATAGAAATTTATACTGTTAAGATAAAAAATATAAGATTTGACGAGTATAGATCTCTAGAAAAATAAATCGATGACATCAATGACATTTATCAATAATTGATTTATATATAGAGGTTGACAAAACTATTTGTAAAATATTATGAGATTATTTACATAAATTTATTGTTTTATGATTTAAGTCTATAATATTTTAATTGTTATAAGATTTTATCATATAGTTAATATAAATTCATAATGTGTATATATTTTTGGGTCTGCATAGTATGAATTATAATATAAGAATTAAGATATAAATTAAACTTTCATGATTTAAGACCCATGTTTAAATAATTCAAAATATTTTTGTTATTTAATGGGAAACTAATTAAAACTTAAATTTTGATAATAATAATTTTTAATGTGTTTACCCGCGTATCAACGCAGGTCATAATCTAGCATATACATAAATGCAAATATTCTTACCATTATAAAAATATATTATTTATGTGATAAAATCACAAAAAAAATTCAAATATTATAGAGTTAAATAAAAAAATCATGTAAAAAAACCTATATAATATTTTACACTAATGATTGCCCACGCGTTGCGTGAGATTTAAATTTAACATGGTAAAATATGTAATAATTTATAATGTATTGATTATTTGTGTATTTAATATCATATAAATTTAGTGTTTATAGTAAATAATTATCTAAGTTAGAAAACTAATCATTTACACCAAATTGTTGTATAAATACAATGTATTAGACAAAAAAGAGAAAACACTGTGACAACATAAGAAAACATATTTGTTAACACAAATCCTTAACTTGTATGTATTTATCTATATTCACTACGATTTCCTAAAACAACGATTGTAAAAATCTATTGATTAGACATATTATAGTATATTTTGCTTCTATAGAGACATCTACATATCCTCAACAGAAATGTTGGAATGCATCGTTCTGTTTATTTCATTAGAATCTTGAATCATAATGAGAGAATAATTGATGTTTGATTGTATTTCTATATCACTTTATTTGTCGATTTGATGTGATATTTATATGTCGGTTTTCTTTCGAAAATCTTGGTTAGGAAAGTTATTTTGTCCAACACAACTTTTTTTAATTGTATTAGGAAGTGATTGGTAAATTGGCTTTAAAAACTATGAAAACATTTAATAAAACGTTATGCATCTTAAAACTTTTTTTTTAAATATCGCATATCATCTCTTTTTTGTTTTCATGTTATGCATTTTTATTAAAATTTATTTTCAGTGATTTTTGTTTTAAAATCAGAGTTATCTATATAAAAGCCAAAGTTTTAACTTTTAAACGTGTTTTTGTTTGAATACTGTTTAATTTGGTAAATGAAATATATATTTTATATACATATATTTACATAAGAATTACATAAATGTGCACAAGACAGTTAAATGTAATTTGTTGGAATTAATTTACATAAAAATCACCTATTAAGTTTGTATACTGTTTAATTTGGTAAATGAAATATATATTTTATATACATATATTTATACAAGAATTATATAAATATGCACAAGACAGTTAAATGTAATTTGTTGGAATTAATTTACATAAAATCACCTATTAAATTATTAAAAATAATTGATAAAATTATTAAAAGAGATTTAATTTTCATTTTCTAATAAATAAATTAAAAATCTATGTCAAAAAATTAGATGACACATGGCAGTTTCTCATGACTTTTTTTTTGAGGAAACCTTAAAATAATTTTAAGTTTTAAACGTTTTTTTTTGTATAGTATACTGTTTAATTTGGTAAATAAAATATATACATATATTTACATATGAATTATATAAATGTGCATAAGACACTTAAATGTAATTTGTTGAAATTAATTTGCATAAGAATTACCTATTAAATTGTTACAACTAATTGATAAAGTTATTAAGAGAATTTAATTTTTATTTTCTTAATAAATAAATTAAAAAGCCAAAAGTCAAAAAATTAGATGACACATGGCAACCTCTCATAATTTTGGTTTTCAAAAACCTTAAAATATTATATTAGATATAGTCTTATTGATAAATGTATACCATTAATGTCATTGATTTATTTCTCATAGAGACTTATTCTCGTCAAACCTTAAACTTTCTTGGATTTTAATAACAAATATATTATTATTATTTTATATCTATATAATTTTTCATTTTATAGATTTTGTTTTAACATTGAAAAATACTAATACCGTCGTCATAAGTAGAAGGTTTTTAATTTCTATGTGATAATCTATAACTATGTTGACAAAATACTTATAAATTATTTGTTTATTTGGTATGTTTGTGCATATTTTTTTTATAACCAATCATTTCATCAAAATAATCAGCTATTGGTTACCCAATTTGGAGTTGTATTGCATACATAAGAAATTCAATTATTTTCGAACAGGATGATCAGCCCAAACAATCGGCCTTATTATTATATAATATATTTTTAATTTTAAATTGTGCATATATGAAACTTTAAAATTGAGATTTTCATAGTCTTTCTAATTTTTTTTTGTTTTTCGATTTATATAAGATCTTTTGTTTTATCATTACACAATATCATTCTTCTTAATTGAAAATTTTACTTTCTCTCCATTTTTTATTTTTTACGGTTTATAATCTCTTTATTTTATTTCTTGACTTATTTTTATAATTAGTTTGAACCATTAGATTTTTTTTTATCTACTTTGGACTATTAGAAATTTTATTTTTTCTAATTTGTTTGAACAATAGAATTTTTTTACTTTTTTCTTATTTGATTAGTTATTTAACAATTACTTTGTTTGTTTTCCAATTTTACTTTTATTCTTTTTTTAATTAATTTTAAGTGTTAACACATGTCAGATATTAGCCACATGTTACAATATAGTGAATTATAATTTTGCTTACGTATCATATTTTTTTCGCGTGCATCCTCTTTTATATAATAAGATCTTAACTTAGATTTTATTTATGGAGGTTTACTGCACACGCATACACTCGCAAAAAAATAATATATTTATTATAAAACATTAATTATTTTTTTAATATGTATAAAATCTCTAAAATATATATATTGGAAGAAACATATCATATGTTATATATCCCTTAGCCAAAACCAATTTTTTAAAATAATTCATTAAAATATTAATGTCACCCTTTTTATGGTGGCAAATCTATAAAGAACCAGAATCCGAGTTTCACAATTTATGGCTTTACGTAAAAATAACAATTATACATTGCTTTAATATATGACAATATATATTTAATTCTCCAGTTGATAACATAGATTAATTTAAAATTTTGTATTGATCTTCTACATGTATTTTCTTAACATTCATTTCCTCCCTGTCATGTGAGTGCATGCTGATTCAGTCTCACTAAGCTGAACTATTAATTTTTTTTTTTTGGTAAACATAAATTAGTTTTTGAATAAAGGATCCAACCGGGTAATTATTAATTTTAGGAAAATTTGCTAAATTGACTCAGTTTGAATTAGTGTTTTGCGAAATAACCTTTGCCTTATTTTTACCAACTTTTCCCTAAATTTTCCTTTGATTAATTCCGAAAATTACAAATAAATGGTTTTTATAATTTTATAAAATTAAGAAATTACAAAAGAGTAATACACAAGATATATAGATTCATGTACAATAATTTTTTTTTAAACTATGACAGAAAATTATTTATTTTTGCTTCTACCATGGTCGAATCTACTAGTAGATTAGGTGTTCTACGAATTTGAATAAATCTACGAGTGGTAGAATGAAGTATTCTACTAATTGCTCAATTTCTACATATCGCAGATTGCACAATCTACCATTTGCTTCAGTACTACCAGTCGCAGAATGCTATTTCTACCAATTTCTTTGTCATCTACACCAGGCAGATTGCATTTTCTACCTCTTCTATCTACCTCTTTCTCTATGTTTTACCAAATGGTAGAAAGTCTAAACTACCAAAAGTAGTTTAAATCCCCTAAATCTAGGACAATTAAATATTTACTTTCTATAAAATGATTTTTTCGGATATTTGTTTCTAATTACGTTTTTCTTTATTTATTTTTATAAATTGTTTTTAATTAGTTTTTTGTGAAATATTTTTTTCGGATATTTACTTCTAATTGGAAAAGCGGTAAGAGATAGAGATCTCTTTTGCGAAACAAAGTGTTTTTTTTTAATGATTTGTATACTTATTTTTAAGAAAAAATTTATTGTAAATATTTTAAATAATTGTAAAAACGAAAATCATTTTTATATATTAGTAAAAGATTAATTTTTCTTAATTTTGAAGGATAAAATTGAGATTTAGAAATATTAAAGGTTATTAGGACAAACAATCATAGGTAGAAGGTTAATTTACAAAATATTAATTCAAACTGAATCAATTTAGTAAATTTTCCTTAATTTTAAAGTCACTTGTGTATATTTAGTAGGTAGCAAAAACGACACACAGTTACTTTCAATTAAAAAAAAAGTCAATTTGTAACACGTTGCCTTTACTAGGTTTTTATTAAAGCAATTGTCCATGCAAAGGAAAAATTAATTTATTTTTTAGTTATTTAGAGACAAATTTCAAAAATTTTATTCATTTAATGTGACGAAAACCTATTTGAAATATATCCAACCTGCCGGCATCGAACCAGTGTCCTAAAGATTACAGCGACCACTACAGTTTTCCGCTCACTAACTGAGCAACGGTCGGCTTGCAGTAATCTTGATTAGATATTAATATAAACCTTCCAACTATATGGGCTTATAATAAGTTATGAAAAACTTTAGTCGTGAAGCCCATTATGGAACTAATGAAGTAAGTTTAAGTTTGAAAATTTTCAAAACCTACCATATTTTTAAAAATCTTTATAAAAATGCCATTTTTTCAAATTTTTGTTTATATTATTTATGTTTGGATTAATTATATTCTATTAGAGTTTAGTTTTGAATGTTTACAGTGTTTTAGGTGTCAAAATATTTTTTAGGGTTTAGAATTTTAAGATATAGGCTTTATAAATCTATAATTTGTTAAATTTTTGTAAATAGACACCCCTAATTCTAATGAAGTAGTTAAAGTTAAACAATGTATTTTAGTTAGCAAAAAGAAAATGTTAAAGAATGTATTAAAATATGAAATTTCCTAATTTAAGTATACGTCGTTTTGAATCTAACTAATAATATAATTTTTGTTTGTTTCATCTATATCGTCACATAGGAAAATAAACAACTTTGTTTACAGACAACAAAAGAAGAAATAAGTAACAATGAGTATAGCATAAAATCACGCTTGACTTTTAAAAATTAAAATAACTTATAACTGCCAACTACCCTTTAACCTCTATTAAATAAGCTCTCTTTGCTAAGAAAGATTGGAAAACAAAAAAATTGTAAGTTATTGAAGAATCATGGCCAAGTCTTCTGCTGCATTTCTTGTCTTCCTCTGCCTCTCCATGCTTATCATCTCAATCCCTGGTCAGTTCTCTAGTCTCTAATAATAATGCCAAAAATAATATAATTATTCAGGATATATGCAAAATCATCGAGGAAATTAAAGGATTAAACTATGTATTTTGACAAATATGCAGAAGTGGAGGCTAAGGTAGTCGTGAAGTTAAACATAAAGTTGTTGGAGAATGGTGAGACAAACGAGTGCGACCACAAATGCAGTGAAGGCCATGGGGATTGCAAACAATACCTAATCCTAGCGTTTGCACCCGTTCCTTGAACTGGCTGATCCGTATACTCTTATCATCTACTCTGCGTCACATGCATGCATTATAGTGCATGTATATAATTCAATCTATATCTATGTTGTTTAATTTAAGGAATAAAACATCTTAAGGAGTCGTAACTTGAGGTTTCTTCTATGCATAATTAAGGTCATATGTTTGACTGTATTGAGATAATGATATATTGTGTGTTCTAGTTTGATGATTATAAAGTTATAATTAGAAGAAAAAAAGGAAGAAAGAAAAAGCACGTCTTGACCGAGGGAACGTCTGTCTCTCGGTGTCACAAATCGAAATAAAAAACAAAATTTAGCAAAAAAAAAAATGAAGTTATAGTTATATATGATCGTTGCCTACTATATAACCTTTTGTCTTGTGAGATCAAAACGTTATTAGGCGATTTTTGAATACGGGATTTCGAGCAAATCAAATTGTTTTTTTTTTATCAAACAAAAAGACAAGCTTTGAATATGAAAGACAAAAAAATTGTGATCAATTGAATACGTAGCATGTGGGGGTGATATAATAGCTGTTGGACTCTTGGAGTGTCCGTAGTTTAAGTCTCCAAAAAGATAATGTTATGTTGAAAAAAAGCGATCGTGTACGACAAGATAATTAACTAAAACAAATCTCTTTTTCTTCTCGGTTTCAATTCGATTGCTGCGAAGATTTTGTCCGTGTAGCTAACTATAATGAAGTACAAAAGTATTGAAAATTGGTTTAATGAGAAAAGATCAGATCATCCATGTCTACTTAAAGTTTATGTTTATACCAAAAAAAAAAAAGAAACACAAGATAATTGCATATGTAAAAACGTGTTACGATGCTTTGAAAGGAAAACCTATGTATATATACTTGCAAATATCCATAGATGTTAAGTTCGTGGAACTATAGATGAAAAGTTTGCAAATATTTTCTAGAACCAAATAGAATATATTTTCCATCCTTCTACTACCAAAATTTCAAACAGGAATACAAGATGACAATTATATAGTCTTTATGCTAAACAACAGTTCAATAACATCTATATCTTTCAAAAGAATTGTTAGAAATAACAATATACGTATTTAAATTTGATAATGGCGAGATAGAAAATTCAGCTCAAACAAAAACCAGCAAATATGCATCTTTATATTATTCATTTGTATCATCTATATTTATAAACATGAAGTCACTTTGCCGAGATATCGCAATGAGAGCGATTTCAGGAGGCAAAACAAAATAATTATTTCATGCGGTCGATTATGATAATTGCCTTATTTACGATAATTGTCATCGATAGTTTTTGGGTCAAAATAGGTTCGCTTCTTATGATCGAATATGGGCTTTATCTCATTTCTTTCGTTTCATAATATGGGCTTGAATAATAAGTTTAATAAACCCTAGGTAATGAAACCCTAGGTCTTTGGTATATCTATATATGTTCTCCTCTCAATTGTTCTCATTGAATTGTCGTAGGTTTTGTGTTGGTCTCTCTTTCCTATACTAAATTCTGATTTCAAATTTTGTTTCATCTTATATGTTTCCCTTCGATTATGTTTTTTCATATCTATGGTTTAATCTTTTATGTTTCTCCTCGATTATGGTTTTTCATGTGTTTATTCTTACTCCTAATTTGTATGGTTCTCTTCGTGATATATATGTTGATGCATTTATTTTCGTTCTCCTTTATGTATACGTTAATTTAACGTTCATCGATGTTGTTTTCATATTAACCTATCGTCTTTTCATCTAATTTGTGATTTTTTTTTTTGTTTTGGCAGATTCTATTATCATCGTTAAGGTTTGTATTGCAAACTAACTGATATGGTTGTGAGAGTATTTTTTTAGATGTATTGGTTCTTTATCTTGAAGTTTTGATATCCTGAGAGTTGTATGAAATTTAAGTATGATTCTACTTTTCCAATCCAAGGACTGTACTATGATAAACAAAAAGGATTCCTCATGAAATTGGATTTCTTTGGTTCAATCGAGCCAGATGGGTGTTATTTTGGTCGTCGTAAGGTATTGCTTAGTCTCTTCTTTTGTCGTTTTAGCCCCTTCTTCATATTTCTTTGGATTTCTTTGGTTCAATCGAGCCAGATGGGTCTTATTTTGCTTTCGGATGCAGTATTTGACTCCTCTTCATATTTGTTATTGTTCATCTTAGTAGAGAGGAACTAGAAAATACGTATGGAACACGACACATAGGTCATGATCAAGCAAAAGGTCTGGTGGGATTGATGAATTTCTTCTGTTTCATCGAGGTCAGATTAATCTATAAGTGTATTTGTACAAAGGAATTGTGATCTTTATTTTATTTGATCGCAATTTCTTTTTTTTTTAATCTTTTTATAGGCATGTTTTATTGCAAACATGGTACAATGATGCCTCTACCATCTACAATGATGTGAATCGCTCTATTCAATATGTCCATAGAAGCCTCTTAGTCCATAGAGGAATTGTTGCTGATCCTAACAGATATTTACTTTAAAATGCAAGTACAAGTCCTCAAACTTGCTTTTTAATTTAGTTAAGAATATATTTACTTTTGATTTGATATTTTCTGAACATAAAGTTTCTTCTCATGGTCAGCTGCTACACTTCTTGAGATCCCTTAAAGATAAAGGGAAGAAGCTTTTTTTGCTGACTAACTCTCCATACCATTTTGTTGATGGTGGAATGAGCTATCTAATGGAGGTGATTCACATCATTCAGTTTTCCATTTCGAGTCTCACTATGAACTACATATCCATCATTCTCTGATTTTAATTAGTTTGCCATTAATTAGTTTGTCAACAATGTTCTTAGAGCGAGTTTGGATTTTGACTTTGTTTTTTAGTCTTTCTTGAAGTCGATCATGATCTCTATTTGTTTATTCTTGCTTTTCATTAGGAGTCTTTTGGCCTCAAAGACTCATGGCGCGACCTTTTCCATGTTGTGATTGCTAAAACAAATAAGCCAGAGTTTTACACATCTGCGCACCCCTTCCGTTTCGTTTACTTTAGTATATATTCAAAAACACTTATGCTATATTCAAAAATGCTTAATCGGTAACTTATTTACTGCTATCAATCCTTTACGCTGCTACGAGTCCGAGAAGGATACTTTGGCTTTTACAAAAGTGGATGCATTTCACCCAAAGAAAGTTTACTACCATGGCTGTCTGAAATCCTTCCTTCAAATCACAAAGTGGCATGGCCCTAAGGTACCCTTTAACAAGCTGATATATACAATTTGTTATTTCGTGTTTAGGAATGCATTTAAAGAAAACTACTACATATTTTGTTCATAGGTGATTTATTTTGGAGATCACTTATTTAGTGACTTAATAGGACCTTCAATGGCCGGTTGGCGAACTGCTTCCATAATTCACGAGCTCGAGATTAGTTTATTATACGTGATATATAGCCTTTTAGCTCATAGTATCCTCAAAAGAATTTGTACATCATTTAAAACCCAAAATTTTACACTGAGTTCTCTAAGTGACGGTTTTTTATTCAACGAGAGATCAAGATATAAAATGAAGATAGCTACCGGTTTGAGCAGGTACATCCACAACTTCCTCTTTTACTTTTGATGGTTCATCTTAAATGGCAATCTGCTTATAGAATTTATGCATCATGTACCGTGACCGAGCTTTATAAGTTGTTAGAGACAGTGTGGAATATAAATACTCTACTTGACGCAGAGATGGCCGTATTAGTCTAATTATAAGAACATTCCTTCTGCTTAAATTCAAGCAAAATTCCATATTATCCAAGAATTGCTCGGTAGATTTCATGCAACGCACCAAACAGTCAAAGAAGCGAGGCACGCGAATCTCTCTTGGATGAGCTGAACAAGGCGAGACAGAAAGCACGGGGACACAGTGAAACAAATGTTCAACAGATCTTTCGGAGCTACATTTGTCACATACACTGGTCAAGAATCATCGTTTTCCCATCACATCCACCAATACGCATGCGTTTACACCAGCAAGCCTGAGAACTTTCTGTTCTACCGACCTGAAGCTTGACTTCACGTTCCT
Source organism: Arabis hirsuta (assembly GCA_964056655.1). NCBI lineage: Eukaryota > Viridiplantae > Streptophyta > Magnoliopsida > Brassicales > Brassicaceae > Arabis > Arabis hirsuta. Next base: position 11,919,749 of record OZ053313.1, read on the forward strand.
TACGATATCAAGATCATGCCACATCATGTCAAGGTATGTAAAACCCGTGACCTAAAAAGAGCCACATTTTCAATTCTTGGATTCTACTTGCGAATTTCAGAATTAAGGAGCTTAACTAACACTAACCAATTCTTTCAAGTTGCTTCAAACCTCTTAAAAGCCTGAGATGGGATTCATTCCTCTAAAGAACAGATAAGGGATCGATGAAGAATCGGATAATGTTCAATCAAAAAAGAATGCAGCTTTTAGGTTTTCCGATTAGCAGAGAACAAGAAGGTTTGCAAATTAAGATGTACGAAGCCTTTGGTTTCTTATGTGTTTTTCTCTTTATGTTCGATGCTAACTCCACCCTTATCACACGTTATATAGCTTTTCAATATTACATTTAATCTTTTTACATTTATCTCTCATGGTAATTAATTAAAGGGAAAATCGTGTGCAACACAAAAATTTTATGTAAAGTAATAAAAAATAAAATCATTAGTCTCCCTAGGCCATTAAAAGATGTTAAGTGAGTCTATACATATATTTGATTCACATTCTTCTCTTTTCATAGTCGTTATAGAGTAACATATGTTTGGTGGACTCATTTGGGGAAATGATTTTGTGAAAAGGCTATTGTCGAAAGGAGAGAAAGAGAGAAAAGTTAGCCCTCCAACTTTGAAACATTTTAAAACGTACAATCGTTGGTATTGTGTTTCTTTCTCTTTATCAACAACTCAAGATGTTTTTGAAAGCTTTTATAATCTTATGATGTGTTTTCACTGTCTTTTTAATTGGTTTAAAACAGAGTGAATAAGATGATGAAAATGACAGAGAACGTTGCTAATGTGTGCTCTCTGGTGTTAAAAGTTTCTTATCAATTACCATATTCGTTTCTTTATCGCAGCGTTAAAGACCATCGACAACAACATAACAAAGGACACATCAGCAACATGTCAAGAAAAAAAAATGTCAAAATAGGGAGTTCAGAGGCATTAAAATCTGCCGCGGACGACATAAAACAGAGGTGCGAGAGTCGCTGTAATTTACAGCGATAATTAAAGTGTTTACAACGAGAGTACCGACAGCCGCCGGCTATAGTTATATAGCAATGCAACATTAAACTTCCTTTTTGCTGTTTGTTAATTTTTGATCGCTCTCCTCTGCCGCTTCCTTAAGAAAACGAACAGGCTTAATGTCCTATAAGAAACTTTATCAGCACATTTTTTACTTTGGTTAATGGGACTGACGAAATTTCCCATAGAGGGAAAGGAAAGGCTAGGATTGTTGTGTATACCCTAAGCAAAGGGTCCATAAATAGAGAATTTTCGAGGTACACATAGCTAAACCAATCAACTGGAAAATAAGACGGAAATGGTTCATTATTATTTTCGGGTAAGCATCGGTGTAGGTCTAATAAGGCAAATACAACAAGATGATCATAAGCATTAGTTCAACGTCCGAAAATATTGTTTGTGTATAAGCATTCCTTATATATTGGTATAATCACGCATGGAAATGAGAAAAGATATCTTCGTCTTTGTCAAGAACACATTACCTTCAATTGGTAAGTCTTGATACTCTCACACCATTCAAGACCACAATTTAATTTGATAATTGACCATTGAAATATTGTTTGTATGTGCAAGACGAGATTCTAAAAACCGAGATTGTCACATGCCCAACGGGAAAAATATTCCGTGATGATGTGTAAAAGAAGTGAAAAGAGTCTTCGAAAGTTTCAGAGCTGCGTAATTGCTTATAAAATCTATTATATAATTAGAGAGTTTTCTCTCCATCTAGAGTGTCCACATAGGCAAAACTATTTTCTAAAACATTTAAGTTTTAAAATATTCATTTAATACACACCAAATCATATTTATTTGTTTTCATAATTAATAAAAAAATTAAATTAAAATAAAAACGTGAAAGACTTAAAAAATGAATCAAAATAAAAGATAATAAATCTAAGACTATACAAATTTTTATTAGTAATAATAATATGAATTTACTTTTACCAAATATATATATATATATATATTACACATATTAAAAAAAAAACTCAAATATGTTTCTAAATTTATAATTCAAACAATTAGTAAAAATCAACTGACTTAACCATATATTATCTAAAATTTGAAGAGAAAAAGATTTCTTTTTTATTAAAATATTTGTAATTCAATAAAAAAAAATTCTTACATTCAATCTAACTTCATTTATTTTAGAACCACACATAAAAATTGAAAAATTAAAAAATTATCTTAATATTTTTATTTATCAACTTATGACGAAGAGAAACGTTCAACAAATAGTATCATAAAATTTTAAATATTTCTAGACGATGAACAAAAATCAAAATATATATAAACTACGAGAACGAGATAAATTATTAAAAGTAATGGTAAGTAATCATACTATAAAGATAAAGTAAAATTTTTTTGATAAATTTTATCTTCTAAATCATAATTGGTTATTTAGATAACATGATTTATATAATGGTCACATATATGTACGTTAAAAAGTTTTTTTTAAAAATTAAATAAATGAGAACTATCGATATTGAAGTCATTGGTAATCACTTCATATATTTAAGCATTATTAATACTAAATCACAAAATTAATCTATTCTATTTTACATCAAATATTACTTTGCAAGTACAAAGAATTAGCTATTTTATCATACATAAGTACTAAACTACTAAATAAATAAAATTACTAAATTTAATAAGTTATAAAACAAAAACTCGCGCGAATGCGCGGATCATATCCTAGTATTTAATAAGCTCTAGCACATCAAGAGCAAACTATAAGTCTCTAAAAATGTCATCAGATTTTTCACTAACCCTTTGGCCGTAGTGAATATTTTACTCATCATAAGTGCTATACACACGCAAAAAATTCATTACAGATACCTTGATGTTGGCTTTGTTTCATTTATGTTTTTTGTTTCTTCTAAATATCATTCATTTCATTTATTCATTTATGTTTGTCTTTTATCATTGGACTATATATTAAAAAAGAAATGTTGTTTAATATGTTTTTATTGTTAAAAGCCAACATCCTATTGAGCTTAGTGCTCTATGAAATTTATAATGTAACCAAAGACGAGGAACTTGAGAAGAAAGCAATCCATGTATTTCTGAGTTTTTGGAACTCAGGTTAGTTGTTTAATTATTTAGTTACAATAATGGTTTGGTTTAATTACTTAGTTATATTTAATTATGTTCTCTTCTTTTTAAAATTTCTACATGGAGAAGAATATTTGACATTCGCTCTCTATGTATATTTCATGATCAAGAATCTGTTTCAGGGTTTCCGAGTATCTTGGAGAAACATCAGTTCCATCCTGATATAGCATGTGTGAATTTCTTAGAATACGTAACAAAAACATATGAACTGCAAATAGGATGAAGAAGCATAGTATAGTGAAGAAAATGAAGAGTTTGAGTACGAGATTCAGTGGTGGAGAAAAGTCATGATCTCTAATCAATTTTTGGTTTGCTGATCTCGATGATTATTGGCTCTCCTTAATCCTATTAACTATAAATTTTCGGGAAGAGTCTAGACATGAGTGGTGCAGCAACCCATGACAACGAGTATATGTTATAGAAATTCCATAAATTCCATACACACTCGCACGATTCCATAAATTTTCTTCACGTTTTGGATCTACACTTTGTCATCACATTACTTGCATCAATTTCTAAATTGTTCTGGTCTGGTGGCTCTTTCAAGAAAACGCTGAGATTTGACGTACGTATTGTTTCTTCCCTATCTTCTTTAGACAAACCATTAAGAATAAGAGTTATTTATCGGAACTGATCTATTAACAACAAGTAAATCTACACCAGGGGAATTAGTAATGTGTTAGGAAAAATTGGTACAAGAAGCCGTGGATACACTTCTTGATAATGGAATCCGTAGACAATCTATGAGGGATGGTCATAATAAGGTTAACAAGTCATTTTGTAAGCTTTTAATTTGTTAAAAATATAAGAGAAATTTCAAAAAAGTGCCACTTTTCAAATATCACTTTTCAAAAATACCAATTTTAAGATTTAGGCTTTAAACCTCCATAATTAGTGGTATTTTTACAAATGGATACCTCTAAGTGGCATTCTTGCAAATGTACACACCAAAAGTGGCATTTTTACAATTGTCCCAAAATATAAATGGTATATCTATAAATGTAAATAAAACGAGAATTCAATCATTGGTAAATAAAACGAGTATTCAATCATAATATTTTTTTTATAAATCTATAAACATTGTTTTTGTTCAATGGTGCTTATCAACCTGAACGAAATTTTACAAATTTTAATCTTTGTATTTTTATTAGTTTTTAGTTCACAATTGTTTATACAAAATCTATTTCACCATATTATACAAGAAGTCAGAGCGCAACGATCAGATAAGACTAAGGCGTGATGGGTAAAGGTTGGGACGAGACATGGATAAGGGTTGAGACGGGACGGGTAAGAACTGGGAGGGAAAGCGGCTACGAGACGAGGTGCATTGACTGGAATACCTACTTTGTTCGTTAATATAAGTAATTGATTTTTTTTTATGAATATAAATGATTAACTTACGATTTTAAAATATTGTTTTTTTGTTATTCATATACCATGCAAGGCTAAAATATCCGAAACTGGTTCAAAACTACATCTATATTTCTACATATTGAACCGAATGGTAGAAAATAAAATAAGTCGACAATTTTAGTTAAATCGATTGTTTTAAATCACTCAACATTTTATGTACATTTATGAGTGTTTAGGTCTCATATTAGATTTTAGTACCCCTTTAAATCAACCAACTTAATCGATTCCATCGATTTAAATTATTTAATATTTTATGTACATTTGTGAAGATTTAGACTCCCCTATTATGGTTTAGTACCCGTTAAAATTGACAAATTTAGTCAAATCTATCGTTTTAAATTATTCAATATCTTATGTACATTTGTGAGGGTTTAAACTCCCATATTAGAGTTTAATTAGTACCCCTTAAAATCGATAAATTTAGTCAATTCGATCCTACTAAATCAATTAATATTTCATATATATTTGTGAGAGTTTAGGCTTGCATGTTAGGGTTTAATACCCCTTAAATTGACAAATTAAGTCAAACATATTATTTTATATTATTTAGTATTTTATCTACATTTGTGAGTTTTGAGACTCACTTATTAGGATTTAGTACCCCTTAAAATCGATAAATATAGTCAAATTTATCATTTTAAATCATGCATTATTTTATGTACATTTGTAACAGTTTAGACTCCCATAACATGCAATATCTTTATCCCTCTTTACCATGTTTCGGTGAATACCGGGTTCACTCCGGTTTGATGAATGAATTTCAATTTTGACCAAAAAAGACTCCCATAATAGGGTTTAGTATCCCTAAAATCGATAAACTTAAACAAATTGATCATATTAATTCATTCAATATTTTATATACATTTTTGATTGTTTAAGATCCCATGTTATTAAAATAGAACAATTAAATAAAATCGATTGTTTTAGATCATTCGGTATTTTGCATACATTTCTAAGAGTTGCGACTCCCATGTTAGAGTTTAGTATCCCTTAAAATTAAAAAATTTAGTCAAATCTATTAATTTAGCTCCCATTTTTTTATTATTTAAAAGTTTGCTCATCTACTTCGTATGTATGCATATTCTCTTAATAATTTATATAAATAAAAATAAAAATTATGTATATAATACAATTAGACGACTTCAAATGTTTAAGTTAAGTTTAAATTATATTAAATTTTTAATTTACTCTCTCCCGTGCAAGACGCGGGTACTGCACTAGTTGTTGTATGTATATGTTAATGATTCTAACATGTGTTTGTCACCCCAAAAAAAAAAAAAACTCAACCTTTTTCCCAAAGACAAAGTTTAATTGGGCTCAATTTAGATTTTGGGTTTATTATTTTAACGGTAATGGGCTTTTCAGATAAATCCAGCCTCTTAGCGTACAGATCTCAGAAACCCTAATATTTAAGAACAAAACCAATCTTTCTCTCCTTCACTGTCGTCTCCGTGAGCCTCATCTCTCGTCTCTACTCTCTCACTTGCCGATTGTTTCTCCGTCGACAACACCATGGTTACTCTCTCTCCGTCTCTCTTTTTTTCTCTTCCAGATCGTATCTAATTCGAAATGTTCTTTGTTTTCAGGCGCCAAAGAAGGATAAGGTTCCACCGCCGTCATCGAAGCCAGCGAAATCCGGAGGTGGAAAACAGAAGAAGAAGGTTCGTTTCCTCGATTATCCCATTATACGATCACTCTAATCTACTCGTGTAGCTTCGGTTAATATAGATTCGATTCAAGAGCAACAAAGTGTTCCATTTCTCTGTTTATTATGTCTGGAGTTTTGAGCAAATTTGATTTTGTTTTCGTATCTATTTGGGAAAGTTCTGATTTGTTTATGTATTGGCTAAAATTCCAGGAAGATTTGGGTATCTGTTTGCAGTTGATACATAAAATTCTAGATTTTTTTAGTCTCTGTGATCCAAGAATATTTTGATTATGTATGTGGAGATGCACTTGTTATATGGGTAGATCAGCTTTGGTTATTGTCTACATATTTGTGTGAAAAGCTTTGTCTTGCTTAAGTGTTTAATGTTGCTTTCTTCATGATCTTTGTGGCTTAATTGTATTTTCTTTTCTTCCGATGTATGTTTGTTTAACAAAAAACAGAAGTGGAGCAAGGGAAAGCAAAAGGAGAAGGTGAACAACATGGTTTTGTTTGATCAGGCTACTTATGACAAGCTTCTCACTGAAGCTCCCAAGTTCAAGCTCATCACTCCTTCCATTCTCTCCGACCGTATGAGGGTATGATCCACTTTCTTGTTTCTCCAATTTACTATTTCATATCTCAAAATCACATGGTTCTATTCAGTGGCACTGGTCTAGTGTTACTTGCAAGTATCATGAGTCTGTATTCAAGCAAATATACTGAAAGAGAAAGTTTATGATGTTCTTGGAATCCTAGCTCATGAAGAAAGTTTATGATGTTCTTGGAATCCTAGCTCATGAATTGGTTCTTCGGTTCCACATAGTTTCAAATGTTGAATCATTTCTAAGTTATCAATCTTGTTCTTCTCTAGAACTTCAAACTTAGATTATATTTCTGTTCCTTCTTGTTTTGTTTTGTTTTGTCTTTCCAAAATGTAACGTCGTGTACTGAATTTGATATTGTTAAAATACAGATAAGTGGGTCTCTTGCAAGGAGGGCGATCAGGGAGCTAATGGCGAAAGGTTTAATCAGGATGGTCGCTGCTCACTCAAGCCAGCAGATCTACACTCGTGCCACCAACACCTAAACCAATTGACTTGTCAATGGTTTGGTTCTTGAATGTCATCTCGGTTTTTGCCTTTTTGATGTATACATTAATCATCAGAGCTCTTATAGTTATTTGTTTTGGGTTTTTCTTTACTCTTTTGTACTCAAGAAACTCTTTAGAATGCTGTGTTTGAGATATTATGCCTACTTAATTCCGAGTCATTTTCTTTTCTTTTTTTGTTGCAGTGTTCACATTTTGTTTTATCAAAAATTTACAATCCGTTAAAATAAAATTTGTTCAATCTACTTGAGTAAATGAGTTGGATTTATTTGGCTGATCAACTCTGCGTCCACACTTTACTCGTAGCTGGGATCGTACCGTGGGATATTTCGTGTTGTAAGTAAGAATTGATGTATTACATTTACATTGTATATGAGAAGAAAAAAGTTTCACTAATTGTCATTAGTAAGGAGTTTTGTATGTTGGCCAAAAAAAGCACTTTTAAGGGACTTTTGTGACACTTGTGCGGCCGCAAATTTTCTTAATTAATCAAAAGAAAAAGAATACCTGGCTATATTCTACTAGCTTAAGCATCAATCAAAACTTCACTAGTCATGACATAACACATGAAGGCTGTTTTAGATATATTTTTTTGGACCTTTCTATAAAACCCTAACCGTAGAAAATCATCAATTTGTTTCTCTATAAGTGTACAAAATAAACAGTTTAAATAATAACTAATCAAACCATGTTGTAATCTAATGATTTATAGTAGTGATCAAAATTAAAAGTTAAGCTAAACAATGTGTTTGTGTGAATTGTTGTAAATCAAAGGTTAAACTAATTCATGTGCTCGTGTCATGTATAATTTTTTACCAATTCAGTGATTTTTCATTAAACAACAGAAATCTACTAATGTGAATAAGAACCATCCGTTATAAATATTTAATAATCAGAATAAAGATTGAAATTTTCTCTTTATTAAGTCCTAGTCCTAGTGAGTGTAATCAAAGAGAGGAGAGACAAATCAAAAGCACTAAATTTAAAAATAGAAAAAAGAAGAGAGAAAATCAGCTTACTTTCTCGTGGGGAGATCACAAGACAAAACCAGAAAAAGTAACAGCTTCCTCCGTCAACCACGCACTTCACTGGTTTCAGACTTCTTCTCGTTTCTTTCTTCGATTTCAAACGAAGAACATATCAATCAAAGAGATTACCCAGAAGAAGAAAAAACTTAACTTTTTCTGGTTACTGAATACTCTGCTTTTTTTTTGTTTTTTTATGTTTGTATTCATAAATGCGTTTAAATTTCTAATTTTTCCTTATATGTTTGATTTTGTTCTGGAACTTTGTTTGTTAGATCTTCTATCTGGATCGTTGTTTTTAGTCTCTGAACATGAAAAAGTTTTCGTCTTTCAATTGCCATTATCGATTTTGCTTTCTTTAGGTCTTTAAACAAAGTGCATTAAGATGTTTTTTTCCCCTGAAAATAAGTTTTTGCCTGAAAATTATATTATTTTGTGGTGTTTTCATTACGCTTAATGGTGAAAAATTGAAAATTTATAATTAAAATACTTTAATGTTCATACTTATTCGATCATAGGAAGATGAGATACGATCAATCAATCTTCCGATGAAGCTCATTATGATTCAAACTATTTTTTAATATTGTACTATTATGAAATTCAATTTGTTGTCTAAACTCTGTTTAATTACGGAGATTAGATTGTGTTGAAACTTGAAGAGTGTTGTGTTTTGAGAATATGAGATTTCGAGAATTTTAGGGGATCTGTGTTTGTGAATCATCTGGGTTTGTGGAAAGTTCGTAGCTTTCGAGGATTTATCTATTGGGTACTCACAAGAAATGTTCTTTCTTCTTATTACACAATTTTCTTTGGTCGGTTTCACTTTAACACTTTGCTTAGATTTGAACAATGGGTTTTGGATTATTCTATTACTATTCTGAATATTATAAGTAATAGACACTGAAACGCTTTGTGTGTTATTCACTTTACTTGAAGCTTTTATTATTCTTCTGAGCCAAAATCGTCTCTAATAGCTATTAACTTTCCGAGGTTTCTCTTGTTTGTTGCAGCTAAAAAGATGGATTCTTCTTACTACTTTGCCTTGGGGACAAGCACTTCTATTTTGCCAAAACTCAGTTTTCAGAATGTAGACAAGAGATTTTGGGGTGAGAAGATCAACAATAATGGTTTCTTTAAGCGTTTTGCTTCGGATTCGGGATCCAAGAAGCTTGGGAATCGGAAGTTCAACCACAGTTTTGTTTACGCTGTTGCCACTTCAAAGAATCCAAAAGAGACTATGGTAGGTTGATCTGATTACTCTTTTCTCTTTTGCTTAAAATGACAATAGACTTCGTATCGATCAGATTCATCGGTACCTAAAACAACAGTCTTTAGAGTTGCTTAATCGATCCCTTTCATGTCCTGCAAAAGTTCAGAGGTCTTGATTCTGTTTGCTGCTTTGGATTTTGCAGACAGTAAATCATTCGATGTTCGAGAGAAGGAAGGCAGACCCAAAAAACGTGGCTGCAATCATTCTAGGAGGTGGCAATGGAGCTCAACTCTTCCCTCTTACAAAGAGAACCGCGACACCAGCTGTAAGTATTCATCTTTCTTCCGTTTCTCTTTCGGAGAAAAACAAAATTGTAAATGACATTCATGGAGATTAGGACTTCAAGGAATATATAAGATAATATTTTGTGTAATGAAGATTCTTATGTCTCAAAATTATTCAGGTTCCTTTGGGTGGATGTTACAGGCTGATCGATATACCGATGAGTAACTGCATTAACAGTTGCATAAACAAGATCTTCGTGCTTACACAGTTCAACTCGGCTTCCCTCAATCGGCATTTAGCACGTACTTATTTTGGGAATGGCATTAACTTTGGAGGTGGTTTCGTAGAGGTTATAAACACTAAAACAATAAACAACTTCAGGTTTCTTGATTTTTCGACAAAAAAGCAAAAGTAAATCTTATTGAACAGGTCCTTGCTGCTACACAAACACCCGGGGAAGCTGGAAAGAAGTGGTTTCAAGGAACAGCAGATGCTGTTAGAAAATTCCTCTGGGTGTTTGAGGTATGAACTTATTTTCACTTTTACTGCTTTATCAATGATTAAGTCTGTTCCTTTGTGATCTTTGAAGTGGTCTAAAAACTGTTGATGTCTCTTAAATAGGATGCCAAGAACAGGAACATTGAGAACATACTCATTTTGTCTGGAGATCATCTCTATAGAATGAACTACATGGACTTCGTTCAGGTATTATCTAAATCTGAACAGGTCTGTTCGTCATCATCTTAAAACCTCTTTATAGTTTCTTTAACTCCATGTGTTGGAACAGTCTCATGTAGATAGTAATGCGGAAATCACTCTTTCGTGCGCACCAGTCAGTGAAAGGTTAGTATGAGAAACATTGGTTCTTAAGGCCATACTTTTGTGAACTCTTTTACGCCTTTTGTATGAGAAACACTGGTTCTTAAAGCCATACTTTTGTGTACTCTTTAGCCGTGCATCGAATTTTGGTCTAGTGAAGATTGATCGAGGTGGGCGTGTAATCCAATTCTCTGAGAAACCAACAGGAGTCGATCTGAAATCAATGGTATGGTTTTGTCTAATTCTTAAAACAGATTATTAACTCATTTAAGTCGCAAAGCATTTAAAAAAAGGGAGAAAAAATTATGTTGTTTTTGACAGCAAACAGACACAACAATGCTTGGACTGTCTCATCAAGAAGCAAAAGATTCTCCATACATTGCATCAATGGGAGTTTATTGCTTCAAAACCGAAGCTTTGCTGAACCTTCTGACACAACGGTATCCGAGTTCCAATGACTTTGGATCTGAAATTATTCCTGCAGCTATAAGAGATCATAATGTTCAAGTAAGATTGTAGAAAACTCGCTGCTTCTTATTTTTTATCCGTTGAACCCAAAGAATGATCAAACGATTTTGTATTTTCTTTGTCAGGGATATATCTTCCGAGATTACTGGGAGGATATCGGAACTATAAAGACATTCTATGAGGCTAATTTAGCTCTTGTTGAGGAAGTTAGTACTCAGAAACATTCTAAAATCTCTTACCTTATTATGATCTCTTGGATCCAATTCTCAACTTTTTGTTATTCTTCTGCAGAGACCAAAGTTTGAGTTCTATGATCCAGACACTCCGTTCTACACTTCTCCCCGGTTCCTCCCTCCAACCAAAACTGAGAAATGCCGTGTATGTATCTGCTTTTCTGAAGAGAAATCTCTTTCTTTGTGGCTGTTTTTCTTTGATTTTGATTTTATGGTTCCTCTTTGATGATTTTGTAGATGGTAGATTCGATAATCTCACACGGATGTTTCCTGCGAGAATGCAGCATCCAACGTTCCATCATTGGTGAACGGTCTCGTCTAGATTATGGAGTTGTGCTTCAGGTAAATCTTCGGTCTCTTTTATTTGATCTAAACCAATCGGAAGGATTTTACGATATGTTGTGGTCAAACTGAGCTCGGTTTTTTCCTTTTTCAAAGGATACATTGATGTTAGGTGCAGACTATTACCAAACTGAATCTGAGATTGCATCTCTATTAGCAGAAGGAAAGGTTCCAATTGGTATTGGTAAAGACACAAAGATCAGGTAAGTTTTGAAAAGGCAAACCCTCTTCAAACTTCAATTGAATTTGTCTGAAACAAAAAGAGTTTATTTTGTTCTTCTTCTGGTGATTGTGTAGGAAATGCATCATTGACAAGAACGCCAAGATCGGTAAAGATGTGATCATCATGAACAAAGGCGTAAGATTTTCTCGAGTTTTTCTTCTCCCTCAGGTTATTTTGAATTATTTCTGTGAAAAACAGATCCAAACTTTTAAAACATTTGTGGATGTTTTCAGGATGTTCAAGAAGCAGATAGGCCAGAGGAAGGATTCTATATTCGTTCTGGAATCACTGTGATAGTTGAAAAGGCGACCATTAAAGACGGTACTGTAATATGAATGAAGCTTGAAAGTTGGAATCTTTTAATCTTTTAAGAGGCCAAAGCTACAATCTAGCCGGAGGTTGAAAAGAGAAAGCTTTGATCTCTTTTTTTCTTCTAGTAGTGTATGTATAATTTAGAAGGGCTCAAGTTTAGTTAATCTAATTATATAAGGGATAGGAAATTCAGAACAATAAGAACACAGTGAGGTCTTTGGATGAGTCTCTTTACACTATTAAAAGAAAATAACCATATTATCTTGAGAAATTTTAAAACTGTAACTTTTCAAGTTTCATTTTTTAAAAATTTACTTTTTCAAAATGACACATTTTTTGAAACAAATATCATTTATATTTGATTTAAAATTAGAGTTTAGTTTTGAGGTTAAAAGAGTTTTAGGGGCCAAAACATTTTTTATAGTTTATAATCTTAAGATTTAGGTTTTAAAAATTCATAATTAGTGGTATTTTTGCAAATAGTCACCTCTAAGTGGCACTTGCAAATGTACACACTAAAAATAACATTTTTGTAATTGCCCCAAATATTAATTAAATTTTTATTCGTCAAAATTAAATATTTATGTTTATAAATATATTAATTTTACATAAATAATTTTTTTTAAGTATTATCTAGCTCAATTTATAAATATATTCGTTTTTTTTTAATTTTTGTTTAGCAAAATTTGAAATTATTTTCTTTTTATCACTAAAATAGTAAAAACTTCCACGATTTATTTATATTTATAATATTAGTAATTTATTAAATGGTAAAATTAAACATTTAAACTCAAAACATTATAAATTCCAAATCATTCTTCTCTTTTTTTTTTGACAAACAAACAATTTCATTAATAACAAGAAAGTTTTTAGAAATGCAACTTTTCAAAAATGTCACTTTTTCAAAATTATTTATTTAATATATCATTTATGTTAGGGTTATTAATTATGTTGTATTAGAGTTTAGTTTTGAGGGTTAAAGGTTTTTTAGGGATCAAGACCTTTTTTAGGCTTTAGAATTTTAAGATCTAGGATTTAAAAATTCTTACTTAGTGGCATTTTTGCAAATGAACAACCCATAATAACATTGTTGAAAATAGACACACCAAAAGTGGTATTTTTGCAATTATCCCTAATAACAAATAGGGATGACAAAGTCCATATACAAGGCTTCCAGAAAAACAAATAATTACATAAACGAATATATATGCGCCATATATTAAAGACGATACAACATGAAAAGTAAATTTGACGCTACTTTCAGAAGTTCATAATTATACACAACATTATAAAACGAGAAATTTTTAAAAATGCCACTTCTCATGTGCTACTTTTCAAAAATGCCACATTTTAAAATTGTTTACAAAAGTACCACTATTTATTAAACCAAAAGTCAAATGTGTCATTTTTTTTTCTTTCCTCCTTTTTTTCTTTCTTCTTTCTTTTCTCTCTCTCGTGAAAGAGATTTAAAATTTTTTTCTTCTTCCTCTTTTCTTTCTCTCTCTCCTTTCTTTTCTTTTCTCAAATCTCTTCTCAGAATTTTATTCTTCCTGTATCTGAGATTAAGATCTGGTGGAAAAAAAACTCAGAATATATATATGAAAAAAAAAGAAGGATATTCTCAGAAAAACTCAAAAAGACAAGAAGAATCAAAAACGTTTTGATCAAAAATATAAACGACTGTAAATTTTCGAGTTTGGGTTAACTATTGTGCATTTACTGTATAGATTTTTTTGGGGAGGGGGGAGGGAAGGTTAGGGTTTTTATTGACATTATAAATCTTATAAAAAACCCTTATAAACTTTTTAAAACTTTATAATTCTTTTAAAAAATCCTTATAAAACTTGTAAAAAACCTTATAACCTTTTAAAAACTTTATAAACTTTATAAGAGTTTTTTACAAGGTTTATAAAGTTTTTTAAAAGTTTATAAAGGTTTTTTACAAGGTCTATAAAGTTTTTTACAAGGTTTATAAAGTTTAAAAAAACCCTTATAAACCTTTTAAAAACCTTATAAAAAATTATTTTAAACAGTTTTACAAAACCTTTAAAAACCTTATAAAAACCTTACAAAAACCTTTAAAAATCCTTATAAAATCTTATACGGATTTTTTACAAGGTTTATAAAGTTTTTAAAAAGTTTATAAAGGTTTTTTACAAGGTTTATAAGGGTTCTTTACAAGGTTTATAAAGTTTAAAAAGCTCTTATAAACCTTTTAAAAACCTTATAAAAACATATAAATTATTTTAAATAGTTTCACAAAACCTTTAAAAAACTTTATAAAAAACGTCAAACCCTAGATCACTCAGAAGATCACCAAGAACAAAATTAACCCCATTGAAATCAAACCAAAAATTGAGAGATTGAAATCAATTACAAAATCAACCCAGATTTGTTATCAAAATCAAGAACAAAATAAAGCAAAACAAAATAAAACTCAGATTTTTAGATCTAGATCCAGATTGAAATCAACACAAATCAAATTAGAAACTCATATATGTAACCCAAATCGAATAAATCTCAGATTTGTAACACAAACCGAATAAAAAACTTAGATGTGTAAAATAAACCAAGTAAAACCATATTTACGAAAATCAAAACTAGATCTGTAACAAAAAATTTATAAAATCCGATCTAGATCTAGAGAAAAAGAGAGAGAAGGAGAGAGAGAAAATGCAGATCTTGTTTTTGGTTTTGGAGAAAAATGAGAGAGAGAAAGAGAAAAAGAGAAAAAAAAAAAAGTCAGACGATGTTTCGTGGAGGTGGAGGAAAGAGAAGAGAGAGAGAAAGGGAAAACGAAAGAGAATAAATAAAGGAAAAGATAGAAAGAGACATATTTGTCATTTTGTTAGTAAAAGATGACATTAATGCAAAAAGAAAGGAGAGAATGACACGCTTATATAAACATCTTTTGAGTGTGACATTTTTGCAATTCTCCCTCATAGAACCCAATGCTCACGTTTGAAGTTTTGTTTTTTTACATTTTGATACCGTCGATTCCGTCCTTCTGTTAGGGTTTAGCTTTGACTTCGTTCTCCTATCATACGATGCGACTCTGGTCCTTTGCATTCTCCATGGTGGTTTTCATAATGGTAGTCTCCAAAGTAAAACCGTATGGATTTCAACAAATCGTAAGACCAATAAAGATGATCCATCGAAAGTTTATCAAACGGAAAGAAAAGACTGGTAACCGTCGGAATAACACCACCGGAAACCATTTGACAAAAACCGTTGATACGGTTTCACATCATTCGTCTCATATGCACAAATTTCCACACAAATAGTAACTGGTGAAAGTTAAAAAGAATACTCTTTACATTTCATACAATTCCACAAGATTTGGTTACACCGGTTAGGGCCGATATAGCAAAAACGATCCAATCCGTGAAACAGTTTAGTTCAGTCGTGGCATGTTTGCCAATTTCTTCTGGAAAGCCGCCGACAGAAACCCCTGTGAAATTTCATAACGCGTCAAAAAAGCAAACCAAAACGATCCAAAAACAAATCAAATCCAAAATCAATTTCTCTTACACGCAACTTCCATTTATATCCCAAAAAATCTCGATCGACCCAGAAAGAAACCGAAATCGAAATCGAAAACGAAAACCCAACAAAACCCATAAATCCGGAGAAAGTAAGTTGTTTTTCTTTCTTTCTATATATCTAATACGGAGAGATGGAGCCATTGGTGGAAGATGAAGAGTACAGTTGCAGGGAAGTGGTGTTACCGTCGTTGATTCCGGTGGTGGCGGAACCTGAACTAGAGAGAGAGAACGGAGAGAGAAGACGAGGAAGAGATGTAATCGTAGCCGTTGATCATGGTCCCAATAGCAAACACGCCTTTGATTGGGCTCTCGTTCATTTCTGTCGCATCGCCGATACTCTCCACCTTGTTCACGCCGTCTCAAGTTCGATTTCTCCCTCTTTTTCAAATGTGCCTCGTAGATACTTGGATTTCGTGTTTATTTGCAATTCCAGATCCGAGAATTTGGACTGGGTTTTGATCAAAAGCTTGTTTTGATTTTCCTTATAGGTGTGAAGAACGATGTTGTCTATGAGATGAGCCAAGCCCTGATGGAGAAACTCGCTGTTGAGGCGTTTCAAGTTGCCATGGTATGCTATCTCTTTTTGTTGTACTTTGAGAAGAAACTGTTTTCTCATTACAATCAGGTGGCTGCAGAAACAATAACTAAAACTGGAGCTTAGATTAGAATCGAAATGGTAGGAATCGTTTGTCGCGGTGTAGCTTACTGTTGTATACTGAAACACTAGTTCTAGTTCTCTGGTCCAGTTTGCGTGAAAACATTGTCAGTAATTTCGAATGAGAATAAGCAGAAACGTGCACACATTTTGCATGTATGTATTCAGTTCACTGACTTAGCCTGATACTGATTTGTTATGTTTAGGTGAAGAGTGTGGCTCGTATTGTTGAAGGGGATGCTGGTACAGTAATCTGCAAGGAAGCAGAGAGAGTGAAGCCTGCTGCTGTTATCATGGGAACACGAGGCCGGAGCTTAGTAAGAAGGTTAGATATATATATATAACAGCAAATACTAGTTGCGATCTATGTCTTAATTTTTTTTTGTTTGGCCGTCTTGATTTGATTTGATAATTCTCCTTTGGATTCGTCTGCAGCGTGCTACAAGGAAGTGTAAGCGAGCATTGTTTCCACAATTGCAAATCCGCTCCTGTCATAATCGTTCCTGGGAAAGGTACATCAATACATCAATCATTGTAAACGCGAGTGATTTTTACAGTTCATTTGCATAACTAAAACCTTGTGTTGTAAAGCAGAAGCTGGAGACGAATCGATTGTAGAATGGACACGATCAGGAGATCCAAAACCTTGAAGAAATTTCCACGTACGAAGACTGTTTGTTTGTTATTTTTCTAGCTGTAGTTGCAGTCTTTGTTTCGGTATGTTTGTAAAAACTGTAAGGTATTGTCTTTGGTTATTCTTCTTCTGTGTGTTTGTGTGTTTTGATTTGGGCTGTGTAGTTTCAAGTTTGTGTGTAAGAAACATTTGCTATGAATGAAGTTATTGTATGTGATGCGTCTGACAAATCGAATTGTGAGATTTGTCTTGCAAAATCACTCAGGAAGCTTCTTATCCTGTTTCCACCAGAAATGGAATTTGAGGGAAATTGCGATTCTTTGAACTGTCGTTGTGCGGGTTTCTTTTAGGCATTTGATCGAACAGTTGGTGTGTGTGATCTATGAAAATCGACAACTGACTGTTTACTAGAGATTGGAGACTACAGAGAAAATTTTCAGGCATGGCAGAATTTGGAGAGCTCGAAGCTCAAGATGGTGTTAGAATGCCATGGAACATCATCCCCGTTGCAACGACGAAGGAACAATCGATCATCGACTCTGAAGTTCCAGTTTCCGCCATTTACACACCTCTGAAACCTCTTCGCTCTTCCACCGATCACTCTCTTCTTCTCCCTTACTCTCCTCTCCGTTGCCGGAATTGCCGCTCCGTTTTAAACCCTTACTCCGTCGTCGATTTCTCTGCTTGCATTTGGGGTTGCCCTTTCTGCTTCAATCGGAATCCATTCCCGTCGAGTTACTCCTCAATCGCCGATAACAATCTCCCTCCGGAGCTTTTTCCTCACTGCACAACCGTTGAGTATCTCTGCAATTCCTTCTCTTCTCCTTCTCCTCCTGTTTTCCTCTTCGTCGTCGACACTTGCCTCATCTCTGAAGAACTCGATTTCCTCAAATCATCTCTCTTCCAAGCTCTAGATCTCCTCCCCGATACCTCCATCGTCGGTCTCATTACCTTCGACTCGTTAGTCCGCGTCTACGAGCTTGGATTCCCACACTGCTCCAAATCCTACTTCTTCCATGGAAAGAAAGACTGTACCAAAGATCAGCTCTTAGATCAGCTGAGTTTCTTCGTCAAGAACCCTAAACCTTTTTCCGGTGTCATCGCCGGTGCTCGAGATGGCCTTTCCTCCGAAGACATTGCACGCTTTCTGTTACCAGCCTCCGACTGCCAGTTTACTCTTCACTCTGTCCGTAAATTCATTGCCTTTGACTATTTTCTCTTAACTTCAACTTTGTGTTCATCAGTTAACTCCAGTTCTTTCCTGCTTAAGGTTCTTGAGGAGCTGGGAAACAACCCCTGGCCCGTGGCAGCTGATCATCGCCCTGCTAGGTGCACCGGTGTTGCCCTTCGTATCGCTGCTGGTCTCTTAGGAGCTTGCTTTCCTGGCTCTGCTGCTAGAATCATGGCTTTCATAGGCGGACCTTCCACTGAAGGCCCTGGAGCTGTAAGTCTTTTCTCTTGTTATCATATCCGTTGTTAGAAACTCGGTAGTAGCTGATGTTCTTCCTATGGCCTTTTTTGGTAGATTGTTTCCCGGGAACTTTCTGAACCAATTCGTTCTCATAAGGACATTGATAAAGATTCTGCTCCATATTATGACAAAGCCATTGAGTTCTATGAAGGGCTTGCGAAACAACTTGTTCATCAAGGCCATATTCTTGATGTTTTTGCGAGTTCTGTTGATCAGGTGATTGTATGTTAGTAATGTTTTTGTTGTTTCGAAGCTAGCTACCTTTTTGTTTAATCTGTGCACCTATAGGTTGGCATTGCTGAGCTGAGAGTTGCAGTCGAGCGGACTGGTGGATTTGTTGTGCTTGCTGAAAGTTTTGGCCATTCAGTATTTAAGGATTCTCTCAGGCGCTTGTTTCGATCAGGTGAAAATGATCTAGGCTTTTCCTCATGGTAATGGCTTATTTAACTATCATGTATGTTTTTTTATCAAAAACGAACAATCTCTTATCTGCGATGTTGGATTCAGTGAGTTGTTTCTGATGATTTGTTTCTCTCTTACAGTGGTATATTTGAAATTAACTGCTCAAAGGATATTAAAGTTCAGGGAATTATTGGTCCTTGTGCATCTGTCGAAAAGGTATCATTTAATGGTGTAAAGGTATTTATTCTCCATGAAGCTTGTTGTGATCAATAAGTTTACTTTCTGATGATTGTTTGCAGAAAGGACCGCTATGCTCTGATACTATCATAGGTCAGGGACACACAAGCGCATGGAAGATGTGTGGCATCGACAAAAACACTTCCATATGTTTGGTTTTCGAAATTGCTAAAAGGGATACACCTGATGTTGTTTTGAAGTCCCAGAGCAATCAGTTTTTCTTCCAATTTTTAACTTAGTAAGGGATTTGAAGTTTTCCATCTAAAATCATTGTTGCAAGTTATGGATGAGGTGGACACACTTTCTGCTTACAAGATTCATGTTTCTGCAGTTATCAACACTCAAGTGGTCAAACAAGACTCCGGGTTACAACTCTTTCAAGAAGATGGGTAATGGGTACCGAAAGCTTACAGGCAAGTTTCGATAAGTCTGTTGAGGATATACAGTCTTAAATAGGTAGCCAATTTGATGCAGTTGGGGAAGAGATTCTTATAAGTTATAACATTGAGAGGACAACATTTATACTACCACTTCCATATGATTGGTTCATATATATATATGAGAATTGAGAAATGAGTTGCCAAGCATGTCTTATGTCATCTTATGTTCTTCTAATGAGAATTAGTTATCCATTCTAGGTAGTGATTCGTAGACAGGTTTGAGAATTCTTCAGTGGTTCTGTACATGGCTAGACTGATCCGGTTTCTCTCTGCATATACCTATGGTCTCTAACTATGGCTTTGTGGAGTATAGGAGTTGAGTAATGGTTTTGACCAAGAAGCAGCAGCTGTAGTCATGGCACGGCTAATTTCTTTCAAAATGGAGACTCAGGTACTTGTTGATAAATTGCAGGAGCTAGTTAGAATTAAGCTAAATATTTGCTGGATTATGTTACGTTTTAGTGTTTTTCTAGGTTTCTTATTCTTCTTTTACAGCCTGAGTTCAATCCCCAAAGGTGGGCTGACAAAGCTTTGATTAATCTATGCTCCCGGTTTGGAGATTACCAGAAAAGCAATTCCTCTTCCTTTACCTTGGCTTCTCAGTTATCGATTCTCCCGCAGTTTGTCTTTCACTTGCGACGATCTCAGTTTGTCCAGGTACTCGTTCTCACTGCCCATAAATGCATGAGGGACTGAGATTATTGTAACGATCGTTTAACGCAAGTTCTATCTTTTTGGGCTCATTCTTTGTAGGTCTTTAACAATAGTCCGGACGAAACAGCATATTTTCGAATGATATTGAACCGAGAGAATGTTTCTAATGCAATTGTGATGATTCAACCTTCACTGGTTTCTTTCTCATTCCATTCACCACCAGAACCAATTCTTCTTGATGTGGCATCGATTGGAGCTGACAGAATCCTACTACTGGATTCATACTTTACCATTGTAATATTTCACGGTAGTACAATTGCTCAATGGCGAAAAGCAGGATACCATAATCAACCTGAACACCAGGTATAATCATCCATCATCTTAAAAGAAAAGCTGACAAAAAATTGTATAGAGTCTGATCCTCAAAAAACTTGTCTTCTCTGTGTCAGGCATTTATGCATCTGTTGCAATCACCTCGTGACTATGCAAACACAATTATCAGCAAAAGGTTTCCCGCTCCACGTCTTGTCATATGCGATCAGTATGGTTCACAGGTATATTTCCTTCTTCGCCCATACTTCCATTTTCAGACCAGCAATGTAATCCCGAGCTAGAGGCTCGTTTGACGAATATACTGATCTGTTTTCTGTCCGGAGTAGTAATCTCAGCTCATACTTTTTCTTGAGGACAGTAGAAATATATCTCTTGAGGTTGATTGATTGCTTATGATTGTTGTGTTTTGGTTTAATCTCTTGTTGTGTGATTTGCAGGCTCGTTTTCTTCTAGCAAAACTAAATCCTTCCGATGGTAATGCAACTTTTTCCGGCGAGAGTAATGTTTTCACAGATGATGTTAGCTTGTCTGTTTTTCTTGATCATCTCACACGACTCATTGTTCAATAAGAGACCTTTCTCGTACAAATTCTTTTTTCTTTTTTTATGTTGGTGACAGAGAAAACATTTGTATAAACAGAAAATGAAGGTTCATGAAAGTTTAAGGGGTGAAAAATGAATTTAGGGGTGAAAAATGAATTTTGAACAATTCCTTATTTGAGAAGTAATTTTCTCAAATTCGTTTATGTATCGAGAATCGTTCTCACTTATTTTATTGTGATGTGGTTTGAAAATTTTTGACATGGCACATGTGAATCATAATAATATCTTATACAAAATCTTCCCAAATTTACAAAAATAAATATACGTATTCTTAAAAAAATTAATTTCTAACACAAGAGAATTCAAAAATAACAAAAAAATTAAAATAAATTGTATATAAAATTTTAAAAATCAATGATTACATATTTTTAGATGCTAATATTCAACTTTTTTTTTAATTGAATGTTAAATTATATTCAACTAAAAGCCTGTTTTACAAAAAATGTTTCATAAGTAAACTTTTGAACGTGAAATCAATCAATCTAATTTGTTTGAGTGCTAAGCCAAAATACTACACTCTCCTCAAATCGCTTATCCCCTCGGGATCGAATTGTATTCAACCGATTTGTCACTGTTTTATCAATCAGTTTGATTAACCTAGTGGGTGGGGAGCGTTGCTCTCCATGTCTTCTCATATTCCTTTCCCTCCAAATATTGTAGACTACCGCTTAAGAAGACATAACGTGTATAGTGAAAAGAGAGATAGAACCTTGAGTAGTGTCTAATGTGAAGCAAACAATGTGCTCCCAAGTCGCTAGACGTTTCCAAGCTTCACCTGAATAGCCACACTCAAAGAAGAGGTGATTTCGAGTTTCCAGCGGATAATTACAAAATACACAATGTGTAGTCTGAAATGAGTTCCACTGAGAAATTCTATCACAAGTAGGTAATCTATTATGCATAGCTATCCACATGAGGAAAGAGTATTTGGTGTAGCATTTGGGAACCAAACACTCTTAGCCCATGGCAGATGAGGATGCTCAAGGCGAATCTGATTCCCTGTAACATGCGTACAATGATTTTTTATATTTTCCTTCCTTACTTCTCCATAAGGCGATATCATGCTCCGCCGGTATCAGTTGGCTCCTCTTTTTGCCATTCTTTCCTCTAGATCATTGAGTTGAGCTACTCGATGTCGTCTCCTTCTATGCCTGAGAATTCCTTTCTCAACCGTAGCATGTTATGATATTCCCATATCAATATATTCCCTCTCACCTAGCAACTCCGATAATCTTCCCAGATTCGACCAATCACCATGCCAAAATGATGAATCCTTACCACTACGAACCTCGACTTTGTGAAAAGTTATCGTCAGAGATCTTATCTTTAAGATTTTTCTCCCCATCCATGATCCTTGCTGCGTTTTCTCCTTGATTGCCCAAAAATAACCTTTGCAAATAAGGTACTTTCGCAACCAAGCCACCCACAATGAAGAGTTAGGGAAAACAATTTTTCAAACTAACTTTAAACAGCTCACAATATTGACCTCCTTTAAATTTCTCAAACCCAACCCTCCTTCCATTTTTGGTTTACAAACATCTCTCCATGCTATCTTAGCTTTTTTTTTTTTGCATTGAGTTACGGACCAGACTAGAGAAATGCAGAGCATATCTTCTCAATTTGTAATATTCAAAGTTTACATTTAATCGGTTAACATTGTCATATTATATGTAATGTGATGGAAGCTGCCCTTACCATACCTGACGCATACCACCTTGTAGGTAAGCTTGTAGCTAAGAAAGAGTCTGGAAAGGATGTTATTCAAACCTCATTGGCTTTGATACAAGATCAACAAGTGGGCATGTGTCTCATTTGTACTCTTTTTCCCTCATTTTTGGTTTTATCCCAATGGGTTTTCCAAATAGAGATTTTTAATGAGGCAAATGATTCGCATCCAAATAACCCATTTGCTGATCAAACCAAGGCATCAACATTGAGAAATCCATCCAACACACGTTGGTGAGAAGCAGAATTGACGATGGATCAAAAATGCTCAATTTGACCTTAACCGGCGACCTAAACCAAACTGATGACTCAACCAACGAATTTGAAGACTTCTTACTGTTTATTTTCATTCCTATCAAGACTACACGCCATTTAGAAGCTTCATAAACGACACCGCCTCTTTCCATTCGCCCCAGACCAAAGAAAGAAAAACTTTCCTTTTTCGGAGGAGCTTTTGCCTTTTCTCTCAAGACTACGCTTTCATCTCTTGATCCATGCCGTCTATTCACTCCAGAAGATCATAACCATTCATCTCATACACCAGACTTAAGAAGATTCCAGAAACTTTCCTTTCAAGCCAAATAAACGCCCTCTTTAATGCCTAATGGCTAAAAGACATTGATGGAGAAGATTTTGCTTGCTTTGATTTTTATTGTTTCCTTTCTAGATTGTTTCTGGCCGTTGGAGGTCTTGTTCATTGAGCCTATATAAGCTCAATTGCTTAGTACTTTCAATTCATGCTTTTATCAAATGAAATTCAATTTGCTTTGCTTCATCTCTTTATGTCTTGAATCAAATCTGTTCTTGCGAGTTCTAGGTTGATAGGTTTTTTATAAACGTACAACTTTAAAAAAAAAATTTTATATAGAAACATGATAGGTTTATTGATATTGGTGGAATCCAAACAATTTAAACAAACAAAAATTAAAAATAAAAAGTTAGTGTTTCAATTTTAAAAAGTCATCAGTTTCACTTTTTATTATTTATCTGGTTTTTTTTTATTTTAAAAGATTTTTATTTACTAAAGCTATATTTTTGGGTTTGGTTAACTCAAATAAGTTTGAGATAACTCATAATCTTAGACGTATTCAGTTCACACAAAAAATGTTTATATGCAAGTCAATTGTCATGCAAGTTAAAGTTTGTATGATAACATATTTTTATGTATATGAAAAATGTACCATTTGATATTTTTTATTTCTAATTTTTTTAATATATTAAGTTTATCGATTAATACTAGATATTTTGGTACTTTTTTAATATTGAACAAAAAATTTAAGCATTTCCAAAAATTAAGAGGACCTATTTGAAAAAACGATGAAGGTTAACATTTTGATCATTGGGCCTCGGCCCATACAACTTTTGCCTTTGCTCAAAAAAAAAATGGAAAAAGAAAAATAAAGAAAAGTTGCTGTTTTCTTGCTCGCCAAGGTCATCGTGTATATATACACGTCGGCTCTCTTTTTCTCAAAGAAAATCCCTACTTGCAAAAATCCAAACAACGATTAAGGTAATTGTTTCGATTCTCTCTTCATTATTTTTGCTGTGTGATTTGTAGAAATCGTCAGTTTTGTTTTGGATTTGCGTCAAGGAAGCTTGTTCTCTGTTAGGAATTTGTTCGAACACTTGGTGTGTATCATGCTTTATGAGTAATCGTTGTTTTATTGCGCTTATCTTGGATCTGTTTTTGCTTCGATTGAGCATCGCAGTGTGTTTCTTAGGCTTTATTGCTCTTCTTTTTTACTGAGATTGGTCGAACACTGCATCGATCTGATGATTTTTGGTTGTTGAGAATTCGAATGGTTTTGGTTTGATGTTTGGGGGTGAATTGTATAAGCGATGTGTTTTGTTTTGTTCTTGAGGCTTGTGTTTGATGATTATCGGATTAACATAACTGGTCTTGATGAGATTAGCTCTTGCTTTGTGTTAAGAGCTCACAAATTGGATCATTCATATACTCAAAGAAGAGATTTTGTGTGTGTGTGTCTTTTTTTTTTGGGAACAGGAACAAATGGATACCCAGAACAATCAAACGGAGACCAATCAGACGGAGAACGTTCCAACACCTGCACCAGTTTCTTGCAGGAAGCATGTGAAGGATGAGAATGCCACTTTCTTTGCAAACCTCAAGGGTCACATTGATGAATTCGTTCATGCCTCAATGGATGAACACAAGGCTTGCTTCCAAAACACCATGAACAAGGTTCTTTCTCAATTCTCTATAGCTCCTCAGAACCACATTCATAGTCATATTCAATCGCCAAACAATCTCTATGCCTCAAATGTCTTTGATGCTATTAATCTGTCTGTCTCTTAACTGATCTTGTTTATTCTCTTAGATATTGGAGAGGGCCAAGACGATTGGAGAGAAGAAGGTTGAGGTTAAGGAAGTCTAGAGTCCCTCGCCTCTTCAGGCAGCAGTCGAGAGTCCTGCTACTTGAAAAGCTCGAGTCCTGCTACTTGAAAAATAAACTCAAGTGTCCTCTTTGATTTTTCATGTTTTTAACTTTACAAGTTTCAAAAGTTTCTGTGGTGAACTACTTTCTTTGATGTTCAAAACTACTCTTCAAGTGTTTGGGTGTTAATATAATCATCGAACCCTCATTTTTGGCTATTTATATTCCCATTCTTAAACTAATCATGCAACTTGTGTTTTAGTCTTTTAGACCATAGGTTGAATCATCTTATACTATATGTTTGATATTGATGGACATTACCATCATTGCATCCAATTGGACTTGACTGGTAAGTGGTTAGGTCCCAATCAGGCGCTAGCTAGAAACAAGCCAATATCTTGCAAAAATCGTTCCATGCTTTTTACGTTTTATTACTTTTGTTTAAAAAGAGACCAATATCGGTTGCACAGAAAGAAAAAAGAAAAGACTTAAAACTTGATCGCCAAGGTTATATAGAGGTTACAAATTTTGGGGCTCACGCTTTGGTTATACATATAGATTCTCTGTTATAATTAATTATCTCACATTCTTTAACAATATTTTCTTAGATGTGGAAAAAATAGGGGTAATTACAAAAGTGCCATTTTTTGTATGCACATTTGCAAGAATGCCACTTAGGATTGTCCATTTACAAAAATACCACTAATTATAGATTTATAAAGTTTATATCTTAAAATTCTAAACCCTAAAAAATGTTTTTGACACCTAAAACACCCTAAACACTCAAAACTAAACACTAATAGAACATAACTAATCCAAACATAAATAATATAAAAAAAAAAATTTGAAAAAGTGGCATTTTTGTAAAGATTTCAAAAGTGTGGTATTTTTGTAAAGTGGCACTTGAAAAGTGGCATTTTTTGAAATTTCTCAAAAAAATATATGTATTTTAATATACTTGATCATTTATTAGTTTAACACTTAAAAGTTGAGGTCATCGAGTACAAATTGGCTAGGTTGCATGGAAACGGAAACGGATTCATGAAACAAAACGTTTGGAAACGTGGAAACGATTTTTTTTAAAAAAAAAGGAAACGGGTACGTTTTGAAAACGTGCACACACATATATATATATATATATATATAATAATAATAATTTGAATCAACAATATCAAAAATAATATTTAAAACAATTTGAACAACACAAATTATATACATGAATATTAAATAGCTTAACAAAAGCCAAAAATTGGTGTTTAGGTATTATAGCATTTCCAATGGGGGGGGAGGTTTAGAGGGGACTTTAAGTGAGTTTTTTCTAATAAATACAAACAAATAAAGAAAAATTTAAAAAAAAGAGAGAGAGTCAATTCTTCATGCACAACCTCCTTGGATACCCATGCTTTGGACAGAATAATGTAAAATCACAATTAAATAGTTTGTATGTCAATATTTTTATTTTTTTATTTTCTTATAAATCCTAAAATAAATTTATCTATTTATAGAGTTCAATTAAATATGAAATATGATACAATAATATGAAATATGATACAATAATATGAAATTAGTAATATTCTAGTTAATAGAATTATATTAATATATTAGAAAATATAAGATTTAAAATATTAAAATCGTATTTTAAGATTTTAAATATGTTATCTTTTCTAACATTTTTTTATTTAAAATTTTATGCTTTGCAATTTTTATGATTATATTATTAATATTTTTATTAAAATTAACACATTATATTTATTATTATAGATGATAAAAAAAATTAATTATTGTAATTAGATATATTTAAATGTAATTTGATATGTTTTAGAAAATATTAATGTAATAGGATTTTAAAATATTGAGAAATATATTATTTATGTTAATATTTTATTTTTTAGAGACTCCACTGGCTTCTTACCATTGGAATGGAAGAATTAAGATAAGTTTATCCAACTAAAAATATTAGTTTTATATTGGTACGACACTCTGTGGGTTTCTCGCTATTGGAAATGTTTTTACGCTTGATTTTTATGGATCTACCTGAAGCAGGGTATTATCGAAATTGGGTTCTAAAACTATAAACCAAAGTACTCTAGCTGGAGGACGAGTGAACCGCGGTCGAGGAGTTTGTGGCCAGTTCAACTAGTACCATATAGTGGAAATGGTTCTACTCTCTTATTCCAAAGCTAGCTAAAGTGTAAACTTAAACTACTCACAAATATTTTAATACTCCGAATTGTTATAAACTATAACTATAATAAGGTGAGAGAGCATACATATATATGTATATATATCATATATGTGTTTGTATATATATTATATATTATATATTATGATGAAGAAAGATTAAAGGAGGAAGAGAGGAGACAAGAGAGAAAGCCAAGTTCTCTTCTTCTTATTATTGATTTTTCACTTCTACGAACACATATATATAGGAAAGCATAGGTCGGTTAAACATCCTTTTAAAAGAAGAAATAACTATTAAACTAATAGTGAATGGATAAACATTATCTTTATGGATAATTATCCATTTATAACATTCCCCCTTAATTATCCATTACTAATGTTGTATTGTAGACTGCCTTGTTAAAAACTTTTTCATGGAAAAATCCGTTAGGACAAAAAAATCATGACAAAGGAAAAGAGTGCAGTCTCTCCACTGGAAACGATGAAGATGAAATTCTTTTCATAAATCACGTAGGTGATAGAATCTCCCCCTCGAATGAATCTTGTCTCTTCGACTCCATAGGTTGATATCTTGATCATTTGTTTTGCTTGTCACGATCTCTCATCAATGTATGATAAAACGTTTGAAATATGATAGACTTTTATCATTGGGAATATAACATTTCCCTTAGACATCTATCTTTGGGGTGTTTTTTGCTGTCTCATTAAAAACTTTGTCATGGAAAACCCAGTGGGACAAAAACCATGATAGGAAAAAAGAGTACATCCACACTCATCATCATATTTCTCCCCTTGGAAGCATCATCTTCACAAGATGCATTCCGTAAATATATACCATTCTTTTGGGAGTTTCTACGTGTTCTTTGTTGCCTCGTTAAAAACCTTGTCATGGAAAACCCAGTGGGACAAAAACCATGATAAGGAGAAAAAGAGTACAACCACGCTCATCATCATATAACTCTCCGCGGAAACAACATCTTGATGAGATGCATTTCATATATATGTTCCACTCTTTTGGGAGTTTTTGAGTATACTATGCTGCCTCGTTAAAAACCTTGTCATTGAAAAACCCGGTGAGACAAAAACCGTGATAAGGAGAAAAAGAGTACATCCACGCATGTCATTATTATTCTCCCCCTGAAAAAGCATCTACTAGGGATGCATTCCAATAATTCATACTCTATGTCATTCTTATTTCATACTTTCATATGATATCCATTTTTCACGATATTTCTGAAACTCAACAAGTTTCTGTATGAATTGGGAGAATATAAATGCATCATCATTTGTCTCAAATTTTATCCCTCTTGAGATTGAAAACATGACTCTTTTAGAATTCATGATGATATTTGCATCATCAAATATAGTACTCATGTTTTTAGCATAATCTCTTAATTTGAGATCGGAAAAATACTTTTTATCTCAAATTGTGACATCTCTTTTTGGAAGATTCACTGAACATAATCTTAGTGAATAAACTCGTATGATCTTCATATAATCTCTCGGATCATTGAACTTCTAGTCCACCCATTCACATAGAAGATCATTTTTGATCTATTTGGGTTTCCGGCCCAAACTTATTTTTACGTACAATCTTCTAAATGCTCGATTGTACTTACGAGTTATTCAGACTCTCCTTCAAAACTCTTTTGTCTTTCTTTCTTATTGAAAACATATCGTATACCTCCCAATCTTTTGTAGACGAGGTATTACTATAAGTTACTCACAAAACATTTAAAAGTTTGGGACCAAATAACATTTCCTTTAGAAGTGTTTTGATGTAAGTTTTATTTAAATCCTCTTAGGATTTTCGTATAACATCTCTTTCACTAGGTGTTTAATTTTGGAATACTTGAGGATATCGTTGCCCTTCCAAGGTCTTGAATTCCAAAACATTTATGTTTACTTGCGATAACTCTTCAGGAGTCCAATCGCGTAGATTTCTCGAGAACATAATAATGATATCATTAATCCCTCTAGGATTATTTGTATAAATGTTGAGGCGCAATCCAAGTCATTTTGTCCATTCATTCTCTTGGACCAAAATTTTTTAATGTTTGGACTTCTGGTCCAAAAACTTATCGTTCGTCAAACGAGTATAATATAGACTTGATTGCCTCTTTTTAACTTATTGGCCAATATTTTCTCTACACTCATTCTTAGAGCGGAGATTCAAGATCCTCACTAATCACATCGAGCGCTTTCTTGTTTATATTGTGTCGACATTTATTTGATCTTTGGTTCCATTTTATCGTAATGACATGGTCGAGATCTCTTTATCATTTACAATGATATCATTCGTGCACTTTTATTAATAACCACGTCAACGATCTCTTTACTCCTCTTTAGAAGTTTAATCCTCCCTTTACTTGCTCCATTTTATTTTCGAATATTTTCTTTATCTTTGGAACCAAGTAGTCTATCACGTCTTTTACGTGCTATAGACTTAATAAATTTTTCTTCAGAGACATCTATTTTATTAGAGCATTTCAGCTGCAATATGAGATTTCACTTTTTTCTTAAATGAATTATCTTTTGAACTTACAAATTCATATTCATGAGGATTTTTGATAATTTTTTTCTTGAAATCTCATCAACCTTTTATTTGATTTGCAATATACTTTTGAATAGTTATCGTTTTAATATTTTTGAACTCTACGTTCATATGAACTTGTTCAAGGATACCAACTATTCAATCATTTTCCAATGGAAATTTTTTTCTTAGAATGATGATTGCAAATCCTGCAATAAGCCCATCTCTACTTGACAGCTTAATATACTACATGCACTACTGCATGTTCTATGCCAAATTATAGAGATTAAATTTCACCATAATATATCTTTGCAATCCCTTGGATGTGCTTTACAAGAAAATTATTAGGCTCATTTC
This sequence comes from Arabis hirsuta, assembly GCA_964056655.1. NCBI lineage: Eukaryota > Viridiplantae > Streptophyta > Magnoliopsida > Brassicales > Brassicaceae > Arabis > Arabis hirsuta. Next base: position 11,950,170 of record OZ053313.1, read on the forward strand.
AAATATGACATACAGTAAGTGATAAACCTTAGGATGCAAAATCACCGAAAGTGATCAAGTTTTGGGATATAAGCTCACTAAAGTTATCAACTTTGTCGATGTGAGATTCTTTAATTCTCCTCCTCGAGATAATAACTCTTTTAGTTCATTATCTCGTACTGAATCACACTACAAGATCAATAACATATCCATCTTGGATCATGTGTTTTAGTTCGGATCTTTTAAAATATCAATAAGAGATTCTTAATACCTTTTTCAAGATAATGAAACTTCTGGCCCATTCATCAGAAACGAATCTCACTTTTAGATCGGTTATACAAAGGGTGTAATTCTGGAGATTAAATAACTCAACCACCATATCCAATGAGCCTTTTTAACAAAAAAATAGTAATTCAACTATGAATCTCTCATGATGGCTTTATTTTTGCTTGAGACATGCTGTGTGAAAACTTCTGGTTTTCACGATGATTTTTTATATTATTGCTAAATTTGGACAGCATAACTGCTCATAAATTAATTTTTCTTAAATCAGGTAGTAAACTTCTGGTTTACTATACCAGTTCAGTGAACTTTTGCCATCCTTATTGTTTGTATGTACGACTACATATAAGCATGTCTCAGCCATATGCTTTTCCAGAGCATTCTCTCTTCTAGAACGTTTGCACTGTCTAATATTATATTGACATGTGCATAATAAATTCTCTGATAAGAATTTATTATATTTTGAATTTTAAATTAAATTGAGCATAAAAACAACATAATTTAAAACATATATTTCAGGAGGCAGAGCCTTCTATATAATTTGCGATAATAAAATTAAACGCAATAAGAATAATAACTGAAAAAATAATTAAGCAGAAATAAATAATTATAAAACATAATAAATCAATATGCATAGTCTTCCACAAGGATGCAGAGCCTGCCATGAGATTACATTGACAATTTTTTTTTTTAAAATTGATCAAGAAAGCAGCGCCTACTATAATAATGATCAATTCGGAAAAGACATAACCTATTATATGTCTTTTCATAAATAACTAGAGGAGGTATAACCTACCAATCCGTAAATAATACATAAATTTAGATCAAAAACACATAAATCGAAATGTCACATTTCTAGTATAGAACAGACATAAACCATTTTTACCTTTTTGGTATATGACCGGATAGAGAGACTATCATGCTGATAACGTGTTATAAACTATAACAAGATGAGAGAGCATACATATATGTGTATATATATGTATCATATATATATGTTTGTATATATATTATATATTATATATTATGATGAAGAAAGATTAAAGGAGGAAGAGAGGAGGCAAGAGAGACAACCAAGTTCTCTTCTTCTTGTTATTGATTTTCCACTTCTACGAACACATATATATAGGAAAGCATAGGTCGGTTAAACATCTTTTTTAAAGAAGAAATAACTATTAAACTAATAGTGAATGGATAAACACTATCTTTATGGATAATTATCCATTTATAACACGAACTATTATCCAAACAAAACTATAAACCAAAGTATTTATTTTAGAAAGATATTTTCCAAATTATGTTTTCCTCATAATAGTATCATTTTATTTGCAATTATAAATTTTTTTAATTTGATTCTTAATACGCAGTGATAGCTGATCTGTATTTCCGCAAATCCGTATACGTACGGGTATCGTATATCTGTACTGTATGTATGTATCGTACTTTTTTCCTACTCCAATCATGAAATTTCCCGCCCAATACTAAAAAGAAATTCGAAAACCCTGAATTTTGTGGTTTCCCCATGAAATTCCCAAATTTCGAAAACCCTAGAAACTCCCTCTCTCGATTTGAATCAGAGACGCAGATTTTTCGAGGTGAGTTCTTGTTCCTCTCGTCTCGTGACCCAACAGTTATCACCAATTATTAGTAACAACAACATTTAATTGTATAATACTACTGCTACTATGAATGTTTGATTTTTCTTTTTTTTTTCCCCCATTTCGAAGAACCCTAAAAATAGAGATTGGTTGATTGATTCGTGAATTTCGAGAGCTGTTCTTGTCGGACTCTCGCATTTCCTTTCCATTATGTAATTGAGTAATGACTTTGGATCTTTTCCTTTGTGTAAGAACCATAGATTATACATATTTTGTTGATTGATTTCGATGTGGGTTCTTCTGAATGATTCGTTTCTGCATGATAATAGCATTGATTCAGACAATTGGATTTTCCATTACGAAGAATCCTAAATACAGATTTTGGTTTAACTAATTCGAGGGATTTTTTTTTTGTTTTCCTCCTTCTATACTTGCTTCTAAGCTTAGGGAAAACATTGGAAATAGCAATACAAAATATTAATTCATTGTTGAAAGTTGAAACACATCCATCCATCTCTGTGATTCGCTTCTTATTATTTTTTTTTTTTGACGATCATACGTACTTAGAATTCCGTTGTTTCACTGCAGCTTCATGCTTCTCATCCTGCAAAACAAACAAAAAATGAATTAAGAGATTGTTGGATTTGCATGTAAAAAGAAAGTGCTTAGAGTAAGACAAGATCATTAAAATTTGTAGAAGGCTTTTGTTTCTGGAAGTTTCTTGAGCAAGATGTGGGAATCAGTTAGTGTTAGATACCATACTAACAAGGAATGATTCTATGCATATTTTAGTTGGAGGATTTAGTTTGGTTGGAAGATTTAGAGACTCTTGTTGCTTAACATGACAAGTCAGAGAATCTTTGTGTAAAGTAAAAAAGCTTTATGCTGAAACAGACATAAGTCCCTTTTTATGTTTGGTTTTGGCCTATATTGTCATGGCATAGGAATATAACTTGTCTATAAAAGTATCTTAAAATAGACCATATTTGATATGTACCTCTTTTCCTCATCACGCAGCCTGCCTTTGTTGCTGCCTCCAGTACTAGTCTTGTAGTCAGGGAATGGTACATGCCCGTTCTCAATGCTTTCGATGTCACGCACGAGAAGGTCATATTGTCTCTTGGCGTCTTCTGGTGTTATACCACCAACGGCTCTAGCAACATTGTACCAACGGTCAGGAGTGTCTTGGTCATAGGTTGCTAGAGCACGCTCAAAGGCTTTGTTCTGCTTAACGGTCCATGAGCCAGAGCCATAAGAAGACATTGAGTTTGATGCCATTGTGAAAAAAGGTTTTGTATGTAATAAAGTTGATGGGTTTTTTTTGGTGTGATAATAAGTTATAAGAAAGAGATTCTGAGGAAATGATATGTTACACAGATGTCGCAGAGTCCTTGCTCTTTATAAAGAGATGTGTTTGAGGGTGGGATTTAGGTGGGGCAGGGCCAGTTGTCAAAGATATCTTTGCCAAAACAGAGAGAATTTTAAGTCTTTGTCTTCCGTAGAAAAGAATATGAGCAAAAATTGTGGAGATCAGTATCAAAGATCCAAACTAATCACCGTAAAGATTGTGTTTTTAAGTGCTTTTTTTTTTGTTTCCATCCACATTTGGCATATGATGCTCGCTAGAGATATTTTTTTTCTATAAATGTTTACTTTTCTTTCCCGATTAGTGTTATAATGCCATTTCTCTAGATTAAGCTTGTAGTCAAAAGAAACAGTTTAGGTGACTAATATTTTGGCAAAATCTCTCTACCTTTGATACTTTAGTCATCTATTTACTGGAAACAGTCTGGTCACAAGTCACAGCACAAAGCTCGCGATCCCTGTAAGACAAGGAAAAATTACCTGTCTTAGGATTAAAGTTAGGGAGAAGTCTCTGTTAACAGATTTCTTCTTACAAAAAAATATCTTTGTAAAATCTGAAACATTTTTGAGGATTGATTTGTATCCACAAAACAAAAAGTGGAGCTTTTCATGTGTTCACCAAAAGCCATATATTCTCTTTGTAGAAGAAGAATTCTTCAAGGAAAGTGGGGGCAGAGCTTTTACCTCGGGATTCTCTGTCATAAACACACCATATCAAAGTTATCTTGCTGTATAGATTTGCCCGTACAATCATATACATTTTTGTGTGTTTCTTTTTTGTAGGTGCTCTTGTGAAAATAAAGGTCAACATTGCTTACCTACCTTATTTTTTTCTTGGTTTGTTGGGTCCATCTCCTTTAAGTTAGGCAACTGTGTTTTTCTTGGTCATAGAGATTTTCTAATGTGGATTCTTGGTTGCTAATTTGTTATATAATCACTTTGTTTTGGTGGATATTCAAAATGTTTACTCTTCTTTGGTGTTTGAATTACTGAATATTGGGAGGAACCAAGGATTTACAGCTGTCTAACTCTTGCTGTGATTTTCTAATTCTCATTAAAATGTAACTTTTTTGTTGTTGGTGGTGGTGGTGAAATTATATGCTCTCTTTATGGGAGCCCATGAATAACGATTCACTTGTGTTTCAAATGATAAATTAATTACTTTGTTTGGTAAGAATCCAGGTATGGGATGGGCAAATAGATTACTGTCCTGAAACTAAATAAGGATGATAACGTGGACCAAACTGTTTCATTGCTTGTTTTCAGTGTTCATGTACAACCTAAAAAGGTTCACATCAAATAATACACAGTAGGAGTGTATACATACTTGGCAAAAAAACATCCATAAATGACCCACTTGTTGTTTGATTTTGAACTCAGAAAGTGAGCATTTTTGTTTCTTAGTTATTACACTCTTTAGATATTTGTAGATTTGCTTTCTTGGAACATCGGTTATTCATAAATGATCCACTTGTTGTTTGATTTTAATGTCAAAATATAGTTTATTCATTGGCTTAAAACTTTCAAGAGTTTCCTCTCTCGGAAATACAGGTGATTCAAGGTGCTATGGGAGATGGAAGACCATACCTCATATCTTATCACCACTGAATCAGTTTAGTTATGAGAAAAGACCCACCCCAAGTATATATTAAATTATCGTCTACGCATTCCGTAAAGTAAAGCTATTAAGAACCCTACTTCTTGGATCATTGAGTTTTTTAGTCCAAAACTACACTAAGATGATATTTCTGTACGTGTACAGGTCTTATGATACTTTAATGTGTTCTGTTTCTGGATATATGCCAATATAAGCACTTATAAGATATATATATATTTTTTTTTGTGATCCAAATTATACCACGTTTACATTTTGGTTCTGCTTATGATATGTTATGGATGTTATGTTTCTGAAAAGACATGGTTTGGTTCCATGGTAGGGGCGAAACTTCTTCTCGAGAAGGAAATCTTTAAACCCGAGAAAGAATCTTAATAATGATGAGGCCTTTGGAACAATATATTCCAGAGAGAATAGTTTGCTAGTTGCCAAGAAATTCTGCAACTAGGCATTGCAGTACTGATATTCTAATCGTCACTATTATTCATATCGACACTGTTGCCTAGGTATTCAAATGGCACTTCCCCACGCATTTAGGTCTCAGGTTTGGGTAAATTCTCTAGCTGTAAAAATGATAGTCTTGAGTGTGTCATCAGGTCAATTAGTTTGTTTGAGCAAGAAGATGCCATATTCTGCTTATAACTCTATCACTATGAATAGTTACATCAGTAAATATTTGAGGGTTTTATTCCAATAACTTGATTTTTAACCTTTTTTTTTGTTTTTATGAAGATAGTAGCCCCACTGATCATTGTTGATGTTGGAACCGTGATTTTGAATCAATTGGGCCATTGAGTGGGCTTGTTGTTAAGTGAGTGACACTTAAAAAGTTCCACATCTAAAGTTTGGGAGTTTTTCATAGTGTATGTATATGGTCACTCATGTGTCTATGTTCAAAACATAACACATCTATGGACCAAGTGTGAGAGGAGGGAAACTCCACACGCGCGCTGAGCCGAGCCGGGCCGGGTCGGGCATGGGCATGGGCTTGGGCAATTGGACCAAAGGCTCACAAACCGCTCGGCAGTTTCTCTTGCGGTTAAGGCGGTTTTCTCACGCGGTTAACTGCTCCGTGACGGTTTTAAAACCGCTCTCCCTTGCGCCTATATAAGAAGCCATCGTCTTCTTCCTCCTGGGCATTCTGAGACACACAGAAAAACTCATTCAAAACACAATCTCTCCGTTCATCCGTAAGTTCTTCCCGAAAGTATCGTTTTTATCAGTTCGTTAGAATCGTTGTGACTCGTGAATCTATCAAATCCGTCGCACTGCGGGAGATTCTTAGAGTTAAGGAAAGAGATTTCGTATCTCGACTCCACTCTCTGTCTCTGATCTCTTCCCTTAACGTATTTCTTATCGCAATTCATCTCCAATTTCGTAGTGTGCCAATTTCGGTCCTACAGTTGAGAATTTTACCGGAGTAGCGCTTACAAGGAATCTGTATGAAAAGGAAGGTAAAGAGTAAGCATTTTTTTGTTTTTGTTTTTTTGGTTACGAAATCCCTGTTGATATTTGGAATCCTTATCCCCAATCTAGCAGAAAAAAACAACAAGTATTCTTATTCCTCTCCAAGTGGTTGCTCCTTTTGCAACTTGGAGAACCCGAACCTGAAGTAATAATCACTGGTTCTTCTATAATGGAAGTTTCTGTAGCTTAGTTTTAAGATGTGTGTTTGAAGTATCATTACACAAACTTGAGAATTTTCATGGTGGAGATATTATTATCACCAAAAGAATGATCCCTTTACAATATGTGATTCGGACAAACTTTACATAAAAGAAGGAAATGGCATTTTATCACCAGGAATCCCATATAGAGCATTCCCATTGAGGGAAAAAGTATCAAAACATAAGCCTGCTGGTCCTGTACCGGCCTATAACAGTAGAGATCTTTGCTTTATCCTTCTTCTTTTTTGGTTGTTTCTTGGGAATCATTGAATATAAGAAGTTACGAAAATGGAGAATCTACATGCTCAAGGGTTTTCATTGGTTAAGGAGAGAATATACAGACCTGGAAAAAAAATATGCTAATCTTTGCTTTTGAACAAGAACTCATGCTAATCTTCTTCTCATATGAGGCAGGGTAGGTGGAAGCATGCACTATTAGCTGAGAGACTTGTGTTGCTTTTGACTTGAGGAGCTTTTATCAGTAAACTGTAATAATACTTGTTGATTTTCTCTGTAAATTAGTGCAGAAAACAGTCATCAAAGTTTGTAGAATATTTTGTTTCTATTGCTGAGCTAATAATACCTTTCTTTGTTGATTTTGTCTTTATTTTGTAAATTGTCATGCTATGGGAGATGGAAGACTCACTTGTGAGAGCCAATTGGTCATATAGTGAGTTAGTGACATTGCTTTTTGATCTGCTAATACCTTGAGCTAATCCATTTATTGTCAATTGGTTTGAGTATTTACAATTGAGTTTGAATTGGAAAATTTAACATTGGTATCATTGACCAAAAATACGATGTTAAACCCGAACTAAAATCCATTTAACCCAAAATTAGTTTTATCGATCCAACCCCAAATTGGTAAGGGACTAATCCTATAATGGGATATTGTCGAGATAAGAAAATCCCATCATCACGAGGTGTATTTGACCTTGAGCAATGTTAGAGGGATAAGAGCAAATCCATTAACTATCAATCGATTTTATGTTGAAAGCCCGTGATACTTAACACTAATTAGATATGTTTTACAAACAACTTTTTAGAGGGATTTAGGCCAAAGAAGCTTAAGGCAATATCATATCAATAATACTGTACAAACGCAAGCCCGTCAATTAAACAGTTAAGCGCAAGAACATGATTTCGAAAAGACCACCTATTCGTTGAGACCGATGTTGATCACAACTCCTTACGAATCATGCTCATTGACTTGTAACACACACCTAACTACAAAGACTTGTGAATTTGGGTTTACATTATTTGTTGTGGGAGACTGAATACAAAAGTCAATACCCTGCTTGTGTTTCTAGCTAAAAATCTACTTGAAGAGCTAGACGGTCTACAAAAGTGTTTGAGACAAAAAAAAAAAAAAAAAGAATAGCCTCGATTTTAATGAATCTTTGCTCGCATTGCTCACAGTATATGTGCTATGAGAGGTGATCCAACCAAGACAAGGAAGGTTTCGTACCGCTTTCAAACTGAGAGCTCACAAGCTCTGAGGCCTCGACAGGCTGCTGAAAATCTGGACCTCAAATGTTTGGTTCAAGGGATCAATTCGAAAACATGATTTACCAGAGGTCGCCTTGCTCGATGAGGTCTTCAAAGTCCAACATTGTGCTGCTTGTGTGGGGAATTTGTTGAATTGCGAGACCACTTATTCATCCAATGTGAAACTAGTGAACAAATTTGGGACTTAAGACTCTCGAAGACTTGTACTCCAATATTATTAGTTTCTTTCTTGACAAGGCATGCCTTCTAGTTGGTTAAGCTCCAATTTTTTGCAACTAAAATTACAAATCCTCTCATTCCATTAATTGAAAAAAAAAACATGGAAGGTCCAAATAATGAACAAACGTATAGTATTTGTTTGAAATAAATATAAATATAAACTAACCAAAATCCTCTTTTTCTCTCACTATCTCTTCCTATCTCTCTCTAAGATTTATCTAGGTTCCTAATTATTTTTTTTTTTTGGTTAGATAGCAAATTGTCCCTATTGCAAATGACCCTATAAATATAGAACGTTACCTTACGCCGTGACAAAAAAAAAAAATATAGAACGTTTACGCCCCAGTTGCAGAACCCTCGATTTTGTAAACTTATGGACTCTCGTGTTGGGCCTGTGACCAGCCCAAATATTCAGCACTACGAACGCTGTAAAATACTAAAATTATTTATTTGTATATATATATATATTTTTTTTTTTTGTTTTTGCAATCCTGGGACATTTTTCTTTACAGTGTTTTGTTGTTGATTGATTTTTGTTCTTCTGGAAAACAGAGTCACTTTTACCAAAACAATCATTTTGCATCATTGATTGTCTCTAGGCAGCAAAAGTTACTTTTTTTTTGTGTGTGTGTGTGCACACATCTATGTTCGTTAAACATAAGAGATGGTTCTATTTTGTAACAAAAACAAATAATTCAATACTAATCAAAGAATTAACATTTTTATGTTTACTTATTGTATGTTCACATTTATTAGTATGTTGAGAGTATCTTGGTTGTCTCGACTGTTTGATCAAGTCATATTAATTTAACCGATAAACGGACGAGTCTACTCCATAGAGAAAGAACATGGCTAAGAGTTATAAAAAGAGAAGGAAAAGAGATTTAACATTACGATTCCAGATATCAAAATACCTAATCACGAACTGTTACATCCAAAATAGCAGAACCAGAAGCAGAACCAAAGACAAAACACATAGAACCATTAAGCAGATCCAGAAACCAGTCATAATTCCGATCTAATCTAATTACCAACCACCACCACCGCTTCCTCCGTAACCACCACCTTCACCCCCACCGTATCCACCTCCACCCTCGCGTCTTCCACCACCGTAGCTTCCGCCACCACCACCACCTCCTCTTGATGAGTATCCACCGCCACCACCGCCTTCGCGTCTTCCACCTCCGTAGCTTCCGCCACCACCACCTCCGTAGTTTCCGCCACCTCCTCCGTATCCTCCGCCACCTCCGCTGCGGTATCCACCGCCACCTCCACCACGGCCGCCTCCGCCACCGCTTCCACGAGACTGAGCCTCGTTAACGGTGATGCTACGACCATCGAGCTCCTGACCGTTCATCCCCTCAATCGCATCTTTCATGGATTTCTCATCCTTGAAAGTGACGAATCCGAAACCCCTTGACCTTCCAGTCTCACGATCGTTAATGATCTGTCAACAAAAAACAAAAACAGATCAGCAAACAAATCCAACATAGAAGAACACAAAGCATGAACAAATTTAAAAAAAAAAAAAAAACCGATCGATCTCCGGGCTCATGAAAGCAGGAAGATGAACGTACCGATTAAGGGAAAAACAAGTAACAGTAACAAAGAACGAGAGAACATAGTAACAGTAATTCGAATCAAGTAACAGAGAAACACAGATCGGAACAGATCCGTCGAGGATCAGATCATCGGAATCCTCCGGTTGTCCGATCTCTACGTGTAACAGACCTTGGAATCAACAACGTCGCCGTATTGAGAGAAGGCAGTCTCGAGAGCTCTGTCATCGGTGGCCCAGGCTAGACCTCCAACGAAGCACCGGTACTCAACATCTGCGGACGCCATTGAAAGAGAAAAGAGAGATCTAGGGTTTACAGTGAAGAGGAGAAGTGAGATTTGTGAAGAATTGAGGAAGACGAAGAATCAATTTATAAAGGGGCTGAGATATTAACTAAGGTCAAGATATTTTATAGGGTTAGGGTCGGTTTTAGTGAAGATTGGTTTAACCATGGTTAAGGGGTTTGGTTAAAATGGCAGTGGTTGGTTGGAGACACATCACGTGACACTTTTTTTTGTTTATTGCGACGATGCGAGGAAAAGATATTTTTCTCTTCGGTCGTTCCAAGAAAAAATATCTCGAGTCGAGACTCGGGAGAAAATATCTGATTACTAAAATGACATATTTGCCCTTTAAGCCTCTCTCACATTGTAATCACATGTCGCTGACACGACTGATACTGGGCCCAGAATTATATTGGGCTGAAGATCAATGCAAAATTTTGAGTAACCCAAAAAAGGATATGTTGACAGTGGGATTTGAACCCACGCCCTTTCGGACCAGAACCTTAATCTGGCGCCTTAGACCAACTCGGCCATATCAACTTTGATGCTCTCCATCATTTTGAATTTTATTAGACCACTGATACTTCGCATAACAGATCGATTCCGGACAAATCACTTCTTTTTTCAATCACAAATATAAAATTAAAGAAAATTTTGAATCATTTATTTTGATTCTGTTGTGTATATGGTTACAACTGATAATACGTCTAGAAAAGTGTTACATGGATCCATATTTATATTGTGATAAAAACTGACTCAATAACATTTAATAATACATAGATAAACACTAAACACATATACTTTCTTTATAAATGCGCGCATCTTCAACAAGGTATGTTTGTGATTTGAGGTTATTGCATTTGCAGAACTGCAATATGCAAATTTTTGCCAGTATGTTCCTACAGTAAGTAATCATCACATTCGATCAATGACTTGCGAAACAAAAGGTAAACAAATTACAGAGAAAATTTATTTCGTCAAATGGTTAAATGGCCACATATACGACATATTCTATTAGAATTCGGTTTTATAGTCCCTTTTAGTATGATTAACTAGCTAATAGAGCGGATTTGTAAACATGAAATATCTAAAAAGAGGTCATTTCTACGGTTACAGCCATCAACTCACCTTTGATTTGCCTTATCTCGACAATAAACAACTTCATTCTACTAGAGTTCGACTACATAATATCTTTTTCTCTAATTTAATGTTGTAATAAATAAATTGTAAAAAAAAAACAATGATAAATAATCTCTATATGATCAGTATGTACATTCGGCCCCGGCATTATATAACACCATAACTTTAATTAACTAACCCTTGTCTCACTATAACTTTCTGAAACATCATAAATAGTAAAGAGAAAATAAATAAAAGCGGAAATGATCCCTAAATAAAAAATGGCTGCATACAAGAAAAGCCTTGATGCTCTTTTTATATATTATTAGTGTTTTGTAAAATATGAGAAGCAAAAAGAAATTAGGATATGAAACTATAACAACAAAATATAGAATTACATGATGCAGCTCTAAGAACCCGAATTTTATGTGTCAACTTTCCTATTAACGATTGTCTTACTAGTTGTAAATTTTTTGCAAGTATCATCGTAATGTTCAATTCTTTATATATTTGTAAATTTCACTATATTAGATCGATGTGAAATTTTGACCTCTAACAACCCTAAATCTTAAAATCTAAAACCTAATATAGAATAGTTAATCCAAACATAAATGATACTATAATTTTAGTGACATTTTTTAAAAAACTAGTGTAATACCCGCGCCTTGCGCGAGATTTTATTTGTAGATAATGATCTGTAAAGAAAATAAAAGATAACCTTCACCTAGAAGATTGAAATTCAAATATAAAATTCAAAGAAAATTATCAAATTCTAATAAACCTCTATAAATATACACTTTACTTATTACATAAGCATAAACCCTTTCAAATACACGTAAAATAATTCAAACAATTTATACATTTACCAAATTAAGGGTTTGTATGCGTCTAGTGTGGGTAATAAGATTTTGATTTATGCATGAAAACATGGATTTATAATAAAAATAACTTATGACTGTGGGTTTGATATAAATAAGTTTTGCTATTTTTCTATATAAATTAAACTTATTAAATTAAGATATTAAACTCGTTTATAGAAAAGACATTTAACAAAAACACGTTTTAAACTTTTATTAAATTAAGATATTAAGTTCTAATACATAAACCTAAATGTTTACATAAATTATTAATCTTTTTTATTGTATATATGTCTACATTTAACAATTATCTAAAGTACATATACCATTTATATTTTTAGAAAATTAAAAATTCATTAAATCAATATGTGAGAACAACAAACTAAAAACATACTCAAAAATACATTAATTTTTTGTTTCCAATTAAAAAAAACTAAACCGTAAAAGTGAGGAGTGTTAACCTTAAAATAGTCATAACTCTAACAAACTATATTGACGTCGCATTTATCCTTCTCATATAAATTTATACCAGCATTTATATTATATGATGGCCTATAAATATTTTAAATTGATTTAGATTAATCCTTAGTTTTCATAAAAGTAAGTTTTCAATCATATTTTTATAATTTATGCATATACCATTTATATTTCTAGCAAATTAAAAATTCATAAAAAATAATTAATTTTTTTGAAACTAAAAGAAACTAAATCCTAAGATTGGGGACTTTTAATTCTAAAGAAGACTTAACCCTAACAAACTAAACAAAAATGTGGTTCAATTCAGCGCACCTAGAGATATAGCTCGTATATGTAGTGTTCAGTTCGTTTTCGTGGATGTTTTATATTCTCGTTGCACTTATCCTTCTTATATAATTTTATATCAACAATTATATCATATCATGGCCTATAACTATTTTAAATTGATTTCGATTAGTACTTAGATTTCATAAGTAAGTTTTCAATCATATTTTTTAGAATTTATACATATAGTCAAAACAAAAATTCATTAATACATATAAAATATATTCAAAACAAAAATCCAAGATAAACCTTAATAATTTATAAATTCATTAGAAAAGTGTAAATTCAATCCCTAATTTGTAGCTATTAGCTAACATGTAATCCAATTGTCCAAATTCACATCAAAATTCAAACACATACAACCAATTTTAACATCGATAATTTATTTGGCAAAGCAAACAATTTGATATATCTCTCAGACGTTTTCTCTACAAAATATAAATGATAAGAGCGAAAAGATTGGGATCAAAGTTTTTCCTACAAAAAAAACATCATTCAAAGTAGTTGGTCTCTATTCTTGTTAGATCAGCTCCAACATGATAAGCTACAAAATTTATGTAGACATTAATAAAACACGATGAAAGCCAAATTATCATAAAGCACCTGACCATCCTTATAATAAAAAATGATCTAACATATTACAATGAATTGTAGTAACGAACACTGAGGATACCAAAAGTAACAGATGATTGTTGCTAAAAAGAAACATATATATTACATAGATAATCCTTCTCAACACGACCAATAGGCATCCAGTGATTAACGTTTCTTCCACACGTATATAATATCCTATAAGGTACACTTTATCTATTGCTCTCAAAGCCAATAAATACTCATATAAAATTTTCACCATAATCTCTTATTCCACATATACTGTATTGGAACCGTAATCTCCCTCATATTTTATTAATATATGTAAAAAGACTACTCCAAAATTTTGCTTGCAAAGCTCTTCAATGAATGTGAATCTCCTTGATTCCTTTCTAATAAATTCTCTAGAACCTCCAATGCTCTGGCCGACCGTTGATCTCTCCATAGAATTTCCATGTAAACAAAAAAAAAACTAAATCAATCAAGCAAGAAATAAATCAAAGTCAAGCAAGAACGGATCAACAAAATCCCAAATAATCCGCCAATGAGTACTATACTCATCTTGTCCGCTAAAAGGCCAAATCATCGAAAATCCATTTCCAACCATATAACCCGGATACCCATAAAAAATCCGGATCAACTACATGAGTTGGATGAGCCACCGAACCAGCTAGAGAGTTAAAATCTTCCATGGAATTATTTATTATTAAACACACTTCCTCCTTGTTCTTGCCTTAACCCAACTTAATGATGATACAACGTCGAATTAGCTATTGGAACATCAATGAGTTTCATATCACCGATCTTGTTTTGAGTACCTCGTCCATCGGACATTCAGAGTTTCCTATATTTGATTTTAAAATATCGATGTTGATTTGTTAAAAGCTCATGTGAAGAAGAAAATAACGGTAGTAAAATACGCTCGCCTTCACCTTTGTTCGTTGTTTATTATTTTTTAAAAAATTACAATTTAAAGAAAAACTAAAATCACTCTGTAAACAACAAAACATAGAGAGATCGATGTGAATAAACAAATAAACTGTAAAAGAACTTGATATGAGTTTACCTAGGGTTTTTAAGTCTTCCCTTCTGTTCTAAATATACTCAAATTTGCTTTTGGAGAATTCAGAGTCGTAATTCAACTAACAAAACAAACAAAAAATACGGAGAATAAAGAAGTAACACATAAATAAGGCAAAATGATTATTATCTAAATATTAAAAAGCAAAAGCAAAATTGGGGGAAAAACGTTGGCTAGAGAAAGAAAATCAACATAAATGTCAATGAATCGGAATATGAATTGCGAGAGAAACGATGAAAAACCTCAAAAAGATGGAGAGGAGGAAAGAGAAAAATTTCCCATTAAAAATATTTTGTTTCAGTTGTTCGGTAAGCAAACATTCAACCAACAAACAAATAAAAGCAACATGCATAACCTGGTTTATGAACGTAACCGATCTCGAAGATATAACACCAAGCCAAAGGAATTGTATTAGATTCAATCTGTGGAAAAAACGGTATACATAACAAATAATGAATAGACATATAAAAAACAATTATACATATCTAAACCTAAATGAAATAGAATATGATGAGGAAGTGATGAAAGAGATGACTATAATCTCTTATACATTATTTGAGAAGTGATTCTCTAGAAAAGGTGATGTGTCGTTTTCAAATCACTCTCACAAATTCTATTGTGACATGACAATTATGACATGACAACTCCTAATTTGGTAACAAAATTCCATTCAATTACATTGCTATGTCATCTTCATTATTCCCTATAATAAAACAAAACAATTTTTATTTAAAAATTAAATACAAAAACGTAAATGCATTAAAAAAATTTTATACAAGAAACTAAAATTTATAGAAGAAAAAAAAAACACAACATATTGAACACAAACTCATGAAACCTAATATAGATTAAGTAATAAAGAATAATTTTTTTATTATATGAATGTGAAATATTTAATTACATGAATATAACAAAATAATCTAAACTCAAAGTCTAGAAGACCTCATACTGAAAATATACATATATCGAAAACTAATTTTAAAACATGTAAAAATATATTTTATAGTTAGAAAAAGATAATTTATAATCAATATCGGTTTTGTTTTTGGAATATTTGATACCTAAAAATTAATCCAAGAAAATCTCTTATGGAAGATAATTGTGTTATGATAATTCATTTTGTTATGAATATGTTTTAAGATAATTGTGATTGATAATTCATTTAATTTCATCAACCAAATTTGAAAATTTTTTCTTCATAATTTGCTTAGTGAGCTCTATAATCACTCTTAACCAAAAAAGTTATGCCATCTAAAAATAAAAGTAAAACGTTAATATGCCATCTAAAACGTGAGCTCTAGATTCCAAATTTTTGTTTGACTCAATAATAGTAAAAATAAAAATATGCCATCTAAATTTTTCAACGTCGAATTCAGTTTTTATTTAAAATTCAATGTGAAAACATTATTTTTAAAAAATGATCAAATAGAGGATTCAATTTTTTATGAAAAGAATCTCAAATTTTTATAGTAGATTGTGCACTCTAATGTATTAAATTATTACATATTTGATTGACACGTTTATGTATATAAAATAATAAAATGATATAACTAAACTTTCAAAAATTGATATTATTGAGAGAAACAATATTGTTAACAAAAAAATTAACAACAAAAATATCAACAAAAATGTCTATAATAAATAAAACAAATACATATTTTACATTTTTAAAGTGTAAAATTGAAAAAAAGAATTACAAATAAGTTATCCGCGTGTACGCGGACGAGTCACCTAGTATTCTCTAAAAGCCAGCCAGATTAAAAAAAAAAAAACAATGAAGCAGTTTAAAAAGAGAAAAGAGAAAGCTAATGATTTTTTTCTTAACGAAACGAAAAGGAAGCTTTATATAGGTATAAGAATATTCGATTTTTATAGATATCAACAATTAAAAATAGTTATAAAACAAAGGGAACGACACTGTTCATCAAAACACGTATATTTGATAACTTGGGTCACAAGAAATACAGTTAGGGCTTTGTGTTGGTTCCACTATTTTCTGTCTGTGTTTTGTAGTGAAGGTCTTTCTCCCTACTGTGATCTATGCAGGGTGTGCTGTTCGATTTTTGGGATGAGTTCCTTCTTCACCAGAATCAAGTTCTTCGTTGGTATTTTCTGTGAATATTGTTTCTAAAGTCAAAATTATCTAAATAAAGCAAAACGTAATAGAACCTTACTATAACATATACTCACGATCTTGGTTTGCTGCACAACCCATGTCAAATAGTTTTTAAAAAGAGCCAGCAATCATCGAAATTAGTAAACAGAAAACTGAATCATATATCAAGAAATGATGAAAAAACTAACCGCATGTATTTTTGATCACTGAAAGAAACCATATTAGGATAAAAAGGTGATTCTTGTGTAGTAGGCGGGCGAGGTAGAGACTCAAGATCTCGTAAATAAGTCTTAACGGCGGAAAATTGTTTGTCCCGAATTGGGAAATCAACGATGATGGATTGCAAAGTCACAATTAAGTGTATTGACTTCCATCGCAGGATTAACGAATTGTCATCTTGCTCATCCTCTACCACCGTCAGAGGACAATCTTCTCGATAGCTACGTTGTAAAATTAAACAAACCATGATTAGTAACAACGACTGAAAATTTTTCTATGATCGATGGAAAATATACCAAATCCTCAAAACCTGAAAAATAAGAAAATAAATTAGATCTTTGTTTTTCGTAGATAATATTAATAATTATTTAAGAAGATGATGAAACGAAAACAAAAAGAAGAATAGAACACGGAAGAACTTTAAAACATACAAATTAAAGAGGAAAAAAACATGAAAAGTATAAGATTAGCGATAAACATATTAGAGACATTACAAAACAAACGAATTTTATATCAAAGGCTAGTAAAACGATGATTAATCAATAATAACTCAAACGAAGGCCAAGAAGAAGAAGAATTAACAAACAAACAAAAAAGAAACGTGCGATGGATCTATAAAAATAAGAAAAAGAATGATCAAACAAAGATCAAGAAGAAGAGAAATAATAAAAAAGCAACGTACATCATAATAAGAAGAAGAAGAAATAAGAACATATATATAATTAAGAAACAACGAGACCATATCACCAAGTTAGGGTTTACTAATGATTTATTCGATTCATATATATATATCTAGACTATATAAAACCATAATAAACCAATCGAATATATCATATAAAATAAACACAAAATTCGTAAGATGAAATTATTTTTTTCATTAAAGGTAATATAAAGATATTTAACATCTCAATGAATAAGCAAATAAAAGTTCGTGTAAAATGAACATAAACACAATACTGTAATCGAAATGAAACAATGGTACGCATTAATAAACAAATCAAAATTAAGTAAGATATATAACACAAAAAAGGAAAAAAAAATTAACAACAATATACCGTTAACAACAATAGAGAATATAAATCACTCCATAATTTCTTGGATATTATACTACATAAATCACAAAAAACAAAGAATACAACTCCGAACAAAAGGTAGTATTAATTAATAAATTATTAATATCTAATGGAAACAAAAAATAGATCGTTGTGAATATACCAAATACCATGATAAATCGTCGTGAGGAGTTTTACTGTTCCAAAAGAAAAAACAATAATTAGTAATTGAAAAAGAGAATACCACGAACAAGATTCGTAAAAAGAGTAGATCTATCTATGATGAAATATGTATACAGAAAGAAAAAAAAAAACACAAACCCTAAAACTATAAACGTAGCACAATTGAGATGAGGAACACATAGAACAACCTATATATATAGATGTAATAAAGAGCTAGGGTTTCCATCATTGATGGGCTTCATATATATTTAATAACAAAAAAAAAAATTCATAAAAAAAAATGTATTACCAAAAACATATTTAAGCCCACATTGAAAACCCACTAAATTACGTTTATAATCGAAACCATATGAAGCCCAAACAACCAAAAAATTACTAAGCCATCATCAATCATGGTCCACAACGCAGTCAATGGCATATGAGCGTAATAACATAGGTTTTTAAGGGTATTTTGGGCATATCAACTCTTAAACGCACTCTGGAGCCGCCATCTAGGATTCGTGACTTCTCATTTATAAGTATAGATTATAGAATCGTGACGTATTTGAAAATTGGCATTTCAAAACTGGTAATATTGTTAGTCAAACCAAACATATCACGACATGACCTTATTTGGCAACATATCATGCATTCATGCCATGACCTTATTTTACAACATAATTTAAAAGGTATTACTAGTGTGGTACCCGCGCCCTACGCGGGATTTTAGTTTTAGATAATGATCTTAAGAGAAAATCAAAGATAGTGTTCATATGAAAGGATGTAAAACATACAAATTAAAGAAAACTATAAAAGACATAAAATCAAATATAAAAATCAAAGTATCTTATAGATATTACATGTTAAAGAAACAAATCATATTTCAAACCATAGCATGCTAAGACGCAGCGAGAAACAACAACAATCTTCTTGCATCGATTCTCATCAAAAAACTTTGAAATCATAACACAAAATTATTGATCACTTCTTCAGTAGACCATCCAACGGTTTCAACGATTGCATGGATATACTCATCATCGAGCAAACCAAAAGCACAACACGCATCTATAAACCATGTGCCTCGTCTCTTACTCGCATCCCATCTCAGCCTTTACCCGTCCCCTCATAGCTCTTACCTGCATTATGTCCCAATCTTTACTCGTTCTACCCCAGCCTTTACCCGCGTCCCATCCCGTCCTAGTCCTTACCTGCATCCTGTCCCAGTCCTTATCCGCCCTAGCCCTTATCCATCACGGCGTAGTTTTTCATGTGCTGTCTTGTATACATGTAACATTCCCTGAAATATAATTGAAAAATGGAACATAATATAAAGTTGGAAGCCTTCCTATGTCTGACATGTAATGCCATTATTGTGGTATAACACAAAGTGCACAAAAGTTTGTTAAATACTCACCGCATTCTCATGGAAGTATATTCGCAAAAATAGAAAGAAACTATGGCCTAGATATCCATGCTACTTGCAATCTTAAGTAATCCAGACGATTATCTGCAATAGGACTTTCCTCTGAAATAATGTATTTGGACGATATTACTAAAATAGAAGAGAAGAGAAGTGAGATAAAGTCCATGTGAAGAGTGAGGTTAGAAGTCTCTTCCAAGGTATTGGATTGCATGAAGATACTTATAAAATATATTTATAAAGGAGTATCTCAGTGTCGCTTTCTTCCTCCTCCTCTTCTTCGTACCCTACTTCTCCTTTCTTTTCTTCTCTTTTCTCTTCTTTTCTTTTCCCCAAGATAATAATTTTTCTTCTTTTTCTTCAGCTTATGATCCCAATAGATCCCTAAGAGGAAAGCCATAACCTTCGCACAAATAAATCTAAGAAAAATGTTGAAAGTGAGATTCATGATATGTGATCTACTTCATACAATTTTGAGGTTGGTTTGGTACGATATCTAAGAAAATGTATTTGGCATTTTTAGTTATGTCATGCAAAGTTAAGTAAAAATAAGTAAGAAGGCAGAAAAAAAAAGGTGTTTGACACGAGAATGTATAGGTTTTTTTTTGTCAACCAAACTTTAATTAAAATATGCCACCGTGATTGGTAATCCAATTGGGTGGAAACTTGTTTACAAAGGAAAAAAATTACAAATCTAGAGCGTGCAGAACGGGCCAAACAGTCTGTCTTTAAATTAAAATTGCGAGAAATCAAAAAGATTGCAAAATGAGGAAAATGGCGCTACGTATCTCCCAGAATCGCAAACTATTCGTTTCTTCTTCATCCTCATTTTTGTTGTGTATCCTACAAAATTCCAAACAGTGATCATCTTAACAAAACTCGAACTACCTTTATAAAGTTTTGATATAAAAGTTAAGGATTCGTAATGTGGAAGTCCATATGGTTAGAAATACCTTAACCTCCAAGCTACACAACCGGGAGAAACTCAACTATATTTAAATTATAGTATCAAATTGACACTTTCAATAAGACATTCAAGCTTTGGTTAGACTTTAAGATCGATCAAATTCTACATTATAATAGTATATTCAAATTCCCTTCTTTTTCGCATGTGTTCTATAGAATAAAAGCAAGTTTCCTATACTAAACTTACAACATGTAAAATTATTTGAACACTATAAGTGCGTACAATATAACCATGTGCTTAACTCTTAATGCATACCATAGCTCGAGAAATGACTGCTGCATCCTTCACTGAGTTTCTTTATCACCAAAAAGAGCAAAGTCTTTAGACTTTATCAAGAGATTCGAAATTGGCAAAGGAGCTGAAGTCGAGATGCATTACGTTGTGCGTCAAATCCGAGAGGATATGTGACTTTGTTTCCTTGGTGAATTCGACACTTTGAGCCAGAAATACAAACGGCACGACACGCTAATCTAAAACACACACCCGTATCCGCTCTGATATCAGATGTTGTGCGTAATTTAGAAGAAAACATAGCAACAATTAGAAACTTAATAAACGACGAAAAGAATAACATCCTCACAAAAAGAAGTTCAACATTCAACAAATCTAGAGTTTTATATATAAAAAAAACTTAATACCAAACGAATCAAATCAAAAATTTAAAAAAAAAAACAAATTATATGTGATGTCAAGAAATAACAAAAAATGACCAAACGAACCAACCAATATATATCTATCACAAGACTAAACAATAACCAAATCAAACACACAAAGACGATCATACATCAATATACACGATAACATCTGGAAAAAAAAGATCAAAGAGCCCAATCCAAATTATACAGTATATATATATCAGGCACACCATATCAAAATAAGAAATCACAGATGACATTGAATCTTCTAATTTTTTTAATAAGAAGGTCAAAGTAAAAAGAGAACCTACTATAAAAAATAAGAAACATTATAATATATCATTAGGAAAATCATCGTTAAAAATTTACCTTGAGAAACAAACAAACACAATCGAATTACAAAAAGACGAAATCTTATCAAAACTTTTAAGAAACATATTTACCATCAAGAATACTGACCATGAGCAATATCCTTTCCTTCTCATTTATCTTCCTTATCATCATGATCTTCAAGTTTCAGCTCGACTCCTTCTAGAATAAAATAAGTTGTATTTGAATTGTATTAAAATAATTTCTTTACCCAAACTGAAAATAAAATAAAGCTAAACCACTTACGGCCGTGGATTCTAACAACAGACGGTTTGGGTTCCAATGAAAATCACAAATCATCCGCAAACAAAGAAATAGAAAAGCTCCTTATTAAGATAGGACCAAATTTTAGATTTATATAATAATAAACAGAGACCGAACTATGAAACAATCATATAATTCGGCGACAAAGGTATATACCTTGAAAGTAATGGATGGAGATACGCCTGAAAAAGAAAAACAACAACCGGAAACACATAAGAATCAATCCAAAATCTCATACAAAAGAAAAAAAAGAACTAAATCAGCAGATCTAAAATTGTTGAAAAAATAAAAACACGATATGCAATGGGGTACGTAAGAACACACACATATATATATATATATATATATATATATATACTACACAAAATCTAGGGTTTTACTTATGGGATAAATATGAAAAATTAACATAAATTTAATGATAGTATCGATCTTAAGGAAAGATACGTAAAAATGATCTCAAAGTATCTCAATACTATATTCTACGTGGATAATTATGGCGAAAATAATTACGAAATTATCAAAATAACAGAAACTTCCCATATAAAAATCATTTACGTTATGAGCCGGAAAATAGATTTTTTATTGAGCCCAATAATAACTAAACATAAAATCGTGGCCCAACCCAATATAATATTTTATTTTATTTTAAAAAATCATCGATGGCAATGCTTGTAAATAGCGATTTCATTAAGGGTATTTTCGGCAAGACAAATCTTAAACTCGCTCTAGAGCCGCCACGTAGAAAAATTAACTTCTCTTTTATAAGTATAGATTTCATTTTTTTTTTAAGTACAAGCTAATACAAAATTTGCAAAGCAAAAAAAAAAAAGAGAAAATTTGGAAAAATACCTTATTTGAGTTTTGAAATTTGAGAAATACCCTCTTTTAATTCTTTTTTGAAAAATACACCTTTTGAATTACAAATTTACTAATATATCCTCTATATAGAGAAAGTTTGGAATTAAAATAAACAAAACATTTTAAAAATATTAAAAAAATGTTTTAAGAAAGATTAAATCTCTATTCTTACTTTCTTAAATACTTTTTTTTAAATATAAAAGTAATCTTATAATTTAAACAAATTAAAATTTCAGATATATTAAAAAAGTTGAACCTATTAAATTGAAAAACTCATCTTATACATTATAAATGTGAAATATTTAGAAAACACCCAATATATAAAGATCGTATGATGGTTAAATATGCATTATGAAATTATGGAATGAGAGTAGTAGTTTAGCCTAGCTTAATAAATGTGCAAAACCTTCTACTTTGCCACTTCGATACAAAAAAAAAACTTAATTCGATAACAAAATAAAACTTTGTATCTTACTCTTTATTTTACACACAGCGATATGACATTAACGATTAAATTATGACAAAAGTATAAAGAGACATGGTCTTGGTAATAAACGAAACACAGATACAATCGTCTCTGTCACTTTTTTTTTTTTTAACAACCGTCTCTGTCACTTTCTTTTCACAAAGTGATGCTAAGAGCATGTTCAACGTTGATATTAGAGTATCATAAGTTTAGAGAGGATTAAAAATAAATCAAAAATAAATTATTTGGTCTAAACCGTCTCATTGCGTAGAGACTTCTAAGACGGTTCTTCGTGCCATGTGTCCATTTCTAATTGAGCCGTTTTTTTTGGGGCAAAATGCAAAAAAAAAAAAATTATTCTTAGATTTATCTTCTCTCTCTTCTTCGAGAGACAAAAATGGCGATTCTAATTCCTCTCTTGATCTCGTCGGAATCGATTGTCGCCGGCAATTTCCCTCTCGTCTCTGTCTTGTTCCTCAACGATTCTCCCCGGAGATGATTTTATTCGTTTTCGGAGCCGGAATCACGAATCGGTAACACCGAAATTCGATCAGAGAACTCATTGGAGCTGACTTTCTTCGTTTTAAGAGCCGGAATCGATTCATCTCTGGTTCGGTTGCTGAAATCGCTTGAGAGAGACATAGAGCTATTTTATTTGCTTCTTCTCCGATGGAGTCGGCTCAAGAGGTCAGCGATGGTAGAGTCACCGTCGAAGGTTTCTCTTTTGTTTTGGTTTATAGATGATCTTTTTGAATTAATACAAAATATAGAGTTTATGGATTTATAGTATTGAAGAACGATTTGCTAGATTATCGATTCATTTTGAAGGTTTTAGAGATTTGAAATCTATGGGGATTGGGTAGATGAGAATATGTCCGAGGAGGAGGAATCTTATGATTGGAGTTCGATGCATAGGGTTTTAAGCTTGTTTAGAGATCTCTGTTTCGATGAGAATGAGCTACGTGAATTAGTCATGAGATGCCCAAGACTTGTTTTTGAGGATTCAGGAGAATGGACATTGCTTCTAGCTGGGTGTCAAACGAAGCTTGGGTCATCTAGAACTGAACTGTGGTCGTTTTTCTATAAGTTTCCGGAAATTAAGGTAAAGAGATTTGTTTTGAATATAAGGCATTGCTTCTTGTTCCCGAACCAAATCAAGATGGAATGTGATGAGATCAGTAAGATTTTTCGTTCTCACTCCTCTTGGCTTGGTACATGTCATTTGAAGAAAACCAAAACCTTACTTTGTCACAATGAACCAGTAAATTATCTTTGTTGTCACTTAGGTGGAGAAGCTCTTTCTTTGGATGTCATCAAAGTAGACATTTATAACACGAGGTATCTGAACCCACCAATACTACAATGTTTGTTTATGTATCTTGTGGTTGTGTCGTATTATTCAATCTCTATGCAACAATCAATTGCAGAGCATCCATATTTAAACAGGCCATAGTTCAAGCTATATCCTTGTCGGACTGAGGAACGGGCAGGTGGTTGGTCTTAGGATCCCTCTTGAGATGCTGATTTAGCCCTCTTCTATGTAGGATGAGTCAATGGCTTTAAACCCTCAGGAAAACTTGCTATGGTACACATTTCTGAATGATTTGTCTCATTGTGTTCAATTTCTATGCAAGGTTTTGTATAAATGAGTGTCTTTGTTTTGATTATGCCTTGGGGAAGATATTGCATCCTTCCGTTTTTAACAACATTTTACTTCTTTTTTTTGCTATGAAAAAGATGCACAAATGTGTCTTTATCGTATTTTTTGGCAGTCTAAGTTTAGATTTTGTTGCGATCTCGATGAAAATTGCACCAAAGAGTTAACTGGTTTGTTAAATGGAAATCATTGTAATATACGTTTAAAATTTAATGCAACCTATTGTACTACTCTTTTTATATATATTTTTTTTTGTCGTTATATAACATTCCATATTTATATATATATTAATTAGAATTTCATTCATTTTACAAACATTTTAAAAAATTTAAAATAAATTATTATTTTTCTTTAGAGCCCCACTTGAGTTTCACCATTGGACACATAAATATTAGCAGAAACTAATTGAGTCTCAAACACTAAATTAATATTATTTTTAATACTAAAATATGATTTAAGAACCCTTAAGGATATCACCAATAAACATGCTCTAAGTCTAATAGTAGTAACAATGGTAGTCGGTAACTAATTATTGTAAAAGAAATAATCAAAGTTTGAAGAACATCAGATAAGAAAAAGAGAAATTTCAAAAAATACCACTTTTCAAGTGCCACTTTACAAAAATGCCACACTTTTGAAATCTTTACAAAAATGTCATTTTTTCAAATTTTTGTTTTTATATTATTTATGTTTGGCTTAATTATGTTCTATTAGGGTTTAGTTTGGAGTGTTTAGGATGTTTTAGATATCAAAACATTTTTTAGGGTTTAGAATTTTAAGATATAGGCTTTATAAATCTATAATTAGTGGCATTTTTGTAAATGGATACTCCTAAGTTGCATTCTTGCAAATGTACACACAAAAAATGACACTTTTGTAATTGCCCCCTAAGAAAAATTAACATGATTTCTTTTTCATAAGTGATTTTGTTTAGTTTTGTGAGAACATAAGTTTTTAATTTCTATAAGTTCATTTATAAAATAATTTTTAAATTCTTTTAAAAATTAGTTTTCCGGGCAAACTTTAATTAAAGAGTCCCAACATGGGTTTTACAAAAGTTTTAAATTCAAATTAGTGTTATTTGATTTGCGAAAGAAAGATGCAACTTTTAAATTTAAATGGGGATTAAAAAGTCTTATCACATTATGAAAGAGTTAGTTTTAAAAAAAAGAATTAGAGTATTTTTCAAAATTGTAAACTTAAACAGGGTATTTTTCAAAAAACCGTATAAAAAAAATGGTAATGACTAATGATGAGAGTCAAACCCACATGTGAATATACATTGTATAACAACATATTTTTATTCAGCACGATTGTTGACAAAAAAAAAAAAAAAAAAAACAACGCTTCTCTTACTGTAAATTTTGAAAACATCACAATTTAGTAATATCCATAGCAACTCAGGTCAAACTCAGGTCAAAAGTAGAAAAGAGAGAAATAAATAAAACAGGTACAATTACAAAAATACCATTTTTATGTGTATATTTGCAAAAATACTATTTAGGGGTGTCTATTTATAAAAATACCACTAATTATAGATTATAAAACTTATATCTTAAAATTCTAAATCCTAAAAAATGTTTTGACACCTAAAACTCCCTAAACACTCAAAACTAAACCCTAATAGAACATAATTAACCCAAACATAAATAATATAAAAAAAATAATTTTGAAAAAATGGCACTTTTGTAAAGATTTTAAAAGTGTGACATTTTTGTAAAGTAACACTTGAAAAGTAGCATTTTTTTAAATTTCTAAATTTTTGACAATGGTTTCATACATTTGCTAACTGTCATCATCGTGGTTGTGGATATTTAACTAGATGTCATCGTAATTCTAATGTTTAATGATCCTAGCCATATTTTAATATTTCTAAATAAAAATCATCATTAATATGATAGTAATATAATGTTATCTTTTATTTTTGGTCAACAGTGATATAATGTTATCAAGTAATGTTTTTCATTTCAAAAAGATTTATTGATCAAACGAAAACAATCACATCTGCACTAACCAAATAAGAAATAGAAGGAGAAAATACTGGTAGGAGAACAAACATTCCATGCAAGCAAATCCACATTTATATTTCTTCAGAAATTTCAAAAATTATCACTTTTCAAATGCCATTTTTCAAAAATGCAATATTTTCAAAATATTTGTAAAAATGTAATTTTTCAAATTTTTTTTTTATTATATAATTATGTTTGGGTTAACTATGTTGTATCTCTATAATATTAAAAGAGAAGTACATTTAGCAAAATGTCTAAAATTCATTATAATATTACTGAAATTACCATTACTTTTAAACTAAAGAAATTCAATTGAAAAGGGTAATTTTGGATATATGCAGTGGCAATTTCAGTAATTATCAGATTAATTTCAGACATTTTTGTAACTGGATCCGACTGTAGACACGCAAATCATGCGCGACCCGGTTCGATGATCCGAATTCATTAATGGCAAAAATGTAATATTCACCAAAAAAACCCCTTTCGCAGACTTCTTATTCTTCTTCTTCGAGCTCTCTCTCGATCTCAACTCTAAATTCGAAAATTAGGGCTTCTTTCTGAAATTCCGACTCTGCTCCCGAATTCGTCAATCTCTGCATTGCGATTTTGTTTTTTTTTTTGGGTTTTGTGATTTTCGATTGAGAGATGAATAAATGTCCGTTCTTCTTCCTTTGTGAGGATGGGTTTTGCGATTTTCGATTGGGATTTGCGATTTTGCCATGTATGGAGAATAAGCAACCAACACATGCTTCTTCCTCTTCTTCTGCTTCTGAAGGATTTTAAATTGATTGGTGTATAAATGTCCGTTCTTTATCGGTTTCTGTTATAAAGTATTGCTCTTCCTTTGTGAAAATTATGGATTTTTGTGGGATTTTTTAGGAGGAATTGAAGATTGAGATTCAATGTATGGAGAATAAGCAACCAACACATGCTTCTTCCTCTTCTTCTGCTTCTGAAGAATGTGGTAGTTTCTTCCACAAGTCACCTGAAATCGCAACTCCTGTCACAACTTCTCCAACTCATCGGTAATGTTATATAACTGTTTCATTTTTGTCTTCATTTCTGTGACTTTAGTTTGGAACTCTGAATCTTGGATTGTGCACTGTTGTATTTGATTTAGCTTGATTGGTATTTACGATTTTAGCTGATTTTTGTGTTCTATGATTAGAGAATGGCTGAACAAGGATTGGAAGGGAACCAACCAGTTGACCTTAGTAAGCATCCTTCAGGGATTATTCCAACACTATAGTGAGTTCCGTTTTGTGTCTCTTTTGTAGCTTTTTAGATTATGAGTTTGTGTTTTGTGAATGACAAGATTTGTTTGTTCGTTTCAGGAACATTGTTTCAACTGTGAACCTAGATTGTAAGCTCGACCTCAAAGCTATTGCTTTGCAAGCTCGCAATGCTGAGTATAAACCAAAGGTTTGTTGTAGTGTGTATCTATGTCGTGAGTATTGTTCTTTGTAGGGTGAGTATTGTTCCTTTCTCCATGTTGTGATCTATTCATTTGTTAAGTATATATTCGGATGAAATATTTTTAATTTTAATGGTAAC
Organism: Arabis hirsuta; assembly: GCA_964056655.1. Taxonomy (NCBI): domain Eukaryota; kingdom Viridiplantae; phylum Streptophyta; class Magnoliopsida; order Brassicales; family Brassicaceae; genus Arabis; species Arabis hirsuta. The sequence goes on from OZ053313.1 coordinate 11,978,443, forward strand.
CGGAGTGCCTGTGAAATTCGAAGGCTCACCAAAGATTCTTCCATCGCTATTGTTGGAGCATCCTGTGGAAGTTACGTTGGTTTTGATGCCTAGATTCATCCCTTTCGTACATGTACAGGTGTCAGGTAAGCATAGTGTCCTCTATTATATGAAACAAAGGCCAGGTTAACTTATACATGCTTATTTCATTGTCTCCGTTGTGATTTTGGATGGTTCAGGAGGCACTGGATACATATATGAAACTTTCACATAAACATTATAATACAGGATGGGTGCTTTCCCAGGTAATAAGCGATTCTATTCTCTTTTATGCTGTCATGTTTGGATATAGCTTGGCCATGTTATAATTGGACGGCCATTCTAGAAACTATTTTGTTCGGTTTTTGTGGTTGTGTTTGTGTATAGACTATTAAAGTGTAACTTTAACGAAAGATTCCAAAGAGAATCCCAGCATGAATTTTTTGTCGGGTGCCTGTGATATTCATTGTTGAAGGCACTTTGATGGTTTTATACATACCATGGCTCTAATAAATGCAGGTCGGGAAAGCATACTTAGAATTGATAGACTATTTAGAAGCTGAAAAAGCATTCCGGCTTGCCCGCCAGGCTTCTCCTAAAATAAGCATGTATGTAAGTGTGTTTAGAAGGAATGGATATATACTCAACCATCCTCTATGTAAGTGTGTTTTCTCCTGGTTTCTAAACATAGAACCGCCTCTAAGTCTGATGAACTTTGACATTTTGCTTTTAGGCTCTGGGAAGGTTGGTAAAATTTCGCAAAGAAAAATCTCATGTATTGTATATATTTTTGCAGCATTTGAAGGAAGATATGAAGCTGAGTTACCTGGCTCAGGAACTAATATCAACTGACCGCCTAGCTCCTCAATCTTGGTAACTTTTGTTGAATGTCTCTTTCTAATTAATGCTTTCATTTGTTGTTGGTAAATAACAAAAATTAGCGATTATGTAGGTGTGCTATGGGAAATTGTTATAGCTTGCAAAAAGACCACGAAACAGCAATAAAGAATTCCTACGAGCTGTTCAACTGAATCCAAGATTTGCGTATGCACATACCCTATGTGGCCACGAGTAGGAAAGCTTTAATCCATTTTTACAATAATCTATTTTAAATGCTCTGGTTGTTGGTCTTAAGGACACTCTCTATGTTTACTGCCTCTGTAGATACACAACTCTAGAAGATTACGGAATGAAAAGTTACCAAAATGCACTTTGTGTAGATACAAGACACTATAACACATGGTATGAGGTTGGAATGATATATCTACGCCAAGAAAAGTTAAGAGTTCTCGGAGATTTTAGCAACTAAAATATTTCTATAAACTCATATTATAATAAATGCTTTCAAAAATTTCCGAGAACTCAACTTTTTTTGCAAAGTATAAGCAAATAATTAAGTTTATTTTGAGATCGAATGTCAATTATTTATATAAAGTCAGAATTTTAGCAACTAAAATATTTCCGAGAACTCTAATGATTTTATTGATTTTAGCAACTAAAATATTTCTATAAACTCATATTATAATAAATGCTTTCTAAAATTTAGCAACTAAAATATTTTTAACAATAATCATGAGATTTGTGATTTTTTTAACAATAATGAGAACTACTATATTCATATTTGCATTTAATTATTCATATAATTAGAAAAAAAATTTCTCAGAATCTGAGTTTCTTGCAGAAGTTTGAAAAATATATTTTAAATTAAAAAATTAAAGGATAAAATTTCGGAAACTAATAAAATTTTAATATTTAGTTATTAAAAAGTATTTAGAAAATAATGATATATTTATATTTAATTTCACATTCAATCATTTATATTAATAACTAATGAACAAATTCTAATTCATGTGTGACTATATATGGCATTATACGTTTGTGATTACGAATATTTCTACAAACTCATATTAGAATAAATGCTTTCAAAATTTTAGCTAAAGTTTTTTTTACCAATAATTACAAGATTTGTGGTTTTTTTAAAGAATAATGAGATATTCCATATTCAAATTTTCGTATTTACATTTAATTATAATAAAAAAATTTAGTTTTTAATATGAGTTTAAACATTTTAGTGAATTAACAAATTACATTTAAGTATAATATTTTAAAAGTTATATTTTCACATTTAATCATTTATATAAATCACTGATGAACAAATTCTAATTCATTGGTGACTATAAAATTAACAAATTCTAATTCATTTGTAACTAATGAACAAATTCTAATTTACTTTTCAATTTACTCTTACGTTAGTAACCTCATAAAAATTATAAATATTGTTGTGAACCATCATATAAGTACATCATTGAGCAATTGCAAAAATGCCACTTTTATGTGCACATTTGCAAGAATGCCACTTAGGGATGTCCATTTGCAAAAATGCCACTAATTATAGATTTATAAGGCCTATATCTTAAAATTCTAAACCCTAAAAAATGTTTTGACCCTAAAACCCCTGAACACTCAAAGCTAAACCCTAATACAACATAGTTAACCCAAACATAAATTATATAATGAAAAAATAATTTTTAAAAAGTGGCATTTTTGCAAAGATTTTGAAATTGTGGCATTTTTGAAAAGTGGCACTTAGAAAGTGGTATTTTTTGAAATTTCTCTAATTTTATTTCATTCATTGTATCACGCCAAACCTTATACACTATTAACTTAAGAGTAAATGTAATATTCTTATTTTTAACTTACATAAATTTTCAATTTTTAACACTTTGAGAGCACTAATGGCGTCGTAGGTCAAAGATTTCCATTTTCTTTGTAATATTCTATAACATTCTCTGTATTAATAACAATAAGTATGCTTATAGATTATTATTATTATTTTTTTTATGGTTGTGTATATCTTAATTTTTTAAATTGAAGTTTCTATAACCTTCATAATTTTTTTTCCAGTTAATATACTTCTTTTTTTGTTTATCATTCATTTTTTATTTATTTTAATTGACATTTTTATCAAGTATGTATTATTTGTTTCTTTAATGGCTTATGTCCTCTCTATATTCTATCTTAATTTTTGTTTCTTAATTAGTATGAATTATTATAATTTTTACCTTTTCTTGGGGTTAATATGATCATCAGATACTCTTCAGGTTGAGAATCTTGAAGAGTTGGCAGGAGTTTTGAAAAACATTATTGGGAAAAAGTTCCATTTTTTCATATCGACGGAGAAATTTAATCTTCGTGAAGGAAATGATACATTCATGGCTGAACAAGTTTTGTCTATACAAGACATATAATAAGTTTTTCGTGACAAGTTTACATTTTTTTATGGAATTTAAAACAATAAATCTTATTTGATTACTTCAAAATGTTTTTTTGGAGATTTTTCTTCAATTTATGTATTTTTTTTACCATATAATAATAGTGTTTTGACAAACTTATCTTTCTCGAGATCAATTTCTTTGTTAACAATACAACAGATATACATACATGCACAAAACTAAATAATTGATACGACAGACATACGTATATGCAAAAAAATAAATATTGTAATTTATGTATACCAACTCCAATGACTATTCATTATAAAATTCAATACTTAACATACTTATTCTCTACCTTCAAGCTAAAAAAAACTATCATACTTTTTCGAACTAATCGTGTCTACTTACAAACTAAAACCATACATATCTAATCTTAGAACAAATTACACAATATGAAAGCTAAGTATAGCTTACAACATATACAACGAATGTTCCCGTACAAAGTGCGGATGAAAATCTAGTTAGAGTTTAATTTTGAGTGTTTAGGGGTTTTAAGGGTCAAAAGATTTTTTAGGGTTTAGAATTTTAAGATATAGATTTTATAAATCTATAATTTGTGGCATTTTTCCAAATAGACACCCTTAAATGACATTTTTACAAATGTGCACATAAAAAGTGGCATTTTTGTAATTGCCCCATGTTTATTTCATAGATTATATCGGGGTTTTTATTAATTTATTTTATACTTAAGAAGAAGAAAAATGATTTGGGACAAATTGCATTTTTGGACTCAACAAAAATTAAGGACATTTTTGTTGATTTAGTGAATAAATTTGTGAAATGACTGCGAATATTTAATCTATAAAATGAAATTATGTTTTTTTTTTTAAACGTCAAAAATGAATTTTTGTTTTTTCGTTATAAATACACAATAATGTTTCCTTTTCTTCAAAAATGTTGAATTAGGCTCGTATCCCGTTAATTCTCTGCTTTACTCGCTTCACACGTCGATGGTTACAATCTCTGATATTTCCGACGACGGCTCTAATGGCGACGATCAAACCAAGAAACCGCAAGAAGACGAAGAAGATAAACAAATCGAGAAACCGAATCAATCTCAGAATCATTCGATTTCTTCCTCAATTCTTGTCGAAAGGTACAACATCCAATACCTCCACCGATTTCATCATAACGCGACGCCACCTCCGATCGCCACCTTCTTTCTCCATCTCATGGCTTCTCCGCCAAGACTCATCGCTTCGCCGCCGAGACTCATCGCTTCGTCGCCGGGACTCTACGGCGGAGATGTCATAACCCAAAGCAGCGTTCGTCGCCGTCGCCGTAGCCATCCCTATCTCCGTAGTTATCTCCGTCGCCTTCGCCGTCTCCGTAGTTATCTCCGTCGCCATCGCCGTCGCCATTGCCGTCTCCGTCGTGAGTTACTATACGCGTTCGTGGGATTCCCTACTCTGTATCCCCCAGAATGGCGCATTCTCCGTGTTAAACCCAACAGGATTTTTTTAGAAACGTGCAGATTCGATTCACTTCCTCACTTGCCTTTTGGATCTGCTGTGGTCACAATCGGATCGGAGATGTATCTATTCGGTGGACGCGACGGCTCCAGAAACCGATCATCAGGTGTGATTATCATGAATTGCAGAGCTCGCACTTGGCAATTTCTCCCCAACATGAGAAGGGAACGTTACCGAGCAGCCGCCGGAGTAATTGACGGAAATATTTACGTAATCGGAGGTTGCGAGTTCAAGATACGATCCTCAGGTTTAGTTTCGGATTGGATCGAAGTTTTCGACGTAAAGAACCGCGTTTGGAATCTGCCTATCCCTGCTCCGTACCCTTACGCTGGTGGGATGGGAGAGTTTGTGACGTATGTGGTAATGAATAAAAAGATTTACGTTTTGGATCCTTGTTCTTGTTTTTCTTACGACCCTAAAACGCGTAAATAGGAATCGTGGCTTGGTGAGGGTGGACTGAGGAGTTTGTGGCAAGAGTCTTGTTGTGTGGTAGATGATCTGTTGTTTACCATTGATCCTCTGTCTAGTCTTGGACATCAAATTGTGGTATATGATCCAAAGGAAGAAGATTGGAGAGGTGTAGATTTGGGGGAAAGTGGTGTAGATTTGCCTTGTCTCTTTTATTACAAGTCTAAAATGGCGAAATTTGGTGATTTTAGGATGTAAACAAAGCCTTTATCCTGAGGGACAGAAAGATATCGTGTGCGTAATCATCGCTTTATATTTAAGAAGACGTGAAAGAGTTGAGTTTCGCGGGATTGTCGAATCAGTCAAGTGTGTGCTTACATCCCCGCATTTGCCTTCCATTGAGCTTTGTCGTACTCCTACGGTTTGATCTTTCGTGGGATGGTTTCTTCAAGGTATATATTTTCTCTGTATTTTGATGATGAATTCTAATGTTTTAGACGTTTTATTTAGCATCAAGGCTTAGTTAGAGCTTTTCATGAACTTGTGCAGGTGAGGATCTCTTTATTACGTTTACCATTTGAGCAGCTTGTTGACATGAGAGCCAATATGAAGCAAAGTGGCTCTGAAGCTGTTTATCTGACGCCTCAAGAGTAACTTTTCCTTCTTAACATTTGTGCATAGTGTGAATACTCTTACATAATTAGACCATTCTTTATACAGAAAAATAGTTACAGAACTTGTTGAAATGCATCTTTAGTTAGCTATTTTTTGGGTTCTTCTGCAGTTAGCTGCTCTCTGTTTGCTTTTAGAGATATAGTTCCTCTGTAACTGTAAGTAATCACAATCAGATATATACCAAAACCCAAAGTGCTTCTTCTACTATATGATATTAAAATTAAACTTGATTTTGGTTTACTTTAGTGAATGGTGTAGAAAAAATACAAGAAAGTTTTAAAAGAGAGTGTTCCAATTCATAAGTTCTCTAAGATTTTTTCATATTTTTTCATCATACTTAGAGGGTTTTTGTTTCTTTCAAGTATCTAGGGGTTGTACGGTCTTGGGCTAGTGCTAAGCACTATGAGGTTTCTCTACATATGATTATGAGCAATATTAAATTATTGGTTTAGTTAACCGGTGGTTGAAATTACCATATAAAATGCAGGAAATACAGTGACCTGAAGCTAATCTATATAGAATACACAAAAAGAAGAAATTATTATTTGTATTTCACATTTGTATCTACCGAAACAAACCGATTTACTTTGTATCTATATAGAATACACAAAGAGAAGCTCCGTATTTCTCGTTTTAACATTAAAAGACCCATTGTGCTTCTACTGGCTTTTAGTACATATGATCAATATGGAATCTTGGTTCAGAGATGTGAAGATGGTCTAGGAACAAAACAAACCGGTATTATGATCTTGTTAATAGTGATTACAAATACCCGAAACTTTCTTGATCTTTTATTAATAGTAAATATGACTTCGTTTATACTGAGAGTCCGATTACATTCTACTAGTACTCAAGACTTTGCTACGTCACATCACACGAATAAACTTGATACTATAAATTGCTACTTCATTCAAAGCACCACCTTCCAAACACAGTGATGATGATTATATAAAGCCTAGAAGCGTATTATTATTATTATATGAACTAACATGCCTGGTTTATGCCTTGTTCTTTGAACTAACATGTCCAGGAGGACGACGACTTTGGCGAGTTGAGTTAGCCTATTGCACAGTGATGCTGCTGCAGCTCCCGAGCTTCTGCCGTTCAATCCTTTAATGGCATCCCACATGGACTTCTCGTATTTCAAAGTGACAAATCCATATATACATTTGGATATTCAGAATCACGTTGATCTTTAAAGACCTGCGAAACAGATGTAATTTTTGTTTACAGATGATGGATCAAAAATTCAATACCAATGCGTGAAATGAGAAAAAAACATCGAACCCTAGAATATATAACGTCGCCAAATGGGGAAAATGCACTCTCGAGATCATTTTCTTCTGTGTCTGAGTCCAGATACCCCCAACAAAGCACGTGAATTCAATATCTTCATACACCATTTTTGAAAGAGAGATATAAGACAAATTATGGATTCTAAATAGAGAACATATACAGTGACTTGTGTCAATTTATAGAAAAAAGGTCAGAGGTGGAGTATCTTTGGATAATTGTAACTTGTAAATGCTAATTGAATCAAAAACTTTGTGAATCAAGTGTTATTTTGTTTTGAAACTAGTTTTCACTAGTTCCAACTTTCTAGATAACCTCACTACTAGTTTTCAGTCCTAGTAAACTAAAATTTAATAACTAATTTGTTTTCTTGCTTAAGCTGTTAATTTCAGTTTCACAACAACTCAACAATGTAATTTACATATGTACGACCGATGATGAATAATTGGATACATACAATTAGTCAATTATTCTGCTCCAAAGGCAAAGCCTCTGTAAAAAACAGAGTCTCTTCTCTTCTTGATCCGAATCAGCTTCCTTTGTTTGACTCATAGTCAACTCTCTCCTCTCTCTCTTCCCGTCTTCTTCTTCTTCATAATCATTTGTTGTTTCTTCTTATAAATAGTTAAACACAAAAGAGCGCTTCTTCTTTTCAAAATCTTGAAAATGAGCTCGCTTTCCTTTGTTTCTCTCGTGACTGGATTTCTCACGGCGACGGCGGCGATCCACCCAAGAAACGTCAAGAGAGTCGCTCGTTTGTTCTCACAATTCCAAACGCCGTCATCGACACTTGCATCGCAATGGTTCCAAGATGTCATTACCCGACGGTATCTTTCGTCTCCCGATACTTTCGCGATCTCATCGCTTCTCTGAAACCCTACGAGTTACGTTCGCACCGCAATATCACCGAACCTGTTCTTTACGCGTTCATAGGATTCCGTCTTGTTGAGATCCCAAGATGGTACATTCTCCATCGGTTACCTCACCAGAACCAAGTGATTTCTCTAAAATTGTGCAAAATCGATTCACTTCCTCCTTCCATGCCTTTTGGATCTGCGGTTGTCACAATCGGACACGAGATGTACGTAATCGGTGGATGCGACGACTACAGAAAGCAAATATTGAATGTGTTTCTCATTGATTGTAGAAATCACACGTTGCGTATGAACAGAGCTCGCTGCGGAGCAGCCGCCGGAGTAATTGAGGGGAAGATTTACGTAATCGGAGGTTTCGAGAAGAAGCGATTATCCGGTGACGATTGGATCCAAGTGTACGATTTCAAGACTGAGGTTTGGAGTCCTGTGCCTGGTCCATACCATTACGGTAGCGAGCTTGGAGAGTTTGAGACATCCGTGGTTATGGAAGAGAAGATTTACGTTTTGGATCGTGATTCTTGTTTCTCTTACGAACCCAAAACGCGTAAATGGGAATCATCATACGATAGGTTGAGAGATTTCTGGCTAATGTCGTCTTGTGTGGTAGATGATAGGCTGTATACTATTGATCCTCTTGGAATAAGTATGCTTGGAAGTTCACTAATCGTATATGATCCAGTGGAAAAGGACTGGGTAGCTGTGAAAGGTGTACATGGTTTGCCTAAGCTCTTGTATCATGATGCTAAAATGGCGAATTTCGGTGGAAAGTTGGTGATTTTGGGTGCTAGTCAGATGTATACTGGTGGGGGGAGAGATATTTGGTGTGTAGAGATCGGTTTGGAAAGACGTCAAGGAGGTGAGATTCGGGGGAATGTTAAATCAGTCAAGTGTGTGCTTACATCCATGAGTTCGCCTTGGATAGACTTTTGTCGTGCTGTTACGGTGTAATGCTTGTTGATATGAGAGCAAATATGAAGCAAAGTATCTCTGAAGCTGTGTATCTGACACCTCAAGAGTAACTAGTCCTTCTTAGCACTAGTGGATATATAGTGTAAATACTCTTACAGAATCTGACTTGAGTAGACCATTCTTTTTAGCTACCTCTATACAAAACTTGTTGAATAGTGTTCTGTTTGCTATTAGACATATATATAAGTAATCACAATCAGATATAACAAAACCCATTCTGCAGGTTCTACGATATGAACAATACTGTATAATCTTGGGGAAGCAAAACAAAACGGTTTAGTTAACCAATGGTTGAAAATTGAAATATCGAATGCAGGAAATTCAAAGACCTGAAGCTATCTGTAGAGAATACACAAAGAGAAGAAAATACTATTCGTAATCTTATACGAAACTATTGTAAATCCAGGTCTTATTGAATTGAAAAGATAAATTCAGCTAGTAAGGATCTACAATCTCATGTCGATTATTCTAACAAACAAGCATAACAAGTTGAATCAACAACAACAACTTAAATTTTCTTCTCCAAAGGAAAAGCCTCTGTTAGGCACAGAGACTCTCCTCTTCTTTGACTACTAAGCCTCCACGTCAGCTTCCTCTGTTTCTTTGACTCATAGTCAACTCTCTGCTTCCTCTGTTCCCTTCTTCTTCATATAATCATTTGTTTAATACAAGTAACTAAAAAAAAAAATTCATTTTCTTAATTAGTGAATACAAATAACAAAATACTTTCATCGCTTCTTCCAGAGTCGACAAGATACGCTCGGACCGCAACATCACCGAACCTATTCTTTATGTGCTCATCGGATTCCTCCTTCCTTTCGATTACCCAATTCTTCATCGGAACCAATCCAACTCTTTACGACTATCCATAAAAGATTTACCTTTTGGACCTCGTGATTCTTGTTTCCCTTACGAACCCAAAACGCGTAAATGGAAATCATCATTATGAGTCTTAAATGGCCAATTTTGGTGGAAAGTTGGTGATTTTGGGTGTGGGTGAGGCTACTAGTCGGTGTCGTCCGTGTTGCCAAAAAAAGCTTGTGGTGGGTGCATAGAGATTGCTTATGTAGAGAAGGTGTGATTTGGGGGAAGAAGGTAGAATCAGCCGCGGTTGTGTTTACATCCATCAAGTTGTCTTCCATTGAGCTTTGTCGTTTGATGTTTCGTGGGAGTTTTGAGGATGATGGGTTATCATTTTAGCATCAAGCCTTACATATTTCATGAACTTGTGCAGGTGAAGGATCTTTACTACATTTACCAATTGCGCAGCTTTGTTGATAGTGAAGCAAAATGTCTCTCAAGTTGTGCCTCAAGAGTCAAGAGTAACTAGTCCTTTTTAACATTCGTGCAGAGTGCGAATACTCTTACTGAGTTAGACTTGAGTTGCCATTTCTTAAGCTGTAAAAAGATTAGGCCATTCTTTTCGCTGCCTTTATACAAAATTTCTTACTAAACTTGTTGTTGAAATGCATCTTTAGCTGCCTTTCTGTTTGCTTTTAGATATACAGTTCCTCTGTAAGTAATCACAATCAGAAACCCATTCATCTTTTAGATATACTGTTCATCTTTCCTCTTTTTTTGGCTAACCAAATGCTTAACTTTTGTCCATTTGAGCTCATAATACAATTTGGAAGTAAATAAGTTTTCCTTGTTATTCGATCGACCACTCCATTGCCTTTGGAACTCCACTTTGTTGGATCGAAGTTGCTTAATTTGATGGATTAGTAGCGTGAAGCTTGCCCATTCTTCTTCCTCTTCCTCTTGTAGCAATGTGATCAGTTTTTTACATCAGATTCAATTATGATTTTACGGTAGCCAAAGCTCAACATTATAGTGATGATCCATTTCAAAGCCTCGGCCTCTGTGCATTACATATTACTTTTAATGTGTAAGGTTAAGGTTTCTTTTCACCCATGTTCAAACACACACAAAATTACTATACTATGATATTATTGATCAAGTGATTGATAAACTAAAATACTAAGGACAAAACTGAAACAAATTATTAAAATGTTGCATCAAAAATACAAACTGACACTTAGTATGAAACAAAGTTTAAGTTTTAAAACAGTACTTAATATGAATTTGGTAGGTAAACATTGGAAAAATAGTTAACTTGGATTCAAGATGGATTATTTAAAGAGAAGGGTTTAGAGAATGATTACCAATTTTTGGAGGGAGCAGACCAATGCTGAACATGGAACAATGATGGAGAAGATTACTTAATGTCTGTAGGAATACATCTTGTTATATCTCCAAACCAAATTGAGCCGTTGCCGTTAATGGCACCAATCACAATGGAAGAAGTGAAAAAAAACATGAACAAAACAAATATAACATATATCAAACCAGATATTTTACTGTTTAGTAAATTTGCAGAGGAGATCATTGTATAATCGGAAGATAACTTTCGTTTTCCAAATGCATACGTCAAGAAAAGCATCATTATTTTAGGGTTTTAAACCGACAAATCACATGCTCTCTTAATTACTCCCTAAATTAAAAAAAAAAAAAATATGTATGGCTATATGCTTATTTATTTGGACCAATAGTAGTTATCATCCTAATAAACACCTTTATGATTTGGACTTACTGTGAGTGTGTTCAGTGACACACTTGAAGAGCTTCCTCGTATCAAGAATCACCACGATATGATTCTGTTTAAGGTACAAGAATCTGGTTCTTGAAATGACTCGTTGTGAAGGAATATAATATCATACTTCTTGGATTTTTTTTTCTTGTAATTGCAGATCAAATCTTTCAATGGTGGAGTAAATGCTGCCTGTAATAAACGGGGTTCGTCCTTTGCGATGTATGAAAAGGGTACCAATGATTATGTTTGTTACCAATGCACTTCAAATTTTGATGGGGAAGAACAATTCAAGAGTTCAATAGATGATCTAGGCCAATTCTTTGCCACTAGTAGCAGAGTTTGTCAAAGTAACTAGCTTCTTTCTGCTCTCAGCTTTTTCATTTTGTGTTTTTCAACAACTGTGAAATGATTCTCATAAGCTTTGATTTTTCTTGTGGTTGGTTTCTTAGCTTTGCAGAATGCATCTTACAGAATAAAAACCCGCACTCTAGAATCTTTTTCATTCTTTAGAGAGATCAAAGAAGGAGAATGCTTTAATTTGGTGTGCAGGGTAACATGACTTAATTCTTACTCTTAATTAACATCAAAGCTCTGCAGCTCTTAACCTAGCACGTCATGATTACTTTAACTAATCTTACCTTGTTTTCTACCTCTTCTCGTAATGGAGATCCTCCATGTCGATGAAGATATGAACGCCGTTTTTGTTTGGGATGGAACTGATGCACCCCCAACATCTGATCTGGCAAAGTGAGTCCTATATAAGTATCAGTGAAAAAAGTTTAAATCTTGGGATCATTGATTCTTTGTTGTTTCTTACATATAGACAAGATCAATCATGTACTGTTGCAATGTTGCTTACTGTTCCCTCTTTAATTTTTCCAACCTTTACGCTTCCATATTATATGCTTACTGTTCTCTTATTTGGCGTACAATGTTGACTACCAATAGTGAATATGAAGACAAGGCATTTAGCAGTCTCTCAGTTCATACTCTTCTCTCAAGAGAGATATTGCTCTGCTTTCCCACTGTTGGAAGGATCTTGAGAGTTCCTCGAAGCAGTCATCTATTTAATTTGGTTAAACCTGGTGAATGGGTTTACTCTGTAAAGTTGATAAGGGTTCTTGGGTAGGGGAAGTTAGTGACTCTACAACGGTCAATCTCGCTCAAGATGATTGTTTAGTAGAAAAGATCAAGAGGTTAGTACTTTTCGAGGGTAATTTGTTCTCTTGAGATTACTTCTGAACTTTTCTTTTACCACAATAATAATGCCTTAACTTTTTTTTTTTATCTTATGCTCCCAAAACTAGGGTTTATGATAAGAGAATGTCATCAAATTTGGGACACATTCCGTTTTGGAGTTTTCCGTCACCTTCTGGGCCAACTTGGCAACAATAGACTCAAACTCTCGTCGTCCCAAAGCTTTGGTGAACACATCAGCAAGTTGCTCCTTTGTATGCACCTTCTTTGTGACGATCATTCCATCTTGTATAGAGTCACGAACCGTATGACAATCATGTTCTATGTGCTTCGTCCTTTCGTGAAATACAGTATTTGCAGCTATGTGTAATGCTGCCTGATTATCACAATGTAGCTCCATGGGTTGCGTTTGAACAACTCCCAAATCAATAAGAACATCACGCAACCATTCTAATTCACCAACTGCTTTTGCCATACTATGGTACTCTGATTCCGCAGAAGATTGTGACACTTTACCTTGCTTCTTAGTTTTCCATGAAATTGGTGAAGTACCAAGTGTAACAAACCAAGCACCGACTGAACGTCTAGTCAATCGACACCCAGCCCAATCAGCGTCACACCAACCTCGTAACTTAAGATCACAATCAGATTTCAACAAAATTCCAACCTGGAGTTCCCTTCAAATATCGGACAACACGCAACGCATTCTCCCAATGATCCGTCCTCGGATGTTGCATAACTTGAGAGAGTATATGAACCACATAAGTCAAATCTGGTCTCGTAGCCAGAAGATATATCAACCGTCCAACTAGACGACGATATCGCTCTGGTTCTTCAAGAATCGGTTCATCCGACAATGCAAGCTTGTGTTGTTGTTCAATTGGAAACGCAACGGGTTTCGCTCCAAGACATCCAGCTTCACTTATAATGTCGAGAGTATATTTTCTCTGAAAAAAAAATATTCCTTCAGGGTTTCTAGCAACCGCTATCCCCAAAAAATACTTTAATGAGCCAAGATCCTTCATCCGAAAACACTTGCTCAAGTATTCTTTGAATTCTGAGATACCTTTAGAATCATTCCCTTTAATGATTAAGTCATCAACATATACAAGCATGTAGATTTCAGAACCTCCTTTCCGAAGACAGAACATGTTGACGTAAGCTTAAAGTTAAATTAAGAGGATTATGATTAATGGTATATTTAGGAGTGATCTAAATATACTTACATATTTAGGATTTAGCTAAATATGTAATATTACATAATTAGAGATTAGGTTATTGAGAGTTTCCTCCCTATATAAGGATATGCAAGGTTGTTGCATAAGAAACGTGGTGTGGAGATTTGAGAGAGAGCTTAAGTTTTTGAGTTATTATTCTTAAGCAATAAAGGAGAGTTTGTTCTTTAACTCTTTTGAGTCTTCATATACGAAATCGAAACAAGAATTGGTATCAGATGACTTCTTAGGGTTTCGTAAGAAAGTGGTGAATCTTTGACTTTTGTGAGCTATACAAAAGAAGAAGATTATCGATGGCAGAAGGAGAAGATAGTGAGCCGTCAGGAGGAAAGATGGCATCAGGAGGAAAGATGAAGGAAGGAGGAGGACCATCTTCCATCAAGTGCCCCATGCTTAATTCGAGCAACTATACCGTGTGGGCTATGAAGATGAAAATTTTACTCAAGGTTCATAAAGCATGGGAGATCGTTGAAACTGGGAAGGGAGATGATGAGAAAAACGACTTGGCCACTGCTTTACTATTTCAATCGATTCCCGAGACTCTCATCCTACAAGTCAGAGAGCTAGATTCGGCAAAAGAAGTGTGGGAAGCCATCAAAACAAGACATGTAGGAGCTGAACGAGTTAATGAAGCTAGGTTGCAAACATTAATGGCAGAATTTGATCGGCTTAAGATGAAAGAAACTAAGAAAATCGATGACTTTGCAGGAAAATTATCAGAAATTTCTTCGAAATCTGCCGCGTTAGGAGAAGAGATCGAGGAATCGAAGATTGTCAAGAAATTTCTCAAAAGCCTCCCTCGCAAGAAGTACATACACATAGTTGCATCTCTAGAACAAGTGTTGGACCTTAACAACACTAGCTTCGAGGATATCATAGGACGCTTGAAAGCCTATGAGGAACGTGTTGCCGAGGAAGAAGAAGAACAAGAAGAGATGCAAAGTAAGTTAATGTATACGAACATGGAACCACAACAAACTCAGCCACATCGTGAGTTTAATGGTGACTATAGAAGCAGAGGTCAAGGAGGAAGTTTCTACAACAATAAGGGTTGAGGTCGTGGGAGGTTTAACGGAGCTAGAGATTCATCAAAGGTAGTATGTTACCGATGCGACAAGGTTGGACACTTCGCATCAGTTTGTCCTGATCGGTTACTCAAGCTCCAAGAAGTACAAGAGAACGTGAATAATAATACAAAGGATGCGGATGAACTCATGCTCCATGAGGTGGTATACTTGAATGAAGAAAAGGTCATACCAAGCAAATATGAAACAAACATACACGTTGATGATCTTTGGTATTTGGACAACGGAGCTAGTACTCATATGAGTGGAGACCGAAGATATTTCTCTAAGATTGATGAAACCATTACAGGTAAGGTAAGGTTTGGTGATGATTCTCGTATAAACATCAAAGGCAAGGGAACAATTGAGTTTCTTGATAGGAATGGAGAATTAAGAAGAATGACCGAGGTTTACTTCATCCTAGACTTAAGGAGCAATATTATTAGTCTCGGACAAGCTACTGAATCAGGATGTGATGTGAGAATGAGAGGAGAATACTTGACAATGCATGATAGCAATGGAAAGCTTCTTGTCAAAACGATCCGATCGAAAAATCGCTTGTATAAGGTTCGTATGGCTATCAAAGATGCTGTTTATCTAAACTTGATAGAGTCAAGTAATTCAAATACTTGGCATGCACGATTGGGACACATAAATTTTGAAACAATGAAGTCTATGGTGCAAAGAGAATTGGTCATAGGAGTTCCACAAGTTAAGTTTGAGACGAAGGTTTGTGATTTGTGCTTACTTGGAAAACAAGCTAGACAAATGTTCCCTCAAGCTACCTCGTATCGAGCAACAAAGATACTCGAGCTTGTACACGGTGATCTCTGTGGTCCTATAACGCCGAGCACAATGGCTGGAAACAAGTATATCTTCGTTCTTATAGATGATCATTCAAGATATATGTGGACCATCCTGTTGAAAGAAAAGAGTGACACATTCAACAAGTTTAAGAAATTCAAGAGTTTGGTAGAACAAGAATCAGGAATGAAAGTTCAAACCTTCAGAATGGATAGAGGAGGAGAGTTCCTGTCACAAGAATTCAATTCATTATGCGATGAATCTGGGATAACAAGGCACCTTACGGCTCCATATACCCCACAGCAGAACGGTGTCGTAGAGAGACGGAACAGAACTTTGATGGAGATGACTCGGAGCATCTTAAAGCATATGCTATTGCCAAACTACCTGTGGGGAGAGGCAATAAGCCACTCCACATATCTCTTAAATCGGATAGCTACAAGAGCATTGAAGGATAGAACACCTTATGAAGCCAATCGATCAAAGAAACCAAATCTAAGTCATCTCCGGGTTTTTGGTTGCATCGGATATGCAAAAGTAGAGACACTGCACTTGAAGAAACTCGATGATAGATCACGCCGGCTAGTGCATCTGGGTACAGAACCAGGATCAAAAGCATACCGATTGTTTGATCCACAAACCCGAAAAACAGTGGTGAGTAGGGATGTTGTATTCGATGAAGCAAAAGGATAGAGTTGGAGTCGTAATAATCAAGAACAGAATGGAGTAGAAGAGTTCAAGATTAACTTTGGAGAATTTGGGAATCGTGGAATTCAAGCAAGTAATCAAGTTGGTCAAACTCGCGAAGCAGGGAACAACGACGGAACGTCTCAAGATCCTTCATCCGAAAACACTTGCTCAAGTATTCTTTGAATTCTGAGATACCTTTAGAATCATTCCCTCTAATGATTAAGTCATCAACATATACAAGCATGTAGATTTCAGAACCTCCTTTCCGAAGACAGAACATGTTGACGTAAGCTTAAAGTTAAATTAAGAGGATTATGATTAATGGTATATTTAGGAGTAATCTAAATATACTTACATATTTAGGAGTTAGCTAAATATGTAATATTACCTAATTAGAGATTAGGTTATTGAGAGTTTCCTCCCTATATAAGGATATGCAAGGTTGTTGCATAAGAAACGTGGTGTGGAGATTTGAGAGAGAGCTTAAGTTTTTGAGTTATTTTTCTTAAGCAATAAAGGAGAGTTTGTTCTCTAACTCTTTTGAGTCTTCATATACGAAATCGAAACAAGATAATAATGAGTAATCTGGATATGACTGCTTGAAACTGTATTCAATCAATGTAGAACGCAATTTCGCAAACCAGCATCGTGGGGCTTGTTTTAGCCCATACAATGACTTCTTGAGACGACAAACCAACTTCTTATCTCCTGCACGAAAACCAGGAGGTAACTTCCCATGGAGAAATGCATTATAGACATCCATTTGATGCAACTCCCATTTCTTAGCTGCAGCCACCTCTAAGAAAAGTCGAATTATTGACATCTTTATCACAGGTGCAAATGTTTCAGAGTAATCAACACCTTCAATCTGTCTTTTCCCAAGCACCACCAACCGAGCTTTGTATCGCTCAAGTGTTCCATCTGCTCGATACTTGATTTTATAAACCCATTTGCATCCGATGGCTGTCTTTCCCTCTGGAAGCTCCATAACTTCCCAAGTTTCATTCAGTTCCAAAGCTCCAATCTCATGTTGCATCGCATCTCACCAAATTTTGTGAGCCACTGTATCTCTGAAAAACATTGGCTCTGTTTCTGCACTAATTACGGTAAAAAACGCTCTATGAGCAGGCGAGAAACGCTTGCTATCAAGGTAGTGAGAGATCGGATGAAAGCTATTATCATCCATGCTTTCGTCAAATGAGATCTCAATCTCACCATCCACATCTTCTGTTTCACGGATAGTGTTTAACACATAATCATTCAATTTCGATGGAATCTGCTTCTGCCGCTTTCCACGACCCAGATTTTCCTGTGTTACACACTGATTTTCTTGTGTTTCACCTTCAACATTTTGTGTCACTTCTTCACCATCGCGACACAAATTCTCTGGTGTGACACCCTCAACACCTTGTATCACATTTTCATCATCATGTGTCACATTCTCAACATCTCGACACAAATTCTCTTGTGTTACATCCTCAATAACTTGTCTCACATCCTTAACATCCTTAGCTCTGTCACTTGTTGCTACATTCTTTGAAATTACATGTTCTTCACTGAAAAAACCAAAATCATAGGGGCCGTTCAGATTAGGGTCACTCGAACCTGCAAGCAATTCATGCTTGAGAGGAAACACATCCTCCACGAAAACAACATCTCGAGAGACGAAAATTTCCTCTGTTTCCAAACCAAACAAACTCCATCCTTTCTTATCAAAAGGATAACCTACAAATAAGCATCGCCTACTTCGTGATTCAAACTTATCTCCCCCTCTTCGTTGATTGTGTGCAAACGCTAGACACCCAAATACTTTCAGATTATCATACATCAGAGGAACTCCGAATATCAGCTCGTATGGAGTTTTTCCCTTTAGCAATCTTGTGGGAGTCATGTTAATCAAGTAAGCTGCTGTCAATACACTTTTTCCACAGAATTTAACTAGTAAAGAATACTGAAATATTAGTGCTCGAGCCACGTTTAAGATGTGCCTGTGCTTTCTTTCCACTCTTCCATTTTGTTGGGGTGTACCAACACATGACATTTGATGCCTTATTCCTTGTTCTTTGAATTCTGATGTAGGACACGTGAATTATGTTCCATTGTCGCTTCTCATAATTTTGATGTTTTTCCCAAACTGTCTTTGAACCATTACCACAAAATTTCTCATTGTTTGTCTTACTTGCGTTTTATCACGAAGAAGAAACACCCAAACTCCTCTTGAGTGATCATCAACTATTGTTAGGAAGTAAAACGAATTGCATAGAGTTGGACTTTGATATGGTCCCCATAAGTCACAATGAATCATATCAAAAGTTTCGTCGCTTTTATTATCACTTGAATGAAACACTTCTCGACAATGTTTAGCTTTCAAACAAGTATCACAAACTGAAAAATCCCTACTTCTACTACCAACAATGGGAAGCAAATCAAAAACACCATTTGATGGATGTCCGAGTCGTTGATGCCACACCTCATCGGCTCCATCTTTATTCATATGCAACGCTCTAAAATTATTTAAGCGACGAAAGA
Source organism: Arabis hirsuta (assembly GCA_964056655.1). Lineage (NCBI taxonomy): Eukaryota > Viridiplantae > Streptophyta > Magnoliopsida > Brassicales > Brassicaceae > Arabis > Arabis hirsuta. The sequence goes on from OZ053313.1 coordinate 11,997,540, forward strand.
AGTAGAGCCCATCTCTAATCTCCCCCGCTCCACTCAGGTTCCTCGTTATACGGTCCTGAATCACACAACCTTTATTAGCAATATGCAATACAACATCTAGATCTGCAACAAGCTGAGAAACGTATATCAGATTGCATCTCAATTCCGGAATAAACAGCACATTCTTAAGAGCAAAGTCATCATCAAAAATCATTGTCCCTTTCTCTCGAGATAGACTTTGTTTTCCATTTGGAAGACCAATTGCACACGGCAACATATATTTCCGATCAGTCAACAAGTCACCAAATCCGGTCATGTGATTTGTTGCCCTTGTATCAAAAACCCAATCATGAGAGAAAGACTTACCACTCAAGCGAGGGGTTCCTCCTTGCTTCTCCTCCAAGATTTTGATCAATGTGCTCCATTGTTCATTATTAAGACTAGTGTAACCGCTCCGTTCTGCTTCAACACTGGTTTCTCCTGCGGTTTGAGCAACCACAGCGTTAGCTCGAGGTATCCCTCCATGCCCACGGCAATTTCCACGACCACCACCACGTCCTACATTTCGTGGTTTATCTGTCCACCATTCTGGATATCCAATGGTTTGGTAGCACGTTTCAGCGGTGTGTCCCATCTTCTTGCAAGTTGTGCACATGAGCTTGGATTTGTCCTCATTGTTTCGTTGAGCCACAAATGCCACATGCGATGTGTGTTGCTCTCTTCCACGCATAACCGTGTTGATTCTCTCAACCGATTTCACCTTGGAGTAAACTTGATTGAGGTTGGGAAGCGGATCCGTACTAATGATCGAAGTACGTACCCCTCCGTAGATTGCATCATCAAGCCCGAGAAGGAATTGATGAATACGATCCTCTTCACGCTTCTTCTCGAGATCCCTGTTTAAGTTGCACGTACAACTACCACACTTGCACTCCAAAGTCGTCTCATAATTCAACAAATCCTCCCATAGAACTTGTAACTTTCCGAAGTACTCAATCACACTCATGTTTCCTTGACGACAAAATGCCAACTCCGCTTTGATCTCTTGGATTCTCGGTCCATTACCCTCAGAGGATCGATCCTTAATCTCCTTCCACAGCTCCACAGGATCTTCTTTATTTGCCAAGGTTCTTCTCACCTTTGGTTCAACCGTGTTTAAGATCCACAAAGTCACCATTGATTTAGCAGAGACCCAATATTCGTACCCTACTACATCTTTCGCTGGCTCCGTCACACTTCCGTCAACGAAACCGAATTTCTTCTTGACTTGCAGCGCTGTTCTCACTGCCTGAGCCCATTCATCAAAGTTGTCACCATTAAACTGAACTTGTGTAATTATCGCACCTGGATTTTCAGTTGTCGCGAGCTGGTATGTCGCCGGCACTCCCTTCACCTCTGATTTCTCAATCGTCTAGACATCGTTAAGTTATTTAGAGTTTTGATGTCAATGGCTCTGATACCAGAATTTCCAACATCTAAACCTTGTTTTACATGGTATCAGAGATTACATTATATAGGAGCATTGAGATTCTATACAACTAACCAAAGAGATCTCTACTAATCTACTAACAACCCGAACTAATCTACTAAGTACACAATCGTAACAAGCAAATAATATACTCAAAGAATATGCACAAGATATAGCTCCTATATCCTCGGAGATACGATCCTCCAACATGGTATTCCATGATTCCGTACACATTGTCTTCTATCATCATGGTATATTCTAGCTCATATTAATTTTTTTTTATTAATCCAAGACAAATTTCAAAGTAAAAGAAATTAATTGGGGAAAAAACAAATATCAAATATGGCAAATGTAAAACATATGAGCCTATTAAGTGGCAATGAGTGACATAAAGTTATGGTGTTTTAAGAAATAAAAGTTAAATATCATTATAGATGTGATCTGATAGGATTGCATCTTAATTGAGGCTAATACTCATCCATACAAGATCGTGTATAGTTAATTCTAAAACAAAGATTGTCTACTAACTATAAACATAATCGACCAAACACCATCTTTAAGCTCTCAAACCTCCCAACCTGATTCTTTGAAAAGATGAAAAATTTCTTGATAAGAATAACAATCGCTTTGTATTTTGTATCATCTTTTTTTTTTGAATTGAATGTTAAATTATTATTCAAACCAAAAAAACGTTTTTACAACAAGTGTTACAGTTTTTAAAATTTAAAATGGTTTTCTTTCGATATTACGAACTACAGGATTGTCCGATCACGATGTTACGGTTGTCTTGTTGCAAACCAATCCAGGAGGCCTTCCATATGGTTTTTCCCTCCTAGTTGTCGAATTGAGCTCAATCTATTTCGTACAAGTTTGTCGACGGTACGAATGAGGGTGTCCGTTGGAAGATGTTTCTCTCCATGACAACAGATGTGGAAATTGAACAATGGTATGTAGCCGATAAACAAAAACCAGATGATGTGTTACAAACAGCTGTAGACTGGGCTTGTCAACATGGCAGAGCAGACTGCAGTATGATTAACCCTAATCAACCTTGCATTTTGCCCAACACTATAAAAAACCATGCCTCTGTTGTCTTCAACAGTTATTACCAGCATTTTAAGAACAAAGGTGGTTCTTGTAACTTCAATAACGCTGCGATGATCACTGATCTCGACCCTAGTAAGCAGAGCAACCTTATCTAAGTTTTTAATTGATTGAGATCATGAACCATATGTGTCTTATAATCCCATGATTTGGCAAGTCGGTTCATGCCATTATGAATTTATCCCCTGATTTAAATGAAAAAAGCCAAGATGAAATCAAATACTAGTTCTGCTTCTGACCTTCTCGCTAGATTTTGATAATTTCGTATATTGTTCTTTTCCATAGTTGATGGTGCAATAAATTTTCCTTTTCTCCTCTACAACTAATGAAAGAACTTTTGGTCCAATAAAGAAATTTGATTAGATGTATGGTATTAAGATTTACATCAGTTTGGTCATTTACAAAATCCCTTCGATAACAAAGTGAAAAAAGTAATGGAATCTTATGAATAAGAGAAAAGGAGAATGAATTGTGTTGTGTGTTATTCCATGAGAAGTACAAAGTATATATAGAGATACAAAGCTTAGGGAGGAAGTACAATTTGGAGAAGAAGTAAGTCTAGAAGGATATAGAATATGGGCCTATAATGGACATCCATCTAATGAGTTTATAACACTCCCCCTTGGATGCCATTATAGTAAAAATATTCCTAATGCTCATAAGATGTTGCCTCATTAAAAATCTTACCAGGAAAACCTAATTGGGACAAAACCATGACTAAGGGAAAAAGAGTGCAACGCGCTATTTCTCCCCCTGATAAGTGCATAACTTGATATCTTTGTGACGACGTACCCAAATGTTGAACTTGCATCTTGAAAGTACTAACTAGAAGTGTCTTGGAAAATAAATACGCCAAGGCTTCACTTGAAAGAATCTATAGAACATGTACATCTCCTTTTTTCTGCAATTCACGGGCCTTTCAGATGATTTATCTTAGTCATTCTCTTTGTTTATCTCGATATCATTAATGTATGATATATATTTGGGAAATTGATAGACTTTCACATATCATTATAATGATAACCTTCACTACAAGAAAACACAGTTTTTGCGACTCCCAAAAGTGTCACAAATTCGTCGCAAACATCTGACTTGCGACTACTCTGCGACGGAAAATGGGCGTCGCAAAACTTGCGTTGCTAATTTTTTGCGTTGCAAATGCGTCACAAATTTGCGACGCAACGTTTATAAAGAGTCGCAAATTAGCGACGCATTAGTGACACCCTATCATTTGCGACTACTTAGCAACTGATATTATCGTCTCAAATTTGTGACTACTTTATGACGACTTTGTAGTCGTAAAATTGCGACACTTTTGAGACTACTGTGTTCGTCACGAATGATTATTTGTAGTCGCAGAATAGTCACTGATGTGTTACAAATCAACGACTACTTGGCGACGCCTTAAATGACGTAGTCGCAAGTTAGTCACTAAAGCGTCACAAATTACCAGCTACTTTGCGACGCGTGCAATATTTTTGTTACAAAATATCAGATACAATCGCATTTTTGTCACTTTAGCATCACAAATTACACACTCTTTTTAGTCACACTATTGTTTGTTTGTTTTGTTTTGATTTGGCCAAATCGAATGAATAACCGAAAACCTGAAATTAAAAGCTAAATACAACATAATAATCTAGGTACCAAAATCACAGTACACCATAATCAAAGTACCAAAAACTACAAACCATTGTACCAAAAGTTGTCAAAGTTTAAAAAGATAAGTTCAGAAGTGTTGAGAAGGATTGTATGAGGCTGAAACCATGCTTGTTCACGGAGAGTACCTACTTAGTCCGAGACGGTTGATCCAGAACTGAAAACGCTCTTCCGCTATATCACTTTCCACGCCATGGATTTTAGCTCTTTTCCAGAAATATAGCAGCCACGCCTACAACATTCATTATTTACTTGATTCAATGAATATCATCCTGCCAAGTACAAGCCTTTGCTAGTTCGACTCTTACCTCTTTAAATAAAATATCATGTTGCTCCTCTTCGCTTAGCTCTGCATTCAAAAATTCAAAGGAACTATTCATTACTAAGTCCTTGCGTCACAGAAAAAGCAGCAGCCATATATAGCTAATATGTGATCGGTTAATTGGTCATCTATATTACATAATGCAACCAAAGTCAAAAAGAAACTAATACCAAACATATCGTTAATGATCCATAACCAAAACTGGGTTTAATCCTGTTCTAGGGTTGAAAGAATCACCAACAAACATTGCCATAAGACTATCATGTGACTGGCTAATTAGCCACCAGCAAAAAAAAACGAATCATCAACAACAAATCAAATCTTATAAAAGCAAAATACTCATCAGAGAATGAAGATTTACCAGGAGCCCCAAGTCGGATTCACTAATCGAAGGGAAACTGATCGGTCTATGCAGAAGAAGAAAGAGTAACAAACGATTGAACACGAGATGAATTGAGCTGACGATCCTCGACGCGGTCGGTAAGCTTATCGAAAGCTTTGCTTTGTTGCTGTAAGTCCTTTGAATCAACAGTTATCTCCGCTCCAGCTTCTTCTGCTCCCTCCATTGCTTCTATCTCTTCTCCTCTCTCTTGCTGAGTTTCGGTGAATGAAGTCTCCAGCATTGGATCCCAAATCAGGAGTGAATCTCTCATCTTCCACTAGAACCGTGAAAGCTCCACCTGCAAAGGCACTCACAAGCAAGAAGAAGCTTGATATAGATACTTCTTCTTGACATAGTCGAAACCTTAGTTATTTCAGGACAAGAAATCAAAGGCACTCACAAGCAAGATTTCGCTTCTACAGTTACACAAGATCATTGACTAGTAAGCAAGACCAAAAACTATCCAAATCGTTCACAGCAGAGACAAAAGAATCAAGCAAGAGCTCAATACAAATGTGAAAGGTGAACAAAGGTATATAAGTAGACAAAAGATGAGAAACCTGATTGTCTGGCTTGAGATCTCGGTAAAGGAAATATTTTGAAAGCTCTTGCTTGTTATCAAGAGTAGTATCCTTTGTGTACAATTGAGCAAGACAGTCTCTTATCCTAAGGAAGCCTTTAAGGTCAACACACAAGCCAAAACGATATGTCTGAAAAAAATCCAGGGGAAGCATAACAAAACTAACCTTACATGCTTATGAAGCAAAGATCTACGCACAAACTGAGAATGATGAACAATCAAAACAAGATTTGTAATCTGATTCTTAAAGGAATAAAAAATCTCTTCAACTGACTTACCAAGATTCGAAACAAGTCTCTTGAAAGTCTCTCTGATATCAGATTTAGTAGTAACAACACCCTCATCAACGAAATCACCTTTCTTCAGCTTCTTGATCCTGCGACGGTAAGCAACCTGCACTTCCTCTGCCAAGTTGTCTAAGTTAAGCATATGAGAGAAAGCCTTGGAGATAACAGCGGATTTACCATGATCCAAACTCGTTAAGACTTTCCCTAGTTCCACAAGCTTTTTAGGCTCACGCTTCCCTTCATACTCAGTAGAAAGCTCATATAGCTCTTGAACCCGCCTACAACAAAATCCTTTAACTAATTTACCTATGAATCTAAACATAAGGTTCCATTACAGAAGAACCAACAAAAATTCCTTTACATAACTAACAAGACAATTGATGAATCAAAAGAAAGATTAGATTTTTAGGATCTATGGCAAATGCCAAAAGGGTATTGTTCAAACGAAAGGTGACTTAGATTATGAATTAAAGAGAAGGATGAGGGTACCGTTTCACAGAGATCTTCACCGTGTAAATCTGTTTACCCCATCTTCACTGACTTTAGCAGGAACAAGTTGGCGAAGCTGAGCTTCAATGGATGCCATCTTCTCTAAGCTCAACAAACAACAAAATTGCAAAATCAGTTAACACACACAAATCCTGCGATTAGATTGGCCGAAAAAGAAAAACCCCCTAATCAAAGGAGGAAGCGAGGCGACTGGAGAAAGTAGTAGGGTAAATATGAAGGAGGAGGAAGATGGTGACGAGGAGAAGAGAATTGACGTCGAATCGAAGTCCGATTGAGAACTAGAGTTTCATCAAGCCGGAGAGGAGAAGGAGACAGAGAGAAAAGAGGAGATCAAGAAGATCGAGATCGGAGAAAATTTCAGATTTTTGTTCTTGTTCTTTTATTAAAAAAGAAAAAAAGAACTGAATGTATTGAGCGGTCTAAGTTTTGTCGGTTTTCTCAGATTTTGTCAGAGTGTTGAGCGGTAAATGCAAAATTTTAGCTTTAAGTGTTGGCGGTCTAAAATGATTTTGCTTCCCGCTCTCTGCATTATTCGGCTTAGCAATAATTAAATGCTATGGTATAGTTATCAAATCTCGAGTATTATCTTTAATAGCATAAGTGTCAAATTTGAGTTTGGGCCAAAATTTTGAGATTTTTAAATTAATTTGGTTAAGAGGGAAATCCAAATAATTTGGTTTTGGTTTCCCACCAAATTTGGAACTTTGGTTTTGATTTTCCACTAAGTATAATTTTTTTGGAGTTTAGGGTATCAAAATTGTTGTATGATATTTATCATTGATATATAGTACACATAACTATAGTTATGGTTAATTTTGAATTTGGCATAGAATGTATATAGGTTAAATCATTCTAATCGAATTAAAATTTAAACATGTATAGAAATTTAGACTTATAGTTTATGGTTTTTGTGGATTTGGGATACAATATATAAAAATTAAATTAGTGATATATATATATATATATATATATATATATATATATACATTTAGTATCATTTTAATCAAATTAAAACTTAAATGTATACATAATTTAAACTTGTTTAGACAATTATGTCTTAAACGTGTATATAAAATGTGAACCTTCATCAAATCAATTGTTAAAGTTGTTGTTAATCAAATTGGGTTTATGTTTTATTGATAAGGGTTGTTTCCAATATCTTTAATGAAATAATGTGATCTCATTATTTGTAATATGAATTTAAATTTGGACTTCCATAAATTAAATTATTTATGACTAATTAGTATATAACAATGTAATTTCATACCAATAAATCAGATATACTTCAAATATGATGTAAAATTTTCAAAATTGTTAAAAGGCGTCGGAAAAGGGTCACTGATGCGTCACTGATTTGTGTCTCTTTTTTGACTGATTTGCGACGCCTCATAACTCTTTGAAGAACACTTTGAAGACGTTGCAAAAGAGTCACTGATGCGTCACAAATTTTTAAAGTGTCGCTACTTAGTCGCTACTTAGTCGCAAAAGAGTCACAAATTTGTGTCTCTTTTGTGACGTTTTTGCGACGCTTAAAACAATACCCTAAACCCTAAATGTTTTGGACCACTAGATTGTGGTTTTATTCCTCCTATTCAACTTCTAATGTATTATTAACCATTTTATGGCTTATGTGCATTGAAATCTGACATAGAATGTTTAATTTAACAAAATCCAACACTTCACCACAAAGTACATTAAACTTCTAAGTGTTTTAGTTTTATAAATGTCTTCTCATTATTTGTAATATGAATTTGAATAAGGACTTCCATAAATTAAACTATTTATGACTAATTAGTATATAATAATGTAATTTCATACCAATAAATCAGATATACTTCAAGTATGGTGTAAAATTTTCAAAATTCTTAAGCGGCGTTGGCAAAGAGTCGCTGATGCATCACAAAAGTAGGTAAGGTGTCGCAAATGTGTCACAAAAGTAGGTAAGGTGTCACAAAAGTAGGTAAGGTGTCGCAATGTAGTCGCAAATGTGTCACTTATTTGTGTCGCTTTTGTGACTGATTTGCGACGCTGTAGAACTCTTTGAAGGCGTTGGAAAAGACTCACTGATGCGTCACAAATGTTCTATGGTGTCGCTATGCAGTCGCAAAAGTGTCACTTATTTGTGTCTCTTTTGTGACGTTTTTGCGACGCTGAAAACAATACCCTAAACCCTATATATTTTGGACCAATAGATTGTGGTTTTATCCTTCCTATTCAACTTCTAATGTATTATTAACCATTTCATTGCTTATGTGCATTGAAAAATCACATAGAAAGTTTAATTTAACAAAATCAAATACTTAACCACAAAGTACATTAAACTTCTAATTGTTTTAGTTTTAGAAATGTGATCTCATTATTTGTAATATGAATTTAAATTTGAACTTCCATAAATTAAACTATTTATGACTAATTAGTATATAACAATGTAATTTCATACCAATAAATCAGATATACTTCAAATATGATGTAAAAGTCTCAAATATTCTAAGGTGTCGCTAAGAAGTCGCACAAACGTCACTGATTTGTGTCTCTTTTCTGACTAATCAGCGACGCTGCAATATTCTCTGAAGAAGTTGGAAAAGAGTCACTGATGGGTCACAAATGTTGCAAATTTTGCGACTCTTATGAATACTGAAAAAGTTTGTCACAAAGTAGTTGCAAAATTTGACCAATTTGCGACGCCTCAAATAAGAGTCGCTAATCAGTCACTAATTTGTGACGAATTTGCCACATTATTTTGTAGTCGTAAATTAGTGACCGATTTGCGACGCTAATTTTCGCAGTCGCAAAAGCGTGGCACATGAGTAATAAATGGAGTCGAAAATTTTGTGACGCTAAAATAGTCACAAAAAGCAGTTGCTAATTAACTGTTTTCTTGTAGTGCTTCGTCTCAAGTGTTTATCATTTACGTGTTCTTTGATGTCTCGTTAAAAACCTTTTCATAGAAAAACCCTATGGGATAAAAACTATGATAAGAGAAAAAGAGTACATCCACACTCATCATTATATATCTCCCCCTCGGAAACATCTTCTTCGGGAGATGAATTCCGATTTTTTGAAATTACTATAAATATAACCTTAAAACTCATATAATTGCCATATGATATCTCAGATTATTGGAGTTCTGGTCCATACCATCTTTTCCTTTATCATACAAAATCTTATTGCATTTTATGTATGGTACTTCAGGACCAAACATATATGATCATTTTTTGTAAAATCCTTTAAGGATTTATTGAGATAACATCTTTTGCGCTAGATGTTCAACTTGAGATATCTGAAGATAAATTTATCTTTCCAAAGTATATTCTCAAATCTTTTCTTCAGATATTAATCTCTTAAGGAGTTCTAGTGGTATTCAAATCATCACATACATTGCTATTATAGCAAATCATTTACGACATCTTACATTAAATTCTTCTAGGACTCTCATAAATATCATTATTCAGTGATCTTTTATCATATATTATTATCATTGTAATACTTGTGATAACTCTGTTGGAGTTTAGATGATCTTCACTTAAGAATCACTTTATCAAAATCTTTTGATAAATACATGATTATACCCCATGTTACATATTTTCTATTCATTCGATTGAGTAGAGTTTCCGGGAACATAATTCTGATACCCTTAAACCTTCGGGGATTATATCTTTCACATCCTTCAAGGATTGCAATCATATGTAATTATCCAGTGTTCAATAACATATTGCCATACTATAAGTATTTCATCCACTACAAGAGAACATATCCCTTCATAAAATATTCCTTGTCTTTGTGACAATTTCACTATTGTTTCACACAAAGACTCATTTATCTTTCACTGGTTTTACACTGCACGTGCATAGACTACTGGTCTAATTCTTTGTAAGAGATTATAAGTCTGTTTTCTTCCATTCCATTTGGCCAATCATTACTTTGTGTACACTTTTTAATAGACTTTCATGATCCTCTTCTTATTCATAAAATGAACTGCTCATAGCATGCAAAATATTACGACGTCGATTTGCTTTTTGGTTCCATCTTATTTCAAACATGACATAGCTAGCTAGCTCTCTTCATTGTCAAGTACTTGAATATTTTCATTTGTCATGTTTATGTCTCTTCTAGAGCTCATTCTGTCTCTTCTGGAGATCATTCAAAATCTTTCTTTCCTCGATCTGATCATTCTCAATTTCTGCTCCTTTTCGATTACGAGGATTCTTATATTTGGAATAACATAGGTCTATCACGCTTCATGCGATCTTTAGACTCACTAGCAGTTCGATATTGTCCTTCTGGGATATCATTTCTAATTGGAGCATATACAGCTGGTATATGTGATTTCATCACTCTACTTGGGTCAGTAAATGTGTCTGACAATCAATACGCTAAAATTTGAATTATCTTTTGGACTTATAATTCTCATCTTTTAGTCCGAGGATCATTGATAATTCATAGATACATATATCTTTTCCTAGCTATTTTACTTTCTCTCCCAAATGTTGGAAAAACTTACTCATTAAAATGAGTCTTCAAATCAAGCCTTAAATAAATCATTCTTGGATGACTCTAGATACTTAGTATCATTCATATCCAACATATATTTTTATCATCTATTGAGGACCCATTTTAAAGCGGTATGGTGGAGCACTTTTCCTATTCAAGGATCTTTCAAATGAGAATTATTTGGTTTCTGACCCTAAACCAATAATGATGGGGAGAATAATTAGATATTCATTGGCTTGATGCGAATCAATGCTACTAAACTATTCCGTGTTTGAACATGAGTTTCAGGATGTTCACATAGAATAATCATCAAAGACTTGAAATGTGAATTCACCAATATTATCAAATAACCTTGCAAACTTGAGGTTACACTTTGATGACAAGGTTAAATGTGAATATCTAGTCGATGTATCCATCGATTTTATGCGTCAATCGAAACAATGCGTCCACTGAATCGATGCGTCTAATATAACCATAAGCAATCAAAAATTTCACATGGTGGGTTATCAGCCCATAACCATTTCCTTGTATATATTGCACATTACCGCATTATCATATTGTTTTCTCAGCAAACAACCTATGACAACTTATTAAGAAGAAACTTCTAGTTCTTCATGGAATATCCATATAAATTTTCTCGCATCATCATTAAACCAAGATGACCAATCCGGTTAAGCCAAATATTTAATCTATTAGTAAACATCTGGTTTACTTTTCATTCTTAGTAAACTTCTAGTTTACTTTGCATCGTTAATCACTTACTTCCTTCAACGAATATCATAATTAAAATTGCTTCCGAAAAATCGAAGTGAGGCTATCACTTAGTAGCCAGTTTCTCGGTGAATTTATTTGTTCTTTTCTTTTATATGTAAGATATCATATTCACTTCAGGGAATTGACCAAAACTTACCATACATGAATAGTAATTTCTCATCAACAACTCATTAGAGATATTCTTTCAACATAAATTCACTTACAGACTTCAAGTATTGTAGTCTTATATATTACATTCTTGTGATCACACTTTTCCTTTGAGAATTGTTCGAAGAACTTAGTGAACATAATCTTCTGGATATGTCACTTATTGTATATGTGAGATTCTTTAACTCTCCTCCTCGAGATGATGAAACTTCAGGTTCATCTACTGAATCTCACTCTAGAATATACCCGACTTGGAGCATATATTATATCTTATATCCTTTCAGCTTTTGAGACTTTCCAGAGAGTATAACGCATCAATGATTTAAAATTGCGTTCCCATAAGCAATAATATATTTACTCTTATGGAGTATTCACTAAGCTTTATACTAGTACATGTTGTACTCACACTAGATTATTTTATTGTGTGATCAAAGAAATATCTCTTATGTCTCATTATCTTGCTTTTCTCATTTCTAGTGAGAATATGAGTTATTTATAAAATCTCACTGGTCTTGATCTCGATGTTGACCATTCAAGACAATTTTTATAGCCAATTATTTGGCTTAGTGCTAATATTGTGATCTTATGTATAAGACGTCACATTCATTTCAGGGGATGGACCATGATCAACTTCTTACTATTTTTTTTTTTGCACTTCTGGTGAGAATTTAAGTACTTGAAAGAAACAACTTAGTCTTGACAACTCAAGGCAACTTTTATAGCCACTTCGTTGGCTTAATGTATTAGTGTGATTTTTTTTTTCTGTATAAAATATCACATTCTCTTCAAGAAATGGATCAGAATTAACTGGATATGACTCACAAATTTTATTGTAAAAATATCATAGAAACATATAATTATTTCATGAGAATTATTAGAGTTTCTACAAACGCCATTATATCAACCATCATCTAGATCTTTAAATGAATAGTTCAAAACTAACATGTTCACTAGTAAGACGATATGCTAATATGCTAATTAAATTAGTATTATGGAAACTATATGAAATATGATTCTTAGGTACTTAACAATAAATAAATTACAATCGAACCACGTAATTTATGTCATATTGAAAATCATAAATCATATGCAGCAGTCTCAATGAATCAATCACCCCAAAGCAATCTAAACGTGTGTCGATTAATGCAATTAAACATGATATTTTAAGCAGTGACATGACCAGATCAATGAATTATACCAAAACAAGTGAATCAACAATTGGGAAGCGATAAATAGATCATCAAAAAAATAAACGATAATGCCTTGCAATTATCAAAGATTCACTTAAACCAACTACCAACGGATAATTTAAAGACTAATATACATGCACAACATATGCCTACTGGTTTATATATTCTTATACATAAGCAAGTCGATCAATAGTAGAAGATCGATTAATTTAGCCAGATCTAGACGTTAAAGGGTTAAGTTTCTTTTGAATTTGTAAATTACTTCTCTATTTAACGAATCTTATATTAGTGGGTTTAATGACTTACTTGAAGAAGAAGTACTCGGAGACGTTACCGGAGAAATTTCGGCCAAATAATCCCAAAACCTTTTACGTATTGTTCATCACTGCTAATCCGGTTCTTACTCCACACACTACAAGAAAGAGGGTATTTTTCAGACGGATTTTCCGACGGAAAAATTTCCCTCGCAAATTTCTGACGGAATTCCGACTGAATTTCGAGGAATTTCCGAGGAAAAGGACTGTCGGCAACATAACCGTTAATGTATCCGTTAATGTATCCGTTGGAGGAGCCGTTGCAATTTACAAGTCCTCGAAATCCCTCGGAAATTTCTTCTATATATTCTCCATCTCCCATTCACATGTAATGAAACCAAAACTACAAACAATACCAACAATAATGTCTTCCGATCCTTATAATTATTTTCGTTCATGGATGGACAAACCTAGATACGATGAAGAGACAGGCAAACTTATAGAAGAGTTCAAGGAAGGGCTTAGGCAATTCATGTCATTCGCCTCAAACCAGGATATAACAATAGAAACAGGTATTATGTTATGTCATTGTCCAAAATGTCGGAATTATAGAAATCTTGATGTTACTTTAGTTAGGAAGCATTTGTTTAAGAATGGATTTATGCTGGGTTATAAGATATGGTATGCACATGGAGAGAGTGAGCCAATGCTAGATTTTGATAGTACTAGTCAACAATATATTCCGGATAGTGTAGAGGAACCATCAGTAGAAGTAGACATAGGTACATTTCAGATGGTTAACGATGTGTTTAGGGAAAATGCACCGTCGTTCGTTCAGGATGGAGATAGAGCAGAGCAACCAAATTTAGAAGCCCGGAGATTTTTTGATATGTTAGATGCAACTAATATGTCGTTGTACGATGGTTGTAAGAAAGGTCATTCACCATTATTAGCTGCAACTAGATTGATGGGCATAAAGACGGATTGGAACTTGTCTGAGGGTTGTGTTGATGCGATTACTGACTTTGTGAAAGAAATTTTACCGGGAGATAATCTTTCACCAGCTTCATACTATGAGGTGCAGAAACTTGTAGCTGGACTTGGCTTGCCGTATCAAGTCATAGATGTATGCAGTGATAATTGTATGATATATTGGAGGGAGGACGAAGGGCGCACTTCATGTCGGTTTTGTCGTAAACCTCGGTATCAAGACACCAGTGGAAGAGTTCCAATACCATTTAAACGAATTTGGTATTTGCCCTTAGCAGAGAGGTTGAAGAGGTTGTATCAATCAGAGCGTACAGCGGGATCAATGAGATGGCATGCAGAACATACATTAGACGGTGTAATTGCGCACCCTTCGGATGCAGAAGCATGGAAACATTTTCAATCAGTGTATCCAAGCTTTGCCTATGAGCCAAGGAACGTTTATCTTGGTTTGTCTACAGATGGTTTCAATCCTTTTGGGAAGCACGGGAGGCAATACTCATTATGGCCAGTTATCGTGACACCTTATAATTTGCCGCCATCATTGTGTATGAAACGAGAGTTTCTTTTTCTCACTATTCTTGTTCCTGGGCAAGATCATCCTAAGAAAGCACTTGATGTGTTTCTGCAGCCATTGATTTATGAGTTACAAATGTTATGGGAACATGGTGTAGAAGCATTTGATGTTTCAACTAACCAAAATTTCAACGTGCGGGTGGTGCTTATGTGGACTATAAATGATTTCGCAACCTATGGTATGTTATCGGGATGGACAACGCACGGCCGGTTATCTTGTCCTCATTGTGGAGATAATACCGACGCGTTTCAGCTGAAACAGACGTAAAACGTGTTGGTTTGATTGCCATAGACAATGGCTACCTGAAGATCATCCTTATCGTTGGAACACCACATTATTTACGAAAAACAGACAAGTCTTTGACAGTCCACCTCCGAGTATAGTGGCGAGGATTTTGGCCCAATTACGTGATTTTGGTGCTGAGAAGACAGCGGTGTGCGGTGGTAATGGGCATGAAGTCGTTGATGGATATGGCGATCTTCACAACTGGCACAAGAAGAGTATTTTTTGGGATTTGCCATATTGGAAGGATCTTTTGTTGAGGCACAATCTAGATGTCATGCATACGGAGAAAAACTTTTTCGATAATCTCATGAACACCGTTCTTAATGTTCAAGGAAAGACGAAAGACAATTTAAAGTCTAGATTGGACTTACCTGATATATGTTCTCGAAGAAAGCTTCATGTCAAGCCAAATGGTAAAGCACCAATCCCTCTATTCCGATTAGATGCACCTTCGAAAGAAGTGTTCTTGGAGTGGATTATGAAGGAAGTCAAATTTCCGGATGGCTATGCATCTAATCTCCATAACTGTGTGAATATGGGAGAGGGGAAATTTCAAGGATTGAAAAGCCACGATTGTCATGTCATTATGCAGCGCCTCCTTCCATTTGCTTTTGATCGTCTTCTACCACAAAACGTACACAAAGCAATTGCAGGTATATTATTATATAATTTAATTTTCTAATATGTAATTTAATTACCATTTAGTTACCATCTATCTTAACAATTTGTTTTTATAATATGCAGCAGCAATAAGTGTGTTTTTTCGAGATTTATGCACAAGAACACTAACGGCAGAAGGTATACAAAATTGGAGAAAAATATACCAGTCATCCTATGTAACCTTGAGAAGATTTTCCCACCGTCTTTTTTTGATGTTATGGAACATCTTCCAATTCATCTACCCCAAGAATTAGCGCTTAGCGGTTCCGTTCAATATCGATGGATGTATCCTTTCGAGCGTTACATGGGTACTCTCAAGAAGAAAGTGAAAAATTTGGCAAGAGTCGAAGGTTCTATTGTAGCTCAGAGCATCAACGAACAAACGACACACTTCTCCGAATATTATTTCCCAAAACATGTCCAAACTAAGACCCGGAAACCTGCTCGACACGATGACGGTGGTGAGAGACCTTTTTACGCAGTAGAAGTTCCTAATTTATTTTCACAAATTGGTCGATTAAGTGAAAAATCGAAGAAGCGAAGGCTAACGGAGGAGGAGCATCAACACTTGCACATGTACCTAGTGACAAACTGTGAAGAGCTTATAGATTATGAGAGGTATTATTTTCAAGCAAGAATGTTAATTTTAAACTTTTAATTTACATTTGACTTTTGATTATTTTCAAATTATTTAATTTTCAGGATTTACTTGGATCAAGTACGCCTCGCATATCCATTAATGATGGAGCATGACGTTCAAAAACTTAAGCAGAATGAATTTTCTCATTGGTAGAAATTCTACGTAAGTTTCTTCTTTTTTAATATTCATGACTAATAAATTTGTAATTATATTGTTAGTTTATATTTACACAATTTAAATTACTTTGTATAGGTTACAACAATGTCTTCTAAAGGTCAATCATTCCCTACGTGGTTAGTCGAATTTTTTAATGGACCGTTATATGTTGCGGATTCGTATCCTATGTATTGTACTCGTGGTTATGCTTTCAAGATTCTTCGACCCAAGAAGACTAGGCCAACTTGTGATTATGGCGTATCAGCACAATCTGGTGATATTGTATACTACGGTCTCCTTTGCGAAATTTTGGAGGTTCGTTATCCGGGGATGATCAATTTGAGGTTCTTATGTAATTGGTTCGATCCACTTGTTGGTCGTGGTGTTCAACATGACGAATTCGGTGTGACAACAATACACACGAGAAAAAGGCTTTCGGATTATGACCCATTCATCCTCGCATCACAAGCCGATCAAGTTTGTTACATTAGATATCCACGGGCAACCGAAGTTGATTATCCTTGGATCACAGTGACCATGACCCTATGCAACAAAACACACTCGGTACCATCGGAGCAGTCGACCACTCACTAGCGGTAGATCTTATTGTTGATTTCACACTTTATGCAGATGATGAGATTTTAGATGATTTTGAGGAAGATGGAGGCGAATTTGAGGATGCTTCTCAGTCCGACAATTCAGAATATTCTCTAAATGAAGAAGACGAAAAATAAATTATACAAGTTTGTTTAAATTATTTTGAAGACTTTATTAAATAATGTTTTGAACACATTATTTTATGAATAAATGGTATATTTTAAATTATGTATTTTAAATTATGTATTTTAAATTATGTAACTTAAATTTTGTATTTTAAATTATGTAACTTAAATTATGTATTTTAAATTATGTATTTTAAATTAAATGTCTTTTAAATTATGTACTTTAAATAATGTATCCGTTTATATTTTATTAAAATATTCTAAATATCCGAGCGATTTCCGTGGGAAAGAATTTCCGACGGATTTCCGAGGAAATTTCGGAAATTAAAAATTTTAGACCACTTTTCGACGAATCCTCGGAAATCCGTCGGAAATTATTTTATTAAAATATTCTATATATCCGAGGGATTTCCGTGGGAAAGAATTTCCGACGGATTTCCGAGGAAATTAAAAATTTTCGACCACTTTCCGACAGAATCCTCGGAAATCCCTCGAAAATTTCCGTCGGATTTCCGAGGACTTAGATTTAAATATCAGAAGTTTCAGATTTTATGAATATATAGTGTTTGTCTAACACTTGAATATACCATATTTGGCAATACCAATAAATTTTAGAGTAGATAATATTTAAAAATTCAAAATTTGGGTAATCACATCATCACCGTAGTGAAGTGTTTATGATAGGATATGTACGATATAGTTTGTACTTAGAGAAAGTTATGAGATTATTAAAACGGTTGTGTTTATTGTTCTAATATGATCTGTGCAATCTTTATATTGACAAATATGGCTTGTTACAGTATTAGGCAACATTAGATATCAATCAAATAAGGAAAAATAGAAATTTTATAAATGTCCTCGGAAATCCGTCGGAAATTTCTGACGGATTTCCGAGGACTTGTTCGAATTTCCTCAGAAATCCGTCAGAAATTTCCGAGGGATTTCCGAGGACATTTATAAAATTTCTATTTTTATAAAAATATATTAAATCCGCCGTTATTCGATTTCCTATATATACATGCAATTTATATTCGATTTCCTCGAAAATCCCTCGGAAATTTCCGACGAATTTCTGAGGACTTGTGTGCGAAAATTAATTTACCCGCATTTTTTTCGGTTTGGTGGTAAACCAAAAATTTTTCCCACCGATTTCAGACAGATTTTCGACGGATTTCCGAGGGATATTTCCCTCGGAAAAAGGTTTTATAAACCCAGAAACAGACCGACATGCAGCCACCCCCGTCGATTCATCCAATTTCCACAAATAAAATCGATTCATCCGATTTCCGATTCCGATCAACCGGATTGTGCAGCCACCCCCGTCGCCGGTTTCCCCCTCCTCCGTCGCCAATTTCCCCCACTCCGTCGCCGGTTTTCCCCACTTTTTGTCGCCGGTTTTGTCGCTCTCATTGTCGCCGTTTTTGTCGCCGGTTTCCCCCTCCTCCATCGCTGGTTTCCCCCACGATTTCCCCTTCCAATTCCTCTCACGAACTATGTAAGATTTGGGATTGATTGTTAGTTTAGGAAATAAATTGATTGTTTTGGAATTGATTGTTAGTTTAGGAAATAAATTGTTAGTTTTGGAATTGATTGTTAGTTTAGGAAATAAATTGTTAGTTTTAGAATTGATTGATTGTTAGTTTATGAATAATATAAAATTATTTTGTAATTAGATTTTTAGTTTTTTTTAAACATTTCAAATTTTATTAAAATTATAATAAGTATTTTGTAAATCAATTCTTCAATTTTAAATACTAGTACATTTACAATTTTGCAATGTAGGTCTTATTTGGAGTTCCATGGTGCATCGTCTAACCGGTCAGGGAGAGCACATAGTGTTTCGGGAACACCGACATAATCTCCGACAGGCGTTCCTGAGACACCTTCTGCATTGCCACAGGTGATGACGATGGAGGAGTTTGTTACGCAACCAGGACGACATCTTTTCCCGATACTCCACCCGCATGAAGAAAACGGAGCAACTTGGTAATTAATTCCATTTTAATAATTATATTCATGTTAATTTTTATTTTATTTATTTTATTATTTACTTATATTAATTTTATTTTACATGTTCTAGGTTCGGATTGGAAAATGACATAACAAAGTCAATTCTTAAGATTTTCAAGACGCAGCTCACACAACCTTGGCCAACATACGGGAATGTCAATCCAGAAACCAAATTGATTTGGTTCAAGACTTTTGCGGTAAGTTATAAGTTTTATTATTTTTCACAGAATTTGTTTAATTAACTAATTTATAGATTAATGATAGTATAATTTTTTTTTCTATTTTGCAGCAAGACATTAATTGGGAACCCAGTCTTTGTCAAATTGTGCGGCGTCACTTTGACATTCAAGTTAATGCATCGTACCAGAACCGTATGTACGAGTGGAAGAAGGGTAAGTCAAAGCCGAAGGATATGGAGCCAGGCGTTTGGGACGCTACTGGAGTATGGAGAGTACGCAAGCGATTTCTTCACAAAACTCGAAGAATCGTCTGAGCGAGCGAGGTGGAAAAGGAATGGCGACCCATAATGCGGGTTCTATTTCTTTTAGAAGACACGAAAGGAGAATGGTAAATTTTTTAAACTATTACTTTTTTTTAAAAAGTTTTTTTATTTAAAACATTTTTTGTGTAGGCGAAAAAGAAGGGAGTTGAACCGGATTGGCTAGATGTGATGGAAGAAACGCATACTAGCAAGCAAACTGGACAAATTCAAGATGCGGTTGTCCTAGAGCGGATCGAGAAGATCAAGCTTCGGAAGATGGAGCGGCTTACGCAACTCTCCCAAGATGGCTCATCGGATTCGGTCAATTTACCCCGCGACGAAATCAACCGCTTGTGTCTTGAGGTAATTTTTAATATTTTAAAACGTTTTATTAATTTATGTTTTAAATATTTATATACTAAATTTCTTTTTTCTTATGTAGGAAATTCCCTTAATCAAGGGTTGCAGACCCGGTTTAGGAAGCTTGCCGTCTGGAGACGGGAGTGTGTCTTCGGTGTTTCCCTGAGACGTTGAACTTATTCAACAAGTTCAAAATCTCAACCGGGTCGTTCAAGAAAAAGACGCACAATTTCAAGAACTTAAGCAAGAAAATGTCCAGTTTAAGGAGGATTTTGCCGAGACCCGAGCGACGCTCTCCCAACTCCAATCTTTTCTCGCGTCTCAATATCCAGGATCGTTTCCGCCGCCTCCGCCTCAACTTTGATTTGTTTTAGTTTCTTTTTTTTTAATTATGTTTTATAATTTAAAAACAATTACTTTATAATTTAAATAATGTTTTTACTAAATTTTATTATAACTTTTTTATAATTATTATGAAATTTATAAATTATTAATATATATAAATTATTAAATTAAATTATTAAATTAACAAATCATTAATATATATAAATTAGTAAATAAAACTATTAAATTATAAAATTATCCGGGTCCTCTGAAATCCGTCGGACAGGCAAAGCTTCGGAAGTCCGTCGGAAATGTAGACCCTCGGAAATCCGTGGGAAGAAATCCGTCGGAAATTCAGGCCCTCGGAAATCCGTCGGAAATGTTATTCCCACGGATATCCGTCGGAAATGTAAGCCCTCGGAAATCCGTCGGAAATTCAGGCCCTCGGAAATCCGTCGGAAATGTTATTCCCACGGATATCCGTCGGAAATGTAAGTCCTCAGAAATCTGTTGGAAATGTTATTCCCACGGAAATCCGTCGATAGTTTCAGAGGAATTTCCGTGGGATTTTAATTTCCGACCATCTCAAACCGACGACTATTTTCCCTCGAAAATCCGTCGAAAAAGCCACTTTTCGAGGGTTTTCCGACGGATTATGCCCTGGAAAATAGCATGTTTTCTTGTAGTGACATAAACCTCGTTAGATGAAAAGGCAACAATCAATCATTTATAATTGAAAGCAAATTGAAAGTATCTGGTAAACTATAATTTATCAGAATAGTTAATGATTTTGCGGATACAGATACATAGATATATACTTACCATAAATCAAACGATGTGAAACTATCATAAAATATTTTGTCAATCATGCTATATATTATCGTGCACAGACTTAATATACACGCAAACTAATAAAACAATAAACTTGTGTATGTTTATATAAAAGCATGAGCCGTCTTAAATATATTGAACTTAATTAAGTATTCTAAAGCGATAAATCATGAATATATTTAATCAAAGAACCGAAGCCAAACAATTGGATTATCAAACCACAAAATCAACGATTTGTCAATTTATAATTAATGATTTTAAAATCATGAAAGGAAGCAGGACGAAAAAATCATATCAAACAATAAGAAACATGATCCCATCATAATTTATCAAGTGACGATAATAAATAATTTATGAACTATCATATTTTTCTTCTAATAAAACCAGTAAAGCAATACGATGGTAATTTTTATGAAGCATGAGATTACGATTAGATTGAGTCGATTAAATAATGATTCAATTATAGGATAGTACTTATCTGGGATATCATAGATAATTATCGGACATGGAGACAGCGTAGGAAATATCATTGGAAACGGAGACGTCGGATAAAGAACGGAGACAGCGTAAGAGATAGTCGGATTAGGGTTTTGCTCAGGTGGCTAGGTATCGTGCTCATGCGGTTAGACTATCGTGCTGATAACGTGTTATGAATAAGAGAAAAGGAGAATAAATTGTGTTGTGTATTATTCCATGAGAAGTACAAAGTATATATAGGGATACAAAACTTGGGGAGGAAGTACAACTTAGAGAAGAAGTAAGTCTAGAAGGATCTAGAATATGGGCCTATAATGGACATCCATCTAATGAGTTTATAACAATGAATAAGTTTTATGGTCGGGATTGTGTATATATCTTACGAGAAACAATGGGTACATATGTGGGATATATACAAGACAACTTGATCATTACATGATTATTTTCTTTTAGAAAAGCAAAGTCGGCCATGCAGTAATGGTGTCAAAGCTTCCAAATGGTGTGAATGTGTAAGTGTAATATGAATGGTAATCCGTTTTGGGTGTGATTGCGATTCGTGTGAGGGAAGGATCCGATTTGGAAACGATGCGATTAGTTAAAATAGCGAATGGAAATGTGATTTGGGTGCGATGTGATTATCTTATATATGTGAATGACAATACGATTCGGATGTGATTAGAATACAAAATTACTAAAAGGGCATTTTTTTAAGGATAATTTGCTAAATTGACTCAGTTTGAATTAGTGTTTTGTAAATTAACCTTCTACCTATGAGTTTTTGTCCAAATAACCTTTGGTATTTTCATATTCCAATTTTAACATTCAAATTGAATAAAAATAAATTTTTTACAATATTTTCAGAATTTTTACTAAAAAAACAGAGTATTAATTTCTATATGGTTTCCTTTTGTTAATATACAAAAGAATTATTAAAAAACATACAGAAGAAGAAAAAACTTAAAAAAAAAACTTAATTCTCTCTCTCGCCACATACAAGATCGTCTTCTCCGCGGATCCCTTCTCCGCCTCTATCTCTCTCGCAACAGTATTCTCCGCCTCTCTCTCTCTCTTGGTCGTGATTCTCATGGTCCGAAACTAGTTTTTTTCTCTCTCGCGACATCCGACATCGTCTTCTCCACCGCTCTCTCTCTCGCGACATAGTATTCTCCGCCTCTCTCTCTCGATCGTGATTCTGGTCTTTGTTTACTGTGTTTCCGATTTTGCAGACTGAGAAAGTTTTTCTTCCTCTGGTAATTTCCCGAATCGATTTCTCTCTGTTTCAATGTAAGATTACGCTAGTTTAAGATTCCAAGTTATTTACATTGGTTCCTTGTTTATTAGCTCGAAGAAATCTGGAAAGGGAGCGACCTGGGAAAGGTGGAAACCGGTTGTGGAAGAACATTGGTTTCAAAACTCCTCGTGAAGCCACTGAAGGTTTGTTTGCTTTTTTACTCGCTTTTGATTTCAGTTTTAGGTAATTGATAGATCTTTGGCCTTCAAATTCGAAGAAACTGGCAAATTCTTAGGCTTTGATAGTATCTTGCTATGTGGTAAGGTGCATTCTTGGATTTAGTAGATTGGATCTGCATTACTGGCATAATGTCACTAGATTTTGAATTCGTCATTGGGAAATGATTATAGTATGCGGTCAAAACTACTGGAATTAAGAATCATAGCATGATTCAATAAACAAAAAGCTTTATTAGGAACCTGTGTATATATTTAAGTCAGATTCTGAGGTGATTGACAAGAATTGTCCTTTCACAGGAACTGTCTCCATTAGAGGGCGTATCTTACCTGGTACTTCCCAGTCTGTTTCTACTCGCAAAGTCTTTTCATGACTCTTTAGATACAAGAATCTCTGCTTTTGACTAACAAAAGACAAAGCGAAACTCCTCAACTTTAACGGTAATGATACTCTCTGCTTGCTAATGATGTTTTTGAGTTGAGGTTTGCTATTTTTTTCGTGTTTATGAATAACTTGGAAGTTCTTGTATGACTACTGTTAATCTACAAATGTTCCAAGTTCTGATATTTTCTTGTTTGAAATTGCTCTTGATTCTTTTGTAGGTGTGGCTTTGGATTTGCCAAAGAGATTTTTTAGAAAAAATGAAGAACCCGAAGTTGTGAAGATCAACAACAACTGCAAAACGTCTCTTATGAAGAATTGAAGGATCGCCTACCAAATGAGTATGAGGAAGTGAAGCAAGATCCGGTGTTTGCACATATTTTGGCAATCCATGAGCATTCTCTTGGATACTCAGGAAAATTAATACACAGCTTCTTGTGTAAGCAGCTGGATACTACGAAATTGCATGAGCTATGGTTTGTGATTGCTAGGAGGCCTATTTGGTTTCTCTTCAAGAGTTTTACGCTATCACTGGGCTCAATTACGTGAAGCTGGACAACTTGGACATTGAGGAATGGATAGATGATGACGGTTTCTGGAGTAGGTTGCTAAAGAGTAGGAGGGCTATTTGCCTAGTATCGATAAAGAAGAAATACTTGCTGGAATGTCACAATTGGACACGTGTGGACAGAGTGCACTTGGTGTACTTGTGTGTTATTGCTAGTTTGTTAGTTGTGAATGATGAGAAGGTTGCTATACCACACTCCTACATGGTGATGGACATTAGGAAGCTACGGGTTTATCCATGGGGTCTGGACTCATTTGACCATCTTGTGTCATCGATCAAGGTAGCGAGGGTCAAACGAACGCAGCCTTTGAGCTATCCTCTGCATGGTTTCTCATATGTTTTGCAGATTTGGATTATGGAAGCCATTCCTGATCTTGGTGTTATGTTAGTGAAAAAACTTAAGAATGATGGCATTGTGTTTCCGAGATGTTCAAATTGGTCAGGAATTACAAATATATCATATCAACAAATCAACTTTCTAGAGTCCTCCTTCGTTCTCAGGTGAGTTTTCTTGTCTCTGTTTTCCTTTTACATATCATCTTCCCATTTATCTATTGCAAAAATGTTTTTAGTCTTGGTTTTGGCTTTTATGATTGCAAATTGTATATAGTATATCATTTGGATACTTATCTTAGTCACTTCTTTATAAACCACTAGATAATAGTTAAAGATATATATATATATGCAGACAAAAGTGGTCAAACAGTGCCGTTTTTTATTTTTGTTTAGTTAGATATATGTACATATTATATAGAAAAGAAACTCCATTCAGGTTCAAGTTTTTTCTCTTACAAAGCAATGAACATAAGACTTGATGAGGGAACACACATTGAGGATTTGGTATGTATATATCTGAGTTTTATTAGTCTTTTAGTATCAACTCATTAGCTTCATATTTCATCTTGAGAACAATAACAGTTGCATCAAATTATCATGAGAACACACATTGAAGACTTGGTATGTATATATCTAATTTTTTTTTTGTTTTTAAGTACCGAAATACTTATAGTATATATCATATACTTATCAACCATCATTTTTAAGTTTGATGATTTCTTTCTATAAATAATACATTGACATATCATTTCTATTGCATATAACTATATATTAGACAATAATAGATACTTTTTGTGTAGTTGGGTTTTAAATGTATTTATCTAAGTCATATATCTTTGGAAATTCCAGTATTTTTTTGTTTGTTAGCACACGTACATATATTGTATATCATTTTGCTTTCAGATGCTCGTTTCTATAATTGAGGAATTATATATACATTTGCAGTTTATTGATCAACTACAAAGACTTACATATATTAACTCAGTTATTTTTATGATTGCAAATTGTATATAGTATATCATTTTGATACTAATCTTATTCATATTAACTTTCTTGTAGGGTGTTCTGTATCCATACATCTCTTCCACTGGGAATTTCGATTTAATTGAGGGTATTGAGTTCAGACGGACAGGCGAAATGAGAGACGAACAAGTTGATTGCATTAAGAATTGTATTAGCTCGAGAAAAGACTGAGTGACCATATATGGCAAGTTACAGAATCTCTACAGCCTTTGCATCCTAATGTGGTAGAGGAGGTAGAGATGGAGAATGAGAACGAGGCTGCTGTTGGTGATGTTGCTACTCCAAATGTGTAAGACACACCTGCTTCCTCTTCGAGACGTGTTAAGAACAAGTTTTCTGATAATGGAGTAGAGGAAAGGAAACAGAAACTGTTTTGCCTAAGAACTTTAGAAAAATCAGTTGCTGTCAACGAAGAGATGAAGTCTTTTATTCAAGGTCTCTTTCAATCTTTTTTCACTTTTCTGGAGAAGTTTAAGATAGAAATTGATGTTCGGTTTGATAAGATGGAAAGCGAGATTACAAGTCTCAGGCATGAAGTTCGTGAAGCTACATCATCAACAACCATTGGAGAACCATCTACTATTACCAAACCATCTAAGGAGAAGGTGAATATCCGTGTGCAGCCACAACGAAAGGTAAACATGAGAACAAAGTAAAACCCGGCTATATATGTATCTCTTTAAAACCGACTATGTAAAATATGTGTCTAATTGTCTATGTTTCTCTTTAAAACCGGCTATGTAAATTATGTGTCTAATTGTATATATTTCTCTTTAAAACCGGCTATGTAAAATATGTGTCTAATTGTCTATGGAACTCTTCAAGAACGGTTATGTAAAATGTGTTTGTAATTGTCTATGTAACTCTTTTAAACTATGTTATATATTGTGTGTTGTGTGTTGTCTTTCATTACAAGTGTGTAAGTGTTTTTTTTTTTTTCCACAGGTTGAAAATGTGTCGTTAGAGGATCTACATGACGTAGATTTAACGCATACTTCAGATATCGAACTTGAATTACGTACACAAGAGTTCCTACAGAAAATAATTGGACAGTTATCTCAGTCCTCGGTAGTTGTTGGTTTTGATCCAACACCAACTCCAAAGGCTGGAAAGTCACTCCCTAAGCCGACACCCAACACTTCTTCTCAACCTAAAAAGAGGTCATACCGTAAAAAGTCTACAAAGGGAATGGAGTGTACGGACAAAGAGATGGAACAAGCAGGAAGAAGCTTACCTGATGCTCCTTTGATTTTCTATGAACCAGAAGCTTGGAATAAATTGGAGGAATGGTCAATGATGAAACCGTAAGTACTGTGTATTTCTTTTCTTACCCTCTTTACATTGCTAACATTTGTTTTGACAATCCTTAATACATTTTGTTTGGTGTTAAAGGTGACCGGAACTACGTTTTGGTCCAATCATCTTTAATTATCAAACCGCAGACATTATCATGGATAGACATAGTTGGCTTCGTACGGGGGTAAGTTTAACAATTGTTTGTTCATGCTAATTTGATAAGTTCTTAATAACTCGTTATTATTTTCAGGAAATGGATGCAGTAATGTACTTATTCAGAGAGAGGACAACTTTGCGCCGATGGAAAGCAGACCGAGTTGCTTTCATGAGCTGCTCATTCGGCACTTACATAAACAAAGCGCACCAACAATTGAACAAGCTCAAGAAAGGATTCAATTTGAACAGCTTATTGTTAGCTTTCGGAAACAGTGATCTTCCAGCTCATGGAAGAACGGGAAGCAAGTGAGGTATAGTCGTCGACCGTATCTACATTCCACTGGATATCAACAATAACCACTGGATCTCGTTGTGCGTTAATCTCAAACTTAAAACAATAGAGGTCTTCGATTGTGATGGGCATAGACATATTAAGGAAGTGGAAGCGTTCTCAATCATCATGCCGCGTATTGTGAAAGAAGTTCAGTCACCTGAGGACAAGAAAAATATGAACATTACTCCGTACCAAGTCATCTATGTGCCAATGCTGGATGGAATCAATAAGATCGCATGTCATTGCGGAGTGTACGCATTGAAGTATATAGAATGTCACGTGCTTGGACTCGACTTCTATCTGCTAGATGATGAGAACATCATAGATGCTCGTATTAGGACAGCAGTTGATATTTTTGAAGCGGCGAACGATCCTGAGTTTATCTAGATTGCTGTAACTCTGATTTTAGGATTGATCAACCGAAATTGGAAATCCTAGATTGCTTTAATAGATGCGAAAGTATTATTAACAACCTGACATAATCTTAGATGAGCAAAATTATCTATTCGCAAAGAAATTTGGCTTAGTAATTTTGTAAACAATCGAACTTGAACTTATTGCTTGTCTTTATTCACTGAGTTTGCAAAGAAATTTGGAATTTCGGGATTTAGTCATAGATAGTCTCTGCAACGAAAGTTGATTGATTTTACACTGTGTTCGAGTTCTAGAACTGCACTTAATCAAATCCTGACAGTATTTTATCCTCAATTTCGATTCATTCCCAAGAATTACCCATAGCCTAACTCCTTTGTCTTATTGATTTCTAGAACCTAAATCAAAAATCTGCCTGCTTGACTTTGTTATTTTTATTTCATTCATACATATTTACTTAGCATAATTTGAAATCATTAGTCTTTTGTGTGAACCGATTCCCTGTGGATTCGACCCTTAAGTACTACTACGATCTCTTAATTTGAGAGAGTAGCTCAGGGTAAATTTGAGCCTATCATATGTCTAAATACGTACCTCCTGATACGCATGTTGACCCTGATGTTGTAGGACTTAGTTGAGATTGAGGTTTAGTACTAGGGATCCCTTAACTATGATTGTTTTCTAATGTTTGTTGCAATTTTTATTTTTAAAACTAAACTTTTTTGTTTCTTTTTAATACTTGGCAAAAAATTTTTGTTATATTATATCTATACCCTAAACTAAGATTCTAATACTTGACATATTTTTTCAAAAAAATACTAAACTTTTTTTGTTGTTGGACAAGACAAGGCAGCTAGAATGTGAAGTGAAGAGATCGAAGACAACAATGAAGAAAATTGGGATATGTGTTGTGGTTGTGGGATGTGTATGTCTATACTTTCGTCTTCTGTAGGAAATCATTTTGAGTTCTGTTCTTTTCTTAGCTTTGCTTCCCTTAGATTCTTATGATAAAGAATCATGATTTGCCTTTTAATGTGAACGAAAATTCTCTGGTTTTGATTGAAAAGAAAAAATAGTAGACTATTCTTGTTCAGAGAAGACAAAGAAGAATCTTAGAGACAAAGAATGAAAACGTAGTAAACATATTAAAGCTATAAGCTCGTATTCCTTCTAAACCTTCGATGTGACCAAAGAAGAATCTGAGAACAAAGAAGATGTAATACAAGTGAGCATTCGATGGTTTATCCGCTATATAACGAAATTGAAACAAGCATAGAAAAAGATACCTGCTTTGATGAACCAATGGACTACAATGGCATATCACATGTCGCTCTATTGTGGTCTGTGTTACCACACCGACCACACTTGCGTTTATTAGATCCTTGTGATCTAATCTTATCTTCAACTGATTCAAATCTGCGTTTCCTTCTCCTACCCACAGCTCTTCGTGATTGAGGTGGTAAAACTTGGGCAACTTCAACCTCCGTTGGAACACGCCATGCATCCTCAGGAGCAGCTATTGGATTAACGCTTTCCTCATAAATGGATCTCCATGACTCAGTTGTGTACTTTGCATCGGTAAATGAATGTATTTTCCTTCCAACAGATAGTCCTGTTTTGATGGCATGTCCGCAAGAAATTTTAACCAAGTCATACTTTCCACATGAACACGTTCTCTGTAGCAGATCCACAATGCAATCGATCTTGTCGCCAGTGACGTGAAATCGGTCGCCGTTAATCTGGTAAACAATGAATGTTTTACCTTTCTGAATCCTTCTTGCAATTTTTTTCTCCACTGCAATGGTTAAAGGGTGGTTATGGTTTGAACTCTGTATTCTATGCTTATAAAACCATCGGGTTAACATTTCTCTGATGCTGTCCAACAACGGAATTACCGGGTACTCTCTAGGTGATCGTAATGCAGCATTAATTGATTCCGCAGGATTTGTGGTCCTAACGTCATATCTGAAACCTGGAAATAGACAACGAGCCCATTTTCTCACGTCAGACTCAATGAGATATTTTCCAATGCTTGGACTAGCATTGCAAATAGCAGTGAACCTCTTCTCAAAGTCAGGAACCCTATATTCTTTTGAAGCCTCTACAACCATACCAGCAACACCTTTTCCGTGATAATGTTGAACCACATTACTGATCAAATGGTGAATACAAATTCCATGTCTAGCTTGCGGGTAAACATTCTCAAGTGCCTTAACAATTGAAGAATGTCTATCTGACACAAAAACCAAACCATGCTCGTCCGCAATAACAACATTTAACTGCCTCATGAACCAATTCCATGAACGATCGTTCTCTGAATCAACAACTCCAAATGTAATTGGATACAAGTTAGAGTTACCATCTAAAGCTGTAGTGACAAGTAGAACTCCTTTAAATTTATTCTTGAGAAATGTACCATCAACAACAACCACTTTCCGAATGCCTCTGTAGAAGCCTCTGACAGATTGACCAAAAGAAATAAATAGATACTTAAATCTACTATCGCAATCGGTTTCGTAATGATAATGCGTACCCGAATTTGCTGCTTTCAGCATATACAAGTATTTTGGTAGTTTTCCATAGCTTTTCATTGCTATACCTCTAACCGTATTAACTGCATACTCACGTGCATCCCATGCTAAAGAATAAGTCAGCTCAACTCGATGTTCCATACGCATAAGCTGGATAACATCCTTTGGTTTAGGACCTTCTTTGACACCCACATATTTATTCATAATCAACCTTGCAATGGTTTTTGCTGAAGGTGTCTTCTCAACTTTGTTTTTGCTTGAAGGAGCGCATGTATGTTTACCCACATACTTGTTGATAATGAAATAGTCTGACCCTTCGACACACACTGCACGAAGAGGCCAACTGCATACATCATTTACGCAGCGTATAGTCCACAGTTGAGTAGTAGATTTACGAACCTTATAGTAGAAGTTATACTTTGTTGCACACATTTCCAATGCTGCCTTCAAAACCTGTTTGTTTTCAAAACGTTGATGCTTCTTTACAGCATTCTCCAAACAAAAACTCTCAATCTTCCCACTCCCTTGTTCTGCATTTGTAGACACTAATACACCATCACTATCATCACCAACGTCACAGTCAACATCATCAGATTGGATATTGGTTTTGAAGGGAGAGTTGTGCTTAACATGAGGCACTATTTCTTGATTTTTCTCAGGAACATTTCGATCATCTTCTCTACTTTTCTCTGGCTTTCGTTGGGTATCAACAATAGGTGTAAATGACACACACAATTGTATCGACGAATTTTTCTTCACGTACCCAACAAAATTTCTAACTTGTCGATCGTTTGAGATTAATACTGGTGGAGATCCCAACTTGTTGATCATATTATCAGGTAGAAAACGACACTCAATTTTAACATCATGTCGGTCAATACCGTAGTCCTCTGAAACCATAGACTTTAGGTCCTCAAGAGTAGTTGTAGATTCCAGAACAAGTAACCTACCTCGTTTTTCTTCATCAACAGCAAAGCTCCATCGATTTTCGGCTGAAGATATCCATTCACCACAAGTTACATAGATATGTAAAATATTAACCACAAGAAGAATGACGGGAGTTTTAGGAATTGTTTTTCAAAACCATGTAACAAAAAAAAAGAGATTGACAACGTGAAGAAGAGAAGATCACGAAGAAGAATAGTAGATTTAGGAAAAAATTAAGGAATAAATCATTTTTTTGGCAACAATATTAATCACGATTTATTGATCCTAGATTTAGGGAATTAAAACCAACTTCAAAACGTAAGAAAAAAATGTAAAATATGTCACCATGTGACATCAAACTCGTGACCTCGAATTTTAGGTATGTGCGTTTTCAAACCAAGTGAGCTGTGGGTGTTTAATCGAACAATGAAGCAAACGAAAGCAATATATTCATATACGTTTTCCGTTTTTAACAAATATTGTACGACTAGAAAAAAATGCAAAATTGTGTCACCATGTGACATCGAACTTGTGACCTCGAATCTACTTATCGTATTTGAACCAAGTGAGTTTCGAGTGTTTAATCGAACAATGAAGCAAACAAAAACATTATATTAAAATAGGTTTTCTATTATATTAAAAAAATATATACGTTTTTACCAAAAATACAGAAAAATCAATAATGTTATTGATGGGAAAAAAGGGTTTTGGAAAGTAAATATTGAATAAAATATTTTTTGGAAAGTAAATAACTAATAGTCCTAAATTTAGGGGATTTAAACTACCTTTCGTAGAATATACTTTCTACCATTTGGTAGAAGGTAGAGAAAGAGGTGGATAGAAGGGTAGAATATGCATTCTACGAATCGTAGAAGACATAGTCATTAGTAGAAATTGCACTCTGCAACTCGTAGTAATGAAACAAATGGTGGAGTGTGCAATCTGCGATACATAGAACTTGTGCAGTTAGTAGAATACTTCCTTCTACCACTCGTAGAATGATACAAATTTGCATAACACCTAATCTGCTAGTAGATTCGACCATGGTAGAAAGAAAAAACAAATTCTGTCATAGTTTAAAATAAAATAAAATATAAACATGAACCTATATGCCTTGTACATTACTATTTTCTATTTTCCAGATTTTATAAAATTATATAAACCATTTTTTTGTATTTTCCAATATTAATCAAAGGGTAATATAGAAAAAAGTTGGTACAAAAAGGCAAATGTTATTTTGTGAAACACTAATTCAAACTGAGTCAATTTAGCAAAATTCTTTTTTTTTAATGTGTTGCTTTTTAATGTATTATTGTATTTTTAACATTAAACATAAACGGAAAACAAAAATATTTGATTACTAATAAAAATTACAAATACAAATTATTTTTTGTTAACATGCATAAACGCGTTCAGCATTTTTCCCACTAAAAATGCGTTTTCCGCGGTTTTCTCACCATAAATGCGTTTTCCGCGTTTTTCTTGCCAAATACGCGTTTTCCGTGTTTTTCCCGCCAAAAAAGCGTTTTTCCTATTTTTCCCGCCAAAAACGTAATTTCCGTATTTTTTCCGCCAAAAACGCGTTTTCCGTATTTTTCCCGCCAAAAACGCGTTTTTCGTATTTTTCCGCCAAAAACACGTTTTTCGTATTTTTCCGCCAAAAATACGTTTTCTGCGTTTAGGCGATTTTTCCCACCAAAAACGCATTTTTCGCATTTTTCCGCCAAAAACGTGTTTTCCATATTTTTCTCTCCAAAAACGCGTTTTCCGTGTTTTCCCGCCAAAAACTTGTTTTCCGTATTTTTTTGCTAAAACGCGTTTTTCGTATTTTTCTCGCCAAAAATGCGTTTCCGTATTTTTCCCGCCAAAAATATTATCCATGTTTTTCGTAAAAATGTTTTTAGTATTTTTTTCCGTGAAAATTGTGATATTATATTTTAATTATAAATTTTAATATGATTATCAAATATAAAAGATGGTAAAATTTAAAATGAGGAATAAGAATACCTAATCGCACCACAATCATAACTTTTTGGTGCGATTTGAGTTATGTACAATTTATTAAGTAGTGATCACACTCAAAAAGTTAATAAATCGCATCGCACCCAAAATGGATTAATATTCGTTGGTAAGCAATGATTGGGATAATCGCATCGCACCTAAAACGGAGAGCCATTCGGAAAACTTCATGCACTGCTATGAAATACCTACAAACATTTGATGAACTTGAAAGTGGGCATATACTCATTCCAAGAAATTGACCAAGAAGCAAAAGAAGTATAATTTTCCTAGTAAGCGTCTAAACTGGGTTTATGTCACACAAAAAAACAACATTTTTTCCTCAAATGAAATATTATGATAATCATTTTACAAATCGAAAAAGGTACACATGATTTACAAAAAGGAGGCGAACTATTTCATTACTCAAAAGATCTAGAAGTACTAAAAAGGTACCTTTCCCATGAAGTGTGATACTAGAAGTGTTTTATATTGTTTTTATGGTATTTTCCCTTGATATATATACCTCATGATTCTTTTTTTTCTCTTCTTCCATAGAAAATTATTGAGCAAAAAATATTTCTCAATAAATTTGGATAGGAAAAAAAAGAACAAATATATTTATATTTTTTAAAAAAAATTTGTTTACAAAATAAAATATGGTTTCAGTAATAAATTTACATAATATTAAGTACGGTAAATAACTCTCAAAAGAAGTTCAAAAGGATTATGTTTTTTTTTTTTGGCCAAAAGGATTATGTTTAAAATAAGATTAAATGCAGCTAAAAGAAAATCAGATTGTTATTAAGGTCTAACGGTTAGATTGGGGCAATTGTGTAGATTTGCAAAACCATAAGAGATTTTCCTAGTCGGCCAAGTCCACCAAAGTCCCGTTAAAAAGAAAAACACCCAAACCTTTTCGCCTTTTCTCCAGAAATTCCCGTTAAAAGAAATTTTTTCTCTAGAAATTCGAAATCAATAAACACCCAAACCTTTTCTCCAGAAATTCGTAATCAATTTCGTCGTTGGGGATCGTCGCCGTCTCTGATTATTCCGTTGTTCTAGAAATCTCCAAACGATCATCGTTGTAGAAATCCCTCGTTCGATGTCACCGTTTACTTCGAGGGATCTCCTTGAAGGTCGTCTCCAAGCCTAGACTCGTGATCGTGAGGTAAACGATTTAGTTACCCTTTTTAATCGTTTGGGTCTTAGGCGAGAAAACGGCTGAGTTCTGGTGAATCTTTGTATCGCCTTTTTTGTTGATTTCTTTGTTGTTTGTCACAACATGCTTTTTCCGTTTAGGGTTTGGTTGAAAAAACGTCGAGATTCTTATTTTCTTGTATTCACCTGTTAATACTGTGTAACACCTAAGAAAAGACGATTCAGTTGTGTTAAAATTAGGTCTCGCTACCATAACGGCTGCTTCTTTGATGTTTTCTAATAGGATTTTTTCTTCACTTTCTTGATTGATCATACTGCTACTTCACAAGGTTGGTTATATTGCCTAATTCCTTCGAATCTGGTTGATTTTCAGTGTCGGACCATAGTGTTTTTAACACACATAGCACCCAGCACCCAGAAGTAAGCCATGGAATGGACAAGGAAACTCAGCATTGACTAAAAGTTTATGAATGTGTATCTTTTCCTGACTGATTTTATGCAACTAGCTTCATCTGTTGATCTATAAGTTTTATATTTCAAGGATACTGATGAATTTCTTACATAATTTGTATATCCATGTGGATCTCAAATTATTGAATACGTGGCTCAAACTTTCTGCACAACTCCACTACTGTAACGCCCGTGAACCGGAAAAAGGCGTTTGGTTGGTTGTGTGTGTGTGACACACGTTGATTCGCAAAGTCTTGTGCGTTTCGGACAGTGTGTCGCGCGACACAAGTGAGTGTGTCGCGCGACACAGGCCTGAATCAGACCGAATTGTTCGGTTATGGTTTGTCTCAGTTCGGGGTCGGTTTAGTAACGTAGGGTTTCCCTATTTAAACGAAGAAATGCGTTTTCTTCTGTGTTCTGGCCGTTTTGGTGATCAGAATTCAGAGAGAAAAGGTTTGGGAGAAAGTTGAGAGTTTGTGTGAGTGAGACAGTTTCTGATCGGATTTTTGTGAGGGCAAACGGCGGGGCTTTGCTTGGCGGATTGGGCTGATTTTTGGAGGGTAAGTTCTCCAATCTCTTCTAGTGTTTTAGGAGAAAACGGTTTGTCTTTTGGTTGATTATTCACCGAGTTATGGCTGTTTGAACTCGGTGGGTTCGTGCAGATTGTTGTCTGCGATCAGTCGGGTTTGAGGGGGGATTCCGATTGAACCAGAGGGATTCTGGAGGCGATCCACATACAGACGCGTAGCTGTGGGTGTCTAGTTTCCGTAACAGTTGCCTGTTTCGGAATTGGATCGGTGGTTAATAGTTTACGGGGGTTTTAGTAAACGTCGTTCATTCTTTCATTTCGATCCTTCGAGGTGAGTGCGCGACCATAGACTCTCAAGAAGTAGTTTTATGTGATATGATTGCTTGTTATCGTTCTTGTTGGATTGTCGTGGTATATGAGATGTTTTGATGCAGTTTTCGTGCTCAAGTGAACTGGGAATTGAGTCATGAGAGGATGAGACTCGATTTCAGGTTCAGCGCGCTGTGTCGCGCGACACACTGGTGTGTGTCGCTCGACACAGAGGTGTGTCGCGCAACACAGGCGACACAGAGCTTTTCTGCGTGTTGTGTTGATTTGCTTGCTGGTTCTTTCCTGAGTGATCATCCTGGTATCCTATATCCTATTACTGAGTAATTAGTCTGTTGATGGGAGGACCGTCTCACTGGGTATTTACACTACAAGAAACTGGGGAATTTGCAACAGAAATTCGAAAGGGAACATATTGTTGCAAAACGTTGCAACGAAATTTATGGCAAAACTGTTGCAAAAAAAATTTCGTTGCAATTCCGCTACAGAATTACCAAAAATAAATTGGTTGCAAAAACTTAGCAATTTTTCAATTGCTTCGCAAAGATTTAGCAACAATAAGTATTAGCAACGAATTCTTTTCATTCCGTTTCTAAATATTGCAACGGACAGATCTTACAAATTTTTGCAGCGGATTTCATTGCAAACCGTTACAAATCTTTGCAATTGATATCCGTTGCAAACGTTTGCAATGTTTTGGTACCGTTGCAAACCAAGGTAGGTGGGAATGATATACACGTGGGTTTGTAGGTAGGTGATAACGTTGCAAATCGGTTGCAAATGTTTGCAACGGTTTCAAATGTCGCTAATCCGTTGCTATATTTAGGCTTATAAATAACACTCATCCTTGCGTTCTCTTCATCACCAACCACCATACATATTCTCAAAACGAAAAAAAAAATGTCGTATGCAAAATTAGTTCATGAGAGACGATGGATGTATAATAGGATTGATGAAAGAAATGAAGTTTCAGCAGAATTCAGAGAAGGAGTTACGATGTTCATACAATTTGCAACAAGTCAGCCAGATTATATTAATACGGGTACGTTATTTTGCCCTTGTATTAAATGTCAGAACGGAGACTGTCTAGTACCTGATTTAGTGGGGAAGCACTTATATTCAAAAGGGTTCATGCAAAATTATTATATGTGGAGGGCACATGGAGAAAATTATGTTGTTAGCAATTTTACCCCAGGAAGTAGTAGTACTGCTAACCATGGTAGCACAAGTCGTCATGTCGAAGATAACATGAACACGGATAATAGATATGTCGAAATGGTGCAAGATGCATTTAATGATCATCAACATGATTATAGTGCATATAATCAAACTGATTCTCATGCATATAATCAGTTTGATTCCGGTACATATAACCAATATGATTCATCTGCATATGATAATCAACATGATTTCAATGCATATAATCATAATCAGTATATCGAGGAAGAACCAAATGCAGAGTCGCAAAAGTTTTATACTATGCTAGATGCTGCGAACCAACCAATCTATGATGGTTGCACAGAAGGTCATTCCCCATTTTCATTGGCGGCAAGATGCATGAGCATCAAGACTGATTTCAATTTGCCGGAGAATTGCATGGATAGGGTGGCAGCAACGATTAAAGATTATCTGCCAGCTGATAACAAAGCTAGTGGATCATATTACGAGACAAAAAAAGTGGTGAGCGGTATGGGCTTGCCTTATCTCACCATTGATGTTTGCTCTAGTAATTGCATGTTATTCTGGAAAGAATATGCAAAGTTGGATTCTTGTCGTTTTTGTGGAAAAAGCAGATATAAATCAGCTGCTAAGGAGATAACGAATCCTAAGACAGGGAGAACAAAAAAGAAGAGGATACAGATTCCACGTAAGAAAATGTGGTACTTACCGATCACAGACAGATTGAAAAGGATGTATCAATCTCATAAGACTGCCTCTTCAATGAGATGGCATGCAGAGCATTTAAGAGACGAAAATGAACAGATCATGGCTCATCCATCAGATGGAAAAGCTTGGAAACATTTCAATAAAGTATTTCCAAGTTTTTCGCAAGAATCTAGAAATGTATATCTTGGACTATGTACAGATGGATTTAAACCATACGGAATGTTTGGACAAAACTATTCACTGTGGCCAGTAATCCTCACTCCTTATAATCTACCACCTGATATGTGCCTGAATAGGGAATTTTTGTTTTTAACAATTTTAGTTCCTGGGCCTGATCATCCACGTAAGAGTTTAGATGTATATTTGCAGCCATTGATTGAAGAGTTGAAAGATTTGTGGCAAAATGGAGCTGATGCCTATGATATATCGTTGGATGAAAATTTTTTAATGAAAGCGGTGCTTATGTGGACCATAAGTGATTTTCCAGCTTATAGCATGTTATCGGGGTGGACAACACATGGTAGGTTATCATGTCCATATTGTATGGAAGATACTGATGCTTTTTGGCTGAAAAATGGCAGAAAAACAAGTTGGTTTGATTGTCACAGACGGTTTCTCCCAGAAAACCATCCGCTACGACGAAACAAAAAGAATTTCATAAGAAACAAAGTTGTTACAGCTGATCCGATACCATATTTGACAGGTGAAGAAATCTTGTACGAGCGCATAAGACAGTCAAATGTGGAAAAGACAATCAAATGTGGTGGAAATGGCCATGACAAAGCAGTTGAGGGATATGGACAGTGGCATAATTGGCATAAGCAGAGCATATTTTGGGAATTACCTTACTGGGAGGAGCACTTGCTACGCCACAATTTGGATGTAATGCATATCGAGAAGAATTTTCATGATAATATTATGGGTACAATATTACATGTTCGGGATAAAACAAAGGACAATCTTAAGTCGCGGTTGGATTTACCGTTGTATTGCTCCCGTAGAGAGTTGCATATCACGGATGATGGAAAATCCCCTTTTCCTTTATTCAGATTGAGTGCAATGGGTAGAAGAACATTTTTGGAGTCGCTGGCAGCCAATGTGAAATTTCCGGATGGGTATTCATCTAATCTTGCAAATTGTGTTGATTTTCAGAATGGTAAGTTAACAGGTATGAAGAGCCATGATTGTCACGTTGTTATGCAACGATTACTTCCATTTGTATTCGCAGAGCTTCTAGATGCTGATGTTCATGCGGCTGTGGCAGGTAACGATATTTGTTAATTTAATATAATTTTTATAGTTTTATGTAAACTATTTGTTAGACTAAATTAGTGTATTTTCATTGTCTCAATCAATTTCAGGTATAGGTGCATTTTTTCGAGATTTAAGCCGTAGAACTTTGCGGAAAGATCAACTCTCTATTATGAAGGAGAAAATTGTTATGCTACTGTGTAATATGGAGAAAATTTTTCCCCCTTCTTTCTTTGATGTGATGGAGCATTTACCAATTCATCTCCCTCATGAAGCTGAACTTGGTGGCCCGATCCAATATCGGTAGGTCTATTATAAATATTATTTTATATTATTATAACTAAATGTTTCAACATATATACATAATGAGTTTTAATTGCTTAGGTGGATGTACCCATTTGAACGATTCATGAGTCATTTGAAGAGAAAAGTTAAAAACATGGCAAAAGTTTAAGGATCGATTGTCAAACAATATTTACTTGAAGAGGTGTCTTATTTTTCCGAATATTATTTCGAGCCGCACATTGAAACAAAAAATAGAAAGGCAAATCGATATGACGACGGAGAAGCTCCATACTATCCTGTTACCGATGTTCCAGACATATTTACGCAAATAGGAAGAGTTGGTGGAAAACCAAAAGAAGTATGGCTAGACAAAGACGATCATCACATTGCACATACATATGTTCTCATGAATTGTGAATATCTACAAAGATATGAGAGGTATAAATATATATATTTGTGTATATTTATTTATATAAAAAATCGAATAAAATTTGATTTAAATTTATTTTAACTGTAGCATATACGAGGAGTATGTTAGAAGGCGTTTTTCTGGAATAACCGATGTTGATTTGGTAAAGAAAAAAGAAAAAGATTATTTATATTGGCTGAAAAACTATGTAAGTTACACATATATATATATACAACCATTATATTTACACATAACCAACAATTTATATATATTATATACAAATTAATTTTTAAATATTTGCAGGTTGAAAATGGTGATGGATCGACATCAATGTTGGAACAATTTCCAATGTGGTTGCGTGAACTAGTTAATGGACCAATTATGAGGGTCATCTCTTGGCCTATGTATTTTACTAGAGGATATGCATTTCACACTCGTGAACATGGCTCAAACAAATCAACCACCAACTATGGGATATGTGTTAAAGGATATGCTTCTGATTTGACTGAGGATCCGGACTACTATGGTATCCTGGACGAAATAATTCAGCTTGAATATCCCGGACTGATTCGTTTGAAGGTTATTCTTTTTAGGTGCAGTTGGTTTGACACAACAATAGGGAAAGGAATGCGAAAAAATAAATTCGGAGTTACTGACGTCAACACCGCACGAAAATACAAAAAATACGAGCCATTTATTCTTGCATCCCAAGCCGACCAAGTGTGCTTTATTCCCTACCCCAAAATTAGTACTGCGACTTCAAAAAATGCATGGTGTTGCGCTATAAAAATAAATCCAAGACGAAAGATCGAGGGTGTTCTCATGGATACCCCTTTGCAAGAAGATGACATTGAAGCCATAAATACAGCTGATGAATTACAAGTTGATGAATTGGTAACTCGTTTCGAACCAGCTGAAGAATTGGAATACGAGGAAATTGGCGATGAAGCAGAGTCTGACGAATTTGAAGAGAACAATTCTGATGATTATGAAACTAGTTCAGATGATATTGATGAAATGGTTTGTAGTGATGAATGATTTTACAAATATTGTAATGTTTGAAGAGTGATGTTTATATATTTATTTTTTAAGTGGATTATCCAGATAATTATTTTTCTGTTTCAAAATCGTTACAAAAAATATATTTAGCAACGTTGTTGCAAAAAAATTGCAATAGAGTGCAGAAGTTAATCGCAAATCTGTTACAAACCATTTATTCTCAAAGAAAACTTATGAACACAAGAGATAACA
This sequence comes from Arabis hirsuta, assembly GCA_964056655.1. Lineage (NCBI taxonomy): Eukaryota > Viridiplantae > Streptophyta > Magnoliopsida > Brassicales > Brassicaceae > Arabis > Arabis hirsuta. The sequence goes on from OZ053313.1 coordinate 12,038,137, forward strand.
CATATTCAAACTTATCCTATTTTAAAATCTTATGCTATGTATATATACCCTTCTATATATTATATATGTTCTAGTCAATTATGAGCCACAAAAATACGAAAACATAAGAATATTTTTATTTTTCTTACCAAGTTTTGAAATTATGGTGTCTTTCTTGTGTCTAACCATGTGACATTTGATCTATTAAACCAATAAAACATGACACTAATCTAAGTTAAAATTTCAGCATAATAGAGTTATTCAAATCAATGAAAAAATGAGTTAACACATATTCAAACTTATCATATTTTAAAATCTTATGCTATATATATATACCCTTCTATATATAATATATATTCTAGTCAATTATGAGCCACAAAATATGAAAACATAAGAATATCACGTAGAAAAACAAATACATATGATCAACCTCTGTGTTTTGAGGTTATAATCTTGATTTGGGGTTTAAAACTTTGCAACAGATTTGCGAGGAAATTCAATTTCCGTTGCAAAGGTATTACAAAGAAAGTATTTTGCAACGTTTCGGCAAGCAAATAGCAATAAAGGTTACAAGTTAGTTGCAAATCCGTTGTAAATTAAGTATTCTCAAATCAAACTTATGAACACAAGTATTTTTAATTTTCTTACCAAGTTTTTGAAATTGTGGTGTCTTTCTAGTGTCTAACCATGTGACATTTGATCTATTAAACCAATAATACATGACACTAATCTAAGACAAAATTTCAACATAAGAGAGTCATTCAAATCAATGAAAAAATGAGTTAACACATATTCAAACTTATCATATTTTAAAATCTTATGCTATATATATATATATATATTACCCTTCTATATATCATATATGTTCTAGTCAATTATGAGCCACAAAATATGAAAACAAAAGAATATTACGTAGAAAAACAAATACATATGATCAACCTTTGTGTTTTGAGGTTATAATCTTGATTTGGGGTTTAAAAATTTGCAACAGATTTGCTAGAAAATTAAATTTCCGTTGCAAAGTCATTACGAAATCAAAATATTGCAACGTTTCTGCAAGAAAATAGCAATAGGCTTACAAGGTGGTTGAAAATCTGTTGCAAAGCATATATTTGTGAAGAGCACTTAAGGACACAAGTCTTTTTACAAATTTTGACCAAGTCTTGAAGTTGTTAAATCACTCTAGTGTCTAACCATGTAACATTTTTAAACCACTAAAACGTCCACCAATACAAGCCAAAATCATGTCACAAGAAAGTAGTTCAAATTAATAAACAAATATGTTAACACATAGAAATTGATCAAACTTATTATATCTTTAAATCTTATGCTATACATTTCTGGCATATATGTTATGAGCCAAAATTAAAAAATCATAGAACTATAAACAAAGATTCACAAATACATGATAGTGTTTTGAGGTAATGATCTCCATTTGGGGTTTCGAAGTTGCAATAGATTTGCAATGGAATATATTACTTTTAAAAAATATTTGGGCGGTTTAATTTGAGTACTCAATTAATTTTGGGTGATTGCTTGAAAATTAAGGCGGGTATTAATATTTTCAATTGAAACGAAGTTGCAACGGATTATTTTTTCTGCCTCAAAATTATTGCCATTCCGTTACAAAATTGTTCTTTGGTCGAAATAACAAGTTTACCCCTACTTTATATTGACAATAAAATCGATGAAGCCCAACCCTTTATTTGCCCCCTCATTGTTAATGTCTCTGCGTAAACCCTAAATTGCCTCTCTATTTCGCCTTCTTCGTTTTGTTTAGGGAAGGTCCCAATTTTCATCTTCCTCAATTCGTTCCTTTTCTCTCTTAACTCGATTATTCTTCTCTGTTTCACTAGTTTTACTATGTCATTGGTTTTTTCTGTTATCAAAACAACAAATATACTCTGCTTGTTAAGCTTCTACTGTTTTTATAGTTGTTGATTCTGTTTGTTTTGGATTTCAATTTTTGTTTCTCTCTAGATAAATTTGGGTCTATGTTTTGTTGATTTCAGTTTCGGTTTCGGGTTGTTGAATGCTGGTTTTCTTTTAGGGTAATATCATTCTCCATTTTAAGATTTCTATTAGTTTGATTTTACTTTTTCGTTTCTTTCTATATTACTTTTGATCATGTTGTGTTGATTTCAGTTTTGGTTCTAGCCTTGTTGATTTATGGTTTGGTTTTTGAGTAATATCAATGAATTTTGTATTTGTTTGAAATAAAACTGATGCTCAATCAAAATTTATGTTATATGCCTACTACTGTTGATTGTTATATAATAAAGCTAGTGTTTTTGTCTTGAACTGCAGATTTGTAAGGGTGAAAGAATGGCCGTAGGCGGCAAGAAGCAACACAATGGAAACGGTACAGCGAACGCATCACCTATTCCCAGCCAACACAAAGGAAAGGGTATAGCGTGCGAGTCATATAATCCAAACCAACTATATTCAAATACTCCGCTCACTCGTCCACGGGGTCGAGGTCGACCTCTTAAACCGACGCCTCTGCCATCACAAAGTCCTCATCAACCGTTGGGTTGTCCGTCACAAAGTTCTCCGCTGGGTCGTCCTTCACAAAGTTCTCGATCTACTCCTACTGCTCCACTACAACCGATTCAGGTATACACTAAATTATAATTAAATTATATTGTTCAATTGTTTATTTAATTATAAACTTTATTATTTTTTGTAGCACACAACAAATGCTGCAATGTCTAGAGCTGATTCTAGATTTTCAAACCCGGTTTCTCAACATCAAGCGGAATCACCTCCATCAGAAACAAACGACATGTATCCTGAGGTGCCAGAGGGTTCAGCACCAGCTGCTAACGAGGGTCGTCGTTCAAGAGTGTTAATTACTCTAGAAGAGCTTCTTAGAAGTCCAACTCGAGACAAGCTGCCATTTATCTCTCCTTATGGCGAGGACGACACGATTTGGTAAGCAAGCGTATCATCATCATTTCTTTCCCTTTCTTAACTTTTCAGTATTTATAACACACTTTTATAACACATTCATTGTAGGTTTTCTACCGAAAGCAAGATCTCTCGACAAATTACCAAGATTATGCAACGCAACTTTCAGGAGCCTTGGTATAGCTGGACGTGTGTTGATAGAGACACCATCGATGCTTGGTTTCACGAATTCATTGTAAGTTTACTTCCCTTACAATAATTTGATACTTTTACTACTATTATAATGTTAATTTATTGTGTACGTTCTGAATTTGTAGCATATTTACAATTGGGATTATGATGAGACAACATTTATTCGTTCCCATTTTGAGCACAAGGCTGCGTCACTCCTCAATGTATTTGTCAGTCGAGCTAAGACAGGTGGTGTTCAACCTAAGTTCATCACCGATGCTGATTTGTGGAATGAGATGCGTACCAATTGGGAGCTACCTAATGTGGTTGCTAAAAGTAAGAAGTGCTCTAAATCCCGAATGTCTACACGTAATGGTCTTGGTGTGCACAAGCACACATCTGGTTCCATCTCCTTTGATGCACAACGTGAAAAAATTGTAAGTAGCTTTTAACTTTGTGACATTATAGTTATTAGATAGTTTAATGACAAGTTTTGAGTTATTCTGCTTTTTTTTTAAATATGTATATATATATATAGCGGAAGAAAACAGGGATTACAATTCCGATTATAGAGCTTCTCCACAAGACTCATACTCGGGCTGATGGAACTTATGTTGATAACCGTGCTAAGCTCATCAATGAAGAGTTCCAAAAGAAGCTTCAGCAACGATTGGCAGCCCGCCAAGCATCACAAGGTGGTGATGATAGTGTCGACTCCAACTATACTCCGACAAATGAAGAAATGGATGACATTTATCTTGAGGTATACTACTGATTCTCTTCTAACTTTTTTAGTGTTACACAGTTAAGCTTTTATAGAGATGACGTTGTTAGAGTCACTGCACAAAATCTCTAATAGTATATCATGTTTGTCCCATGAAGAATCTAGAAACTGTTTCTCTTACATACGTGAAATTGATGCCTCTGCACTTTAGTTTTTTTTACTACTTATGTCTTTTTAAACGACTGCTTGTGGAATTGATATTGTAGGCAGTTCCGCCTTCGGACAAAGGTCGTATCTATGGCCTTGGATCGGTAAACAAGAAGTTGAGGAAAACTGGGCCATCTAGGTTCCGAGGAGAAGAATTTTCAAATATGAAGACTGAGCTTGAATCTACAAAGACAGAATTGGCATCAACGAAACAAGAGCTGGCATCAAACAACGAACGTTTGAGGTCCTTGGAAGCTATCGTTGAGATGATGAAGGCCCATCTACCTCAAATGGAGGTTCAAGAAACCAATCCACCGAGAAATGAACCCTCCAACCTTGAAGGCAATAAGAGCGACCAAGGTGACGGGAACAAGAGCTCTGAATACCTTGACATGGAAGATTTGGATTAGAATTTAGTACGTGTTATTAATAGTCTATGTTTTTTCGGTTTGTAAAATAAGCTCTATGTTTTTTGGGTTTGTAAAATAACTTTTAAGGCTATTTGTAAGATAACTTTTGATTACAAGGCTATTTGTAAGATAACTTTTGAATTAAGAAACTAATCTTTAATTATAATTAAACAAAAAATGTGCAATAATATTAAATATGCTTGTTTGCAATGAAACTTTATAAAATTTTCGTTACTAATATGCTCATAACATTTACAAATATTTTATACTGGTTTTAAGTTTTTAGTTGCAAAAAACGTTGCAAAAAAATCTTGCAATGGTGTACAAAGATGTTGAATTCTTACAAATAGATATATTTTTGTAACAGTTTCCCCACGATTACCATTGCAAAGTTTGCAATGGAGGATCTATTACAATTTTGTTGCAAACTAACCGTTACAATATTTGCAATGCCCTCGTTGCAAATACTCGTTGCAAAAACTTGTAATGATATAACCACTAAGATATGTTGCAAAAGTTGTAATAGAAGGTCCCTTGCAATTTTGTTACAAAAGAGCCGTTGCAAATATTTGCAAAGGCTCCATTGCAAACTTCCCTTGCAAATATTTCGTTGCAAATCGTTACAACATTGCAACATATTTGCAACGAAATAATTTTGCAACAATCACTTTGCAACGAGTTTTGGTTTGTTACAAATACGTTTCAAAGCTATTTTAGCAACGGAATTTGATGGCTTTGTAACGGATTATTCCATTACAAATTAGCTACTTTCTTGTAGTGTTATGATAATACTCACGCAACTCTTATAACCATGTGTTGTAGGTAAAGAAAAGATGTGATCGTGGAATCAAGGCTGGGAAGAGAGGATGATCCTAGGGTCTCGATTGTTTGGAATTGCTAGTGTGTTAGTGATTCTGGATTGTGGAACTTGTTAGACTCGATTAAGCTGTTACCCTGTTGGTTGTTGTTGGATTGAATATTGGTAATTGGTTTATTGGAATTGATTGGTTGATAATTGTCTGATTTAGTCGTTTTGATTCTGTTAGTTTAATGCGTTGCTGATAATTGTTGAGAATTAGTATTTATGGGAATACTAATTCGATGTTAACAAAAAAAAAAAAACGGGTCGGGTTGTTTCAATTTGGTATCAGAGCCCTTACGGTTCTAGGGCGGGTGAACGTAGTATATTGATTGATTTATTTTGAGTGGTTAGTCAGTTGATTATTGTTTGGGTTTGGAGTCCTGGATCATCTTCTCCGAGCCTTCAATATGATTCCACGGTAAGTGTTATTGTTTTCTGATTTCCGTGTCTAATGCTTAGTCTTCTGTGATTAGTCAGTGGGTTATGGCTAGAGGCAGAGGTCGTGGTGCCCGTGGGGCTAGAGGGCGTGGTCGCGGCCGGGGTCGGGGACCGGTGGTTGATCCTGTTGAGTCGAGTGGGACTCAGGAGGCCACGCAGGAGGAGGTTGCAGAGTCGCAGATACCTCCAGAGCCTGTGGGTGGTACAGAGTTAGCCAGTGTGGCGCAGGGCCCAGGTGAGGGTCCTGGCGGGGGCGATGCTCAGGGTCGATTGGACCGGTTGGAAGCGATGATGCTTCAGGTTCTTGAGCGGTTGCCAGGTGGGGCACCGGCTCAGGGGCATGCTCCGGGTGTACAGCCAGGGGTGGCTGTTGTTGAGCCGTTAGCGGCGGGTGTTCAGCCAGCAGTGGTCCGGGGGCAGCCAGGTGTGGCGGCTGCAGAGGAGGCTCCTTCCTACCTGCGGATTTTGGAGCAGATGCATAGGATTACTACTAGGTATTTCTCGGGCGGTGCTAAGCCTGAGGAGGCTGCTGCGCGGAGGAGTCGTTTGGAGCGTAATTTCCAGGTGCTGAGGTGTCCCGAGGGATACAGAGTGGACCTTGCGGTTCACTATTTGGAGGGTGATGCACATCTGTGGTGGAGAGGCGTGACGAGCAGGAGGCCTCAGGCGGGGATGACCTGGGCGGATTTCTTGGCTGAGTTCGACGCCATGTATTTTCCGCAGGAGGCGGTGGACCGGATGCAGGCGCAGTTTTTGGCGCTGACTCAGGGAGTGAGTTCGGTTCGGGGTTATGATGAGCAGTTCGGTCGGCTGTTGGTGTATGCTGGTAGAGAGTTTGGGAGCGAGGAGTCCCAGATCAGGAGGTTCATGCAGGGACTTCGACCGGTGCTGAGGACGCTGTGCAGGGCTCGTAAGTACGCCACGAGGGCGGAGTTGGTTGAGACTGCGGCAGCCATTGAGGTTGATATGGGGACAGAGCTGGCTGCAGCGCTTAGTCCACCGGTGCAGCAACAGCAGCAGAGGAGGTCGCAGCAGCAGCAGGCAGGTGCGAGCCGGGGCGGTAAGCCGGCTCAGGGACAGAAGAGGAAGTGGGAGGGCTCTTCGGGTTCCGGTCAGAGGGCCCAGAGTGGTCAGAGTGGTGCGGGGTGTTATGGTTGTGGGAGCACGGAGCACCGGGTGGCAGCTTGTCCGAAGAGGAGAGAGGTTCGGACTACACAGGCGTGTTTCCATTGCGGAGAGGCGGGGCACATTAGGGTGAGGTGTCCCAAGTTGCAGATGGCAGTGGCAGTGGTGCAGCCAGTGCAGGGGACGGCGGTTGATGTGCAGCCGTTGAGGCAGCTTGCAGCGCCGCGTGTGTTCACTTCGGCAGAGACGGGAGGTCCTAGCGCCAGGCCGATCACAGGTACATTAACCTTAACTTGGTGAATTTCAACTATATGTTGCGAATTGCTTGTTTTGGGAGTCTTGTATTTGTGGTAATACTTTAGGCTCTGTGACACATGAATTGTGTAGGGACCTTAGTAGTAGGCGGGCGTGATTCCCATGTCTTGTTCGATTCTGGAGCTTCGAATAGCTTCATTACACCGGAGTGTGCGGAGTGCAGTGGGATCCGGAGCGATTCCGGGGAGCAGCCGGGAGTAGTTAGAGTGGCTGGAGGGAAGACTTTGGCCACTTTTGGGCGGGCTTGTGGATTAGATATTCTAGTGGCAGGAGAGGTCATGCCGGGAGATTTGATTATCAGTCCAGTGGAGTTGTATGATGTCATTTTGGGGATGGATTGGCTGAACCGTTACAGGGTTTATCTGGATTGTCATCGAGGTCGAGTGGTGTTTGAGCGTGAGGCGGGGAGGTTGGTTTATCAGGGCATCATGCCGACTTCCGGGAGTTTGATGATTTCGGCAATTCAGGCCGCACAGTTGATTGATAAGGGCTGTGAGGCGTACTTGCTGACGATTGTGATGCCAGAGTCGGTTGGGGAGGTCGTTTTGGCTGATATTCGGGTTGTCCGGGATTTTCAGGATGTGTTTCAGTCGTTGCAGGGATTGCTGCCGTCTAGGTCTGATCCTTTCACGATTGAGTTGGAGCCTGGGACTACGCCGATATCTAAGGCACCTTACCGCATGGTTCCAGCAGAGATGGCAGAGCTGAAGAAGCAGTTGGATGATTTGCTGGGTAAGGGTTTTATCCGACCGAGTAGTTCACCGTGGGGAGTGCCGGTGTTGTTTGTGAAGAAGAAGGATGGTAGTTTTCGGTTATGTATCGTCTACCGGGGCCTTAACCGGTATCCTCTGCCGCGGATTGATGAGTTGTTGGATCAGTTGCGGGGGGCTACTTGTTTTTCCAAGATCGATTTGGCTTCGGGATATCATCAGATTCCGATAGATGAGGCCGATGTGAGGAAGACGGCTTTCAGGACGAGGTATGGACACTACGAGTTCGTGGTGATGCCGTTTGGGTTGACGAATGCGCCGGCGGCATTCATGAGGCTGATGAACGGGGTGTTTTAGGAGTACTTGGATGAGTTCGTTATTATCTTTATCGACGATATCCTGGTATACTCGAGGACTCCGGAGGATCATGAGGTTCATCTGAGGTTGGTTCTGGAGAAGTTGCGGGAACAGAAGTTGTATGCGAAGCTCAGTAAGTGCAGTTTCTGGCAGCGGGAGATGGGTTTTCTGGGGCATGTCGTGTCTGCCGAGGGAGTTTCAGTGGATCCGGCTAAGATCGAGGCTATTAGGGATTGGCCGAGACCGAGGAATGCGACGGAGATCAGGAGTTTCCTTGGATTAGCTGGGTACTACCGGAGGTTTGTCAAGGGTTTTGCGAGTATGGCGCAGGCTTTGACGAAGTTGACGGGTAAGGATGTTCAGTTTGTGTGGTCTGCAGAGTGTGAGGAGAGCTTCGGGCAGCTGAAGGAGATGCTGACAAGTACACCAGTTTTGGCGTTGCTTGATGCGGGCGAGCCATACGTGGTGTATACGGATGCATCTGCTGTGGGGTTGGGGTGTGTTCTGATGCAGCAGGGGAAGGTTATTGCTTATGCTTCGAGGCAGTTGAGGAAGCATGAGTGCAATTACCCTACACATGACTTGGAGTTGGCTGCAGTGATCTTCGCCCTGAAGATCTGGCGATCTTACCTTTATGGTGGGAAGGTCCAGGTGTTCACGGACCACAAGAGCCTGAAGTATTTCTTCACTCAGCCAGAGCTGAACCTGAGACAGAGGCGATGGATTGAGTTGGTAGCGGATTACGATCTAGAGATTGAGTACCATCCGGGGAAGGCTAATCTGGTTGCAGATGCGTTGAGTCGGAAGAGGGTTGCTTCGGCTCAGGAGCGGGATTTAGAGGAGCTGGCGAACGAGATTGGCGCATTGAGCCTGTGTGTTATCTCGCAGGAGCCGTTGGGATTAGAGGCAGCTAACCGAGCGGACTTGCTGAGCAGAGTTCGGGTAGCTCAGGAGAAGGAGCAGGGTTTGGTTGATGCTTCTCAGCAGGCGGATTCGGAGTATCAGGTTTCCGCGAGTGGGATGATACTGGTGAACGGTTGGGTCTGTGTACCCAAGGATGAGAGTCTCAGGCAGGAGATTCTGAGGGAGGCTCATTCGAGCATGCTGTCTCAGGCAGGAGATTCTGAGGGAGGCTCATTCGAGGATGTGTGTGTTAGACTACGGTGGTCATTGGGCAGATCATCTGAGCTTGGTAGAGTTTGCGTACAACAACAGTTATCGGGTGAGTATCGGGATGGCTCCGTATGAGGCTCTGTATGGGAGGCCATGTAGGACACCATTGTGCTGGACTCAGGTGGGGGAGAGGAGCATGTTTGGTGCAGATTTCGTTCAGGAGACGACGGAGAAGATCCGTGTCTTGAAGCTGAACATGAAGGAGGCTCAGGATCCGCATAAGAGTTATGCCGATAAGCGGAGGAGGGAGTTGGAGTTCGTGCTGGGAGATATGGTATATCTCAAGGCAGCCATGTTGAGGGGTCCTAACATATCCATTGCAGAGAACAAGTTGAGTCCGAGGTTTATGGGTCCGTTCAGAGTGGTTGAGCGGGTTGGGACGGTAGCTTACAGGTTGGAGTTGCCACAGAGTATGAGGGCTTTTCACGATGTCTTTCATGTTTCGATGCTGCGAAAGTGTCTACATGAGTTTGAGGAGGTGTTGGCTAGGATCCCGGAGGATCTTCAGCCCAACATGACTTTAGCGGCGAGGCCTGTGAGGATTCTCGAGAGGAGAGTCAAGGTCCTGCGTTGTAAGAGGATACCATTGGTGAGGGTCGTGTGGGACTGCGATGGTGTCGAGGAGGAGACTTGGGAGCCGGAGGTGAAGATGAAGGCCAAGTTTCCGAAGTGGTTCGAGAAGCAAGCGGAGGCTTGAGTTCTTTCTTTGCTGGTTTTGGTTTTGTAGTAGCATGTGGCTATAGTTGTTGTATTTTCGTTTTGTTGTAACGATTGTACGTTTTGGGGATTAATAAGATATGTTTTCTTATTAGTGTTGGATCGTAAGATGCGAGTTCTTATGTGTAGTAACCTAGTGGGGGGGGGGGGTTACGGTAACCTAGTGGGGGTTACAGCGTTGTTGAGTAATTCCAGTGGGGAAATAGCATGGTGAGCCATGGAGGCGTGTTGGTCGATAGATGCCTATGACGGCATGTTGCAGAGTAGTGGGCCTCTTTAGGGACGGTGGGTTCCTGTATACTTGAGGGATAGTGGATCTCTCCAGGGGATAGTGGATTCCCTGTATGCACTCGAGGGGTAGTGGGCCTCTCTGGGGACGGTGGGTTCCTGTATACTTGAGGGATAGTGGATCTCTCCAGGGGATAGTGGATTCCCTGCATGCACTCGAGGGGTAGTGGGCTTCTGGGGACGGTGGGTCTCCTACATGTACTTTGAGGGATAGTGGGTCTCTCCAGAGAATAGTGGATTCTCTGCACACCGTAGCTCAAAGGGTGACGATCCTGCGAGTAGGTGTGGTGTATATGTGTACGAGTCATGAGTATAAGTATGAGCAATAGCGTCTGAGCAGGTTGCAAGTGGGCGACCCAATGGCCATCGGGGATCGAGAAGGATCTCAGGTGGGTTGACCGGTGGGGTCAGGTGTGTGGGTTGGATGGTTGGATTCGGGCAATTTCGGAGAGTAATGTATCGTCTTGGTCGTGCATGTTCTTGTCTGATTGTTGCACGATCAGTTAGTCCTTATGCCGGATCTACGGTGGGTCGGACATGTTCTTGTCTGATTGTTGTTCGATCGATCGGGCAGACTGGGCCAGGACTACAGCGATACATGGTGATGTATCTCCGGGAAGGTTGGGTCGGGTTTCTGAGCATAAGTGGTGACCTTAGCACGGATCTGAGTGGTTATTGGCTTGTGATTCGAGGACGAATCCTTGTCAGTGGGGGAGAATTGTAACGCCCGTGAACTGGAAAAAGGCGTTTGGTTGGTTGTGTGTGTGTGACACACGTTGATTCGCAAAGTCTTGTGCGTTTCTGACAGTGTGTCGCGCGACACAGGCCTGAATCAGACCGAATTGTTCGGTTCTGGTTTGTCTCGGTTCGGGGTCGGTTTAGTAACCTAGGGTTTCCCTATTTAAACGAAGAAATGCGTTTTCTTCTGTGTTCTGGCCGTTTTGGTGATCAGAATTCAGAGAGAAAAGGTTTGAGAGAAAGTTGAGAGTTTGTGTGAGTGAGACAGTTTCTGATCGGATTTTTGTGAGGGCAAACGGCGGGGCTTTGCTTGGTGGATTGGGCTGATTTTTGAAGGGTAAGTTCTCCAATCTCTACTCGTGTTTTAGGAGAAAACGGTTTGTCTTTTGGTTGATTATTCACCGAGTTATGGCTGTTTGAACTCGGTGGGTTCGTGCAGATTGTTGTCTGCGATCAGTCGGGTTTGAGGGGGGATTCCGATTGAACCAGAGGGATTCTGGAGGCGATCCACATACAGACGCGTAGTTGTGGGTGTCTAGTTTCCGTAACAGTCGCCTGTTTTGGAATTGGATCGGTGGTTCGTCGTATACGGGGGTTTTAGTAAACGTCGTTCATTCTTTTATTTCGATCCTTCGAGGTGAGTGCGCGACCATAGACTCTCAGGAAGTAGTTTTATGTGATATGATTGCTTGTTATCGTTCTTGTTGGATTGTCGTGGTATATGAGATGTTTTGATGCAGTTTTCGTGCTCAAGTGAACTGGGAATTGAGTCATGAGAGGATGAGACTCGATTTCAGGTTCAGCGCGCTGTGTCGCGCGACACACTGGTGTGTGTCGCTCGACACACCTTACCCGTGTCGCGCGACACAGAGCTTTTCTGCGTGTTGTGTTGATTTGCTTGCTGGTTCTTTCCTGAGTGATCATCCTGGTATCCTATATCCTATTACTGAGTAATTAGTTTGTTGATGGGAGGACCGTCTCACTGGGTATTTATGATAATACTCACGCAACTCTTATAACCATGTGTTGCAGGTAAAGAAAAGATGTGATCGTGGAATCAAGGCCGGGAAGAGAGGATGATCCTAGGGTCTCGATTGTTTGGAATTGCTAGTGTGTTAGTGATTCTGGATTGTGGAACTTGTTAGACTCGATTAAGCTGTTAGCCTGTTGGTTGTTGTTGGATTGAATATTGGTAATTGGTTTATTGGAATTGATTGGTTGATAATTGTCTGGTTTAGTCGTTTTGATTATGCTAGTTTAATGCGTTGCTGATAATTGTTGAGAATTAGTATTTATGGGAATACTAATTCGATGTAAAAAAAAAAAAAAAAAACGGGTCGGGTTGTTTCAACTACCCATTTAGGTTCAAGGTTTCTTTACCTCTTTCGTTCTTGTATGATAAATGTTCTTCTCTTTTTTTTTTTTTTTTTGTCTGATTATCATCCGACTTACCTTACATTAATCATCCCAGAACCTTGTAAAATGCTACCCTGATGCATCATCTCCATCTTTTGCGCAGTACCTGGAGGAACTCTTGCGGCCGATCCTCTTTTTCCCTATGTGCTAGGTTCACTACTTCACTTTCATTACCTAAGGAACATCTCCCAACACCATCTGAATGGGATGCCTCATGCCTCAACACCATCTATTGTTGTCAGTTAAATGTGTCTATATCTTTTGAATTTAGAAGCTTTAAATGTCTATTTTACTAGTTCATTTAGAAGGCAGAGATTGTTTGTTTTCAACCCTGTCGATCTGGCTTCTACCATGATAGCAAAAAAATTGGTTGCATTTTCGAGAGCCAACAACCCTTTAGTCCTTTACCCTTTTCAAATTGATGCAATTTTTAAATTGTCATGTCTTTTCAGTCTCGAAGCACTGCACAACAAGCGCATAGCTTTTGAAGCTTCTCAAGAAGAGAGAGATATAGAAACTGCAGATACATTTTTGCATTCTGACGATGAAATTGTAACTGCTGTTTGGACTCTTGTCTGTGTGTCTTCCTCAGATGAAACAGACTATTTATATCAGATTTTCTTTCCAGGGTATATGTCACTTCCTTTTGCGGTTAGTATCTCTTGCTTTGTAAATTGGATATCTGGTCTTATACATCTTTGTCAAAGGTATTCCTCTCTTATCATTTTTGTATACGTCAAATGCTCTTTTAATTATCTGGCCTCTTTGCTGCAAGGGAATTAATCGTTGCTGCACTTCTCAATGTATCAGCACAACTCCACTACCCATCTAGGTTCAAGGTTTCTTAATCTCTTCCGTTCTTGTACAATAAATGTTCTTCTCATTTTTTGCATTATTCTAAATATCAGCCGACTTACCTTGTAAATGCTACTTTGATGCATCATCTCCATCCTTTTTTTATAGTAGTTTGTGCAGTACTTGGAGGAACTCTTGCGCCCGATCCTCTTTTTCCCTATGTGCTGGTTTCACAGCTTCCTTTCATTACCTAAGGAACATTTCCCAACACCATCTGAATGGGATGCCTGTGAAGTCGTGACGGTGCCTAGAATTCACTATTTTTGTTCGCAAGACAAGTTTTCATCTCAGAAAAGTTTGCAAGACACTAGAAATCACTAATTTTGTTTCTTTTCCAGATGGATGATGTTGAACAAGAAATAAAATTTGGATTCTTTGAATGCTCTATGGAGGTTCTAGCAAGACTTTGCTCCTGCTTAGAATATCAGTATTACTAACACTGTTCTTCATTTTGATTTTGCTGCTACTGAAATTATCACTTGAATGTGTTGTCTGACTTGAGATAACTTATAGTTTTACACGATGAATACAGCAGCGAATGAACCTGGAGCTAAATGGTGAAAACTTCTGTCTATTTCATATGGTCGGGCGGTTCCTTTTTTTGTCCGGGCTTTGCTTATTCGCCATGTAAACTCTCTTATTAGCACCTCAGATGGCAGAAATTTCAATCTCTCTGGCCGTCTCGATTGATTCTAACGACATCTCCGCATGGAAGGTTTTGCTTTAAAAGTCAGGTCCCTGAAGGTATTGTGCCTATGGTGCTACTAGTCTGTTACACATTTTCAATATTGCATTATGACAAATATCTTACTACTTTATTTTCCAGCCGGTTGTTGCCTTGAGGTTTATGTATATACTTTCTCCAGCACAAGGAAAGAGAATTCATTCTAAAGTTCTCTGCAATGGATCGGAGATCTATGATACGTTTGTAAGAGATCTCTTAAGTACAGATAGTATAGTCCACTCAGACTTCTTGATGACCCTGAGGTAATATGATCCTTTTGTTTCACATAATTGAACTTTCTTTGCAATCTCTCATGTTGGGCATTTTCCCTTTCTGACCGAAAGGAACAGTTGTTGGGAAAATCATAAAGGAAACTCTGTGAGACTGGAATCATTTCAAGGAGCTCTTATCTGTCTGCGAAGGTAAAGATAATCCGAAATGCTATCTAAAATTTATACTAGTGATGGTTTGCAATTTTTTTTGACAAATGTCTTAACCATTTAGAGCTCAACGGCAAATTGGAGAGACAACTCTAAATGAAGTTAGCTCCATGTCTCATCAGGTTTTGAGATTGGTAAGGCATATTGTTGATCTATATTATTGTTCAACACTGCATTCTTCATGATGTATTTCGAAGTTATATCCTAGTTCTGCTACCTTCTTAGAGACAGTTGAAAGCACAACTCGTGAATTTTTCACCAATGATAAATTTAGTACACTAACAGCAACAGTGGTACATATCTTTGAACCTTCCATCACATATTCTACTAAAAATCAGTCAGAAGGGTATCCATTGAGTAAACTACCTCTTGTGCAGTAATTCATTGATCTTGCTGGAAGTGAACATGCATGTCAATCATTATCAGCTGGAACAAGGTTAAAAGAAGGTTGCCATGTAAACCGAAGTTAACGCTGGGAACTGTGATCTGTAAACTAAGGTAAGCTGGTAAGCACTTAGCTTCCACAAATCTTTCTGTTTTGTGCTATCTGAGATTAATATATGTTCTTTGAGCTTACAAGTAAATTCCTGGTCCATTGATATTGTTGAGCAGCCATATGCTGTACTTGAAATTCAAGTTCTCTGGATCAAACATCGGCTTGTACTTGTTATTAGCTTTTAACCAAGTTTATGTTAGTTTACTGTATTTGTTTTTTCTACCTTTTGTCCATTCCTGTGAATTGGGGCTCCCTTTTTATATTTAATGGCTTCTGTGACTTGTTTCATGCAGTAAAGGAAAAACCGGGCACATTCCATTCAGAGATTCAAAACTGACATGCATACTTCAGTCTTCCTTGGGAGGAAATGCCAGAACTGCCATAATTTGCTCTATGAGTCCTGCAAGAATCCATATGGAGCAATCAAGAAACACATTGTTATTCGCGAGCTGCGTAAAAGGGGTGACAACAAATGCACAAGGCAATGTTGTCATGTCTGATAAAGCTTTAGTAAAACACTTGCAGAGGGAGTTGGCGAAATTAGAAAATGAGTTGAGAAGCCCTGGTCAAGCATTGGTTGCTTCTGACACAACTGCATTATTGATGGAGAGGGACCTCGAGGTTGAAAAGGGAGCAGGATATACACCAATGATCTTAGTAAATAGGTTGTACCATGAATACACTAGTATAAAAGCATCTTCTTTGGTACTGCAGCTACACGTATACGTTTTCCCTGCGTTTATTGATTTTTCTTGTTCACTATCCAATTGATCCATCACATTTCTTATAGCTGAAGAAAGAGTTAGTCGAACTAGCACAACTAGAGCAAGCTCGTTCCGAGATTGAGGATCTTCAACGAATGGTTGGAGAAGGAAAAAAACTACAAAAAGAGACGCTATCAACAGAATCAATAGAAATAAATGTATGTTCTAACGACTTTTTAATTTAAGAGAAAGCGTGGATATCCTCTCAATGGTAATCATTAATTCGTCTTTGTCCAGGTTTTGATGGAACATAAATACCCCAAGCTGCTAATCATTAATTCGTCTTTGTCCAGGTTTCATATGTTTGACATGCATGTTTTCAGCTAGTGTCTTTGCATACGGGCAAACAAGTAGTGGAAAGACATACACCATGAGTGGAATAACTGACTGCACCTTGGTTGATATATATGAAAAGATCATGCACCATAAAATTTTCGTGTTTAATCATAGTTGATGTCTTTTTTTAGTCTTGTTTCGTGCACATGATTTTACAAGTGGAGTTTCGGTGGGTCAGTATATTGTACTCTTGTGGCTTGCATTTGGTTGCTTTTTGTTCCAATTCTTGTTGGACTGGAATTTTGTTTGACCTTAAGTAGACACACATGACATCTATTTATTTTCCTCTTGCTTAGAAGATCAGTAAAACTAACATTGTTCTTCATTTTGATTTTACTGCTACTGAAATTATCACTCGAGCGTGTTGTTTGACTTGAGATAACTGTATATTTTGACAAGATGAATCCAGCAGCGGATTAACCTGAAGCTAAATGGTGAAAACTTCTGTCCATTTCATGGAAAATCTATTATTAGCACTTCAGGTGGCAGATTTCAATTTCTCTGGCTATCTCAATTAATTCAAACGACATCTCCGCGTGGAAGGTTCTGCTTTCAAAGTCAGGTCCTGCAGGTATTGTTCTTATGGTGCTACTAGTCTGTAACACGTTTTCAATATTGGATTATGCTAAAGAGTTTTGACCCCAATTTCCTGTAGGCTTTAGGTTTCATTCTAATTGCGCGACCTGGATACATGTTGGAAGAAGACATTGGAAAGATAGTTGAGCCTGCATTATCAGATGAAGCAAACGTAGGTATGAAGGTAATATCGCCCATTTATCTGCGTTTTTCCATTAATATGGTGCACATGTTTTTCTGTTCCGCTTGTTTATGTTTTTAATGCTCATGATCCAGATGCAAGCACAACAAAACATATATGAATACCTTCTTGATGTGGAAAAACAACTGGGATAAGATATTAGGTAGATGCCTTGACTTTGATGGTCAAATTCGCCAGACTACTCCAATGGTTTGCTTTTTTTTTTTCTTTGCGATAAGATAATCTTTATGCAGGCCTCTCATGGTTTTTTTGTTAATAATCCCACGTTCGATGTCACCGTTTACTTTGAGGGATCTCCTTGAAGGTCGTCTCCAAGCCTAGACTCGTGATCGTGAGGTAAACGGTTCAGTTACCCTTTTTTATCGTTTGGGTCTTAGGCGAGAAAACGGCTGAGTTCTGGTGAATCTTTCTATCGCCTTTTTTGTTAATTTCTTTGTTGTTTGTCACAACGATGCTTTTTCCGTTTAGGGTTTGGTTGAAGAAACGTCGAGATTCTTATTTTCTTGTATTCACCTGTTAATATTGTGTAACACCTAAGAAAAGACAATTCAGTTGTGTTAAAATTAGGTCTTATAGGAAAGGTACTTTGTGCAGGTTTTATCTATGCCTTTGCTATAAAGATGTCCCAAAATCTCATAAGAAATTCAGATATTACATGCGAAATTGAAAGCAAAGTCAATCATCCGTAACTTTGGAACTACTTCATTCTTGACAAGAGATGCTATTAATAAGATTACTTTAGTCCTTGGACACTTGATAAGATACTTCTTTTTTCCAGAGGATTTGATAAGATTCTACACTTGCTTCTGGTTGGTGGATGATAGGTTTTGTAGGCATCTTGTTTTCAGGTTTTCAATCTTTCTTCAATTTTTTTTCAGGTTATTTTTTCAGGCTAGTTTAAGAGAGAACTCTCCCAATATTAGGTCTAAAGCTTTGCGAGCAGTAAGTGAGAAAAGTGTTAAAACAGACAATAGAATAACATAAGTGCTTACAAAACTAGTATTTGTTTGTGTTTTTGGGTTTGGTTGTCAGATCAGTTCAGTTTCTTCTCATGCCAGTGTTTTTTTGTTATTGTATCAGGTTGATTGTTTAGCACCTATAGGTTTACAAATTCTTTTGACACTCAAGAGATACTTAAAAGTTATGTACATCTTAAATGATGACCGGTGTTGAGTACGGTTCAGTCGTAGCCTCTAAATTTTGTTCTGCTTATCTTTCTCAACTTTATACCTTGTCAAATATTTGCTTGGTTGATAATTTAGTAATCCACTATCATGCACATGAAAATTATGTATCTTTCTGTCTGATGTGCTGTTATATTTTTAGAAAAAAGATGTGTAATTCCCAGTTATCAAGCATTCGAGGGTCGTCCTTATTTCCAAGGGATATTCTGTAATTGCCTCCTGAATGAAAGGCTAAATTGTTTGCAAGTTTTGTTTTAGAATCTTCATTTAGCTTATATAGATATCCCTTTGTCCTTGCTTTAGGGAATTCTTTCAACCGAAAGGGGCTAGCAAGCATTGTCATCTGTTAATTCAAGTGAGATATCTTTGATTGAGGTCAGTTTCTTCTCCTTATTAGCTCTTTGGTCTTGTGCTACTATTTATGGGTCGTTATTTTATCAGATGATTCATATGGTGGAGAGTTAGTCCCATGTGCGGGATACAGTATTCCGCCATAAAACTTTTTAGTATATAAGATCTGATTCTCTTAGAAACTTAGGCAAATTTGATTTCAGGATTCATGTTATGAATTTATGGATATATAAATGAACAATGACTCTGACTGGACCTCCCATTCTTGTTAAAGTCAGTAAAAAACTGCCCTGCCTGGTCATATATGTACTTTTGTTTTTGTATGTACATGGCGGGAGCGTGCACCTTGACATTGATGAAAAGATCTTATTGATTGCCAAAATCAGTTCAAAGGTAGTTAATTTATTCCATGAATTCTGACAATGTGGAAAAGATTTTAGTAAAGATAATCTCCATATAGGCCTCTCATGATTTATGTTAATAATAATCCCGCGTCAGAAAATTTCTATATATTTTCTATGAAAACCGCTTCACCTACTAGATGCTATATTTTTTTTTTCTATTGGCAAGTGTAAGGATGTAAGTGCTTGTCTAGAGATTACTGAAAGTTGAAGTCTATGTTACTGAAAAAAGGCTATCGTGGGATAATTCTTGATTACTAACTTGACTGAAATACCCTATTCCCATAACACTATAATAGCTACAAATCGCAGATGTGATGCTACTCCTATATATTTAAGGGTGTTTGGTAGTTCTTTTAGGTAAACAGCTTCGGTTACTCGCCTTGCTTAGATGCTTAGTAGCTACAAATGTACGTACTTGTGGCTGATGGTACTCTGATCTGTGATATATTTTTTATATATATCAATATCTCAAGCTTTTGTGGGGACTTCACAGAAACATATTGTTCGACTGCTTGCATATGCAGGTGTTAGAAAATATACTGTATCATCACAAGTAAAGATCAAGCGTAATTGTCTCAATATAGTCAGAGCTTTGCATGTTTTACTTCAAAATTTATCATCCTCGGGGATGGTTTCTTCTGGACTCAGAACAAACGTTGATTTATCTTTGGAAGAAGGAGAAAGTTGTCAAGTAGCACCTTCTTCTGTTTAAATTGAGTATTTGGTTCTTTTCCATGATCCACTTTATTCATTTCCCAAGTAACGTGCAGGTCTTTGTCCAACTTGGCACAATGGTGAATAAAATTCTGAATTTGGTCTCTTGGGATGGTTTGGATTGGGTAAGGTTTATCAACTGTATGTTGTGATCTTGCCTTGCTTAATCCTCAGATTGGTCAGGTGCCTACTGCTCAGATAACCACTTGTTCCTTAAACATGAAAAACTGGCATATGCACTACTTATATTCACATTACTATATTCACATTACTTGTACATTTTGTTCAGATGAGAAGTTGAGTTATTACGTTCCTTGCACTCATTACTTGTAGCGAAAATACTCAAAAGTGTGTGTAATATAAACATGTCTTTTATCTTGGGACTAAAATCGAGTAAGTAGGCAGGTTTCTGTTTTACCATTATTGCTAATAGTTTGCCTTTTTGGATTTTCACATCAGCCAATTACAGCTAAATGCTCTACACTATTCCTTGTGGAATTCATATTTAATTTAGTTTCTTGTTGTATAGCTCATTGAATTTCTGTTGTAATTTGTACAGGCAATGAGTGAGCAACTTTCATTAATGCTAAATTACTCTGATTATCAGCTGAGGTTTGTCCTAGCAAGGCAAATTGGGCTTTTATTCCAGACATAGGATGGTCATTGTTCCAAGATATTTGGTAAGTTTGATGTTTGTTTATTCAAAATAATTGTTATCCTATTCCATTTTTAGTAGGGTATTCTCCTATTAAGACAAACTGTTAGATTCTCGTTTCTGTAGATTTTTGTGGCTTACCAAAAAAAGAGAAAGAGGCTTAAGGTTTCCTTTTTAAGATAAGTTTTGTTCTCATTTTTCATTTTTTCTGAATTTCACCCGATTTACTTTACATTAATCAGCCATGACCCTTGTAAATACTATCTCCATCTCTTTTTAAATTAGTTTGCGCAGTACGTGGAGGAACTCTTGGGCCCAATCCTCTTTTTCTGGATTACATGTGGTGTCAGCTTAGTTGCTTCTGTTGAGGTATGCCTCCAACTGACATTCTCTGTTTCATAGATGAATTCTCTTTCTGTAATGGGTACATTACCTTTTCACTCAAGTTACTCATAGCTTTGTTTTTTTCCCTTTGTTCGTTGGTGTTTCATTTGTTTTATATATTTTTCAGTCATATAGCATTTATAATTGAATCGTGTTGTACAGTAAATAGGTTCAAATTCTATTTCTTTTTTTCACTTGCACACGGGTCTACAATATTGAAGATAGAGCAAAGTTTGACTAGAAAACTAGTGAAAGAATGATATATCGACAAGTTCTTCTGGATATCCAGCAATATGTTCTATGATTGTGTCAGTTATTAGAATGGAACGAATACGTTTTAGCATTCTATATAATCTAATGGTAGCTTTGTGGCAGACAAATCAGCTGTTCATGCTAAACGTGGAACCCAAATGTTTCTTCCACTTTTGTTCTCACTAGCTACTCGCCTCAATTTGTCTTTGGTGTTTATCGTGGAGAATTCCATCCTACCGTTAGTTAGCTATTCTGATCAGCTACACACAATTTATCAAGCCTCCGTTCCAAGATCTTACCATAGTGAACCGCAAGATCAATATTTGGACGCTCTATTTTCATTTTGTAGGAGATCCCAGTTTCAGAAAATTTAAGATATATTTATATATCTTCTCAGTTACAACAGATTGTGATCTCTAATTAAGCACCATGTTTTGTTTTCAGTTTCTGGTGTATATTGTTAGTTTTGTTTTATCATGTGCTTCCTCTTCACCAATACCTCCAAGT
This sequence comes from Arabis hirsuta, assembly GCA_964056655.1. NCBI lineage: Eukaryota > Viridiplantae > Streptophyta > Magnoliopsida > Brassicales > Brassicaceae > Arabis > Arabis hirsuta. The sequence goes on from OZ053313.1 coordinate 12,059,521, forward strand.
CTTGCTTTTTCTCGTGACATCATTTCACTTCCAGTTTTAACAATTGAGGATGCTTTTCTAGAAACGCAACATTTCTTGCTCACTCCATCTTGACTTATTATTTTAGCTTTTCCTTTTATAAAGTCTCACTTGGTTTATGCAACGCTGATTATCCTTAGAATGCGACCATCATTGACTAGTTAGACATTTTTCGCCTAGAATTCATTTACCGAAGCTTTTTCACTAGATAGAAATATTCTTTTACAATGTTTTTTTGTTACAATGTTTATTTCTGTTGTTATTTGTCAGTTCATCAGAGAAATACCCTATAGAATGTCAGCCGCATGCCACCATCATCGGCATACCTGTCATCATTAGGTTGCGCTTCAAGAGCTTACAATTATTACGGGGTTTCGTCTTATTTCTACCCGCACTCTGATCAAGTGCGAAAATTTTTACCTATTTTGTCAAAGAGTGCGTAACACTACCCAAACTCTGGGGTTTCGGCTTATTTCTACCCGCACTCTGATCAAGTGCGAAAATTTTTACCCATTTTGTCAAAGAGTGCGTAACACTACCCAAACTCTTTATAATTTATATTTTCGTACCCAAACTACTTAAATTAGACGTATTTATTCTTCAGGTATTACATGGACTCTTCGTTCAAGTGTTGCTTTAATAGACCTAAATCTTTGTCTTGTAAACTTTCTATTAAAGCAACACTTGAACGAAGGCTATCGTTTCTATTTTTATTGACCATCTAATTTATGAATCCTTTATCCCTTTGTCCTTGCTTTAGGGAATTCTTTCAGCCGAATGGGGCGAGCAAGCATTATCATTTATCATTTCATGTGAGAGATCTTTGATTAACGTTAGTTTCTTCTCCACATTAGCTCTTTGATATGTACATTTGTTTTTATAGGTACATGGCAGGGGCGGGAACCTTGACATTGTTGAAAAAATCTTAGTGAATAGCCAAAAGCTGTTCAAACTTCAAAGGTATAATGTGTTTTATTTTCTGTAAAAGCCGCTCCTCATGCTAGATGCTATACTATGTTTTCATTGTCAAGTTTCAGAACGCAAGTGCTTCTCTAGAAATAATTGAAAGCCAAAGTCTATGTTACTGAACGAATGCCATCGCATATTATTATTATTGACCATCTAATGCGTGATGCAAACTAAAACAAAAAATGGAGGTGGCTATTGCTTGCAAAATCATGTAATGTTGTTCTGATTGATTTTCATACTACATATTCCCGAGATGATTAGAGAACTAAATTGATGTAAAAAAAAGTATCCAAGTACCTCTATTACAGTATGTGCATGACATGGACATGTCGGTTCTAAAATTAACTTCAGTCATGTTGCATTCCTATTTTTGTAATTACCAAGAATGGTTCATTTTCGGGTGCTGTTAGCAGAAATTTTTTCACTGAAGAAGTCTGAAGTCTACAGATAATAAAAATTTTGATAGGTGGATGTGTTTTGTATGATCACTTTATGTGAGGATGTCCCAGTAAGGTATCTTGAACCATCTGTGTCTGGTTATCCCCTGATTCTAAGGATCAACCAAGATGAAATGAAACCATCTTCTGCAGCTAATGAAACAGCTTATGTTCAGAAGGATGTATGTTATTAAAAGATTACATTATTCTGGTCATTTACATAATCCCTTCGACAACAAAGTAAGTAAAGGAAGAAGCTTACATGATCAGGTCATTTACATTTATTAAGCTATCTCTAGGGAAAACAGTGAGTTCATATGTAGGATAAGACAGCCAGAAGCATGATAAGCTTGAACCCAATTGACGATGAAGATGATTAGAAACTGTTTAGAAAAGTAAAGATGCCCACGCAGCAATGAACGCAAAGCCTCCGAAAGGTGCCAAGGTAGAAAACTTTCTGTCCTCGCGCAGTGCTACCATATAACACCTACATCATTCAATGAACATGAAACTTCTCGGCATATTCATACTCAACAATAGACCAATGAAGCATCGGAAAGAGGTCCACAGGGAAAAGGGGAAAACCAGTTTACAAAAAAAAACATGGATTCTGCAATCAAAGTATTAGCTCAGATATAGAAAGGCGTATGCTAGCATGAGATGCAATGCTTATCAGCAGATTCTAAGTTGGAAACATGTCAAAATGGACGAAATCTCTATCTACATGTATTTCCCTAGCCATGGAGAATTGTGGCAAGTACCAGAGATTGAAGGTTATACTGGAAACTCCAAATCATAATTAATCGTTCAAAGAAGCATGATGCATTGTTATAATCTCAACTACAAGACATCCAACAAACATTTAGCACAAAAGCTCTACCACACACACATCCACTCAAAAGTGCAAATTGCAGAATATAAGAACAAACCCCGCAATCCAAAAACAAGAAATAACAACTTACGTGCCGGAAAAGGCTACGACCCCAGCAGTTAACAAGCCACCAAACTGTGCAAGAAAAATATATGTCAAGTTTTGACAGCTCCATCAACTAGCAAAGGACAGAGAATGGAGAAACAGAGAGGGCTTACAATGTTGGGGTATTTGGTGTTAGGAGCAGACACGAGAGCAGCAGTGTGGACCAAATGGTATAGTGAAGCCATTTGCCAAACCTGAAAGAGCTACACTTTTTTAGACTAATCCAACACCCAAATAGCTAAAGCAGTAAGTAAAGTGAAGCCATTCGGCAAAGTTCTTGGTTTGAAAGAAGTAGGCTCAGAGAGTTTGGTGAGAGAATAGACATAAGCTATGTATTCCTCAGACAAATGCTCATAAGAAAGGTAAGCAGCTAGAGGATAAGGAATCTCAGTTTTAGACAAATTGCAATAATAATCATGCAAATAAGGAGGAGGCCTAAAAGCTCTTTTAATCCCATCTGGTGCAATCTCATCACTAGCTTGATCAACCTCTAGAACTGGATTCTCAGTATCAACAACAGTCCTAGAAAATCATGATCAGTAGGAGCTTGAACTGTTGCAAATGGGAAGATGTCTTCATGAAAGGCCACATTTCTTGAAATATAGACAGTGTTGGATTCCAAGTCTAACATTTTATATCCTTTGAACCGTGCAGGATACCCCAATAATTTTTCATTTTTCTTTGAACTTGTATTAAACATTTTTCAAATACAAATTAGGAATTCTAAGTAGAGAACATTTTTCTTTATTCTTTAGCCGCGATATTTGAATCATCCTTGATTCCACACTTATTTATGTACTTGAAGAGGTACTTGATAGAATTCATTTGATTACACTCGTTCGGCTTAACTGATTACACTCGTTCGGTTCAATACGAAGTTGGTGTCGATCGACACTCTCAACCAAAATCGCGTCTTCTCCAAAGCCAACATACTTGTGTCGATCGACACACTTCCCAAAATCAAATTTTGGTTCACGGGCGTTACAAATATTTTAAAAAATTAAATTTAATATATGCACAATATCTTAACCAAAAAGATATTCATTTCTAACCTAAAATATCTCTTGCCTAAATGTGCTTATAAATAGAACTTGATTAAAGGGAAAAGAATAACACTACTCATATTATTTTTGGTCGATAGCCTTTACTTAGGTTTATGCCTTTTGTTTCATGTTTTTTTTTTTTGCGTTTACATGTTGCAAGTTATATAATACTAGATTTACACCTCGCGCGTTGCGCGATATTTTAATTTTAAACTTAATAATACAAATCATTGAATATAGATATAATCATTTTTGTTTTAAAACATAAATTTGTATATATATTTATATATTATATTTGAAACGATATATAACATAAATTTTGTCGATTATAATTTTTTTATTTGAAAAGCAACAAATCGCTAAATGCCACGTGTAACCAAAATAAATTATAAACCTCACGGCAAGAGAAAATAGTCTTGATGATCATCCTGCAATTATTTATTTTTGAGAAAAACTCTTTACTTATTAAAGTCTCATCAGGCTATGTCCCAAAAAGTTTTAGTCCTCAACCGTAAAAATCACTAAATGCAGATGTGGACATAAGGCAACACATATTAAATATGAATATGCCATATATAAACTATCATTTACTTCAAAAGTATGAACAAAATACCTATGATGTTACAATAGTTTTGGTGATGACGCTTTATCCATGAAAGCAAAAGCGTGTGATAAGTTAATTTTCATTCTAATCATGAATGTCTCTATCATATTTCACATATCACGCTTACACGGTTAAACGAATTAGCTTCATTTTAAACTTGATAACTCGATCCAATAATCAATGACGTGTATTTTATGAAACTAATTTATTTCAGAATGTGAATGCGATATAAAAGATTCTATGTTAGTCTTGTGCATATATCTTTCTGAAATTTAGTCAAATTCTCTTCCAACACTTTTTATTAACATTTATATTGTCATCTTCCGATACACATTTTTGTCTCTCTACATCTAATTTTTTTTCGCTTCTCTATATAATTATTATTATTTATTACCAAGAAAATATTTCATAATCTTGTATTTTATGTTTGTACTCATTTATTTACTTATTTTTTTAATTCAGTTTTAATCTTTAGTAATTATGAAAGACAGTAAATATAAAAACATAATATAAATGAACATTTATTATAAATTTTAATATAACATTTCCAGTTTTGGTGATGTGGACAGCTTAGATGGAGAAAAAACTCTCTAATTATATATATAGATAGATTTGTTCTAAATTTCGGAATGCTAACTAGATGTGTTTTATCATACAATGTGCTCGGATTGTCAAAAGTCTTGGAGATTATACAAATTTAGTGCTGGGTCTTAATGATCTCAACGCCAAGAACCTTCTAGACTCATTCACGTACTATACCATGACAAATCAACCATACAACCCTTGGTACCCTTTCTCTCCCCCAGACTTATTTGATTTTCTACTCTTTTTTTTTCTTTTTCTAAGAGACTCAAAAGCAGTGCTTTCACTAATGTTGTTCATTGTGAGGAGACATGGTCGTGAAAATTGCTCGTCCTCTACATCCATTCTAAGGGACTCAGACTACTGCTTTTGAGCTCTGGGTGATCATTTTTTTAGTAATAACTTGCTGGCTTTCTACCCATAGAGAATCATATCACCCAATTTTTTTTAGAATAAGGGAGAGGAGTACCATCACTTTCTTCACCGGTTGCACTTGTCAGGTATGAATGAGGAGTCAAGTCCTATGACCATTGATCACAAAGGAGACCAGGGAATAGCTCGAACTCGGCGGATTATGCTGGAAGTAACAGACGTCTCCAGTTAACTGGTCAGCCTTAGGATTTTCCATTAGTCTGACGGTAAAATCGATCCTGGAAGAATGGTCACACAACTGAAAGAGACAATCCACTAAACCAAGAGAAGGGTCATAGTTTCCAACTATTTTGACTCAATAAAATGTTTTAGACTGACTCTCAAAAACAAACACAAAGTTAGCAACTACCTCCCCCAGACTTAAACAACACTGTCCCCAGTGTTATCAAGCCTGAAGTTGGTAAAACAATAGAAAAGAAAAGAAAACACCAATTGAAAAGAACGAGAACATACCTGGTGCAGGGTGTGTCGATCGACACTGGTTTTCCTCGTCTCGTCATGGTTTTTTTTTTTTTTTTTTTTTTTTTTTTGTTTTACTGAATACTTAAAACCAAAGCGCTTATTTTCAATCACTAGCTTGACTGTGTCAGAGTTCAGGCTTTTGGTGGATCGGTGAAGGGTACAACACCTGAAAAGAGTTTCATAGTGTTTTGCAGCATTCCTTGGACCACTACCTCTCCTTTCTCTCTCACCTCTAAGGGGATGATGACCCTGAACTTAGAGAAAGGTTTGGAGCTTCCTTTGCGCCTTACCTTGGGTGCAGCCAAGTCTCCATCACGACGTGCTATGGAAGAGGTCATCTTGTTCTTAATGTCATCTCCAGGGTTTGAGCATTGCTCCCCTCCATCACGGACGCTCATACAAGAAGTCTCCTTGACATGAACTGCGGGGTAGAAGACATCCTTATTGATCTTTGAGAAAGAGATTCGCTCATTGGGAAAATCCACAATCGCATCCACAGTGGCAAGGAAGGATGACCCAAGAATCAATGGTTTCTCGCTATCCTTCTTCATCTTCATCACGTGAAAGTCCGCAGGGACAAGACAATCTCCCACTTGAAGCACTAGATCAGGAATGAAGCCTTTCGAAGTTGTGGAAGAAGAGTCTGCAAGCTCGATAGATGCCCTTGGATGTTGTAGATCCAAAATTCCCAGCTTTTTTGCCACAACCATAGACATGACATTCACATTAGCACCTGTATCACAGAGAAAGTCCTTTAGTTCCATACCATTGACTAAACATGGAACAACAAACCTCCCTGGATTTGCTAGTTTAGGCAGCTTCCTCAGCGACGGTTGAGCATGTTTCTCTGGAGTCATGTCTTGAATCGCTGCACAAACTTCTTTTGAAAGCATTGCAGTACATTGCTCAGGACTCAATTTCTGGCTAGCCATCTTCTTCACACACCTTCTGATCACGTGAGAAATTCTCACAGCATCAAGCAAGGGAATCTCCACAACAAGCTTATCCATGATAGCTTTGCATCTAGCATCCTCCAACTCTTGTCTAGAAATCTCCAGGTTCCTAAGGTACGGTATCTTAAGCTTGTAAACCCTTTCCTCTACATTGATCGAAGGTTTCGTCGCGTCTGGACTCCTATGGGTTGTGTGTCGATCGACACACCTCATTCTGTGTCGAGGATGTATCGAGCTATGTGTCGACCTTGGTCGATACAAGTCCGATTGCGTAGAATCCTCTGTCGAGATTTTTGACCTGTTTCGATCGAGACAGAGTCTGTATCAAAAATCTTGACTCCTTCTTCAACTTCTTGAAGCTTCATGGCTAGCTCTGCACTAAGACGCTTCTCCAAAGCTGGTTTGACCTCTTTTACACACCCTAAAGTGATCGAATTGATGTGTAGTCTTGGGTTTGTTTCCGTCCTGGCTGGGAAAAATCCTTCTTGCCTTCGAACATTCTCTGCAGTCTGAGCAACTTGAGTATCTAGTTTCTTCACATGGAGATTGAGAGCCTCAATTTTTCCATTCAAATCAGTATATAGGTCATCAATCTTGCCATTGAAGCTGACTGATATCTTTTGCTGTCCTTCCAAAAGTTGCTAAAGCAAAGCCTTTGTTTCATTGTCTGAAGATCTAACTGGTGGTGCTTGGTAAGAGGAGGAACCATAATTCCTTGTGTAGTTGCTACTTTGAAACGGCTTCTGGAAATCATTCTTCTGATACCCTTGCTTATTACCAAACCTCTGACCCTGATAACCAGCTCCATTACTTCTGGCTCGAAAGTCTCCACTTCTGCAGCAAACTGAACTGATTTCTTTCCCACCAGAAGACTATGCACAGAATCAAGCTTGGCTTTTACCTCAGCAATCTGACTTCCATCCATGTTGCCACCAAGCTTCTTTCTCTCGAAGTCTGCATTCTTGGTACTATTGCTAGAAGTCAAGTTTTCGGTGAGCACAAGCACGTCCTCTGGGTATCGAGTGTTGAAGTTCCCGTTAGATGCATCATCCAACGCCATCTGGTAATGCCAGTCGACTCTTCTGAAGAAGATACCCAACAACTGAACATTACTAAAACTGTGATGAGGCCAATCTCTCTAATAAGCCTTGAATCTCACCCAAGAAGCCTTGAATGTTTCAGTCGGTCCTTGTTTGAATATAGAGATCTTTGTCCTCAAATCTTCAGACCTTGCCTAGTCAAAAAAGTTGTTGAGGAAGGAATTCTTGGTGTCCTCCCAAGTAGTGAGAGATCCCGGTTCCAAGTGCTTCAGCCAGTAAGCTGCTTCTCCACCAAGAGAGTAAGGGAAAAGCTTGCAGTAGAGGTAGTCGCTAGATACTCCATTAGCCTTAATGCTCGATGCAAATCCTCGAACCGCTCAATATGGTCCATGGGGTGCTCAGATGGAAGACCATGGAAAGGATGCTGAGCTACAAGCGTGAAGTACGCAGGCTTCAGCTCGAAATCGTTCTTCTAAAAAGCTGGAGGTCGAATCGCTGCCCTGTTGGCATAGAACTCATTAATCCTGTTGTACTCTCCTAGAGTACGCCCACGCACAGCATCTGCTGGCTCTTGGCGCTGCAGAACCTGCTGCTCCACCTGCTCAGGCTGCTCCACTGGTGCTGGCTCAATGATCACAACTCCGTGATCATCCAGTTTCTGACCCTAAGCGTTGCGCCTCTGACCCTCTTAGTCATACAGCAAACCATCTTCACCTCTCGGAAGAACAATAGGATTAACCATCTTGGCTGTCTTTTTCGCTGCCCGGTTTGCTCACTCTAACTTTCCAATCTCAAGATTGAGATCGACTAGCTCTTTGTTCCGATTGCTCTTGGTAACGCGATTAGGCATACATTTGAAACACACAAGAAAAAGAGAAAACAACAAGTAAGTAACAAAACAAAAATAAAAAACTTAGACAAAATTTTAAAATAAAAAATCGATTGGTAAATCGATTCCCGGCAACGGCGCCAAAATTTGATAAGCTAAAATTTACCCTGAGCTACTCTCTCAAATTAAGAGATCGTAGTAGTACTTAGGGATCGTATCCACAGGGAATCTCTACCACTCAATGGAATTCTGAATTCAAATTAGGCTAAGTGAATATGTACGAATTTAAATTAAATGTTGAAACAAGCAAACGAATGTGATTAAAATTCTTAAAATTCAATGAGACAAAAGGGTTAGGCCATGGGTAATTCTCAGGTATGAATCGAAATTGAAGAACAAAAGACTGTCAGGATTATTAAGCACGGTTCTAGAACTCGAAACACAAGTGTAAAGTTAACCAACTTCCGTTGCGAAAACTATCAATGACTAAATCCCTAAATTCTAAATTCCTTTGCAAATTCAGTGAATAAAGACAAGCATTAAAGTTCAAATTCGATTGTTCACAAAATTACTAAACCAAATTCCTTTGCGAATAGTTATTTTGCTCATCTAAGATTTAGTTCAGGTTGTTAATAATACTTCCGCATCTATTAAATCAACCTAGGGTTTCCAATTTCAGTTGATCAGTCCTAAAATCAGAGATAAAGCAAATCTAGATGAAGAACAAGTAGATAAATCCTAACAGTTTTCAACCCTAACAATTTTTCATCAAACCCTTGAATCCCCAAAATCTAATAAGCAAACTACTAAGGGTTTCCAATGATGGAAACCCCAAAACCTATTAACCATAATATATATGATGGAAACATTATGAATGCATAAAATTGCATAAAAAGATAGAGTAAAATATACAAAGGGTTTCGAAATCTGAAAGGGTCAAAGTGCAGAAATCTCTCCCAAAAGCTCTAAGATCCAATCTCTCTCCTTTGCTCAATCGAAAACAAGATAAAAACTCTAAAACCTAAGTAAAAACTATATATAGTGTCTAAAAATCGGATTGGGCTTTGTATGTAAACTTCTGAAACTTCTTGGGCCGAAAAGAATCCTATGTGTGTCGATCGACGCAAGACAGAAAACTCGACTCCGACTTGATCACTTCGGCTCCTCTTTCCGCAATGCTCCAAAATACTCCAAAAGCTCCCATTAAGCTCCAATCGCACAAGAACCTAAAAGACTCGAAAAATACCAAAAAGACTCTATAAAATAGAATTATATCATGATTAAAATAGGCAAAAACCATGATATATCACCTATCTTAGACTCCCATTCTTAGGCACACAAACTCGCCCGTTCACAAGAATCGTCTCGTTAGTAGAGACATGATACTCAGAACCCGCAACCTTAGAAGCATCAATCAATGCCTGATCCTTCTCTTGAGCTACTCGAATCCTAGTCAGCAAGTCTGCCTGATTAGCTGCCTCCAGCCCCAAAGGCTCCTGTGAGATAACACATGACCTCAAGGTGCTAATCTCACTCACCAAGACCTCCATATCTTGCTCCTGAGCCGAAGCAACTCTCTTCCGACTTGATACCTGGTCGGGACGCGGGTTGATGTATCTGTCCACTATTACACCTGGGCATGCCTTGGTCGCGAAAACTACAACACCGGTTGGTCCGTGGTCCGGCCGGTGACATGGTCGATTGAAAACTTTTTTTTTTCTATTTTTAAAAATCCTGAAAAATAAAAATAAAAGATATTATTATAGAATAAACTTAGAAAAATCGAAACTGAAATTTTAAAAACTATTTAGAGCATAAATAAAAATAAAAATGTGGGTTGCCGCCCACAAAGCGCTTATTTAAAGTCAATTAACTCGACTTTTTGTAATTTTTAGACTTCTAGTGAATTCACTAAAAGAATTTTGTTCCTTTAGCTTCATTAGGCTTCTATCTTTCAACTTCTTTGATGGCTCCAAGTGAATTTCCATTGTCATACTTGACAACTAATGCATCCGATAAAAGCTTCAAGGTGTTTTTAAGCTTGCGCTTGATAGTTTCCTTATCGTTCAGCTCGTCTTCTCTTTGAACGAGGATCTTTATAACTATAGACTCGTAGATGAACTTCTCCCTTGCCTTGTTACCATTCTTAGCATCCTCTTTAAGTGTCAAGATCATCTTGACATCCTTGTAAACATCCTTATGCTTCACCTTGGACAGTTTTGCAGCTATCTTTGTTTTAACTTTAGGATCTTCTTCTTTCCAGTCTTCATCTCCAATAATTGAAAATGTGTAGGAACAAGTCCCTCTCCTACTTTGACCATGACGTTTTCAAGCATTCCATAGGACGTAGAGGATGATAAATTGGGATACTCTATGTAGACTTTGGATGGTTTAAAGTTGGCCAATTCAAGTTCCCTTGCCATGGATAGTGACATGACATTGACGTTTGCTCCGGTATCACATAAGCAATCGTAGACTTCCTTTCCACTGATTGAGCATGGAACAACAAACTTCCCTGGAGTATCAACTTTCTCCAATGGTATCCCATTTAGTCTTCTCTTGCAAGCTCGCTTAGATTCGTCCGGAAGGCGTTTCTCCACTAGTTTTTGGACTAAGGTAACGTCTTCTTCAAGTGGTTTAGGAATAACCACAACTTCTTCTGCTTTAGTAGAGTCGAAATTGCAAAACTTCTTTCCTTTTCTTCCTCTTGTTTTCGAGCGGCCTCCGAAGTTTGAGCAAGTTGTATATCCATCTTAGAGAAAGGAGTAACAATAGACTCGACCTTGGTGTTAAGCTCCAAATACCTATTATCCACCATTTGGTTTACCTCTTTCTTGTGTTGGCCAAAAGCTTCTACTATTTGGTTCTTCATATCTTCGAGTTTAGTATCTATACAAACCGGTGCGGTTGGTTGAGATGGATTGAATGGTGGCTACACTTGATACATTCCCTTAGAGTAGAATGGTTTCTTGTATTGATATTGACCTCCTTTGTTGACGTTTTGTCGAGGGTAGAATTGATCTTGAGGGTTTACGACATTGTTGCTCTGGTAGGACAGATTTGGGTGAGATCGAAAGTTATTATTGAAATTTCGATTCCCATAGTTTCCTCCTATGTAGTTCACTTCCTCTTGATGCTCCTCCGTTCCATCTCCAATATGCTCCATATTAGGATCAAAACTTGTATCAATAACATCTTCAACGGTATAAACTCTTCTTTGAACTATAAGTAGTTGTGAAACCATCTTCTTGACGTCCGCGATTTGAGTTGAATCGGTTGATGATCTAGTAGTGTTGATGCTCCTATTGTAGTCTTGAGAACAGTGAGCATCACTAGCAGCAAGGTTTTCGATCAAAAGCTTTGCTTCCGGTACAAGCTTGGTCATGAAATTCCTATTGCTCGCAGCATTCAAAGATGTATGATGCTTTTAATCGATACCGTTGTAGAAGATATTCCATAGGTTTCCTTCGGAGAAACCATGATTAGGGCAATCCCTAGTGTACTCCTTGAATTGTTCCAAGGGTTCAAAGAAGGATTCAGTTGGTCCTTGCTTGAAACTTGAGATCTTGTTCCTTATAGAATTTGATCTTTGCTTGGTGTAGAATTGGTTTAAGAAAGCACCTTTGTATTCGTCCCAAGTAGTGATGGACCGTGGGGGTAGAGATTTCATCCATCTAAGTGCCTTATCATTTAGAGAAAACGAGAGGAGCTTGCACTTAAAGTAGTCGGCGAAAACTCCATTAGCACGAGTTGTACTACAAATTTCTTCGAAAGTGTCGATATGGTCAAGAGGATGTTCCGTAGACAGCCCATGGAATTGGTTTTCTTTCACCAATGCGATGATTTGAGGTTTAATCTCGAAATCATTCCTTTGAGGTAGGGGGTGGGTGGATGGGTTTTCTATATAAGAAGAAAGCATCGGAGGAATCGACATCTCCAATTGTTTGGTGTTGAGGTAGTTGCGTTTGTCTTGGACGCAAGGGTTGTTGGAAATTTGGATGTCCTTGAGCTTGAAGATGTGAAGCTTGTTGATTAATTCTCACATTTCCAGGTGGAATGAGATGTTGATCGTTTCCACCAATTGGATTTCTGACAACGTCTTCTTGAACACCATGCACATCATCGCGAACAAGCGGGTTTTGGCGAGTACCAAGGGGTTGGTTCTCATCGATATTAGCTCTCTCAAGAGTGGCAACAGTAGTACGAGCTTGTTTCTCTTCAGTCATGGCTTGTTCTTCAATTTGGTCGGCCATTCTTAGTTGTCTTTGTTTCCTAAGAACTTGTTCAAGTTTGTCAATTTCTTGCTCAGGTTCGACTAGATTCTTCTTATTAGAATTTCTAGTACTAGGTATCAACACCTGAAACACACGGAAAAAGATAAAAGAAAATGAAAATTAGAATTGAAAGATAAAGAAACAAAAGTAAAATAAAAAAAACTGAAATTTAAAGATTCTATACTAGGTTTTAGTCAAAAATTTGAAGGTGATGTTCTTCGAAGTCCCAGGCAACGGCGCCAAAAACTTGATGTGTGTCGAGTTTTACCTCTTCACTGAACTACTTGCAAGTCACAGCAATCACGGTTAGTATAGATAAAGGATCGAATCCACGAGCACTTCTTAACCACACTTCAAATTGTAATGAATAAAACTAAGTTAGAACAAGATATGATTGTCGTTTTTCTGTTTGGAAAAGTAAGCACGCAACGATTGTAAATGATGTGTAAAAACAATAAGAGAAAAGCGTTAAGGCTAGGATGTTTCGCAGAGAATCATACAACAATAAAGATCAATTGATTTTAGGGATTTAAGAATTATGATATGTCTAGAACACAAAACACGAAGGTAAGATCTTCCCATTGAAACAACCCGACCCATTTTTTTATAATTAAATTACACAGGATTCGAATTAATGTTCCCATAATTATTAATTCTCAATATCCAATCAATCACACTCAAATAAAAATTAGCGGAAGCAAAACTCTATTAAACCATTCAATTAACCAATTCATCAACCCATTTCGATAATCAATTCCACAATTCAATTCCACAATCCAATTCATCAAACCAACAATCTAGCAGCTTTAAACAATACGATAAGCGACACAATCGGGACTCTAGATCATCTCTTCTTCCCAGCCATGATTCCACGATCACACTTTGCTTTTACCTGCAACACATGGTTAAAAGAGATGCGTGAATATTATCACAAATACTTAGTGAGACGGTCATCCCATCTACTTAGCTATACAAACATGCATAAGAAAATGAAATAATACCAAACAAGCACACAACAATGCACAACTCAATAAAGAGCACGAAAATCATCCAAAACTCACATCACATCAATTCATCATCAATCAATCGCACTATAACATTCCATTTACCCAGATAAGCCATGGTCACGCACTCACCTTGGTTATGGATCGATTCTAGACAAGAAAAACTACGAAGAGAGACCTTGAAACAACCCAACCCGTTTTTTTTTTTTTAAACAGTTCAACATTGGACCCGAATTAACATTCTCATAAATGCTAATCCTCAAATCCAATCAAGACAAACCAATCCAGCGGAATGACAAAACCATTCAATAGTCAATAATTATCAAATAACTAACAGCAATTCAACCATTCCAAGTTCACAATCCAGTAACTTAACAAGTCTAGCAAAAGTATAAAACACCAAATTGAGACACTAGATCATCTCCTCTTCCTTGCCTTGATTCCACGATCACACTTTTTCTTTACCTGCATCACATGGTTAAAAGAGATGCGTGAGTATTATCACAAATACTCAGTGATGCAGTCATCCCATCTACTAGGCTATAGACACAGCCATAAGCAAAAGATACAATACCAGGATGAACAATCAACACGCATAACACAACAATCACACGAGAAATAGTCAATAGGTCAAACTGCCGGTAATCAAAATTGTGTGTCAATCTCATGCACAGAAACCGTCAACAAACACATCCAATAACACGAATCATCTATATCAACAAGAATCAATCATAACACAAACGCATTGGGATCCATTCATTTACCCAGATAAGACATGGTCACGCACTCACCTTAGGAAAAATGGTTATAACACGCGTTTCAAATTTCAGATTAAACCGAACTCAATGGCTCTGAAAGCTAAGACTCGGGGCTTTCCAATGATACCTAGATTGTCTTCTGAGTCCTTACAGAACGATGGGAAAACAGCCCGCAAGTTCGTTGTTCGAAACTGGAAATAGGAAATTCCAGTCTCAGAAAACATGAACGACATGTTGACATCTAAAGAATATAGAGAACGGAGATTACATCAGAAACAGGATCGGAAACCTGTTCTAAAAACTAGACAGAGATAGCTTTCCATAGATAAGTGGATCGTCTCTTAAGTCTTTCTGTTTCAACGAGAATCCTCCCTCGAAATGGACTGATCGCAGACCCAAAACTGTAGAAACATCTCTTAGTAAAACGACGATAACTCTCGGAGAGTGACAAACCGATTTCTTCCAAAGCTAGATACGAGAGTGGAGAACTTATCCTAGAAGTTTCGTTCCAATCCGATCCGATCTTCCCAGCCGTTCGTCTCCCCTTCTCTCAAGAACTATTTTTTTTTCTCAAGAAAGTCACTTCTCTCACAATTCTCTCTAACTCTTCTGATTTTCGGCCAAAAGAGCCACAAAACGCGATCCCACGCTTATATAATGGAACCTTAGGGTTCCCTAAACCGATCGCCAAACCGAGCGATCAAAAACCAAACCAGACGGTTCAATTTCAACTTGCGTCGATCGACTCACAACACTTGTGTCGATCGATCGACGCAACACCCAAAACCCGACTCTTTGCGAGTCCAAACACGTGTGTCGATTGACACACACACTGTATCGATCGATGCACCACCACGGGCGTTACAGACCTCTCTCTCACCTACATCCTCTGCTCTAGTTTCCCTTCCTCACGAACCAAAAAAACCTCGATCCTTTCTCTAAAAACCACCTAAACCGAATTAGGGTTTTAGAAAACAGGATCGATACGCTGACTTCGAAAGCTCACAGAGAATGGAGATTACCTTAGAATTAGAATCGGAAACCTTATCTGAAACCTAGACAGAGAGATCTAACTAACGGTATGCGAATCGTCTTCTGGTTCGACGGGAATCCTCCCTCGAAGTTGACTGATCACAGACCGGAAACTGCAGAAACCTCTCTAAGTAAAACAATCAGAACTCCTAGAATAAACATCCGATTGACAAACCGTTTTCTCCTATATCAAGATCAGAGAGTGGAGAACTTAACCTGTAAGTTTCCTTTCTATCCAATCTGTTTTTACTGGCCATTACTCTCCTCTCATAAAACCGGATAGAACTGCCTCCAAAGCTTATGCAATAAGAACACACAATGATCTCTTCCTCAAAACTGTTTTCTCTCCTTTTCTCTCTGAAAAACGCAGCCTCTCTATGCTGCTTGGCTTTTATACTGAAGCCCTAGGTCTCCGTTAACCAAAACGCCAAACCGATGATTAAAATCGAACCAACCAATTCAATTCGACCTTCCAAAATTCTCCAATCAATCACTGTCGTGGCTCGGACCTCTATATTTTACCACCTTAGTAGACTCAACTATCGTATGGTTATTACAAGGTGAAAATATGTGTAAAGTTCAAGTTCGGATAAAGTTCACTAAACTCCTTAACTAACCTTTCAAATTGTTAAGACGCTTAGCTCATCAAATATTAGTTCAAGCAATATAACAAGCTTTTGGAGAGTATATAAACCTAAGATCAGATCACTAGATGTGCGGTAAAGCCATAATGCATAGAATATAAGTAACGATGAAGACTTTTATGTATTCCCAAAACAATCATTAATCAATTATCGAATTATAAAACTCATTGAAAACCCTAAAACCTAACAAGTGAACTACTCAGACATGATGCACGAAAGACAAGAGTTAGATGATGAATTCATGATAAATAGATTTGAATTAAAGAGTAAAGGTAAAGGATTCTTCTCTATACTGAGATACAAAGCGAGATCATCCACCAAGTGCTCCAAAATCCAAAGCTATTGAAAAACCCCAAGAGAACTCGTGGTTGCTGCTCCTTATGATAAAAACTATTCTATTTTTTTGGCATATCCCTAACAAAAGGCTAAAACCAACTATATATAAGCATAGGGGCTTCTAGGGTTCACTTTAAGGCAAAATGGTCTTTTACGTCAAAACTTCTCCAAATTCGGTTGGCAACGTCGGTCAAAGAACACGATCAGTGTTTGGTTGAAAGTGTCTTGATTCATGCTGGTATCAGTCTAGAACAACGGTCCAAGAGGCGGCCAGGTGTTTGAGTCGATTCTGCACTTGCTTCGTTTCTGAGGCAATTTGACATGTCTTCAGTAATTCGAGTGTATCTTCCTTCCCACAGCTCCAATTGAGATTATTGAAAATACATTATGATGTTAACTCAAAGATATATCGTTTTACCAAGTTTCATCCAATTCCAAGTTGATTTAGTCCTCCTTTTACTGCTAAACGTCTGGCATATGTGTTCTGTCCAACTTGATAGAATGTTGTATGTTGTGAATTCTTTGGTCTTGATGATGTCTTTGGCTTGTGAAAGTTTCTGTAGCTTGATTTACACCTATTTTGGCTCTTTTTGCTTGATTTCCCTTTTAAGAGTCGAAAACTACAAATACGAGGAAAACTACCTTTAAAAGTATAAAACCGTAGATAAATGCATAGAAAATATAGTAATATAGGTAAAATATGGGACATATCACTTTACCAGGATGGTAACCAACTATATCCATCGGCTCTGCCTCTGGTTCAGCTTTAGCTGAGTAAAAAAATACTTTAGGCTCTTATAGTCTGTGAACACTTGAACCTTTCCGCCATAAAGATATCTCCAAATCTTCAAAGCAAAAATGACCGCAGCCAACTCAAGATCATGGGTAGGGTAGTTTCCCTTGTGCTTCCTCAACTGCCTCGAAGCATAAGCAATTACCTTACCCTGCTGTATCAACACACAACCCAAACTAACTCCCGAAGCATCTGTATACACCACGTAAGACTCACCCAACTCTGGCAATGCCAACAATGGTGTACTAGCCGAAGACCACACAAAAGGAATATCCTTCCCGGTCAACTTCGTCATCGACTGAGCCATACTCACGAAACCCTTAACGAATCTCTTGTAGTAACGTGATGAAAAGGATTTTTCATTCAAATAAAATCTAGCAATGCTAACAACCTAACTCATGATTTAATTGTAGCAAGTGTAGGGTTCGAAAACAAGGAAGACTAGGACTTAAAGTATTAGACCATGGAAGTTTTAGTTAAGCTAAGGCTATAAGAGTTTGGTTGAGTTGATTTAGACTAAATGAAAATGCAAAGTTACAAGAAATGCACAAAACAAAAACTTGAGGTGAATGCAATGATAATGGAGAGCATCAAGTGTCGGGTTAGCATCTATTGAGGAGCAATAAATTGCGGCTAATAAAGCTAGGGACTTCTAGTTAAAAGCTCAACTCTTAAGCATGGAACACGAATATTAATCATCCCACTTTTGTGACACTACTAATTATTTTGTTGAGTACAAACATCTAATGAACTTTCGCTGCTAGATATAAGGACTCTCCAAGCATTAAGATCAAGTTCCAATAAGTTCACTTAGCTCCTTAAAACACTTTCGTGCCAAAGATCAGTAAGCCGGACAAAAGATCATTCCGGTATTCTGACAAACACCTTTCGGGCAGTGGAACACCTAAAGACGAAGCTAAGGTCGTAGCCAAGAACTAAATATTATCATCAACCTAAGTTTGGAAAACGTGATAGTTAAGCCGAAGCTAGATTAGTCGTCCTCTAAAGCTCATACACCTACTACCCCGACACTCGACAAGCGGACTACTCACTCATGGCTACGGGAAAAGCCATGATTGAGCTCGAGTGAATTGTGTGTGGTAAAATGCGAAAACAGATGTGATTCAAGCACATAGACTAAAACTTTAAGCTAAAGATGGAAAGTTTATAAAGATAAGAACTTACAACATCAGAGTATTAATGCTCTAAGGATCGATTCAAGCTACAACGTAAAAAGAATGTTTCAAAGCGTAAAAGGAAAGATAAATCAGACTTAGATTTTCTTCGGGGCTAAGAACATATTTATAGCCCCTTATAACAGTACATGGGTCGACCCGGAGTGAAATCGGATCACCCAGCAAAAATCAACAGTTGACCTGGAAAAGTCAATAAAATGCATTAAAGATCGGTCCCTCCATATCAAGGTAGTGACCGATATCCGGTGCCTATCCAGAGATCCATCCAGCTCTCGTGTCGCGACACAGCATCCTCGATAGGCGCAGGTTATCGGTCTTCTTCATCAGTTTGTGCCGATATCATGGAATATCGGTTTCTTCAGCTTATTCTTCAGCCGATATGATGCGTCTGGTCCAATGGTCGGAGAGTCTTGATGCTCCTTCATAACAAGAGGATAACCTGGGACATTTGTACACAGATTTGGGACACTAACATCCTGATTCTCACCCAAGTTATGAACTTCAGTAGATATGTTGAGACTCCATCCTTCTGCTATTCATGGTGCTTCTTATCGGTGAATCCTGATGATTCATGACTGATTCATGCTCCTGTGCTTCCTCTGTTCGCTATAGAACCTTGCAACCCCTCTGCATTTCTTTTCCTCAGCGCTCACTCAAATCCCCCAAGCTCTAATAAGCCAGATAACTCCATTTAAGCATAGGTACCACCTGAAAAAGGGTAAAAGAAGAGATTTATGTACAAACTCTAACCTAGAACTCTAAGATGCAAATCTAAACTAAACTAGAACTAAAGGGTTTATATATGATGCTGAAGGATGTTAATCAGAGGAAAAGGACGTGCAAATATGTACATTGATAATGTAAATATATGGCTATATCAACTCTCCCAGACTTGCCTTTTGCTTGTCCTCAAGCAAACATCAGTAAGCAAACCTGAAAGAGAAGTTTGAAGACAGGGACGCAGTACCAGAAAGAGACAATAAAGATGCTCACAAGTGTGTCATAAAGAGAACTAAGTCGATGCTCAACAGATCTTACTCAAGAAAACTTTTCCATGCCTATCACAAATCAAGTTTCTACTCTAAATCTCGGAACTCACAAGAAAACCTGTCATCAGCAACTATCTCATCTCTTTAACATTCATTTAAGTGTTTGGCGCAGGCTCACAATTGAAAATTGAATCAATACTGTTTCGCAAGGTAGAAAAAGGCTAGAAAATAATATTCAGAAAAGGTTCATGTCTTTTTAAGGTGGTTAACTCTCAAAAACAAGTATCACACTATGTAAAAGCAAGAAAGAAAAGAAGCAATTGATGCATACAAGGCTATGGATTCAATGTTTCTACCCTTGAACCCCTTGATGCACCCTCTCACTCTTTTCATCTCTCACTGCTCAAGTGTACCCTCTGGCCCTTTTTAGCCAAATAATAACCCCTCAACAGACTATAATCCTCTCTTTTCTTTTTGAACCAAGACCCAGGGAGTTTCAATTTTGGTTTGCTCTAGCTCTGTTTTTCTTTTAGTTTCTTGCTTAGCCTCTCTAACTTACTGTTGGGGTCGGTTTTCACCCGCTCAACATTAACGTTCAAAGTCAGACAACTGAAAAAGTGACCCTCCGGACTCTCGACGAATAAGGCGGAATAGCACCTAAGTCTTCCCGCGAAGCAAAGCAAGTGATCATGCGGCAAGTCTAGGCAAAGTAGGAAGTGCCGGGGTTCGGCAGGAGACCACGTGGTCGGTTCGAGTGAGGAGCCGACCAGAGCCTCGGAACCGACCACAGCCTCAGAGCCGACCACGACCTCGGAACCGACCACGGCTTCGGAGCCTCGAGGATCCGACCGCGTCCTCGGACCTTCGACGGGCCGACCACATTCTCGGCCCAGCAACCCAATGTCATGAAGACAGTACGAAGCCCGGTCCAGACACGAAGCCCACGTTGATGCAGCCGACATTGGCAAGGAAGGAATCCGCGAAGGCTTAGGAAGTTTAGCCGCCTTAGAGATAGTATATATATTTGATGTAAAAGCCCTTGAGAAGGCATTCGCAATCTTGGCCCCTAAATCTTACAGAGCAATAACAAACAACTTTTTCATACATTTGTGATCTTAGCTAACCCTAGAAATCTCTACCTCTTCACGAAACTCTAACAAATCTAATTGTGTTAGTTTCGACTCCCACAATTTGGCGCCGTCTAAGGGGAGCAGAGGATTTCTGACACAACAAGCTAAGTTTCTACAAAGATTTAAGAAGATGTCTGGGAATAACAGCGGGAGCAGCGAAGGATCCTCGTCTCACAGGAACAACGAGGAGAATGAGAACTCCATGGAAAACCCTGCACCTAACGCCGCCAACAACCCAGCAGCCATAACAGAGATCAAGCAGATGCTCGAAACGCTCGTCAAGGGAGCACATGAGCAACAGAAGTTCAATGAAGCAACTACAACTGAGCTGCGGTCGCTCTCACGCAAGCGCAAGAGGTCCCGGATCAACCCATATCGCCTCTTCAATACGCCTCGGACCGGTCGGAGAGAGCGGGCCAACGCGTTGCCACCTCGGACCACTCGCACGGATCTGGAAGGCTTGCCTCCACTGCCACCGTGTCGGGACATTGATAGAACCCCCGAACGTGTTATAGAGGAGTCGGACGATGATCAACCTCCTCACCGAAGACGCGTCCGAATGGATGTTGCTGACAGCGCTACGGCTGATGGAGAAGAAGCTCCCACCGTAGCAGAACCTTATAGGAGGGAGCATGAGCGCAGGGCCCCACAAAGTTCCCGCGACGAAGAGGTCGCTACGCTAAAAGCACAATTGGACCAGGTCGTCTCTGACCTGAGGACTACTAAGCTACAGATGTACCGGAGCACGGGGAAGGCTCCTGGGGTTGCTTACGTGCTGGAGAAGGCACGGAACACACCCTTCGCTGAAAATATCTCGGGGGCTAAAATCTCCGATCCCGGAAGGGTCAAGTTTCCGAGCTACGAAGGAACCTCAGACCCTGCTGATCATCTAATGGAGTTCGAGGTAGCCCTAGGGAGGGCAAACTTCAAAGAAGCCGAGAAGGACATCGGCTACTACAAGCTGTTCGTGGAAAGCCTCAAAGGGCCTGCCCTCCAGTGGTTCTACAAACTGGAGAAGAATTCGATTCACAACTTCTACCAACTTTCTGAGATGTTTGTCCAGCATTAAAACATCTTTGCTGAACGAAAAATTTATGATGCAGAGCTGTGGACCAACAAGCAGGGTGAGAATGAGAGCCTGCGGTCTTTCATGACAAGGTTTAAGCATACTCTCGCGAAGGTAGACGGAATCAGCAACACGTCTGCACTGGAGGCATTGAGAGGAGCCCTTCGATGCCCATCTCCATTCTGGCAAGAACTTACCATCAACCCCCCAACGACAATTCAAGATGCTCTTCACCGTGTAGCCGATTTTGCTCAAGCGAAGAAGAAGTCCGAGCAAAGAGAGGCGGAAAAGCTAAGCAGACGAGTGAACCTACTCAGGTTCTAACCCCTGCTGCGCCAAAGAAAGGCAATCCCGCCTTCATCCAGTTCGAAGGAGGAGCAGCTGGAGCTCATAACTACCAGGTCGAATCACCAGGTTACGGCCGAGGTCGAGGCCGCGGTCGTGGACGCGGCAGAGGAAGCTTTACATGGGTCAGAGACCCAAAAGAGTACGACGAGAAGTTATACTGTGAGTTCCACAAAGCAGCTGGGCATTCGACTGCAAAGTGCCGCGAGTTGGGACGACAACTGATAGCCAAATTAACAAGTGGCACTCTTAAAGGCGACATCAACCTGACTGACTTCAAGCCGGAAGAAAAGCCTCAAGACACGGCTGAAGCTCAAGCAGGGAACCCTAGGCGTCAACGCCGTAATGACAACCCAGAGAACGGGACCCCGCAAGACACCATCTACATGATTATGGGAGGATCGCAGTACTGTGCTGACAATATTCCTGCGATCGAAGCCTACCAGAGACGCGCCGAAGTCTGCGCCAACATTTCCACGCCCGCAAAGCCGACTCTTTCCAACGATCCTGTTACCTTCGACGAGCATGACGCCGAGGGTCTCGACCAGCCACATAATGATCCTCTGGTGATCAACCTGACTGTCTTCGATTTCAACGTTGCTCGCGTCCTCATTGATACTGGAAGCTCGGTAGACGTCATTTATAAAAACACATTGGAACGAATGAAGATCGACCTGTCAACAATCAAGGGACAGCCTAAGCCCATAACAGGCTTCTCTGGAGAAGTAACCATGACGATGGGAACAATTCGCCTGCCTGTATAAGCTGGCAACGTCAAGAAGATGGTCGACTTCACAGTATCTGATCATCCCGCAATCTATAACATAATTATGGGAACACCCTGGCTCAATCA
Source organism: Arabis hirsuta (assembly GCA_964056655.1). Taxonomy (NCBI): domain Eukaryota; kingdom Viridiplantae; phylum Streptophyta; class Magnoliopsida; order Brassicales; family Brassicaceae; genus Arabis; species Arabis hirsuta. Next base: position 12,082,286 of record OZ053313.1, read on the forward strand.
AATGCGAGCTGTGCCTTCAACATACCACATGTGCCTTAAATTTCCAACGAATCTAGGCGTGAAAACAATATGGGGAAATCAGAAAGATTCCCGTATGTGTTTCATGGCCGAGCACAAGCGGCGAACTCTCGCAAGCAGGGATGACAACGCTACACCTCAAGGACAGCGAAAGAGAGCAAGGACAAGCCCCCAACATGTTAAGGACCTGTCTGATCTCTTATAGCAATTACAAATTGCGGATGGCCGCGCAGAAGAAGAGCGACCCACCTGCCAACCCATAGTATCTGTGTGCATTGATGAAGAGCACCCCGAATGGTGTGTGGAAATCGGAGATGCCCTTCATGAAGAGCTCAGAACGAAATTAGTGGCATTTCTCCAGAAGAACGTCAACACCTTTGCCTGGGCCGCCGAAGACATGCCCGGGATTGACGTTAACATTGCCAGCCATGAACTTAACGTTGATCCGATATTCAAACCAGTGAAGCAAAAGAGAAGGAAGTTGGGTTCTGAACGGGCAAAGGCTGTTAATGACGAGGTCGAAAGACTTCTACGAGTTGGGTCTATAACAGAGGTCAAATATCCCGACTGGCTCGCCAATCTAGTCGTGGTGAAAAAGAAGAATGGAAGGTGGCGCGTCTGCGTCGACTTCACCGACCTCAACAAAGCCTGCCCAAAGGACATCTTCCCTCTACCTCACATTGACCGCCTAGTGGAAGCAACAGCGGGTAACAAGCTTTTGAGCTTCATGGATGCCTTCTCCAGCTACAACCAGATCCTGATGCATCCGGAAGACCGAGAGAAGACAGCATTCATCACTGACCGTGGTATTTACTGCTACAAGGTGATGCCCTTCGGCCTGAAGAACGCCGGTGCAACGTACCAGAGGCTGGTGAACAAGATGTTCCAACACCAGCTCGGGAAAACTATGGAGGTCTACATAGATGACATGCTTGTAAAGTCACTAGAAGAAGAGGACCACATCTCCCACCTGGAAGAATGCTTCAACCAGCTGAATCTCCATAACATGAAGCTAAACCCAGCAAAGTGTAGGTTCGCTGTGACTTCTGGCGAGTTCCTTGGGTACCTAGTCACTCGCCGGGGCATTGAAGCTAACCCGAAGCAGATCGACACATTGATCCAGATGGCTTCACCGAGGAATAAACGAGAAGTACAGAGATTAACCGGAAGAGTGGCTGCACTCAATCGGTTCATCTCGCGTTCAACTGATAAGTGTCTTCCCTTTTACAATACTTTGAGGGGAAACAAACAGTTCGAATGGACAGAGAAGTGTGAAGACGCCTTCACGCAGCTTAAGGAGTACCTAGCAACGCCCCCCATCCTGGCGAAACCAGTAACGGGAGAACCTCTCTTCCTCTACACTGCTGTTTCGGAAACAGCAGTCAGCACTGTCCTTGTACGTGAGGAAAGGGGCGAACAGAGGCCCATCTTCTATGTGAGCAAGACGCTCACAGATGCTGAAACGAGATATCCCCAGCTAGAGAAGCTAAAACTGTCCGTCCTCATGGCATCAAGAAAGCTAAGGCCTTACTTCCAATCTCATTCTATTATCGTCCTTAGTACCTCCCCGCTACGTTCAGTTTTACATAGTCCAAGTCAATCTGGCAGGCTGGCCAAGTGGGCTGTGGAACTTAGCGAGTACGATATAGAATACAAGGGACGAACATGCAATAAGTCTCAGGTGCTAGCAGATTTCCTCATCGAACTCCTAGAAGACAAAGAGCCTAAGGAGGTGCAGCCCGAGATTTGGCAGCTATATGTGGATGGGTCATCCTCAAAGAATGGCTCCGGAATTGGAATACGCTTAGTATCGCCAACTGGGGAGATCCTTGAACAATCATTTCGACTTGGATTCAAGGCTTCGAACAATGAAGCGGAGTATGAAGCCATCATCCCCGGCATGCGGCTCGCTCAAGGCCTTCGGATTCACACATTCATGCGTTTTCTGATTCTCAACTGGTAACTAGTCAATACAGCGATGAGTATGCGGCAAAGGACGACCGCAGGGAGGCTTATCTGAAGATTGTAAAGGACCTTGCCTCCACCTTCCAGGCGTTCACTCTTACAAGGATCCCCAGAGGTGAGAACATGGACACCGACGCATTGGCAAACCTTGCGTCCGCCACCGCAACACCAGCAGACCCGGCATTGAAGCGGGTCATTCCGGTTGAGTTCGTTGAATTCCCCAGCATTCAACAAGACACGACACTCGCCAGAAACATGTATGGCTAAGGGCTTCTCCGCTTTAGAATGCATAGCCTTCTGCTTAGAGTTTCTAAAGAATTATGCACCTGTAGAACAAGAAACAAAACGAAATGAAGATGTGGAGTCTGATGATGATGTACTTGAGGGTCGTCCACTACGAAAGGCAACTGAAGTCACACTTTCAGATTAAGAAAGAGACATAGCATATCAGTGTGTTAATGAACACAACAGTTATGGAGCCCTATGTTCAGTAAGTCAAGATCAATTTAGAAGTTATATTTTATGTTATTTTTATTTGAAATACATGAAAACTAACGTCTCAATCATAATAAACATGATGCATTTGGATGAATTGCAAGACAATAATGTCCGATGCGCAAGAAATGAAACTCTATTATGGAAATTTCATACAGAAAGGTTTGTAGATTGGATAAAGAAAAAGGTATGACCTTATTTGTGAACACTTAAGCTCTTAACATTTTGATTTAGCGTGATTTGTGTTTGTCCTTAATTCTTGACTTTTACTTTGTAGATACCTTCCAACTCAGAGGCTCATTCTGCAAAGTTGAGGTGGCTGGCATTTGGACCAAGACATATTGCTCAAAGTCATAAGGGGTTTGTCATTAACGGACATCGATTCCACACAGAAGACGTTAAGCAAGAGACTCAGAACAGTGGAGTGACATATGAAGCTTTTTCTATGTGTAGAGCTAGTGCACGAGATAGTAATCAAATGGCAGACATTGTTACATACTATGGAGTAATTAGGGAGATCATATTGTTGGACTACCACATGTTCCACGTTCCTCTATTCAAATGCAGTTGGACCAACACAGGGAATGGTGTGAAACTTGAAGATGGATTTACACTTGTGAACCTCCATCTTAACCAGACGGCATATCACATATTGCCATCGCAAGCAAAACAAGTGTTTTACTCTAGAGAAGATGAATCTTCTCCATGGTATGTAGTGATGAGGGTACCACCAAGGGGATATCATGACCTAGAGACAGAGGAAGAGTTTGTAGCACCGCCAATATTAGATGAGCAAGTTGAAAATTTGGGAAATCAGTTTGAAGATGAGATTTTCTGTGTTAGGGATGACTGTGAAGGAGTTTTACTTGAAGATTTTTAGATAGAAACGCCTTATATAATTGTTTTGTGGTTTGGTAGTGTTGATTGGGCATACTTATTATTGGTTGTTTACAGGATCAAAGATGGCAAATATGAGAGGAAAGGTTCGCCGTAGCAAGCGTTAGGCAGGAGAAAGTGCGACTCCTATGGTTGACAAGAAAATTCAAAATGGTCTAAGACAAAGGAAGTTGCAAAGGTTGATGTCTCCAGAAAGAAACATGCAAAGGTTGATGTCTCTAGAAAGAAAGTTGCAAAGGTTTGTGTAGAAGTGGATTGTGAAGTCAATGAATTAGTGAGAGAAGGGAATGGTGAAAAAGATATTGATGGAAGAGAAGAGCAAAGTCATGTAGAGGTAGATGTTGCGAAAGAAAGCACTGAAGCTGCAGTGTCTGTTGATGAAATGGGTGAAGCAGAGAAAGACGATGAAGCTCAAATGGCTGAATCAGATAAAATAGATGAAGAAGAAGTGCGTGTACTCATATCTGAGAAAGAAAAGGTTGTAGAAGATGGAGAACAGTCAAATGTGTCTCCGATAGACCGTGTACAACCTTCTAGTGGAGGAGTTGGGGCACAAGTTGATGGAGAGGACAAAGAAGCTCAAGAACCTTCTCAGGCTGCTCAAGATGATTCCACTGGAGGAGGTTCAATCCCGACTACTGAACAAGTAAATCCTCAAGATGGTTCCACTGGAGGATGTTCAATCCCGACTATTGAACAAGTACATCCTCAACAATCAAACTCAAAGAAAACAAGGGGAGTGACCAGGATGCGTAAAGTCGCAAAGGAGTCTCTAGAAAAGGTCGATGTAAAATTTACATCTCTCGGTCAACATGCAGGAGCTGGATCAATATCAATTTCATCGTTTCTTGGTCCTTTGGTGAGGGAGATGTTCCGGTACTACTCGATGACTGGAGGAAACTTGATGAGCAGACAAAGCAGGCAATGTGGGAGGAAATTGAGGTATATTGTACTTTATTTATCATACTCATCATTTAGTTAGTATGATGAATGTGTGCATATAACTTTTACGTTTCTTATAGGTAAGGTTTAATGTGCATGAAGAGTGGCAAAAAGATTCTCTTTTCAAGCAGATGGGTTGTTTGTGGAGGGCATCTAAATCTAGACTTGTGAACGATATTAAAAAATGGAGAATCATGCGCAGCGACTAAAACTTAAACCAAGCAATATCCAATCTATTGGCAAGTGGAACAATTGGGTGAAGAGTAAGACTAGTATCGAGTTCAAGGTGCAGTCTAGTTTTACTGTTTTAATGATAGATATACATTTAATTTATAGATTAAATAATGTATGTCTGCTTGTGGATTGATTTTGTAGGAGAAAAGTGATAAATTCAGAAATTTGAGGAAGGCTCAGATTCCACACACCACTAGCCGTAAAGGAATGTTTCGCCTGTCACAAGAAATGGTAAGTGTCTAGAATTGTATTGTCTTTTGGAGTTATACAATAAGTATATCGATCATATCAGTTATATTAAGTGCTTGTAGAAAAAAAAGAGTTCAGACCCTAGTAAGGTGGCAAGAAGTAAGGTATGGATAGCAGGACACACTCACGCTGATGGAACACCTGTGAGGCCTGAATTTGCTGAGACTATTGTAAGAAGTTAAATAAATATTAAGAATGTTATATGTACAAGTTTTGATGGAAAAGGCTCCACATAATTGGTTGATATAACTGTGTTGCAGGAACAAATAAGATCAATTGATAGTCAACTGGACTCCACAGCCAATGATAGCATAAGTGTTGATGCTGTTAGCCAAGTTTTGGGGAAAGACAGACATGGCAGAGTTAGAGGTTTGGGTAGAGGGATTACTGCTACCAAACTAGCATTCCTCCAGGCTAGGGATACACATGTGCAGAAACTTGAAGCAACCCAAGCCGATTTGATTAGCCAGCTTGCAAACTTAAAAAATACAGTTCATAACTTAGCTGAAAAAAGGTAAGTTTACTTGTTTTTTTTTATGAGAACATTAATTATGATAAGCTCATTTAATATTTCATGATCTTCTTGTTAGAAACATTATGGTGATATGGGAGGTCAATCTGAGATCAGTGATATTAGCAGAGGAGTTAGGTGTCAGCTACTCGATTGGGTTTCAAATGAAGATCTCGTTATAGGGGAAGGAGAATTATGCTCTTCTGATCCAGTATACAAGGTTAGTCGTATACCCCTTGGTCCTAATGCGACGGTTGTCGTTGTTAAATCCGTAATAGACACGGAATCACCTTTGTGGAGACCTACCACAACCATGTTCTCTCTTGGGGAAGCTGTTGGTAACAAAATTCCTTAGCCAGCTGATAAGGTGATTTTAGATGAGATCGTCTCCCCAAGTACAAACAATATTTCTGATTCCAAGGTATAATTCTTAATTACAGACTTTGGTTGTATTATTCTGACCCTGCAAATAGAACTAAGTACTGCTCAATTACCAGAAGCTAATATATATGCATGATTCATTTATTAGGTTATGAATTCAGATGAGTCACTACAAAGATGCCAAATTTATGATTGGAATGTTGATAGTGGTCAAGTTATTGCTGAGGGTGTTCTGTATTCCACTAATCCAAAACAAATGCTCAACAACATTCCTCTGGGTCCGGATGCTGCCATTGTAAAGGTTGACCTTGTTCTGAAGGAGGCTATTTATCTATTGATATGTCCCATATTTTACCTATATTACTATCTATTTTACTATATTTTCTATGCATTTATCTACGGTTTTATGCCTTTAAAAGTAGTTTTTCTCATATTTGTAGTTTTAGAGTCTTTACAGGGAAATCAAGCTAAAAGGATCTAAAAGAGCCAAAATAGGTGTAAACCAAGCCACAACAACTTTCACAAGTCAAAGACACCATCAAGAACCAAGATTTCACAAGAAACAACATTCTACCAAATTGGATAGAACGTATACACCAGAAGTTCAGCAGTGAACGGAGGATCAAATCGATTTGGAATTGGATGAAACTTGGTGTTCCAATATATCTTTGAGTCATATTTACAATGAAGTTTGAATCATCTCAATTGGAGCTGTGAGGAGGAAGATACACTAGATTTACCGAAGACACGTCAAGCTGCCTCAGAAACGAAGCAAGTGCATAATCGACCAAAATACCAGGCCGCCTCGTGGACCGATATTCCAGGCCAATGTCATCACAAATCAAGGCACTTTGGGCCCAACACCGGTCGTGTTCTTTGGCCGACATGGCCAACCGACTTTGGGAGAGTTTTGACGTAAAAAGACCGATTTGTCCTAAAGAAGACCCTAGAAGAACCTAAGTCTATATATACTTGTTTTAAGCCTTTTGTTAGGGATATGCCGAAATATTAAGAGTAGTTTTATCATAGGAGCAGCCACCACGAGTTCTCTTGGTGTTCTTCATTAGATTTGGATTCTATAGCAATCCGGTGGATGATCTCGCTTTGTACCATAGTTCCTTTGGTAAGAAGAAGAACCATAGTTCCTTTGGTAGTTGTTGCTCTGAAATGGCTTCTGGAACCCTTGTTGATTACCAAACCTCTGACCCTGATAACCAGTTCCATTGATGTAGTTGCAATCCTTTTCTTGTGGCTCGAAAGTCTCCACTTCCTGAGCAAACTGCACTGTCTTCTTCCCCACTAGAAGTTTATGCACGGAATCAATCTTGGCTTTCACCTCAGCACTCTGACCTCCATCCATGTTCCCACCAAGCTTCTTCCTCTCGAAGTCTGCATTCTTGGTACTATTGCTAGAGGCCAAGTTCTCGATAAGAATAAGTGCATCCTCTGGATATCTAGTGTTGAAATTCCCATTGCTTCCAGAATCTAGAGCTATCTGGTACCTCCAATCAATCCCCCTGAAGAAAATACCCAGCAACTGAACATCACTGAACCCATGATGAGGGCAGTTTCTCTGATAAGCCTTGAAACGTAACCATGAAGCCTTGAATGCTTCAGTAGGTCCATGCTTAAAAGTAGAGATCTTAGTTCTCAAGTCCTCGGATCTCGCCTCATCAAAAAAATTGTTGAGGAAGGCATTCTTAGTGTCTTCCTAAGTAGTCAGAGATCCCGGTTCTGGCTGCTTCAGCCAGTAGGATGCCTCTCCACCAAGAGAGTAGGAGAAAAGCTTGCAAAAAAGGTAGTCGCTCGAGACTCCATTAGCCTTGATACTAGAAGCTAAGTCCTCGAACCTCTCGATATGGTCCATGGGATGCTCAGACGATAAACCATGGAAAGGATGATGAGCTACAAGCGCGAAGTACGCAGGCTTCAGCTCGAAATCGTTCCTCTGAAAAGCTGGAGAACGAATCGCTGCCCTGTTAGCATAAAACTCATCAGGCATGTTGTACTCTCCCAGAGTACGCCCACGCCCAGCTGGCCTTGGCGTTGCAGGACCTGTTGCCCAAGCTGCTTAGGCTGCTCCACAATCACAACCCCATGCTCGTCTAACTTCTGACCCTGAGCATTGTACCTCTGACCCTCTAAATCCTGAAGAACCACATCTTCACCTCTGATCAGAATTAAAGGATTAACCATCTTGGCTGCCTTTGTTTGCTGCTCGGTTCGCTCGTTCTAGCTTTCCTAGCTCGAGATTGAGATCAAAAAGCTCTTTGTTCTGATTGCTCTTGGTAACGCGATTAGGCATACACCTGAAACCCACAAGACAAAGAGAAAAGAACGCGTAAGTAACAAAAAAAGTAAAAAAAAAAACTTACACAAAAATCTAATATCAAAAATCGATTGGTGAAATCGAATCCCCGGCAGCGGCGCCAAAATTTGATATGCTCAAATTTATCCTGAGCTACTCTCTCAAATTAAGAGATCGTCGTAGTACTGAGGGGTCGAATCCACAGGGAATCGATTCACACAAAAGACTAATAAATTCAAATTATGCTAAGTAAATATGTATGAATGAAGTAAAACTAACAAAATAAAGCAAGCAGATTATGGTTTAGGTTCTAGTAATCAATAAGACAAAGGAGTTAGGCCATGGGTAATTCTCAGGAATGAATCGAAATCAAGGATAAAAGACTGTCACGATTTGATTAAGCACAGTTCTAGAACTCAAACACAAGAGTAAAACCAATCAACTTTTGTTGCGGAGATTATCTATGACTAAATCCCTAAATTCCAAATTTCTTTGCAAACTTAGTGAATAAAGACAAGCATTAAAGTTCAAGTTTGATCGTTCACAAAATTACTAAGCCAAATTTCTTTTGCTGCGAATAGATAATTTTGCTCATCTAAGATTAGGTCTGGTTGTTAATAATACTTTCGCATATATTAAAGCAACCTAGGGTTTCCAATTTCAGTTAGCCAGTCCTAAAATCAGAGTTATAGCAATCTAGATGAAGAACATATAGATAAATCCTAACAGAGTTTCAATCCTAACAACTTCTCATCAAACCCTTGAATTCTGAAAACCTAACAAGCAAACTACTTAGACATAGATGAAGAAAACATCATGAATGAAATAAATTGCATAAAAAGATAGAGTTACAGATACAAAAAGGGTTCGAAAACTCTGTAGAAATCTCTTCCCAAAAGCTCTCCAAATTCAAGTCTCAATAGAAAATAAGATATCCCCTTGAAAACGTAAAAGAAAACTATATATAATGTATCAAAAACGAACTGGGCTTTTCTGTAAACTTATGGGCTTCTCGGGCAAAAAGGAAATTCTTCAGACTTGAAATCTTCTTGCCAGACATGTGTGCGTCAATCGACACTGCTAGTCTGCATCAGTCGACGCAACTTCATAACTCAATTCTCTTCGCGTCGAGCAAGTGTGCGTCGATCGACACACATGGCTTGTGTCGATCGACGCAAGCTCCAAATTTCGACTCCAACTTGATCACTTCGACTCTTCATTCCTTGATGCTCCAAAATACTCCAAAAGCTTCAATTATGCTCCAATCGTCCCTTAACCTATAAAGACTCTAAAACAATAGGGAAATACCAAAAAGACTCTATGGAAAGGACTTATATCATGGTCGGAAACCGGTAAAAACAATGTATATCAACGATCCCTTATCTATACTAATTGTGATTGCTGTTCACTTGTAGGTAGTTAGTTGAGAGGTAAAACTCGACAACACATCAAGTTTTTGGCGTCGTTACCGGGGACTTCGAAGAACATCGAATTTTTGACTAAAACTCAGTTTAGAACGCTTTAATTTCAGTTTTTTTTTTTCAATTTTATTTCTTTCTTTTTCGGATCTGATATCTCATTTTTTTTATCCTTTTCCGTGTGTTTTAGGTGTTTATGCCTAGTACTAGAAATTCTAACAAGAAGAATCTAGTCGAACCTGAGCAAGAAATCGACAAGCTTGAACGAGCTCTTAGAAAACAAAGATAACTAAGGATGGTCGATCAATTCGATGAACAAGCCATGACCGACGAACAACGAGCTCTTGCTGCTGCTGCTCTTGAGAGAGCCAATATCGACGAGAACCAACCCATTGGGGCTCACCAAAACCATCCTATTCGCGATGATGTCCGTGGTCCTCAAGAAGACATTGTCAGAAATCCGAATGATGGAGATGATCAACATCTCATTCCACCTGGGAATTTGAGAATCCAACAACAAGCTCAACATCTTCAACTTCAAGGGAACCAAAACTTCCAACAACCCTTGCGTCAAAGACAAGTCCAACATCAAACTATCGGAGATGTCAATTCTTCCGATGCTTTCTTCTTTGATAGAAACCCCATCCGCCCACCTCTACCTCTAAGGAATTATTTTGAAATCAAACCTCAAATCATCGCATTAGTGAAACAAAACCAATTCCATGGGCTGTCCACGGAACATCCTCTTGACAACATTGACACTTTCGAAGAAATTTGTAGTACAACTCGTGCTAATGGAGTTCCCGTCGACTACTTTAACTGCAAGCTCTTTTCGTTTTCTCTAAACGACAAGGCATTTAGATGGATGAAATCTCTACCCCCACGGTCCATCACTACTTGGGACGAGTACAAAGGAGCTTTCTTGAACCAATTCTACACCAAGCAAAGATCGAATTTTATAAGGAACAAGATCTCGAGTTTCAAGCAAGGACCAACCGAATCCTTCTTTGAAGCCTTGGAGCGATTCAAGGAGTACACTAGGAACTGCCCTAATCATGGTTTCTCGGAAGGAAACTTATGGAACATCTTCTATAATGGAATCGATTACAAGCATCAAACTTCTTTGAATGCTGCAAGTAATGAAAATTTCATGACCAAGCTTGTACCGGAGGCAAAGCTTTTGATCGAGAACCTCGCCGCTATTGATGCTAATTGTTCTCAAGACTACAATAGGAGCATCAACACTACTAGATCATCAACCGATTCAACTTAATTCGCGGAGCTAAAGAACATGGTTTCACAAATACTAAGAAGCCAAAGAGGAGTTCATGCCGTTGAAGACGTTAATGATACAAGTTATGATCCTAACATGGAACGTATTGGAGATGGAACGGAAGAGAATCAAGAGGAAGTAAACTACATAGGAGGAAACTACGGGATCAAAATTTCAACAACAACAACAATTTTCGATCTCATCCAAATTTGTCCTATCGAAGCAACAATGTCGAGAACCCTCAAGATCAATTATATCCTCGACCAAACACCAACCAAGGAGGCCAATATCAGTCCAAGCAACCACTCTACTCTAAGGGAATGTATCAAGTGAAGCCACTATTCAACCCATCCCAACCAACCATACCAGTTTCTTTTGATGCTAAACTCGAAGACATGAAGAACCAAATGATAGAAGCCTTTGGTCAACACAAGAAAGAGGTAAACCAAATAGTGGAAAGTAGGTGTTCGGAGCTTAACACTAAGATCGAGTCTATTGTTACTCATCTCTCTAAGATGGATACACAACTCGCTCAAACCTCGGAAGCCGTTCGAAGACAAGACGAAGAGAAAGTAAATAAGTTTTGCAATGTTGCCTCTACTAAGGAAGAGAATGTCGTAGTCACTCCTAAACCACTTGAAGAAGAGGTTATCTTAGTCCAAGAACCTAAAGAGAAACGCCTTCCCAGCGAATCTTAGAGGGCTTACAAGAGAAGACTAAAAAGGATACCCTTGGAGAAAGTTGATAATCCGGGGAAGTTTGTTTTTCCATGCTCTATTAATGGAAGGAGATCCACGATTAATTGTGTGATACTAGAGCAAACGTCAATGTCATGTCGCTAGCCATGGTAAGAGAACTTGGATTGCCCGATTTTAAACCATCCAAAGTCTATATAGAGTATGCCGACTTATCATCCTCTGCCCTTATAGAATGCTTGAAAACGTCATGGTTAAAGTAGGAGAAGGAATTGTTCCTACTGACTTTCAAGTATTGGAGATGAAGACCGGAAAGTTAAATCAATTGATACTTGGATTACAATTCTTAGCAACCGCCGGGGCCATTGTTGATTTTCCCAACCGAAGAATCTCTTTCGCAAACATCAACAAGAATTTCTTCTATGATAAAGTGGATGCTAAACGTGTACCAAGCTCGATTGGAGTAAAGATTATGAAGCCTAGTATCGACCCCGGAGATGCTAAGAAAGGAGCCAAAGAAGGAGATCCTAAGACTAAAGAAAAGATAGTTGCAAGACTATCCAAGGTGAAGTATAAAGACGTTTACAAGGATATCAAGCCAACTTTGACACCTATAGATGCTAAGAATGGGAACAAGGCAAAGGAGAAGTTTGTCTTTGAGAACATGGTGATAAAGATCCTCGTCCCAAGAGAAGACGAGATCGACAAGGAGACAATAAAGAGGAAAGTTGAGAACACTTTAAAGCTTTTCCCGGATGCACTAGTTGTTAAATATGACAATGGAGATTCACTTGGAGTCATCATAGAGGCCAAAAGATCAACGCCTATTGAAGCTAAAGGAACCACCATTCCTTTAGTGGATTCACCGGAAGTCTAAAATCTTCAAAGGAGTCGAGCTAATTGACTTTAAACTAGCGCTTTGTAGGAGGCAACCCATATTTTTATTTTTTTTATGCTCTAAATAGTTTTTAAAATTTCAAATTTGGTTTTTTTAGGCTTATTCTGTGCTAATCTATTTTATTTTTATTTTCAGGATTTACAAAAAAGCTAAAAAAAAAAAAATTTTGCCGTTGGCTGGTACCGGTCACAATACTGGACCGTGACCGACCGGTGTCGCCCATTCCACGACCAAGGCTCACTACCGGACAGAAGCATCAGCCCGCGGCTCGGACCGATATCGAGTCTCCTCGTGTCACGTCTCGAGTGCTCCAGCACCGGTCACGAGCATCGGTCGAACATCGTGACCGACGTCCAGGTGACTTTGCCTCGCACCGAGTCTCGATCACACTTCCATTTCGCGACCCCCAGCATCGAGCATCGGACGCGTCTATCGGTCGTTGCACCTGACCGGCAATCCTACCGCGTTGCTACCGCAGTCTACCGCACGTCCTACCGCGTCCCTCATGTCGCGACTCGACCAAATCCTTCCCGCGTCTCGCTCGTGTCACTAATCCCTCGACCCGCGGTAAGTTTCGATCACGGTTTCGGTCCACCGACTCGACCGGTGGTTCGACCGATCCGACTTGGATAAGTTTTCGGTTTACTTTTTATTTTCTAAAATTGGTTTTAAACCGCTTTTAACCGAAGTTTAACCAAAAATATCCCAAAATCTGATTTTAAAAGATTTTCACAAATTTCTTTTTGTCTCTTAAAAACAAAACATCATCTCTTTCTCTCTCAAAAGTGTTCTTGAGCTCAAGAACCCTAAAATTCCAATTTTCGGGTTTTTGCTCAATTCACTAAAATTCATTTAGTTTTTCACTAGTATTATCATTCCTAATCTCATATTTCACCTAATCCAAGGTAATTTTTCTCTAAACCCTTTTTTTGTCTAAATTTCAAGTTTATGCATATTTCACAATTCTCATTGATTTAATTTAAATTGGCTAGGTTGTTGGAGAATTACTATAGGAATACTTGTTTAGACATTATAGACATTATATAAGCATTATTGATGGGTTAATTACATGTTTTACACCTTTAATTACTTTTTCACAATATGAATTTGTGAGGTCACAATTATAAACGAATTTGGGTGATTCATGGTTAGTTAATGCGTCCATAAGTATGGGTTTATCATATATACATAGGATTGGTATGAATTTTGACACATTAGAACCTTAATTGCAAAATTTTAGTGTTTTTCACATGTCATTACCATTAAATCCGAAAATTATGATTTAGTTAGAGAAAAAATTAATTTACCTTTGATTATCATTCTTACATGTTTCTAATGTCTTGATATGCATTATTCTCATTCAATTTCTTATAGGAAACAATTCTTTTGTAAATTGTGATTTTCAAGACCGTAACATGCTTTTTCGAGATTTTTCTTTTGTAGGAACTTCAATGGAGGATAAGATTGTTCAAAGGAAGTCTAAGATAGGACATAAACCCAAGAAACACCATGTGACACCTCCAGTTCACGAAGCTCAAGTCTCTCGCCCTACACGTTCTAAACCAAAATCGAAGAAGTCATCAAAGAAACATGGAAAGAATATTTTGATGGAGAATGAGGAAGAACTTGGTTACCAACTAAGAGATGAGGAGGATGTAACTATTCAAGCACCAATGCAGTTTGTGGAGGTCACACAAACGATACCTCATGTATCTCCGCCTAAGAAGAAGATGAAATCGCGTGCCAAGTCAACTACGGTTATGACTCAAGCACCGAGTGTTATAATGAAGCATGTTGGACTCGAAATGAATGCAAACGTGGACTACATGGCTGGTCTACAACTGTTTGCTATGCTTCCAACTCTTGGTATTTATTTCGAGACAGTCGTTTTACTCGGTATTCGAAAGGATGTTGAGTGGTATCTTGAAGCATTGGGTCTATCGAAGTTTGTGAATATCTCTCAACCTACTTATGGGAAGCTTGCAAGAGAATTCCTCGCCACGGTAACATTGTCTTACCCAAAGACAAAGACGACCATAGCAAAGGACGGAATTCTAGCTTTCACGGTTAAGGAGAAATCGTATACTCTAAGTATTGAAGAACTTTGTGATATTTTGGGACTTGAGTGCCATGAGAGAATCAAGTTCAGTGGTAGTGAAGCCCATTATGATGAATGGTCAAAGATTGCAAGTGATAGACTAAAACCGGAGCTTCTAAGGCCTCGAAGATTACACACCCAACGATTCGTTATGTTTACTATCTACTTTCTCAACTCATTTTCAGTAGACATGAATATGGAGTGGTGAAACAAGAAGAGTTCTACATGTTAATATCACCGTTTGTGGAGAACCCCGAGAAAGTGAACCTTGCCTCACTTTTAGCTCGTCGAATGGTACAAATCAAGCATGATGCCGCTAAGGAGAAGATACCAAAGGGAGCATCGAGTGATTTTGGTGGAACAATCACGGGCATACTACATGCGTGTGGTGTTGATTGTCAACTAGAAGTCCATTTGATGGTTGAAAGGAAGCTTGATCTCCATGCCCTTCAACGGAAGCACTTTCTTTGTGGAGGTACGAGCAATCTACAAACTTTGGGTACCTTTTCACCCCACCATACGAAGAAGAGAACAAGTGTGTTCTACTCCCACATGCAGATATCCCAGCCTTGAGTGAGGGTAAGACTTACTTTCACCCTCCTTGTTCTACATGGTTTTATCGTTGTCCCGAATGTCCTCTTGTTGGAGTTTCGCTCTACTATCAATCAAGGGCTATAATGGCACGAAAGGAGAGGTCTAGAAGATCACAAGGAGGAGGTATTTTCCAGCCTTCCACATCTCACACGCCACCCCACGAGCCCCAATTTCCAACGACTACAAACACCGGTTTTGATGAATGGTTTCGCACTAGCTTTGAGGAAGAAAAGGAGGAGGGTAGCTCTTGAAGCTAAGGTTTCTAAGCAAGGAAAGATGATTTTTAAGCTTGTAAAAGCAGTCAAGAAATCAGTCCCATATCTCTTTAGGCGATCCTCTAGAAGCACAACCGCAATAACCAGTAGCGACGATTTTGGTAGTCTTTCACTCATCTCTACGTTTGAGCATGATGCGAATGAGCCAATGAAGACCATGCCAGTGCCCAGTACGGACATGACTCATTAGTCCAGGCAACCGCTTCAGACGAGACGGAAATCGTCCATTACGAGTCCGATGAAGATCACTTTCACGCGATAGTTCCAGATTTGCCAGTGTCTATGTCACCAGTCTTTTGAACCAGGTGTATCGACTTTTATCTATCCCTTTAATATTTTATTTTTCCTTTTTATTGAGTCATCTCACCCTTATGTTGACTATTCACTCCGGGACGGTGTGAAGTAAGTCTGGGGGGATTTATCGTACTAACGTCCTTTTTCCATTTTCTTCTGTTTTGTCATTTTAATGATTTTCTTTGAAGTCTTTTATTGAGTCAAAAACCTATGTTTCGAACTATGATATTTTCAGGAATTTCGTAGATTTTATGATCTATTGACCATTGTCACAGGGTTTGTCCAGGATAGACGATTCAGAAACCTGATATATCATCGTTTTTACCTGTTTTTGACCATGATATAAGTCCATTTTATAGAGTCTTTGTGGTATTTTTCGAGTCTTTTGGAGTCTTTATAGGTTAAGGGACGATTGGAGCATAATGGGAGCTTTTGGAGCATTTTGGAACATCAAGGAAAGAAAGGCCGAAGTGATCAACTCGGAGTCAAGTTTTGGAGCTTGCGTCGACCGATGCAATGCCTCTTCGTCGATCGACGCACTTATGTCCGAAAGAAGAGAAATTGAGCTATGAGTTTGCGTCGACCGACGCAGCCTTCTAGCATCGATCGACGCACTTATATCAAGTTTTTGAAGATTTCCTTTTGTTGCGATAGAAGCCCAGAAGTTTACAGAAAAAGCCCAATCCGATTTTTAAAACCCTATATATAGTTTTTCTTTAGGCTTTCATGGAGTTATCTGTTTTTCTATTGAGATTTGGAGGGAGAGAGATTTGGAGAGCTTTTAGGGAGACAAGTCTATGCTTGACATCCATCGATTTTGAACCCTCTGTATCTCTTACTCTATCTTTTTATGCAATTTATTTCATTCATGATATTTTCTTCATCTATGTCTGAGTAGTTTGCTTGTCAGGTTTTGGGGATTCAAGGGTTTAATGAGAAATTGTTAGGATTGAAACTCTGTTGGGATTGATCTTCTCGTTCTTCATCTACATTGCTATAACTCTGATTTTAGGATTGATCAACTGAAATTGGAAACCCTAGGTTGTTTTAATAGATGCGAAAGTATTATTAACAAACTGACCCAATCTTAGATGAGCAAAATTATCTATTCGCAAAGAAATTTGGTTTTGTAATTTTGTGAACAATCGAAATTGAACTTAGTGCTTGTCTTTAGGGATTTAGTCATAGATAGTCTCTGCAACGAAAGTTGATTGGTTTTACACTTGTGTTTGAGTTCTAGAACTATGCTTAATAAAATCCTAATAGTCTTTTATCCTTGATTTCGATTCATTCCTGAGAATTGCCCATAGTCTAACTCTTTTGTCTCATTGATTACTAGAACCATATCACAGTTTGCTTGTTTGCTTTGCTTTCTACTTTACATTCATACATATTTGCTTAGCATAATTTGAAATCATCAGTCTTTTGTGTGAACCGATTCCCTGTGGATTCGACCCCTAAGTACTACTACGATCTCTTAATTTGAGAGAATAGCTCAGGGCAAATTTGAGCATATCAAATTTTGGCGCCGCTGCTGGGGACTCGATTTTACCAATCGATTTTTGATTTTATAGTTTTGTCTAAGTTTTTATTTTTTTTTGTTTTATTTACTCGATCTTTTTTCTTTTTCTTGTGTGTTTCAGGTTTATGCCTAACCGCACAACCAGGAGCAATCAGAATAAGGAGCTAGTCGATCTGAATCTCAAGATTGGAAAGTTATAGCGAGCTAACCGGGCAACGAAAAAGGCAGCCAGAATGGTTAATCCAATTATTCTTATCAGAGGTGAAAATGGGTTTCTTTATGACCAAGAGGGTCAGAGGCAAAATGCTCAAGGTCAGAGAGTGGACGACCAAGGAGCTGTGATAGAGGAGCAGGATGAGCAGCAGGTTGTGCAGCGCCAAGAGCCAGTTGCGCGTGGGCGTACTCTGGGAGAGTACAACAGGCCTGACGAGTTCTATGCTAACAGGGCTGCGACTCATCCTCTTGCTTTCCAGAGGAATGATTTCGAGCTAAAACCTGCGTACTTTGCGCTTGTAGCTCAACATCCTTTCCACGGTCTATCATCTGAGCACCCCATGGATCATATTGAGCGGTTCGAGGACTTGGCATCTAGCATCAAGGCTAATGGAGTCTCAAGCGACTACTTCTACTACAAGCTTTTCCCCTATTCTCTTAGTGGATAAGCAGCCTACTGGCTGAAGTAGTTAGAGTCGGGCTCACTGACCACTTGGGAGGACACCAAGAATATTTTCCTCAACAACTTCTTTGATGAGGCAAGGTCCAAAGATCTGAGGACAAAGATCTCTATGTTCAAACAAGGGCCGACTGAAGCATTCAAGGCTTCTTGGGTGAGATTCAAGGCCTATCAGAGGGATTGTCCACATCACGGCTTTAGTGATCTTCAGTTACTGGGTATCTTCTTCAGAGGAGTCGACTGGCGCTATCAGATGGCGTTGGATGCTGCATCTAATGGGAACTTCAACACGCGATACCCAGAGGATGCACTTGTGCTTATCGAGAACTTGGCTTCTAGCAATAGTACCAAGAATGCGGACTTCGAGAGGAAGAAGCTGGGTGGCAACATGGATGGGAGCCAGATTGCTGATGTAAAGGCCAAGATTGATTCAGTGCATAACCTTCTGGTGGGGAAGAAGTCAGTTCAGTTTGCTCAAGAGGTGGAAACTTCTGTCCAAGGGAAGAGTAGGATGAAGAAGACGTCAACTACATCAGTGAGAATGGTTTTCAGGGTCAGAAGTTTGGTAATCAGCAGGGTAACAGAGGCTTCATTGGAAACCAGAGAACCACGTTAACTGGGAATCCGGGTTCACCTAGCTACGCTCCTAAGCCGCAGTTTCAGAAGACTGAGTATCAGAAGCCTTTCCTGAGCAACTACACTAGGAACTATGGTTCATCTTCTTACCAGGCACCTCCTTCTAAATCAGCGGATAGCGAGATGAAGTCTATGCTAGAGCAAATCTTGGAGGGTCAACAGAAGATGACTGTTAGCTTTAAAGGGAAGATGGATGCTATGTACCAAGATTTGAATGGGAAGTTTGAAGCTTTGAACACCCATGTCAAGAAGTTGAACACTCAGTTTGCTCAGACCGCAGAGAATTCGAGGAGGCAAGAAGGGTTTCTTCCTTCTATGACGGATGCAAATCTAAAGCATAGTGTTGCTGCCATCACCACAAGGAGTGGAAAACTGCTTGGGGAACCAGTAGTGAAGAAATGACTTAGTACCGAGCAGCTAGACAAACTCGTAGAGATCAACGAAGAAGAGATTTACGTTCTAGACCCTGCGTCGATCGGCATAGTGACATTGCGTCGGTCGACGCAAGTCAAAACTCTCGACTCTGCCAATTACCCATTCAGTGATGCGTCGACCAAGCTCGACACAAGGTCACCGCAAGAGCGTCGATCGATGCAACCTTTTAGCGTCGACCGACGTAGTTCGCAGAATGGTCCAACTTCTTCGAAACCTTCGAACATTGTAGAAGAACGAGTTTATAGGCCTAAAATACCTTATCCTAGAACCCATACGAAGTCTAAGAAATAACTAGAGGATGCTCGGTGCAAAGCTATCATGGATAAGCTAGTTGTGGAGCTTCCTTTGATTGATGCTATCAGGACAAGTCCGGTGATCCGACGTTATGTGAAGAGGATGGTTACCAAAAATTTGGGTCTTGAAGAAGGAGTTGCAATGCTTTCGGAATAGGTGAGTGCAGTAATTCATAATAGGATTCTAGAGAAGCTCACGGATCCAGGGAGCTTTGTGTTAGATTGTTTGATCTTCAAAGAAAGATTCGCGAGATTTCTTTGCGATTTGGGCTCTGGTGTCAACCTTATGCCATACTCTGTTGATGTTGGTCTTGGCATGACTGAATTTCAACCAACTATGATCTCTTTTATCCTAGCCGACCGGTCAGTAAGAATCCTAGAAGGTGTTTTGGAGGATGTTCCAATCAAGGTCGGAGATTGTTTGATCCCTACTGACTTCGTAGTTTCGCAGTACAGCGAGGAACCCAAAGATCCTCTTATTTTGGGTAGACCGTTCTTAGCTACTGCTGGTGCTATGATTGATTGCAAGGGAGGCAGTATTACTTTGAGTGTGGGTGATTTGAAGATGAAGTTCGAGATGGACAAGCTGATGAAGAGACCTACCATAGATGGCCAGACATTCTATGTGGACACACACACCGATCTCGCGCAGGAAGTGTTTGATGATATGCATCCAATTGATCCCTTGGAAAGGACTTTGGTGAACTCTGTGACAGAAGAGGGATAGTTCGATGAGGTTACTAAGGGGTATGCAAGGATAATGGATGCTAGCAAGAAAGTGATGCAATTGGTTGCTAATGTGGAGCTAGATGGAACTACTGTGAAAGTTACAAAAGTCAGTGATTGGAGTGAACAAAAAGCTCCAAATATCGAACTCAAACCGCTTCCATCCGAGCTAAGGTACGCTTTTCTTGATTCTAATTCCAAATACCCAGTTATTGTTAGTGCTTCTTTGAACAATGCAGAGCTCACTTTATTGCTAAGCAAGTTGCGCAAGTTTCGCAAGGCTCTTTGCTATTCTCTTGATGATATTTCAGGTATCTCTCCGGATTTGTGCATGCATAGAATTCACCTTGAGGATGAAACTAAGTCATCGATAGAGCATCAGAGGAGGCTAAACCCAAATTTGCAAGAGGTGGTCAAGAAGGAGATCCTAAAACTTCTTAAAGCGGGGATCATCTATCCTATTTCGGACAGTGTTTGGATTAGTCTGGTTCATGTGGTGCCTAAGAAAGGAGGGGTTACAGTGGTGAGGAATGAGAAGAACGAGCTAATTCCTACGAGGACTGTGACGGGGCACAGGATGTGCATTGACTACCAGAAACTCAACGCAGCCACCAGGAAGGACCACTTCCCTTTGCCCTTCATTGATTAGATGCTCGAGAGACTGGCGAATCACCCTTACTACTGCTTCCTCGATGGCTGCTCTGGTTTCTTCCAAATCCCTATCCACCCAGAAGACCAGGAGAAGATGACGTTTACTTGTCCCTATGGAACTTTTGCATATCGCAGAATGCCCTTTGGACTTTGTAACGCTCCTGCGACATTCCAGCTCTGTATGATGTCGATTTTCATGGACATGATTGAGGATTACATGGAGGTCTTCATGGATGACTTCTCAGTCTACGGGTCCTCCTTCAAAGACTATCTTGACAACTTGGAAAAGGTGCTAGCTAGATGTGTGGAGAAACACTTGGTTCTCGACTGGGAAAAGTGCCACTTCATGGTGAAAGATGGCATTGTGCTTGGCCACAGAGTTTCAGCTGATGGAATCGAGGTGGATCGTGCTAAAATCGAAGTCATGACAAGCCTTCAACCACCTACTTCAGTCAGGGAGATAAGGAGTTTCTTGGACATGCTGGTTTCTACCGGAGATTCATCAAGGGTTTCTCCAAGATTGCCCGTCCACTCACCACATTGCTCTGTAAGGATGTCAAATTTATTTTTGATACTGATTGTTTAGCTGCTTTTGAACAGATCAAACAGGCTTTGGTGAGTACTCCGATAGTGCAACCTCCAAACTGGGAATTACCTTTCGAGGTGATGTGTGATGCCAGTGACTATGCAGTTAGGGCAGTATTGGGTCAGAAGAAGGACAAGAAGCTTCATGCTATCTACTATGCTAGTAGGACACTCGATGAGGTTCAAAGGAACTATGCTACTACGGAGAAAGAGTTGTTAGCTGTGGTCTTTGTTTTTGATTGGATCGAAGGTGATAGTGCACACTGACCATTCCGCGCTCAAGTACCTGATGCAGAAAAAGGATGCTAAGCCGAGGTTGTTGAGAATGATTCTATTCCTTCAAGAGTATGATATTGAGGTGAAAGACAAGAAAGGGGTTGAGAATGGTGTCGCGGATCATCTTTCGCGGATTCGGATTGAAGACAGTGTTCCTATTGATGATTACTTCCCTGAGGAGAGTGTACATTACATTGAGATCGGATTGCAAGCAAGCGAAAGCAGAAAGTTGCAAACTTTCGGATTAGCAGATGAGGCGTTGATCGACGCCAAGGACTTGCGTCGATTGACGTTGACCTCCAACATCGGGTTCCAGACTTCGAAAGCAGGTGCGTCGATCGACACACCCGCCAACGTCGATCGACGCGGTTTTAAGCAGATTGTACATGGAGTGCTTCATGACCCTATCGACGCTGTTTGGGGATCCGATCGTTCTTGGTATGCTGACATCGCTAACTATTTAGCTGCAGAGGATGTACCTACCAATCTTAAAGGATATGAGAAGAAAAAGTTCATGAGGGAACTTAGGAGGTACTACTGGGATGAACCTTATCTTTACAAACATTGTTCAGATGGTCTATACCGAAGATGCATTGCGGAGAGCGAGGTTCGAGATGTGCTCTTTCCCTGTCATGGTTCAGAGTATGCTGGGCACTTTGTTATGTTCAAGACGGTTTCCAAGGTTCTACAAGCAGGGTTCTGGTGGCCTTCTATGTTTAAGGATGCTAATACCTTTGTTGTGTAGTGTGATACCTGGCAGAGAAGAGGGAAGATTAGCAAGCGACATGAGATGCCACAAAACTTCATCCTTGAGGTCGAAGTTTTTGATTGCTGGGGCATTGATTTCATGGGTCCTTTCCCATCATTTTATGGGAATGAGTACATTCTAGTCGCAGTGGATTATGTTTCCAAATGGGTGGAGGTGATTGCTAGTTCGAAGAACAATGCTGCGATGGTTGTTAAGATGTTTAAGACCATCATTTTCCCTAGGTTTGGAGTGCCCAGAGTTGTCATCAGTGATGGTGGAACGCACTTCATCAACAAGGTTTTCTCTAAGTTATTGGAGAAGTATGGTGTTCATCATCGCGTAGCTAGCCCTTATCATCCTCAGACGAGTGGGCAAGTGGAGGTATCAAATACGCAGATCAAAGAAATCCTAGAGAAAACAGTGAATTCAACGAGGAAATATTGGTCTACTAAGCTTGATGACACGCTCTGGGCTTACAGAACTGCTTATAAAATGCCTCTGGGAACCACTCCATTCCATCTGCTTTATGGGAAAGCCTGCCATCTTCCAGTCGAGCTTGAACACAAGGCGGAATGGACAGTGAAACTCTTCAACTTCGACATCAAGCCTGCTTGATATAATGCGTTTTTGGCGCATTCTAACCCTTGTTTTGTAGGCTTTTATCGAGTCTTTCACTCTCTATCGAGTCGTTCTAGGTACAAAAAGCGGCTGAAAGCAATAACTGGGACTTACAATCGGAATTGGCTAGAAAAGAGTGAAGTTGGACCCTTTTTGGACATTCTGAAGAAAGAGAGCACCTGACGCCCAGAGGAGAGCACCTGACACTCAGAATGGAGCAGATCGATCGATATCAGAGTCGGATCGATCGATCTGAATTTCAGATCGACCGACGTAAGTTCTACGATCGATCGATCCGGAGGGAGCACCTGGTGCGAAGAAGGGAGCACCTAGTACGAGAAAGGGAGCACCTGCTCCCAGCAGAATCATTAATGGGCCTTTTGCAAAACCCTAATTCTGCAAGCCTATTTTTGGGCCAGCCGTAATTGGCCTTTAAATATGTTTTCATTGTTGATTTTTGGGGGATCACGCCATCACAAGACAGCCACACACAGCAGCAAGATCACGACGAGAGAGAGAGAGAGAGAGAGATTGAAACCATTGTTTTAGAGTTTATCCTTCACGTTCTTATCGAAGTTTTCTAAACCCTAAACTCTTTGCTTTTGATTTAATGAAGTTTCTTTCATCTCTTGCTGCTGTTACTTGTTTGATTATGAGCGAGTAGTCATCTTGTTAGGTTAAGGGTTTTTCGATGGGATTTGATTCATGAACTAAGCATAGATAGGTTTTTATATAATCATTCGATAATCTCCACCTATTGTCGATCATATTGCCTAGGTTAGATTGATCACCTAGCCTTTGATCTTAGGTTGAATTTACTTATCAAAAGTTTGTGAATTGCTGGAATTGATTTAGGTGGGCGATTTGATCCGTAGCCAACGAAAGTTGAAGTTAGGGCTTCTCGTGAACATATCAACCCTAATCGATAAAGCTTGATAATCCTTGTAACCTCAACGACAGTTAGGGTGTTAGATTGATTGTGAAAGTTGTAGATGCCACGAAAGTGGATCTCCTTATATTTATGGTTGAGTTCTAGACTTGGTCGTAATCGCATACCTGAATAATTGTTTGGTTCTTGATAATCAAATCCCTGAGAATTATCCCTGACCTAACGCCTTTCCATTATTGTTTACAACCGATTTTTACTTGTGTTTTGTTCGAATTATTTTTGTGACATTAAAACCCCAACTTGCATTGCTTAGCTGAGATTGAAATCCATAGAATTAGAGCGTATTGCTGGTCACTTTACGAACCTCACTATTCTACATCTGATTAGTGAAATCCTAGGTTTAAATCTTATAACCGGAAAAAGGACAAGCATCAAATTTGGCGCCGTTGCGACGGGGACCACTCGATACCTCTACTTCTCGACTACGATTTTAGACTAAGCACTAATCTCGTTCTTTTGTTTTTCTTTACGTGTGTTTCAGGTGCATGAACTCAAGGACAACAAGGAGAAATCTTCAGACTCCCCTTGTCACTTTGAGTAATCCTGAACTCGCGAGACTAGAACGAGGAAATAGACGACAAAGGCCTAATCCCGCTGATATGGGCGAACAAGGCAACAACGACATGGCAGTTGAATTGCAAAGGTTGCAAGAGCAGATGGCTCAAATGCAACAGCAGCACACGCGTGAACTACAGCAACAACGCGCGCGTGAGCAGCAGCGAACCATAGGGGATATGGACAATCCCCATGCCTATTACCGAAACCGAGCTGCGATAGTTCCCCCCGCTGTTGAAAGGAATGATTATGAGATCAAACCACAGATGATATCGCTGGTTAAGCAGCACTTGTTCCACGGATTGCCTGCTGAAATTCCGGTGGACCATATAGAGAATTTCGAGGAGATTTGCTCCACGACAAGGTCTAATGGGATGAACCCGGATTTCGTGAAATGCAAGCTGTTTCCGTTTTCACTCGCGGACAAAGCTTCTCGTTGGCTTAAGTCTTTACCTGCTGGATCCATTACGACTTGGGCGCAATGCAGAGCTGCGTTTTTGGACCATTTCTACACGAAATCCAAAACCGCGAGTTTAAGGAACAAGATATCTTCCTTCCACCAACATTCCGGAGAGTCCTTCTGTGAGGCTTGGGAAAGGTTTAAGGAGTACAAGAGAGAGTGCCCACACCATGGGTTCACTGATGAAAACCTGCTGGGGATTTTCTACGATGGTGTGGACTGGGATTATAGGAACGCACTCAATGCTGCTAGCGATGGTGATTTCATGACCAAAACCAAGGAGGGAGCATATAAGCTGATTGAGAACTTGGCTGCAAGTTCAAGCAATAAGTCCCAGGAGTATGACAGGACTACGAAATCCAATGGAACGGATTCTGCTAAGATCGATGACCTTGCAGCCAAAGTCAACTTGTTGCTCAAGGCGAACCAAAGGATGGTTTATTTTGCTGATGAGGCTGGCGAGCCACTTGCTGAGGAAATGGTTGAGGATGGAGACAATGCTCAGGAAGAGGTAAGTTACGTTAATGGCCAAGGATTTGTGAGGAATCGCGGTTTCAATCAGAACTACAGGAACCATCCCAATTTCTCCTACAGGAGGACGAATGTTGAGAACCCGCAGGACCAGGTTTATCCGCAGCAAACCGGGTCTTAATTCACGAAACCTCAGGATCAAGGTTTCCAGAAAACCTTTCCTCAGGGTTTCCGAGGGAAGTCCTTCCTTCCTTTTCAAGGCCAGAAACCACAATACCCTAACTTTCAGGCTCCCCCGAGCTCTGGAAGTACTTCTCAGGATGAATTGAAAGGTATGATGCAGCAACTGATAGCGAACT
Organism: Arabis hirsuta; assembly: GCA_964056655.1. Classification (NCBI taxonomy): domain Eukaryota; kingdom Viridiplantae; phylum Streptophyta; class Magnoliopsida; order Brassicales; family Brassicaceae; genus Arabis; species Arabis hirsuta. The sequence goes on from OZ053313.1 coordinate 12,107,788, forward strand.
AGCAGAAATGTGCTACTGAGATCAACACAAAGGTGGATGGTATGTACTCGGACCTTAATGGTCAGCTCGAAGCAGTTCGCAACCACGTAAAAAAGCTCGACACACAAGTTGCTCAGACGGCAGAAGCAATTAAGAGACCCCAGGGAGTATTGCCTGGTAAAACTGATGCAAACCCAAGAGAATTTGTGAATGCCATAGAGCTGAGAAGTGGGAGAACTTTACCTGGAGTCGTAAGGGCAGAAGCTGAAAACTACCCAGAAGGAGCACCTGCTCCTGTCCCTGGAGCACCTGCTCCAGATGAGGGAGCACCTGCTCCCGAAACAGAGAAAAACGATGCAGAATCTGCTGAACCAATTTCTAAGGTATTAAGACCAAATGAGGTTATTGATAAGTTTCGTTCTCGTGTCTACAGGCCCCCTATCCCTTACCCAGTACCTCCAAGGAAGTCGCAGAAAGATTTGGAGGAGGCAAAATGTAAGGAGATGTTGCAAGATTTGACGGTTAAGCTGACGCTGGCTGACGCAATTCAGATGATGCCGTCTATGAAAAAGTATGTCAAGGGCCTGGTCACTGGACGGATTCCTTCAGAGCAAAGTGCCATGGTTGTGAGCAAGAATTGTAGCGCTGTGCTACAAAACAAAACCATTAAAAAGCAAGAGGACCCAGGTAAGTTCGTTCTTTCCGTTGATATTGGTCATGTGCGATTCGCTTGTTCTTTGTGTGATCTAGGTTCCAGCGTGAATCTGATGCCCTATTCAGTTGCAAGGAAACTCGGGTACACAAAATTTAAACCAACACGAATTTCATTAGTGTTTGCTGACAGATCTATCAAGTTGCCTGTAGGAATTTTGGAAGATTTGCAGGTCAGGATTGGGAACATCTTCATTCCAGCAGATTTCGTGGTGTTGGAACTGGATGATGAGCCGAAGGACCCTCTAATTCTGGGACGTCCTTTCTTGCGCACAGCTGGTGCGATCATTGATGTAAAGAACGGAACGATTGGTCTCCAACTGGGAGACATTATTATGGAGTTTGAGATGGATCGGATGCTGAAGAAACCGACCATTGATGGGCAGACTTTTGCCATTGAGGATAATCTCGAAATCTCGGAGGGAGAGATTGAAGAGATACTTGGTGATGATCCCTTGGATGTCGCATTGACAAAAGCTGAGAGCGAACATGGTTATTTGAGCGAAGATACCATTGGGTTCGCAAGGATGCTGGATTCCGGGCAGATGGAGAAATCGACGGACTTTTTGAGACTCGACACAAAGGGAGAAGACGGAGCACCTGCCTCTGCTCTTCGAAACCTTACTGATGATCCTTGGAGCGAGCTGAAAGCTCCAAAACTCGAGCTCAAAACCTTACCAGCTGGGCTAAGGTACGCATTTCTCGGTCCCAACTCCACATATCCTGTTATAATAAATGCTGATCTTAACAATGTGGAATCCGCCTTACTTTTATGCGAGCTTAGGAAATATAGGAAAGCTTTAGGTTATTCACTAGATGACATCCCTAGAATCTCACCTGATTTATGCATGCATAGGATACATTTAGAGGATGAGTCTAAGAATTCTATTGAGCATCAGAGGAGGTTAAACCCGAATCTGAAGGATGTAGTAAAAAAGGAAATTATGAAACTCCTAGAAGCAGGTGTAATCTATGCGATATCGGATAGTAAGTGGGTCAGTCCTGTGCATGTAGTACCTAAGAAAGGCGGAATAATTGTGATCACTAATGAGAAAAATGAAGTGATACCTACTAGGACAGTCACTGGCCATAGGATGTGTATTGATTATAGAAAGCTGAATGCCGCCACTAGGAAGGATCATTTTCCCCTGCCGTTTATTGACCAAATGCTTGAGAGATTGGCTAACCATCCATATTACTGCTTTTTAGATGGTTATTCAGGTTTCTTTCAGATTCCTATCCACCCGGACGATCAGGAGAAAACGACATTCACATGTCCATACGGCACATTTGCTTATCGCAGAATGTCGTTTGGTTTGTGTAATGCCCCTGCGACTTTTCAAAGGTGCATGATGTCGATTTTTACTGATTTGATTGAGGACATAATGGAAGTTTTCATGGACGATTTCTCCGTCTATGGAAGCTCTTTTTCCGTGTGTTTGTCAAATTTGTGCAGGGTATTGCAGCGATGTGAGGAGAAGCATCTCGTGCTTAATTGGGAAAAATGCCATTTTATGGTTCGAGACGGTATTGTTTTGGGCCATCGGATTTCTGAGAAGGGTATAGAAGTCGACCGAGCAAAGGTTGAGGTTATGATGAGTTTGCAACCGCCGGATTCAGTCAAGGGAATAAGGAGTGTCCTAGGTCATGCTGGATTTTACCGCCGGTTCATCAAAGATTTTTCGAAGATAGCAAGGCCGCTTACTCAACTCTTGTGTAAGGAGACCAAGTTTGAGTTTGATGTAGCATGCCTTGAAGCTTTTCACACGATAAAGGGAGCTCTGGTCAGTGCACCCATTGTCCAACCACCGGACTGGGATCTCCCTTTTGAAGTGATGACGGATGCAAGTGATTACGCCGTTGGTGCTGTTTTGGGACAGAGGAAAGACACGAAGCTCCACGTGATATACTATGCAAGCCGAACACTGGATGAAGCTCAATGCCGATACGCTACGACTAAGAAGGAACTTATAGCAGTTGTGTTCGCTTTTGAGAAGTTTAGAACTTATCTTGTCGGTTCCAAGGTCATTGTGCAAACCGACCACGCAGCTTTAAAGTATTTGCTCACCAAAAAGGATGCTAAACCGAGACTCTTAAGGTGGATCCTTTTGCTCCAAGAATTCGATCTTCAGATTATTGATAGGAAAGGGACAGAGAACGGAGTTGCTGACCACCTGTCACGCATGAGGGTTGATTATGAGGTACCTCTTGATGATTCACTTTCAGTTGAAAACATTTATGCAGTTGGAGTCTGTTTGCAGGAGCAGTCGGTTCAGACAGGAGCGCATGCTCTTGGAGCCTTTTGCAAGGCTATTTCAAAGGAAGTTGTTCCGAGTTTTCCTTGGTTTGGAGAAATAGCAAACTACCTAGCTGCTGACCAAGAACCGGTTGATTTTGTGGGTGATAAGAAGAGAAAGTTTCTCCGTGATATAAGAAGGTATTTTTGGGACGAGCCTTTCCTCTACAAGCAGTGTTCGGATGGTATCTTTCGGAGGTGTGTACCGGATGAAGAGATTCATGGAATTCTCTTTCATTGTCATAGTGCTAATTATGCTGGACATTTTGCGACCTTTAAGACAGTGTCCAAGGTGCTCCAAGCTGGATATTGGTGGCCAACGATGTTCCGCGATGCACACGCATTTATCTCGCGATGCGACAAATGTCAGAGGCAAGGAAACATCTCGCGACGGAACGAGATGCCTCAACACTTCATCTTGGAAGTTGAAGTGTTTGACGTATGGGGAATAGATTTTATGGGGCCGTTTCCATCCTCCTATGGAAACAAGTACATCTTAGTGGCTGTTGATTATGTGTCAAAATGGGTTGAGGCCATTGCTTCCCCAACTAACGATGCCGCTGTGGTTTTAAAGATGTTCAAAACCATAATATTCCCCAGATTTGGAGTTCCGCGGGTGATGATTAGTGATTGTGGGACCCATTTCATCAATAGGGTTTTTGAGAACCTTTTGAGAAAGAACGGCATAAGGCATAAGGTTGCAACGCCATATCACCCGCAAACTAGTGGTCAGGTTGAGGTTAGTAATCGGTAGATCAAGGACATTTTGCAAAAGACCGTAGGCACCACAAGGAAAGATTGGGCAGCCAAGTTGGACGACGCAATTTGGGCTTACCGAACCGCTTACAAAACGCCATTAGGGACAACGCCCTTTCACTTGGTGTATGGTAAGTCGTGCCACCTTCCGGTAGAGCTTGAGTATAAGGCGGTATGGGCAGTTAAGTTAATGAACTACGACATCAAACCCGCCTTGGAAAGGCGATCCATGCAACTTAACGAGTTAGAGGAGATTAGGCACCTGGCCTACGAGAGTTCGAAATTGTACAAGGAACGAACCAAGATGTACCACGACATGAGAATTCTTAACCGAAACTTCCAACCCAATGACATGGTACTTCTCTTTAACTCTCGCCTTAAACTTTTTCCTGGAAAATTACGATCTAGGTGGTCCGGCCCTTTCCTCGTCAAAGACGTTCGATCATATGGAGCTCTGGTGTTGCTGGACGCCAAAGGAAAAGAGTTCGTGGTCAATGGACAGCGCTGCAAACCGTACTTAGCCGATGCAACCCCGACCGAAGGTGGAGTTATCACCTTAGGTGACGCGCCCAAAGCCTAAAAGGCTAATCAAGTCAAGCTAACGACTTTAACCAAGCGCTTGGTGGGAGGCAACCCACCGGTACGTTTTCTAACTTTTTCAATTTGATTTCTTTTATTACTAACTTTTGTTTGAGTTTTGAATTTTCAGGTTTTCAAAAAAAAAAAGAAAAAAAAAAAAAAAAAAAGGGAGAAGTGGTGGAGATCGATCGATCTCTTCACAGATCGATCGATTGGAATTTTCGATCGACCGCCGTCAGTTCCCAGATCGATCGATTTCGCGCATTGAGGATAGAACGATCGATCTCAACGTCGGATCGATCGATCTGAATTTTGGATCGACCAACGTAAGTCCCGAGATCGATCGATCCGGATGAGGATTTCACCACAACATGGAGGGAGCACCTGAAACCCAGAGGGAGCACCTGAAGCCCAGAGCGGAGCACGTGTTTCCCGACCTAAAACGGAAAACGAATTTTCAAAATTCGGTCTGGGTCTATCACCAGGTAAGTCCAATAAGGATGATGAGGTGGGCCCGAGAGATATTAATTAAGGGATTTTTCCAATTTCAAATGGATATAAAAAATAGGCATAATGGGTCACCCCTAAAACCTATATCTCTCGCGCCTCTCTCTCTTCTTCCTCCTCCCCTACGATTATTTTCTTTTCCTCCATTAAAACGGTTTCCAAGCTTTTGCCCAAAGCACAACTCCCTTGATTTTCAACCGATCTGAGCGATTTTTGGCCCTAACCCACTCGATTTTTCGCCCTCTTTTCGAATCTACAACTAGTTTCTCCAAACCAGCAAGGTAACGCTTCGAAACTCACTTTTTATCTCCACCGTTATCGCGACAAAGGGTAAAATTCCGGGTTTGTTTGGCTTGATTGGTTGAATGCGATTGCTTAGGGTTACTCTAAACTTGTTTAGGGCCAATTTTGAGTACATAGGGGTGTGCAAATTTGACTGAAATTTTCGCTTGAAACCAAACCCACTTTTGTGGTGTGAAATCGGAATTAAGGGGATGAGGATTACTCTTATGGGACAATTGGTTTATGCTTCTTCTGTCCGGACTGTTGTCTTTGTTGATTTTCATCTTATGTAGTTACCCGCTTGGATATGTATTTGTGTGGATATTGGGACAATGAACTTATGCTTGCTTTGGTGCGTGTTTGCTGCTGTCATTGCAGGATGTCCAAACTGACAACGTCCTTTGGTAACCCATCCCGCTCACGCAAGGGAAAAGGTGTCTCCACCTCCACCCAACTCGCAACAAGCCATTGGCCACGTGAAGAATGCCAACGTTTTGATCTGCGCAATTCAACCCTTCCTCTCGATTCCGACGTGGAATGGGACCAGGCGGACGCATATTACTACAATAACTGGCTAGACATTACCATTGAGCCGACTCGCTTCTTGTGTGGGCAAACACTAAAGGATCTAGGGCTGCTCTATGATGTGAACAGTATACTTGAGGCTTGCCAACTAACCGACCTGCTCACACAGCCCGATGATCTATACCCAGATTTGGTGAGGCAGTGTTTGGCATCTGCCAAACTGACCTATTCGGACCCACGTAGACCAGTGGCTTCACAGGGAGTTCTCTCTTTCTTTGCTGGAGGAAAGAGGTATGAGGTGACTGTCCGGGATCTCTGCGACCTTTACGGTTTTGACTCCATGGAGGAGAAGGTGACTTTCCCCACACGCCTACCGGTTGCGCACAATTTCTGGGATTTCATCGCAAGTGGAGATTACTTCTCCAGGTCCGCAGCCCAGTCCATCATTCGCAACCCTGCTCTTCGAATCGGTGTCAAAGCCATCAGCACTGTTTTCTTCTCACGAGATAATGCAAGCAAGGTGCGAACCGATGAATTGATCATGCTTTACAATGTTGTGCGAGACACCATTAGTGGTGAAGCCGGTTTGGCCTACGAGTTCGATGGTAGCGTCAACATGGGAGCACTTTTGCCTCATGTATAGCTGATAAGAGGACCAAGGTTGCCAAAGGCAAAACCCACGCAGAGCGGATAGGGAGCCTGCTGACACGCTTGTTCCTTCACCTGGACATCGATGTCAGTGGATATACGCGCAGCACAGAGTACGAGTCTATGGACACGGCCTACCTCCTCTCATGTGAGATCTTAGCTGAACCCACCACTTACCGTTTCACGTCACGCGCGGGTAGTATTTTGTTTTGCAGGCTGCCACAACCATCACTGACCGATTTGGAGGTTGCTGCCAACATCGGGTTCACCCCTGGAACAGAGTATTTGTGCCCTGTCCCTAGAGCACCAACCAGGAGCACCCCAAAGAAGAAAGGGAGCACATCTGCTGCCCGAAGGGGCACCTCCACTTCTGCACCTGCTCCTGCTCCCGCTGCTGAGGACCCGCTGAGCCAAGAGGAAGAAGAGGATTTGGCAGCTGACACACAGCGTACACAGCAATCTCGCGCTCACTACCGTCGGCCTTACCACAGCGAGCTAACACTCGGTGATATCTCCGACAACCTGGATGACGCTGAATACCGCCGTTGGATGGTGGCTTCCACTAAGAAGAACAACGGGCTCCTTCGCCGCCTTTTGCACATGCTGCAGAAGGGATGCACCGGCTCACAAGCCGCGGAGACAATGCCATCCACCGCATCGGTCCAGCCACTAGCTGCTCAACCGTCCTCGTCTGCTCGCCCCAACACACGATCATCCAAGAGGAAGAAGCCACTCACGGATGACGACAAGGAATCCGATGCTACCGCCAGCGATTAGTCATCGCTATTCTTCTCCCCCTCTCGTATTTTCTCTGAACATTTTTACTTTCTTGCATTTTCATCATATTTTCTTTTTCTTCTGCTCTCTCTTTTCTTATTTTCCCACCGAGACGGTGTGAAGTAAGTCTGGGGGGAGTTGTTGCTAATGACTTTTTATTTTCCTTCTTATTTTCTTATGAGTCAAAACTTTGTAGGGAATTAGGACTTTATCTCATGATGATATTTGAACTATTTGTGTTTAACTTTCTCTCTAGTGACCATTTCTTCAGAGCATGAGTACAAAGAACAGCTGGAACACTTCGATACACTATCTTCCAGGTTCCATATTGACCAAAAATTTATCTCGCTATTGGCACTAGATTAGGGAAACGAATCATATTCAGGACTCCTTACTCCTTTTATCACCCTTGTTGATCCTGAATAGCTAGCTCATTTTTAGTTAGTACCCTCCTTAACCCTTACCTCTTTTCAAACCCCTTGCATTCTTGTTACTTCATTGTCACATGTGCAGCATATGCGCAAAAGGGTTGGAGAGAATTGGGTCAACACTGCATCTAAATCACTCTTTCTGAAGAACAGAGAGCACCTGCTCCCCAGAAGGAGCACCCGCTCTTATTTCCAGGAGATGATTTCACGCTTTTGGGTATGTACAGTAACTCTGATTTTTCTTCGTGTTTGAGAGACATACGCTTGTGATCAAACCCTCTTCATCAAAAAAAAAAAAAAAAATAGGGATGACATGATAGTTCTTGAATACGCGATGAGAAAATGCATTTCCAGTGAATCGGTACTCAAGAAGTGATCATCCAGATCTCAAAAGCAGTAGTCCGAGTCCCGTAGAACAGATGTAGAGGACGAGCGATCTCACGACCCTGTCTCCTCACAAGGAACAACAGTAGTGAAAGCGCTGCTTTTGAATCTCAACAGATGATGAAGAGTGGTAAAATCGGTATATTAGAAATGTCTCTCTACACAGCGAATATACCCAAAGCAGATGATGAGATGTTGAGACGTTGGAGAGATGTGGAGAAGAAATAGTGGTTTAGAGAATGTGGATATCAACGCACCCATTCTCTCTTGCAATTTTGTGCGATATCCTGCATCCTCTACGAAACATCGGGTAACCCTTAAACACTTTAAACACTTTGAACTCCACCTCTAAATGGCCTTAAACCCTTTAGCACCGTCTACCCTAAATGGCGCCTTTAGCGAGACCCTCACGCAACTTTGACGTTGAGTTTGTGTTTGGGAAATGGAACTTGGTTGAGAAATGTGTTGAGAATGTTTTGGTAAAGCTTTGCTATTCGTGATCTGGATTATGTGGTCTGCAGATTGAAAGTTTTAAACCCGGTTCACTGAGGATGAAAGAGTTCCCGCGTTTTCAAACCCTTCTCCTTCACTTGGTCTTGAATTTGTTTGAGGACAAACAAAGATCTAAGTCTGGGGGAATTGATATAATGCGTTTTTGGCGCATTCTAACCCTTGTTTTGTAGGCTTTTATCGAGTCTTTCACTCTCTATCGAGTCGTTCTAGGTACAAAAAGCGGCTGGAAGCAATAACTGGGACTTACAATCGGAATTGGCTAGAAAAGAGTGAAGTTGGACCCTTTTTGGACATTCTGAAGAAAGAGAGCACCTGACGCCCAGAGAAGAGCACCTGACACTCAGAATGGAGCAGATCGATCGATATCAGAGTCGGATCGATCGATCTGAATTTCAGATCGACCGACGTAAGTTCTACGATCGATCGATCCGGAGGGAGCACCTGGTGCGAAGAAGGGAGCACCTAGTACGAGAAAGGGAGCACCTGCTCCCAGCAGAATCATTAATGGGCCTTTTGCAAAACCCTAATTCTGCAAGCCTATTTTTGGGCCAGCCGTAATGGGCCTTTAAATAGGTTTTCATTGCTGATTTTTGGGGGATCACGCCATCACAAGACAGCCACACACAGCAGCAAGATCACGACGAGAGAGAGAGAGAGAGAGAGATTGAAACCATTGTTTTAGAGTTTATCCTTCACGTTCTTATCGAAGTTTTCTAAACCCTAAACTCTTTGCTTTTGATTTAATGAAGTTTCTTTCATCTCTTGCTGCTGTTACTTGTTTGATTATGAGCGAGTAGTCATCTTGTTAGGTTAAGGGTTTTTCGATGGGATTTGATTCATGAACTAAGCATAGATAGGTTTTTATATAATCATTCGATAATCTCCACCTATTGTCGATCATATTGCCTAGGTTAGATTGATCACCTAGCCTTTGATCTTAGGTTGAATTTACTTATCAAAAGTTTGTGAATTGCTGGAATTGATTTAGGTGGGCGATTTGATCCGTAGCCAACGAAAGTTGAAGTTAGGGCTTCTCGTGAACATATCAACCCTAATCGATAAAGCTTGATAATCCTTGTAACCTCAACGACAGTTAGGGTGTTAGATTGATTGTGAAAGTTGTAGATGCCACGAAAGTGGATCTCCTTATATTTATGGTTGAGTTCTAGACTTGGTCGTAATCGCATACCTGAATAATTGCTTGGTTCTTGATAATCGAATCCCTGAGAATTATCCCTGACCTAACGCCTTTCCATTATTGTTTACAACCGATTTTTACTTGTGTTTTGTTTGAATTATTTTTGTGATATTAAAACCCCAACTTGCATTGCTTAGCTGAGATTGAAATCCATAGAATTAGAGCGTATTGCTGGTCCCTTTACGAACCTCACTATTCTACATCTGATTAGTGAAATCCTAGGTTTAAATCTTATAACCGGAAAAAGGACAAGCATCATATTTATACGTTAGGTTTTGTTATTCTTGTATATTAACAACATCCACCGTTAATGAATAGGTTTGCTACATTCCATATCCTCGAGTTGGGCGGAGGACAGATCCTTGGATGACAGTAACTCCAATTAATCCGCGAGGAAAAATATATGGAGTTCCGGAACATGATGCTCTACAAGTATCGCGAACCAACCAAATGTCACATGTTGAGGAGACGGATAACATTGACCTTGTCACTGATGTCACACATATATGCGATGATCTAGTGCATTCGGATGAAGATGAACTACGTGAAGAATTTGACGACGATTCAGACTCCATCCCTAGTGAAGGTTCATCAGAAAATTCAGATTAATAATTTATGAATAAATGTTTGTTTACCAATGTTGTACTATAACACCTATGCGTTCCCTCTAATATAATGTACTTTATGGTAATATCCGCCAGAATCATTTATTAAATTTGCCGCCGGATTTCCGCGGGATAAAAGCTGTCCTAATTTTCGGACGACATAACGACGGAATTAGTTCCGTCGGAATTCCGATGTCGGCAAAGTTTGAGTGGTTACCATTGCGTTATCTGCGGCCGATGGGACTGGCGGGGTATTATGTCGGAGGTTTCTGACGGATTTCCGACGGTTTTCCGTTCTATATAAAGTTCCTCATACGTTCATTCCTGTCAACAACACAAATAATGTCTTCTAACTCTCCTAATGAAGACTCAAAAATCGTGGCAAACCACTTTCTACTTCCAAAATACTCGTGGGAAACCGAAACCCAATGCGACACACACACTGAAGAGATACCCACTTACTCGTGGGAATTTGATACGTTCTCACCAATCTCAATCGTTGTGTAAATCTTTTATTCAATTCCCGGATAAATTTAAAATAATTTAGGAATAAATGTTTGGACATTTTTTTAACTCTGCAATCGGGTCACCACGCAGACTTTTAAGCGATAGATTTTTCATAGTTTTCCGACGGATTGTAATTTTTATTTTTAAAACAGATTTGTTTATATTATAAATAAAAAAAAATAAAATCTGTCGGAAATCCCTCGGTATTTTTTACGGATTTCCGACGGATGTAATATTTTTATAATATAAAAAAATCCGTATAAAAAAAATTTAATTTAATAAAAAATTAAATTCCGTCGGAAATCCGTCGGTATTTTTGACAGATTTCCGATGGATTTAATATTTTTTATAATATAAAAAAAAACTGTATAAAAAAAAAATTAATTTAATAAAAAATTACAATTCGTCGGAAATCCGTCGGTATTTTGACGGATTTCCGACGGATTTAATATTTTTTATTATATAAAAAATCTGTATAAAAAAAAAATTAATTTAATAAAAAATTACAATCCGTCGGAAATCCGTCGGAATTTTTGACGGATTTCCGACGGAATTAATATTTTTTATAATATAAGAAAATCTGTTTACAAAAAAATTAATTGTAAAAAAACTTAATTAAGTTTACCGATAATGATTAAAAAAATCAAAATCCGTCGGTATTTCCGACGGATTTCCGACAGATTTTGATTTTTTTTATTTACGAAAAATCGTTATTAAATTTACGCGTTTTTATAAATGAAAATTTAAAATCCGTCGGAAATACCGACGGATTTCCGACAGAAACCCTAATTTCTGCCGCCTAGAGAGCCTCGATCTCATCGAAAATAGCGGGAAATTCCGTCGGACATCCGTCGGAAACCTGTAATAAAACCAGACTCTTTTTCTTTGCTGAGACAGAACGAAAAGTCAGAAAAAATCGTAAAAACTCGCCGGAAAACGAACGATTCAAGCCGGAAACACGCCGGAAACACCAAATTCTTCCACAATCTCAATCTCTATCAACAAATCATCAATCCAATGTAAGTTTTTAGAAGTTTTTTTTTTGTAAATTATGAATTATGAGATGTATTTGTAGAATTTGTTAGATTTAGGATGTTAAAAATTAAGGGATTAAATGATTTAGGATAATAGAAATGTAGAAATGTACGGGTTTAGGATGTTTGAAAAGTTTTGAATTTTGTAAATTTTGTGATTTAGAGAATTTTCGGGTTTATAAAATTTATTTACATTTTAATATGTATTTGTTATTTTTAGGAAATTATAAATATTTATAATTTAAAAAAATTAGTAAAATTCTAAATTGTTGAAATTTTACTAATTTTTTAATTTGTTTAAATTAAAAAATCCCAAATTCTGGAAAAATCGTAAATATCTAAAACTTTAAATTACCAAATCTGAAATTCCAAAAATTTTCTAAATCTGTAAATTCCTAAATATTCATATCTGAAATCCATAATCCAAATATCCCTAAATACTTATTTAGAGAAACCTCAATTTCCCACAATCCCTAACTCCCTAAAACCTTAATTTATGAAATCCCGAAATTCCATAAATTAATCCCTAAATTCCAAAATCCCTACTTCTCAAAATATCAATATCCTAAAATCGTTAAGTCCCCAATTTCCGTAAATTCCATAATTCGGAAATCTCAAAAATTCGATATCGGTAAATTCTCAAAAACTGAAAAATCCCTAAATCCGTAATGTAAATTAAAATATCTGTAAATTTATATTTAAAATTTATGATTTAAATTTACATATATTTATATTTAATATCAGAATTTATATTTATATATGTAAGTAAATTTCAACGGTATGTAAACATTTTGGCAATCGTAGGGACTATGGGCGATTTCATCACTCTACTGGATCCGGTACTTCCAGTAGGGGAGGGAGTCAGTCGCATATCCCAGAGACTAGCTTTCCGGATCCCCAACACCCGTCTCCTCCAATGGGTACACAGCCCTCAGCTCCCACGGCCATGACCATTGAGGAGTTTGTTTCGCAACCCGGACGGGATAGGTTGACTCGCCTAGATCCTGACTTGCCACCTAACACGACCTGGTAAGTTTTATTTAAAAATGTATTTGATTATATTAACTTAATAAAATATTTAACTAAATATTGTTTAGGTTTCAATTTTCGGGAAACGAGATTACGAGTTCGATCAACGCAATGACTAATTCGTTGATAACTTGCCCGTATCCCACATTTAGTTCGATGCCGGTGGCAGACCAGGAGACCTGGTTTCGGCAATTAGCGGTATGTTTTTTTTTTCCTATTAAGAATATAGATTTTTATTTCCATTAAAATTGTCAATACTAATATGGGTACGTTTTTTTTTCAGCAAGAATTTACTTGGGACCCACAGTTGACTTCCTGGGTCCGACGGGAGTTCTACAAAAAAGCCTCCCGGAAATATTCGTTGAAGATAAACGAATGGAAGGACTTGTGGTACAAAGAAGGAAAAGTGTCGCGGAGATTGCAAGATAACCCCACATTATGGGCTGGACTACTTGCCCATTGGGAACGGGAGGAGACAAAAGCAAGTTCCGGAAAAAACTCGTCTAACCGGAACAGCGACCGGAAGGGGAAGGGACCGGCGACCCATAACCTCGGTTCAGAGTATGCTGGGCACTTTGTTACGTTCAAGACAGTTTCCAAGGTTCTACAAGCAGGGTTCTGGTGGCCTTCTATGTTTAAGGATGCTAATACCTTTGTTGTGTAGTGTGATACCTGGCAGAGAAGAGGGAAGATTAGCAAGCGACATGAGATGCCACAAAACTTCATCCTTGAGGTCGAAGTTTTTGATTGCTGGGGCATTGATTTCATGGGTCCTTTCCCATCATTTTATGGGAATGAGTACATTCTAGTCGCAGTGGATTATGTTTCCAAATGGGTGGAGGCGATTGCTAGTTCAAAGAACAATGCTGCGATGGTTGTTAAGATGTTTAAGACCATCATTTTCCCTAGGTTTGGAGTGCCCAGAGTTGTCATCAGTGATGGTGGAACGCACTTCATCAACAAGGTTTTCTCTAAGTTATTGGAGAAGTATGGTGTTCATCATCGCGTAGCTAGCCCTTATCATCCTCAGACGAGTGGGCAAGTGGAGGTATCAAATACGCAGATCAAAGAAATCCTAGAGAAAACAGTGAATTCAACGAGGAAATATTGGTCTATTAAGCTTGATGACACGCTCTGGGCTTACAGAACTGCTTATAAAACGCCTCTGGGAACCACTCCATTCCATCTGCTTTATGGGAAAGCCTGCCATCTTCCAGTCGAGCTTGAACACAAGGCGGCATGGACAGTGAAACTCTTCAACTTCGACATCAAGCCTGCTGCAGAAAGGCGATTGATACAGCTAAATGAACTGGTTGAAATTAGACATCATGCCTATGAAAACTCCAAGTTATACAAGGAGGGGACTAAGGCATATCATGATAAGAGGATCATCTCCAGGAATTTCAAACCCAATGACCAGGTACTTCTTTACAACTCTCGTTTAAGCCTTTTTCCTGGTAAATTGCGTTCTCGTTGGTCAGGTCCTTTCACCATCAAGGAGGTCAGACCACATGGAGCTGTTGTCCTTGTTAGCAAGGAAGGGAAGGAATTCACAGTGAATATACAAAGGGTGAAGCACTATTGGGCGAAAGCCAAGATTCTAGACACTACAAGAAAACAGGGCCATTTCCGACGGCCATTTCCGTCGGAAATCCGTCGGAATAAGCCCTATTTCGACGGCTTTCCGACTTTTTTGGTCCGTCGGTTCTATCTCGTCGGAAATTAAAAACCGTCGGTAATCCGTCGGAAAAACTGACGGATTTCCGACGGAAAAGGGATACTCGGAAATCCGTCGGAATAGGAATCCGTCGGAAATCCGTCGGCCATAACCTCCGACGGATTTCCGACGACCCGTGGCTCCGACGGATTTCCGACGACCCGTGTCATCGACGGATTTCCGACGACACGTGTCACCGACGGTTTTCCGACGGAATTATAATTTAAAAAAAAAAAAATTAAATTAAATTAAATTAAAATTAAAATAAAACTAAATTTAAAATTAAATTTTGATATATTTAAAAGTGAATTACAAAATTAAAATATTACATAAAGTAAATACTACTGCGAATGGTTACGGAAGAACTCGTTCATCCTTTCTTCCATTGTCCGCACGGCGCTCATCTGTTCTTCCATTGCCTGCATGCGGGTCATCTGTTCCTGAAAGCGTGCTTGATCTTCTGCGCGTTGTGCCTCCATTACGGTCACCCGCTCCAGAAGCTCGGCGTTCTGTGCCCTCAATATCTCAACGTTGTGAAAGCGGTCAGAAGTAACCGACCCGGATGAACTGTCCTCCAGGAGGCCAAACACACGACCTTTGGTCTTAGGCGTAACCTACGATAAAAAATAAATCAATACATGTTATAACTTGTTTGTATTCAAATTTATTTTCAATTTGTTTAAATTTGACAGTGTTACTAACCTGGTACGTGAACTCGTTGATCATCTCTAGTGGAACTTCCGTGGCCGGGGGAGTTCCTTCGATGATCGGTTGGGATTGGAGGTACTCCTCACCGAGCCTCTCCACGCTTTCCACGATTTCGCGAGCAATGGGATCTTGAATTTCACCAGTCTTCCTGTTGGTGTGTGCATCTTTGACCAAATCAAGATGTGACGGACGCACACCGGTCTTCTCAATCTGTTGGCATAGATAATGAAGGAAATATGAGAGGTGTTATAAATAAAATTTTGGAAATGTTATCCGAAATTTACCAGCTTCTGAAGACGTGACGCTTTGCTCGTTGCGCCGAGGTTATGGGTCGCCGGTCCCTTCCCCTTCCGGTCGCTGTTCCGGTTAGACGAGTTTCTTCTGGAGCTTACTTTTGTGTCCTCCCGTTCCCAATGGGCAAGTAGTCCAGCCCATAAGGTTTGGTTATCTTGCATTCTCCGAGGCACCTTTCCTTCTTTGTACCACATGTCCTTCCACTCGTTTATCTTCAACGAGTACTTTCGGGAGGCCTTTTTGTGGAACTGGCGTCGGACCTGGGCAGTCAACTGTGGCTCCCCAGTAAATTCTTGCTGAATAAAACATGAAACAACCCGACCCGTTTTTTTTTTTTTTTTTTTTATACATTGGGATTCGGATCAGTGTTCCCATAAACATTGATCCTCAATTCCCAATCAATTCACACCACAACCAGCGGAGAATCATACTAATTCAACCAATAAATTTCCAATAAACCAATAAACCGTTTACACCAATAAACCGTTTACACCAATTAACCAATATTCGAGTCAACAATAACCGACAACCTAACCGTCTACAAATTCCATAATCCAGAATCGCTAACACCCTAACAATTCCAATCAATCGAGACCCTAGGATCATCCTCTCTTCCCGGCCTTGATTCCACGATCACATCTTTTCTTTACCTGCAACACATGGTTAAAAGAGTTGCGTGAGTATTATCACAAATACTCAGCGAGACGGTCATCCCATCTACAGGTCAATTACTCAAATGAAAGAATGCACCAAATACCAGGGTTATCACTCAACAATGCATAGACAATCAACAGCACAAAACAGGACAGCAGCATCTCTGTCGATCGACACAACCTCTAGGTGTCGATCGACAGACAACAGTCCTGTCGATCGACAGACAACAGTCCTGTCGATCGACACGGACCTGCAGAACCCTAAGATCAAACCTATCCTCTCATGGAACGAATCTCAGGCCTACAGATCGCTTTTCAGCACGAATCCACAGCAATTCCACACCAAAACACACATAAATCCACGTATTCCATCCATTCCTACATCCGAGAACCTATGGTCACGCACTCACCTCAAAGGATTGAAATGAACGAATGAACGATGTTTACTAAAACCCCCGTACACGACGAACCACCGATCCAATTCTGAAACAGGCGACTGTTACGGAAACTAGACACCCACAGCTACGCGTCGGTATGTGGATCACCTGCAGAATCCCTCTGGTTCAATCGGAATTCCCCCTCAAACCCGACTGATCGCAGACAACAATCTGCACGAACCCATCGAGTTCAAACAGCCATAACTCGGTGAATAATCAACCAAAAGACACGCCGTTTTTGCCTACGGCAAGAGGAAAGAAAGGAGAACTTACCCTCGAAGTTTCCCACTGATCCGTTCTGAACAAAAAGGATGCGGCTAAACCTAGGAGGAAACGCCTCCTCCAAGTATATATAAGTCCCCCAAACCGGCCCAACTCAAAACAAACCGGAAATCAAACATCTTTGAATGATTTAAACCCGTGTCGATCGACAGGCTTCACCTCTGTCGATCGACAGGGAACTCCATGCTCAAAACCCTTCACGAGACAAACCCCGTGTCGATCGACACTCAGCCCTACTGTCGATCGACACTCCTCCAAAATTCCATTTTTGGATCACGGGCGTTACAATTCTCCCCCACTGACAAGGATTCGTCCTCGAATCACAAGCCAATAACCACTCAGATCCGTGCTAAGGTCACCACTTAAGCTCAGAAGCCCGACCCAACCTTCCCGGAGATACACCACAATGTATCGCTGTAGTCCCGGCCCAGTCTGCCCGATCGATCGAACAACAATCAGACAAGAACATGTCCGACCCACCGTAGACCCAGCATAAAGGACTAACTGATCGTGCAACAATCAGACAAGAACATGCACGACCAAGACGCTACATTACTCTCCGAAATTGTCCGAATCGAGGTTCCAGCACAAATACTAACCTTAGACCAGACCCTACCATCCAACCCACACACATGACCCCACCGGTCAACCCACCTGAGATCCCTCTCGATCCCCGATGGCCATTCGGTCGCCCACTTGCAACCTGCTCAGACGCTATTGCTCATACTCATACTCATGACTCGTACACATATACACCACACCTACTCGCAGGATCGTCACCCTTTGAGCTACGGTATGCAGAGAATCCACTATTCTCTGGAGAGACCCACTATCCCTCAAAGTACATATAGGAGACCCACCGTCCCCAGAGGCCCACTACCCCTCGAGTGCATGCAGGGAATCCACTATCCCCTGGAGAGATCCACTATCCCTCAAGTATACAGGAACCCACCGTCCCTAGAGAGGAATACTCTGCAACGTGCCATCGTAGACATCTATCAACCAACACGCCTCCATGGCTCACCATGACATTTCCCCACTGGAATTACTCAGCAACGCTGTAACCCCCACTAGGTTACCGTTACCCCCCACTAGGTTACTACACATAAGAACTCGCATCTTACGATCCAACAATAATAAGAAAACATATCTTATTAATCTCCAAAACGTACAATCGTTACAACAAAACGAAAATACAACAACTGTAGCCTCATGCTACTACAAAACACCGAAACATCAACAGAACGAACTCAAGCCTCCGCTTGCTTCTCGAACCACTGCGGAAACTTGGCCTTCATCTTCACCTCCGGCTCCCAAGTCTCCTCCTCGACACCATCACAGTCCCACACGACTCTCACCAATGGTATCCTCTTACGACGCAGAACCTTGACTCTCCTCTCGAGAATCCTCACAGGTTTCGCCGCCAACGTCATGTTGGGCTGAAGATCCTCCGGGATCCTAGCCAACACCTCCTCAGACTCATGTAGACACTTCCGCAGCATCGAAACATGAAAGACATTGTGAAAAGCCCTCATACTCTGTGGCAACTCCAGCCTGTACGCTACCATCCCAACCCGCTCAACCACTCTGAACGGACCCATAAACCTCGGACTCAATTTGTTCTCAGCAATGGATCTGTTAGGACCCCTCAACATGGCTGCCTTGAGATACACCATATCTCCCAGCACGAACTCCAACTCCCTCCTCCGCTTATCGGCATAACTCTTCTGCCGATCCTAAGCCTCCTTCATGTTCAGCTTCAAGACACGGATCTTCTCTGTCGTCTCCTGAACGAAGTCTGCACCAAACATGCTCCTCTCCCCCACCTGAGTCCAGCACAATGGTGTCCTACATGGCCTCCCATACAGAGCCTCATACGGAGCCATCCCGATACTCGCCTGATAACTGTTGTTGTACGCAAACTCTACCAAGCTCAGATGATCTGCCCAATGACCACCGTAGTCTAACACACACATCCTCAGCAAGTCCTCCAATGTCTGAATCGTCCTCTCAGACTGCCCATCCGTCTGAGGATGATATGCCGTACTCATATGCACCTTCGTGCCCATCTCGGCCTGAAAAGCTCCCCAGAACTCCGAAGCAAATCTCGGATCTCGGTCTGACACAATGCTCGCCGGCACCCCATGCAACCTCACAATCTCCCGCACATACTTCCTAGCCAACACTGCCGCCCCATCAGTCTTCTTAATGGCCAGAAAGTGTGCTGTCTTGGTCAGACGATCCACAATCACCCAGATCGCATCATAAGTCCGCGAGATCGGCAACCCTGTCACAAAGTCCATAGTCACCATATCCCACTTCCACTCCGGCATAGGCAGACTCTGCAACAACCCGCTCGGAACCTGATGCTCAGCCTTCACCAGCTGACACACGTTGCACCTCGAAACCCAACTCGCAACATCCCTCTTCATCCCGACCCAGTGATAGTACCTCTTCAAGTCCCGGTACATCTTGGTCGCTCCAGGATGAATTGACAGCATGCTCGAATGAGCCTCACTCAGAATCTCTTGCCTGAGACTCTCATCCTTGGGTACACAGACCCGACCGTTCACCAGTATCATCCCACTCTCGGAGACCTGATACTCCGAACCCGCCTGCTGAGAAGCATCAATCAAACCCTGATCCTTCTCCTGAGCTACCCGAACTCTGCTCAGCAAGTCCGCTCGGTTAGCTGCCTCTAACCCCAACGGCTCCTGCGAGATAACACACAGGCTCAACGCGCCAATCTCGCTTGCCAGCTCCTCTAAATCCCGCTCCTGAGCCGAAGCAACCCTCTTCCGACTCAGGCTTAGCACCGCCCGAGAAATACCCAGTCGTAATCCTGTGCATGTGCTCCGAAATCCTCAGGTAGGAAGGAGCCTCCTCTACAGCCGCCACACCTGGCTGCCCCCGGACCACTGCTGGCTGAACACCCGCCGCTAACGGCTCAACACCAGCTACCCCTGGCTGTACACCCGGAGCACGCCCCTGAGCCGGTGCCCCACCTGGCAACAGCTCAAGAACCTGAAGCATCATCGCTTCCAACCGGTCCAATCGACCCTGAGCATCGCCCCCGCCAGGACCCCCACCTGGGCCCTGCGCCACACTGGCCAACTCTGTACCACCCACTGGCTCTGGAGGTATCTGCGACTCTGCAACCTCCTCATGCGTGGCCTCCTGAGTCCCACTCGACTCAACAGGATCAACCGTCGGTCCCCGACCACGGCCGTGACCACGCCCCCTAGCCCCACGGGCACCACGACCTCTGCCTCTAGCCATCTCTCACTGACTCAACACAGAAGACTAAGCATTAGAAACAGAAATCCCAAACAGACCACTTACCGTGGAATCACATTGAAGGCTCGGAGAAGAGGATCCAGGACTCCAAACCCAAGCAACAATTAACTGACTAACTCACATAATCAATTAACACTATTCTACACAATCAGCAATACATGCAGTTACTAAGTTCTCCCGCCCTAGAACCGTAAGGGCTCTGATACCAAATTGAAACAACCCGACCCGTTTTTTTTTTTTTTTTTATACATTGGGATTCGGATCAGTGTTCCCATAAACATTGATCCTCAATTCCCAATCAATTCACACCACAACCAGCGGAGAATCATACTAATTCAACCAATCAATTTCCAATAAACCAATAAACCGTTTACACCAATTAACCAATATTCGAGTCAACAATAACCGACAACTTAACCGTCTACAAATTCCATAATCCAGAATCGCTAACACCCTAACAATTCCAATCAATCGAGACCCTAGGATCATCCTCTCTTCCCGGCCTTGATTCCACGATCACATCTTTTCTTTACCTGCAACACATGGTTAAAAGAGTTGCGTGAGTATTATCACAAATACTCAGCGAGACGGTCATCCCATCTACAGGTCAATTACTCAAATGAAAGAATGCACCAAATACCAGGGTTATCACTCAACAATGCATAGACAATCAACAGCACAAAACAGGACAGCAGCATCTCTGTCGATCGACACAACCTCTAGGTGTCGATCGACAGACAACTCTGTCCCTTTGTCGATCGACAGACAACAGTCCTGTCGATCGACACGGACCTGCAGAACCCTAAGATCGAACCTATCCTCTCATGGAACGAATCTCAGGCCTACAGATCGCTTTTCAGCACGAATCCACAGCAATTCCACACCAAAACACACATAAATCCACGTATTCCATCCATTCCTACATCCGAGAACCTATGGTCACGCACTCACCTCAAAGGATTGAAATGAACGAATGAACGATGTTTACTAAAACCCCCGTACACGACGAACCACCGATCCAATTCCGAAACAGGCGACTGTTACGGAAACTAGACACCCACAGCTACGCGTCGGTATGTGGATCACCTCCAGAATCCCTCTGGTTCAATCGGAATTCCCCCTCAAACCCGACTGATCGCAGACAACAATCTGCACGAACCCATCGAGTTCAAACAGCCATAACTCGGTGAATAATCAACCAAAAGACACGCCGTTTTCGCCTACGGCAAGAGGAAAGAAAGGAGAACTTACCCTCGAAGTTTCCCACCGATCCGTTCTGAACAAAAAGGATGCGGCTAAACCTAGGAGGAAACGCCTCCTCCAAGTATATATAAGTCCCCCAAACCGGCCCAACTCAAAACAAACCGGAAATCAAATATCTTTGAATGATTTAAACCCGTGTCGATTGACAGGCTTCACCTCTATCGATCGACAGGGAACTCCATGCTCAAAACCCTTCACGAGACAAACCCCGTGTCGATCGACACTCAGCCCTACTGTCGATCGACACTCCTCCAAAATTCTATTTTTGGATCACGGGCGTTACAAAACACGTACCAAGATTAGTATTGTTTATTTGAATAGAAATAAAAATCTACATTCCTAATTGGGAAAAAAAAACATACCGCAAATTGCCGAAACCAGGTCTCCTGGTCTGCCACCGGCATCGAACTAAATGTGGGATATGGTTTAGTTATCAATGAATTCGTCATCGCGTTGATCGAACTCGTAATCCTGTTTCCCAAAAATTGAAACCGAAACAATATTTAGTTAAATATTTTATTAAGTTAATATAATCAAATACATTTTTAAATAAAACTTACCAGGTCGTGTTAGGTCGCAAGTCAGGATCTAGGCGAGTCAACCTATCCCGTCCGGGTTGCGATACGAACTCCTCAATGCTCATGGCCGTGGGAGCTGAGGGCTGTGTACCTATTGGAGGAGACGGGTGTTGGGGATCATGAAAGCTAGTCTCGGGGATATGCGACTGACTCCCACTCATACCTCCCCTACTGGAAGTACCGGATCCAGTAGAGTGATGAAATCGCCCATAGTCCCTACGATTGCCAAAATGTTTACATACCGTTGAAATTTACTTACATATATAAATATAAATTCTGATAATAAATATATATATATATTATCATTTTAAATCATAAATTTTAAATATAAATTTACAGATATTTTAATCTACATTACGGCTTTAGGGATATTTAGTTTTTTAGAATTTGTGATTTCGAAATTTTGAGATTTTGGAATTATGGGATTTATGGGAATTGGGGACTTAGAGATTTTAGGATATTGATATTTGGACTTTGGATTTTCTTCCATGGAGATTTACAGATTTACAGATTTAGGAATTTCCTGAAATTTTAGATTTGGTAATTTAAAGTTTTAGATATTTAGGATATTTTGAGAAGTTGGGATTTTGTAATTTAAAGAAATTAAAGAATTAGTAAAATTACAACAATTTAAAATTTTATAATTTATTTATATTATAAATCTTTATAATTCTCTAAAAATAAGAAATACATATTAAAATGTAAAAAAAAAATATAAACCCGAAAATTCTCTAAATCACAAAATTTATAAAATTCATATTTTTTCTCACTCTCTAATGTCAATAATTTATAAAATTTAAAATTCATAAATTCCAAAATTCCAAAATTCTTAAATCCCAAAATACGTAAATCCCTAAATCCCTAAATTTCAAACATCCTAAACCCGTACATTTCTACATTTCTATTATCCTAAATCATTACATCCCTTAATTTTTAACATCCTAAATCTAACAATTTCAACAAATCCATCTCATAATTCATTATTTACAAAAAACTTCTAAAAACTTACATTGGGTTTAGGATTTGTTGATAGAGATTGAGATTGTGGGTGAATTTGGTGTTGTTGAAGCGTTTCCGGCAGAAATCCGATGGTTTTCGCGCGATTTGCACTTTTTTCCTCCGATTTTCGATCTGTCTCCGCGAGGAAGAAGATCCTGGTTTTATTGCAGGCTACCGACGGATATTCCCACTTTTTCGATGAGATCGAGGTTCTAGGCTGCAAAAAACCGTCGGAAATCCGTCGGTATTTCCGACGGATTTCCGACGGTTTTTATTTTTAATTATTAAAAAATTTTATTTTAATTTTTATTAACGAAAATTTAAATTTAATAACGATATTTAATTATTAAAAAAATTTTAAAAACCGTCGGAAATCCGTCGGAAATACCGAGGGATTTCCGATGGTTTTTATTTTTTTTAATTATTAAAAAGTTTTGTTTGAATTTGTATTAACAAAAATTTAAATTTAATGACAAGTTTTAATTATTAAAACAAATAAAATCCGTCGGAAATCCCTCGGTATTTCCGACGGATTTCCGACAGTTTTTTACCGCCTAGAACCTCGATCTCATCGAAAAAGCGGGAAAATCCGTCGAAATAAAATTCTTTATTAAAATCCTTCGGAATAAAATTCTTTTAATTATAAAAAAATCTTTATTACATTTAAAAAAGATTTTTAAAACAAAATTAATTAAATGATAAATGAGGAAAAAAATTGATCTAATTTCCCAAATAAATTTTCTTAACATTAGATACTTCAACATATAGGACATACAACGGTTATGGTACAAGGTCGTAATAGACTTCTAATGCTCGAAATATAAGTCTTTGTATCCACTCCAAACTTACCGTTTGTTAGAACAAGAAACTTTTTTTTCCCTTTTGTTTCTTTGGCAGAGAATCTAAATATCCGTCGCAAAATTCTCTTTCGATTGCATCAACATCTAGATCTAAGTTGGGGCTTTCTAGTCTTTGGACAAATTCATAATCATAGTAGTGATCCTTTTTGTTCTTCGGTGGATAATCTAAATATCCGTCGCAAACATCTCTTTTGATTGCATCAACATCTATATTTAAGTTGGGACTTTCTGGTCTTTGGGCGAATTCATAATCATAGTAGTGATCCTTACATTCATTTGAAGTATTTCCACCGTAAGTATCTGACGTTTCAATCAATTGAGATGGTTGTACGTCTTCGAAAACATTCTTCTGGTTAGGATATTCGTCGCACTGAGATTGAGTTTCCCACGAAACTTTTGGAATGCGTTGGATGGTTGGCAAGCACTAGCTGTCCGGAACTATTGTTGATGAAGAATCTCCAATTGAGATTGGTGAGAACGTATCAAATTCCCACGAGTAAGTGGGTATCTCTTGAGTGTGTGTGTCGCATTGGGTTTCGGTTTCCCACGAGTATTTTGGAAGTAGAAAGTAGTTTGCCACGATTTTTTCGTCTTCATTAGGAGAGCTATAAGACATTATTTGTGTTATTGACAGGAATGAAAATATGTGGAACCTTATATAGAACGGAAAACCGTCGGAAACCTCCGACATAATACCCCGCCAGTCCATCGCCCACCGCTAACGCAATGGGAACCACTCAAACTTTGCCGACATCGGAATCCCGACGGAAATCCGACAGAATTAGTTCAGTCGGTATGACTTGACCACTCAAACTTTGCTTCGATCAGAAAGTCGGATTTCCGTCGTTATTCCGTCGGAAAGTCGGCCGAAAATTACGACAGCTTTTTTTCCGGCGGAAATCCGTAGGCATGCGGGATTAATGATTAAGTACATTATATTAGAGGGAACGCATAGATGGTATAGTACAACATTGGTAAAAAAAAAATTATTCATAAATTATTAATCTGAATCTTCTGATGAACCGTCACTAGGGATGGAGTCTGAATCGTCGTCAAATTCTTCAAATGTTTCATCTTCGTCCAAATGAACTAGATCATCGCCGATATGTGTGACATCAGTGACAAGGTCAATGTTATCCGTCTCCTCAACATGTGACATTTGTATAGTTCGCGATACTTGTAGAGCATCATGTTCTGGAACTCCATATATTTTCCCTCTCGGATTAATTGGAGTTACTGTGATCCAAGGATCTGTCCGATAGGAAACTCGAGGATATGGAATGTAGCAAACCTATTCATAAATAGTGGATATTGTTAATATATAAGAATAACAAAACCTAACGTATGGGTACAACGAAAAACCTATTATTGTATTGATACCTGGTCTGCTTGAGATGCAAGGATAAATGGATCGTAATTCTGTAGTTTCCGACTTGAATTTATCGAAATAACACCAAGAGGGTCAATTCGAACCCCACGACCATTGAATGGATCATACCAATCGCACATAAACACAATGCACCTCAAGTCCAACATTCCTGGATAGTGGATTTCCAAGATTTCTTTTAAATTGCCATAGTACATGGTATCGCCTGATTGCGCCGAAATACCATTGTCCGAAGTTGGCCTTTGACGTCCTTCGTCACAAATCCTGAACGAATATCCCCTAGTGCAATATATGGGATATGAAGTCGCGGTGCTGCGTAAACCATGAGAAAACTCCACTAACCATGTCGGGTGGGTTTGACCACTTGCTAAACCTTCGGAAACCTAAAAACAATATAAGTAAGAAATCAATAACATATGAATGTGAAAACCTTATAAAGTAAGAGTAAGGAGTTATATTAAACGTACATAAAATTTCAACCACTCCGGGAATTCTTCATCTTTTAAGACAGCAAGTTCGGAATCTGTCTTATCAGCATGGTAAGTTTGTGCTAGGGACATGTAAATCCTGTAACATAACAATTGTTATTAGATGAAGACAAATAATTTCACAAATTTAGTATGACAAATGGTGTACTTTTCATACTCTCCAAGTTCGTCACAATTTCTGAGGATATATGTATGCAAATGTGTGATCTCTTGTGATGATAGTATGCGTTTCTTCCCTTTTCCACTTACGCGACCCACTTGGGCAAACAACTCAGGTACAACCACGGGATACACTACTTTCTCACCTCTATCATCATGTCGCGCCGGCCGTCTACCCTTAGTCCTAACATCCGAAGGAAAGTAATATTCGGCAAAGTGTGATACTTCTTCGTTTAGACTTTGTGCAACAATAGATCCCTCAACCATGCTCAAATTTTTAACCTTTTTCTTCAGGTGGAACATGTAACGCTCGAACGGATACATCCATCGGTATTGAACGGGGCCTCCTAATGCTGTTTCTCGTGGGAGGTGAATAGGAAGATGTTCCATAACATCAAAAAAAGACGGTGGAAATATCTTCTCAAGATTACAAAGGAGTACCGGGATGTTGGCCTCTAAATTACGGATCCCGTCCACTGTTAGTGTCCGTGAACATAAATCTCGAAAGAAAGCCCCAACTCCTACAAATGAAAAGTAAACAAGTTAGTACATATATAGTAACAATTTATTAGTAAGAAAGTCACGGGAGTACGAAATATACCTCCAATTGCTTGATGGATGTCTTGTGGAATAAAATAAGTAAACACAAATGGAAGAAGACGCTGCATCACAACATGACAATCATGACTCTTCATTCCAATAAACTTCTCTTCCGTCAAATCCACGCAATTACGCAGATTAGATGCGTAGTCGTCAGGAAATTTAACAAATTTTTTAATCCATTCAAAAAAACATCCTTCTTACCTGCGTCTAACCGGTAAGCAAGCATCGGCAATCTACCATTAGGCAAAACATGAAGAGATGCCCTTGAACAAATCAATGGCAAGTCTAATCTAGACTTTCAGTTGTCTTTTGTCTTTCCTGGGACATTTAAAATGGTGTTCATGATGTTGTCAAAGAAATTCTTTTCAACATGCATGACATCTAGATTATGCCGCAATAGATGATCTTTCCAATAAGGCAAATCCCAGAAAATACTTTTCTTGTGCCAATTGTGATATTCCCCACAGCCGTCGACGGGGTGATGGCCATTACCCCCACATTCCGGAGTTCGCTCTGCACCAAAATCTCGTAACTGTTCCAATATGCTGCGACCATCTATCTCCGGAGGTGGACCATGAAACACTGGAAAATTCTTCCTGAAATGTCTTCTAGACCAACGATGTGGATGATTTGACGGCAAAAAACACCTATGGCAATCAAACCATGAAATCTTCCTTCCGTGCTGCAATTGGAATGCTGAGGTATTGTCTTGGCAATAAGGACATGCCAATCTTCCATGCGTTGTCCATCCAGATAACATACCGTACGCCGGAAAATCGCTTATGGTCCACATAAGAACCGCACGCATGTTGAAATTCTGCTGGATTGAAACATCAAATGCCTCAACACCATGCTCCCACAACATCTGCAACTCATAGATCAATGGTTGGAGGAATATATCGAGTGACCGTCTTGGATGATCTGGCCTAGGAACTAGAACTGAGAGAAACAGGAACTCTCGCCGTATGCACATAGAAGGAGGCAAATTGTAAGGTGTTACGATGACCGGCCACAATGAATATTTTCTTCCATGCTTTCCAAATGGGTTGAAACCATCAGTGGATAAGCCGAGGTATACATTCCGTCGTTCGTATCCAAAATCTGGATATACCGATTGAAAGTGTTTCCACGATTCTGCGTCAGAAGGATGCGTAATATCTCCATGTTGACTATGCTCTGCATGCCTCATAGCCTTAGCTGTGCGTTCTGATTGATACAGCCTCTTCAACCTCTCTGTTAATGGTAAATACCACATCCGTTTGAAAGGAATCTTCACTCTGCCACTTGTGTCCTGGAACCGTGGTTTACGGCAAAATTTACATTTGTTTCTGTTCTCATCTTCTCTCCAGTATAGCATGCAGTTGTCGATGCACATATCTATTATCTGGTAGGGCAAACCAAGACCGGCAACAAGTTTCTGGACTCGTAGTATGATGCTGGAGAAAGATTATCCTCTGGCAAAACATCTTTCACAAATTCTGCGAATGCATCAACACATTCTTCGGACAAATTGTAATCAGTCTTCATGTTCATCATCCTACTAGCAGAAGATAACGGTGAAAGACCTTCCCTACAACCGATGTATAGTGGTTGCTTAGATGCGTCTAACATTTCAAAAAACCTTCGAGATTCTAAAATAGGTTCTTCAACCCTATCACCCTCATAACCACCGGACTGCAAATTCTCTCTAAACGCATCGTTAACCATCGCAACCGTACTTACCCCAACATCTACTTCCGCTGTACGTTCTCCTACGCTATCCGGAAAATAAGGTGCATTACTACTGGTACTACCATATTCATAATTGCTTTCTCCATGTAAAAACCAAACCTTATATCCCGGCCTAAATCCATATCTATATAAGTGATTCCAAACAGTATGAACCGCAACACTAATTCTGTTACAGCAATTAGAACATGGACATTTGATATCCTGACCTTTTTTGGCTGCATCTTGGTTTCTGAGTAAATTCATGAACTCGCATATACCTGCAGCGTATGCGGATGTTAATAAGTTCGAGGCCATATCCATCATTGGCACGTCCATCCAAGACCGAAAATATGAACTCATCGCTAACAAAGTTTTTTGATTTGTAAAATTATGTTATGAATGAACGAAGAAATGAAAGAACTTATATAGAACGGATTTCCGTCGGAATTCCGTCACAAAACTCCGACATAACACCCCACCAATCCCATCGGCCACCGCTAACGAAGTGGTAACCACTCAAATTTGCCGACATCGAATTTCCGACGGAATAAGTTCCGTCGGTATGAGCTGACCAATCAAACTTTTCCGACATCGGATTTCCGTCGGGATTCCGTCGGAAAGTCGTCAGAATATTACGACAGGTTATCTCCGTCGGAAATCCGTCGGAATTTTCTGACGGATTTCCGACGGAATACCGACGGTTTTATCTACCGTCGGAAATCCGTCGCAAAATTCCGACGGATTAATTTTGGTCGGAATTCCGTCGGTAAACCGTCGGAAAATTCCGACGGAAATCACGGCCGTCGGAATAGTGGCTGTTTTCTTGTAGTGAGAAGGACACATTGTCTCTCTGGATGATGCACCTATTGCCTGAGCATCGACACAGTCAAGCTAATGACTGAAAACAAGCGCATAGTGGGAGGCAACCCACTTGTAAGTGTACATTAGTTCAATTTTTGGTTTTGTTTTACTAACTTTTTATCTTTAGTTTAAGCGTTTCAAAAAAAAAAAAAAAAAAAAAAAAAAAGAGAGGCCTGCGTCGATCGACACAGGCATGTGGCATCGCTCGACGCAACCAGGGGACCAAACACGAGGTAAGTGTTTTTAAACACCCGACAGTTTATTTTCTTCTTCCTCCTCACTTTGTTCTTCACGAAAACACAAGAAGTTTTGCAAAATCCATAACTTTCTCGTTTTTACACGAATTGAGTGATTTTTGAGCCTAACTTGAGTGGATTTCCATTTCCTTTTCGTTTCTATCACTCACTTGTTCGATCTACAAGGTATGTGTTCAAAAAATCCTTCTTTCTATTTCGTTTTCGAGGTTTGATTTTCGAAATTCATAACTTTTCACTCGTTTCTATTACTACATTATACCAATTTAGGTTGTTATAGAGTGAATTCGACATATCCATGTGCTTCATTCGGCTTGTTTGGCAAGTTTTAGGGATTTGTTTGAATATCTGGATTTCGAGATAAAACTTGGTAGAAATTGGGGATGGATTGTTGTTACCGTGAGTGTTGTGGTTGAATGTTTGCAGATTTGTTGCCTTCAGATTGTAGATTTTTGGAATCAGCTTATGCTGTGTCGATCGATGCAGACAGGCTGCATTGATCGACGCAGATGCCCAGAACATTCTCTCTTTTGCTGATTTTGGCTTTTTGTTGTTTTTCTTGTTTGATTTCCTTATAGATGGCTTCACGGAGGAACAAGAAACCGAAAAATCAGGAGGCATCAAGCTCCCAACTTGCTGCTCCACCCGGTACTCACAATCTTTGGCCTAGACCGGAGGAAACGGAATTCATAATCGAAAGGATGTTCGATGACGTGCCTAAGAAAGTCTTACAGAGTTCCGAGGTTATCAAGAAGACGATTAATAATGAGTGGGATGATTTTGACTCGTTGCTTTATAACGAGTGGTTGAAAGTGACAATCTCGCCTACATGGTATTCTCATCCACGGACGATGTCAGGGATGAAAATCAAGGATGGGGTGTATCATTTGTTAGACAAAGTTGGTTTAAAGACAATAATGACGAGGACAAATGATTTGTACCCCGATTTGGTAAGACAATTCTTTGCATCGGTGAGGGTGTTTTGTGGGGCTGTTGATCCGGAGCAGCGAAGTGACGAGAAGTACTGGCTTTTGAGCTTCATGGCTAGTGGGATTCGATACAACATCTCTGCCTAGGATATCTGCGAGATCTACGGTTTCGCCACGGATCGTCTTGCTCAGGAGCTTCATGAGTTTATCATTGAGGAGCAGGATTTCTGGGGACACATTGTGGTAGGCATTTACAATGCCCATAGAAGCGCCACACACACTGATGTGCGCCATCCGATTCTGCGCTACTTGGTTCGTTTGTTTGCCACCACTATTCTGTACAAGGTGGAGCCCGGTAAGATGAGGAAGTCTGAGCTGGTGTTGCTTTCTTATGCTCTTCGAGATCTGATCACGAACCCCGTTTGGGATGAGATCGCACCCAACATGGGGATGGTGTTTGCTAGACATTTGTACTCTCTGAGGACCACACCGCTCACCTCCTCAGGCAATAGTGGAAAGACCTTCGCGGCGGGCAGCCTTCTCACACCCATCTTTCAGTTTTGTGGGGTTGATCTTTCAAGATACAGTGTCGACAGCACGAACCTGTATATAGATATCGATTATCTGCAGCCTGATTTACATTGGATTTTCCCCATCGCTCTGGGACAGCAGCGGATGGTGCAGCTTCCTCTTCCTGACCTGATGAAGATATCCGAGGACCCAACTCTACTGTTTTTCGAGCCCGATGAGAGGCTGCTTCGATCAGTTGGTCCAGCGCGCAGGCAGGTGACTTGTGGAACTGCAGGGGCTAGTACTTCTCGAGCTCCACCGTAGTTAGATGGGCTACCACTTACTCCCGCCATCCCTATGGATGAGTTCCAGACTTGGGTGGTTCAAAGTCTCCAGACACTTTGGAGAGCCATTTCCAACATACCTCGTTGTGGCTGTGTTTGTCCTCGCCCACCATCACTTCAGCAATCTTCATATAAAGAGGAGGACTAGTTCCTTCCTACCTATCCTTTTTCTGGTTTTATTCTTTTTTTTTTTAGTCATTTTTCTGCTTTCTTTGAGTTAGTTTGTTAATTGATTCTTTAGGATTCTTGAACTTGTGCGATTAATGATTTGCTACATGTTTTCCTCTTGATCATATTTATTGAGTTGCTTGCAGATTTTAGATTTTAAACTTAATTTTCAACCATGGAAACTAATGGGAAAACTGCTGCACTCATGGCCAAACAAAGGTAAAATTTTGTTTTTCCTTCACAAGTTCATTGTCTTCCTGATTCTTTCACCAATTTCAAGCTTGAATAACACTGGGGACAGTGTTGTTTAAGACTGGGGGAGGTAGTTGCTAACTTGGTGTTTGTTTTTGAGAGTCAGTCAAAACGTTTTATTGAGTTAAAATAGTCAGTCGGAAACTATGACCCTTCTTTTGGATTAGTGGACTGTCTCTTTCAGTTGTGTGACCATTCTTCCAGGATCGATTTCAGAGTCAGACTAATGGAAAATCCTAAGACTGACCGGTTAACTGGAAACGTCTGTTACTTCCAGTATAATCAGCTAAGTTAGAGCTACTCAACGGTCTTCTTTGTGTTTGGTGTTCATAGGGTTTGACTCATTCATACCTGACAAGTGCAACCTCTGTTGAAAGTAATGGTACTCTTCTCCCTCTATTCATAAAAAAAAAAGAAAAAAAAAATAGTGAAAATGGTTGGGGTGATATGTTCTTGAGTACAAGATGAGGAAATAAAATTCCAGTGAGTCAGTACTCAAGGGGTGATCACCCAGAACTCAAAAGCAGCAGTCTGAGTCCCTTAGAACGGATGTAGAGGACGAGCGATCTCATGACCCTGTCTCCTCACAAGGAACAACATTAGTGAAAGCACTGCTTTTGAGTCTCCAACATTAATAAAAAGGATAGAGAATCAAATAAGTCTGGGGGAGAGAAAGAATACCAAGTGTTGTCTGGTTTACTATCATGGTATAGTATGGGAATGAGTCTAGAAGGTCCTTGGCATTGAGATCATTGAAACCCAGCAATAAAGACTAGCGGATTATGCTGTGAAGTTGTGGATGAATTCGGGAGGCTGCGAATGTCTATGGAGAAGTACATGGTGGT
This sequence comes from Arabis hirsuta, assembly GCA_964056655.1. NCBI lineage: Eukaryota > Viridiplantae > Streptophyta > Magnoliopsida > Brassicales > Brassicaceae > Arabis > Arabis hirsuta. The sequence goes on from OZ053313.1 coordinate 12,140,144, forward strand.
TTGACATTGGGATTGGTTCTGCATTATCTGAATTACTGGTTGAAAGGATCGGTCCGGTGATCCAAGGGAAGGTAAGTTTCTACGTTTTCAAACCTCTTTCACATTTTTAGTTGATGTTTTGCTTGAGGGCAAGCAAAGCCTAAGTCTGGGGGAGTTGATATATCATGGTTTTTACCTGTTTTTTACCATGATATAAGTCCATTTTATAGAGTCTTTGTGATATTTTTCGAGTCTTTTGGAGTCTTTATAGGTTAAGGGATGATTGGAGCATAATGGGAGCTTTTGGAGCATTTCGGAGCATCAAGGAAAGAAAGGCCGAAGTGCTCAACTCGGAGTCAAGTTTTGGAGCTTGCGTCGACCGACGCACTTATGTCCGACACGAAGAGAAATTGAGCTATGAGTTTGCGTCGACCGACGCAACCTTCTAGCATCGATCGACGCACTTATATCAAGTTTTTGAAGATTTCCTTTTGTTGCGATAGAACCCCAGAAGTTTGCAGAAAAAGCCCAATCCGATTTTTAAAACCCTATATATATTTTTTCTTTAGGCTTTCATGGAGTTATCTGGTTTTCTATTGAAACTTGGAGAGAGAGAGATTTGGAAAGTTTTTAGGGAGACAAGTCTGTGCTTGACATCCATCGATTTCAAACCCTCTGTATCTCTTTATCTTTTTATGCAATTTATTTCATTCATGATGTTTTCTTCATCTATGTCTGAGTAGTTTGCTTGTTAGGTTTTGGGGATTCAAGGGTTTAATGAGAAATTGTTAGGATTGAAACTCTGTTGGGATTTATCTTCTTATTCTTCATCTAGATTGCTATAACTCTGATTTTAGGATTGATCAACTGAAATTGGAAACCCTAGGTTGCTTTAATAGATGCGAAAGTATTATTAACAAACTGACCCAATCTTAGATGAGCAAAATTATCTATTCGCAAAGAAATTTGGCTTAGTAATTTTGTGAACAATCGAAATTGAACTTAAAGCTTGTCTTTATTCACTAAGTTTGCAAAGAAATTTGGAATTTAGGGATTTAGTCATAGATAGTCTCTGCAACGAAAGTTGATTGGTTTTACACTTGTGTTTGAGTTCTAGAACTGTGCTTAATAAAATCATAACAGTCTTTTATACTTGATTTCGATTCATTCCTAAGAATTTCCCATTGCCTAACTCTTTTGTCTCATTGATTACTAGAACCATATCACAGTTTGCTTGTTTGCTTTGCTTTCTACTTTACATTCATACATATTTGCTTAGCATAATTTGAAATCATCAGTCTTTTGTGTGAACCGATTCCCTGTGGATTCGACACCTAAGCACTACTACGATCTCTTAATTTGAGAGAGTAGCTCAGGGCAAATTTGAGCATATCAAAACCTTCATGACTGGAACTCGCCCCATATAATTCGTCTTGTATATGTTTTGATGAATCCGATTTTGACTCTATTTTATTTGACTGCTAACCTGATTTTAAATATTTCTCATTAAGGAGTTAGATCGGGGAACGGAATCACACATTCATAACATCTTATCCTCTTTTACCACTCTTTGTTGTCATGAATGGTCAGCTCATCTTTAGTTGGTACCCTACCTAAAACCATTTACCTCTTTTCAGACCCCATGCATTCTTTTTTAGTTTTATACTTGTAGATATGTGTAAAAGCGTCGGAGAGAAAAGGATCGACGCAATTTTCCAATCACTAAAGATGCGACGATCTGGTAAAGAATGGTGGAGTACAAAGAACAAATTTCAAAGAGCTTGGCCGTTCCTTGGATGCTTAAAAACATGGTAATATTTCGTTCATATATATATATATATATATATCTAAGGAATAGGAATACGGTTATCTAAGAGTTTTATGGCCAAAGAATACCCAAAGAATATCATGATAAAAAAGAAGAGACAAGTAGAAGAGATTTCAAGTGATTCCCGGAAAAAGATCTACGTCTGGGGGAAAGGAAAAGACGCGAACAAAGTGGTTGGGAAATTGTGGATATCAATAGATCCATTCTCTCTTGCAATTTTGCATAATGTCTCGCACACGGAGTCTATGGTAACTCTAAATACTTTTAACCTCACCACATATATTAGCCTTTTTCATTACCTAGCGTCGTCTACCCCGAATGATTCCCTTGATGAGAAATTCCACCAAACACTTAATGAATGTAGAGAGTCAGATGAAGTGCAGTTGAGATTTTTGCAGGATTGTGATTAAAACATGGAGTAGGCTACGAAAGTTATGGATGGCGTAAGATGAAGATACCCTTAGTATCAACGTTATTTTCAAATGGTTTTTCTAAGTTCGAATTATTTTCAAACCTCTTTTCTATACTTGGATTTTGCTTGAGGACAAGCAAGGTTTAAGTCTGGGGGAGTTGATATGTCCTATATTTTACCTATATTACTATCTATTTTACTATATTTTCTATGCATTTATCTACGGTTGTATGCCTTTAAAGGTAGTTTTTCTCGTATTTGTAGTTTTAGAGTCTTTATAGGAAAATCAAGCAAAAAAGATCTAAAAGAACCAAAATAGGTGTAAACCAAGCCACATCAACTTTCACAAGCCAAAGACACCATCAAGAACCAAGATTTCACAAGAAACAACATCCTACCAAATTGGACAGAACGTATACAGCAGAAGTTCAGCAGTGAACGGAAGATCAAATGGATTTGTAATTGGATGAAACTTGGTGTGCCGATAGATCTTTGAGTCATATTTACAATAAAGTTTTAATCATCTCAATTGGAGCTGTGAGGAGGAACATACACTAGATTTACCGAAGACACATCAAGCTGCCTCAGAAACGAAGAAAGTGCAAAATCGACCAAAATACCGGGCCTCCTCATGGACCGATATTCCAGGCCAATGTCAGCACAAATCAAGGCACTTTGGCCCCAATACCAGTCATGTTCTTTGGCCAACATTGCCAACCGACTTTGGGAGAGTTTTGACGTAAAAAGATCGATTTGTCCTAAAGAAGACCCTAGAAGAACCTAAGCCTATATATTCTTGTTTTTAGCCTCTTGTTAGGGATATGCCAAAATATTAAGAGTAGTTTTATCGTAGGAGCAGCCACCACGAGTTCTCTTGGTGTTCTTCAGTAGATTTGGATTCTAGAGCAATCTGGTGGATGATCTCGCTTTGTACATCGATATAGAGAAGAATCCTCTTACCCTTACTCTTTAATTCAAGTTTATTTATCATGAATTCATCATCTATCTCTGGTTTTTCGTGCATCATGTCCGAGTAATTCACTTGTTAGGGTTTAGGGTTTTCAATGAGTTTTATAATTCGATAATTGATTGATGATTGTTTAGAGAATGCATTAGAGTCTTCAACTTTACTTGCACTCAATGCATGATTGCTTTACCGCGTATCTAGCAATCTGATCTTAGGTTGATATACTCTCCAAAAGCTTGTTATATTGCCTGAACTAGTATTTGATGAGCCAAACGTCTTAACAATTCGAAAGGTTAGTTAAGGAGTTCGGTGAACTTTATCAAACTTGAACTTTAATGCATGTTTTCACCTTATACTAACCTGCGACAGTTGAGTCTATTAGGATGCTAAAACATAGATGGTTAGTTACGTCACGACAGTGGGATGACCTTAAATCAGTGCTTTGTGTTCTAGACAGTTCATAATCCTTAAATCCCTAAAATCAATCAATCTTTATTGTTGCATGATTCTCTGCGAATTACCTAAGTCCTAGCGCTTTTCTTTTATTGATTTTCATTATAATTTACATTCGTAGCTTACTTTATTCTCAATCACAAAAACGACAAAAATATCTTGTTCTAGCTTAGTTTTATTCATTACAATTTGAAATGTGGTTCAGAAATCCTTGTTGATACGATCACTTTTCTATACTAATTGCTGTGCACTTGCAGGTAGATAGTTGAGAGGTAAAACTCGACAACACATAAGTATCCGCAAAGTAATAAAGAAGAAGTGCATCCTCTTGGATTGCAAAAATTGGTAAAATTGTTGCAGTGGGGCGAGTAGATTCAACTGATCCTGCAACTATAGTCCATTTCAAACCATTAAGTCCCAATGCTAGCAAGATTTGGATTGATGTTTCAAAGATTGATGATGCACAAGTCTGGAAACCAAATTCAGAAGTGAAAGTCATTGCCGATGCAATAGGCACAACTGTAGCGTGGCCAAATGACAAGATTGTGTTTGTCTGAGACTTTTTAAGTAGTGTTGAGACGTAAAACTTTGATTTTCTCTTGTTTTATTAATTTACTCTACTTTGTTAAATTTTCTCTAAGTACTTCTTGGTTCTTGAATAACTTTCGACAACATGGTTTTACTCATATTTTATTTCATTTTAATAATCTTCACATTTTAATAATCTATAAGTATTTTTCCAAAAAAAAAAAAGCAACAAATTCAAATACACATTCCCAATTTTAAACACTTCCACGAAAAATAATTGAATTAGTGGATTAATACATGTAATATTTAGAGTTTAGGGTTTTGAATTTGTCTTTTATAACTTAACAATCACATAAATAGTAAATATATAAAAACGAAATAGTAAATTAAGAATTTCTTTTTCTGATATATTTGGTATATTTTTAAATATTTAGGGTATAAGGTTATAATAGGTCTTTTTATTGTATAGAAGATTGATAATAATAAAGATACATCTAACTTAATTATCACTAACAAAAAAATTTATATTTTGATAATAGTGTTGTTTACACAATAAGGATATTAGTGTACATGTGTTTTCATACATAACATATAGGGTTTCTCATAATTTTATTTTCAAATCTCTAAAACGTTCCAAATATTTTTAAATAAATATTGAAAAATCTCTAAAATTTTAAATAACTAAAAAACGAATTAAGTAACCAACAATTATTTTTTTAAGTATTTATAAATACAATAATCGTATGAAAATCACATTGTTATATCTTCATCAAAAATAGCCAATAATAAAGTTTCACTCGGATAGCCGATGTGGCCAAATCTCAGCCTTTAATCATGCCATCTAAAACAGATGTTTAAGCTTTTAGAAACGGAGCCAATGATGTTATATCACTTGGATACATGACGTGGCGACATCGTAGTCTTTCATCAGCCTGTTTCATCTAGTTAATTTAATTCCTTTCCTTTCAGACTCTTCGACCGGGGAGGAAGACCTTGTCTCGAAGAAGCTAGAGACGCAGATTAGGTTATCAAGTTTTTTGGTTCTTCCAACCTTGTCTCGAAGGATCTAGAGATAGTTTCCATCCTCCTCACATCTGTTGGCCGAGTCAACTCCTCTTTTGTCTCCGACAGACATCGAGAAATTTAAAGAGAGTTCCTCTCACTTCTCCGTTGTCATAGATATGTACCCAAAGCTCATCGACAAGGTTGTACTCTCACCCACTTCCTCTATTTACATATCTCGGTTTATCATCCTTGAAAGAAGATTTTCTTTGTTCTTCCAGGTACACGATTATGTGCAGAGATATATGCTTCCTTCTCAACGAGTTAATGTACGGTTAATTTTCAGACAAATAATGCAACTTCTATTCATTTTGCGTTAGATTATTTATTGGTATGTTAGTTTGCGTTAGAATATTCATGGGATTATGTGGCTACAGATTCTGGGGTGACTCTCTCTTATGGGTTTGAATCAATAGGGATTTCTTTACAATTTGTGTACAAGTTCTTTTTTGCTATGTCAGTGGATTAGATGAATTGACTTTTGTAACAAGGTTCCATATCTTGTTGGAAACATGATATTAAGTACGAGAACACCCTTCTCCCTGTTTGGAAATAGGTATTATCTCGTCCCCCACATCTTGACCCTTGCTTGATTTCCTGTATTATGTGTTGCTTGATAGAACACTTGTCTTTCTTTATCATATTGGACAGTGTGATGATGAGCTAACCGTTCTGGACCTCCTCTATACATGCTTAACTTCAATCATGATGTAAATTACTGGTTTTCTTTTTGTCTACTTAATTTCTCATTCAAACCAAACAAGTACAACTTTAAAGGCATGTTCATCTATTGACATCAAAATCTTTACTTTCTTGCAGAAAAAGATGATTACGTTTATTCATAGAAGTTTCACACCTGGAACAACAACACTGCCATATATGGAGACCATATTCAGAAATCATGGACATAATGTTGACAAAAAAATAAAATGTTTAAGCTTATGTACTATATCTTTGTAAATTATCACATCTTGTAAACACACTTTTAATATCAATAGATATCACATTTTATTATTAAATTTGTATGGGAGAATTTATTATAAATATTGTACATAAATACTTGTATATTATAAATTAAATGAATACGGTATAAAATACAAATGTACGCATACACAAAAACATATGTAATACAAAATGCTATAAAATTATTGCTAATCGTGAACGCTATCTGTATACAAATCCAACTACACATATTGTACGCTATTGTAAAAACCAAAAAATGCTATAAATAAATCCATTAAACAGCAATAAATAATCGCTATTGAAATACTTTATTATTGCATACGACATAACGCTATGGTTACTAATATTTTCATTGCATCTTTTAAAAACGCTATCTAAAGTGTCGGACCTATTATGACGGGATTATACACTGCGTTTTGCATTCCGCTGTTGTATCGTTAGATAGCGATTTTCGTGTGTTATTAATACCCACATTTCCTGTAGTGTTACAGTGAGTCGGTTTAGTTTTTGGTAATCAATGCATAACCGGAAACTCTCATCCTTCTTCTTCACAAACAACACCGGCGCTCCCTACAGTGAACTGCTCGGCTATTTATAAATCCCTTACCCAATAGATCTTCCATCTGCTTCTTCAGTTCTACCATCTCTACTAGAGCCATCCGATAAGGCGCATTAGATATCGGAGTCATCCTACGCTCCAACTCAATCGTAATCCCTACAACGACCGAAAAAATTTTTGAAATCCTGAACAACCTGAATATCCCCAACTGAACCTCTCCAACAGTCTCTGAAGTCACAATTGTCGCCAAGTAATCCTCGCAACCCTTCTCAATCATCTGCTCCGCCTGAATCGTCGAGATCACGAGACTCCCAGAAGTCGGCCTCACTCCTTGATAAACCAACTTCTCTACCTCTCGCTCAAAAATAACTCGTCCCCGATGACAATCCAGCTGAACTCTGTATCGATCCAGGCAATCTATATCCAGAGTGACATCGTACAGCTTCACATGACTAATAATCAAGCCACTTGAATATCTACGCCTCTAGCCCGACCAAGAGTAGCTAAAAACTTCCCACCAGTAACTTTAACTACTCCCAGCTGCTAACCGGAATCGCTCTAGATACTGCTGCTCTCGACACACTCTGGAGTGATGAAGCAATTCGTAATTCCATAATCAAACAAAACATGGGACTCAAACCCGCCCACTAATAAGGTCCTTGTGATCTGCCTGGCGCTTGACCCACCTGCCTCCACCAAAGTGAACACTCGCCGTGCTGCTGCAATCTGCGACACCGGATGTACCGCTGCCACTGCAATATGCTGCAGTTTGGGAAATTTTGGCTTGATATGCCTTGTCTCTCTGCAGTGGTAACAAACCCGAGTGTCCCAAGCTTCGTCCTTCTTAGGACAGCTCGCCAACATGTGATCCATCCTCCCATATCCGAAGCATACCAAACTACTCTGACATCTCTAACTCCACCTCGAAGTGTCCTCCCACTTCCTCTTATGTCCTTGTGCAGGCTTGCTCACTTCCTCTTCTGTCCTTGCGCAGGCTTGCTCACTTCCTCTTATGTTCTTGCGCAAGCTTGCTGCCCTTGCTCGGAACCATCTGCTGTTGCAGTCTCTTTTGCTGAGCAGGCGGACTGACCACTACAACCTGCTCCCTCATATCCTCCTCGATCGCCGCAGCCGTCTCAGCAAATTTTGCCCTAGAGGTGAACTTACTCACTCGACAACGAGTTCTCAAATCAGGTCGAAGTCTTCTCAAGAATCTCTTCACTTGGGCCTGATCGCCCTCTATACCTCGAACAGCATAAACAGGAGTCGGTTAAACTCCGCGTCGAACTCACGAACTAACTGGTCACCCTGAGCCAACCCCAGAAACCTCGACTCTTACCGATCCACTGCCTCATGCGGGAAGAACTTGGCATTAAACTTAGTCAAAAAGTCTTCTCAGGCCATCTCTGCCTGAACTCTCCCGGCCACAACACCCTTCCACCACAGATGTACATCACCATCAAGGTAATGAACTGACACATCCACCCGGTATCCCTCGGGACACTTGATAGAGCGAAAATTATGCTCCAACCTCATCATGCACTCATTAACGTCCTTAGGCATGGCACCTCCCAAGAAGAATCTCGTGCCAATCCTCTGCATCTGCTCCATCATCTTAAGGTAAGATGGGAGCTCCTCCGCAACCGCGACCCTCGGCTGCACCTCTACTACTGGTGGCACTACTGGAGCCTCAACTAGTACTGCTTCAGGTAACCGCTCCAACAACAGCTGTAACAGATCTGCCAAACGATCATCTCGGACCTTGATTTCACCTGCGGCAGCACCCACACCTGGGCCTGCCACTCCACCGGCCACACCGGGACCAACACCGGTCCCACTAGTCCTCACACTGGTACTTGCACTGGCCACACCAACGGACCCCTCCTAAAACGTATGCGAATCTGCCACCTGCTCATGTATGGAACTCTAGGCCACACTCCCGGCGGCGGACTCACTCAGTTGTTCCCGACCACACCCACGACCTCCACGACCACCACGACCACGACCTCTAGTACCTCTAGCCATCTCTCTCTCCGCTACCAACAACGGAAACTAAGCATACTAGAAATTTCACAAAATCACATAACACTTACCGTGGAATCTCATTGAAAGCTCGAAGAAGATGATCTAAGACTCCAAACTCACACAACAATTGAATAAATGCACATAATCAATTCAATTCATCAGCCCTAAAACCGTAAGGACTCTGATACCACTTGTAACGCCCCGACCGCCACTGCTAGTGGGCCCCACGCCCTCTCTCGTTTCGTGGGTCCACCCCTGTCTGACGTTCGGTGCGTTAGTCCGGGAGGCTCGAAAGACTTGTTTACTGATCCTGCAAATCACCACGTGATCTTTCTCCGTGTTTTATCCTCACTCACACGCTTACCTCTGGAGTTCTCTATGGATGTGTGATGGAAAGGATAAGTGTACTTTGGTGATATAGATAACAAAATCAATTTTCTTAAGTTTCTCCGTATGCACCACATATTTCCTGAAACCGGGATGTTACAATATATTTCCATCATTTACGTTGACTTTCTATGCAAACTGTAGGATCAGTGCATAATTTTCGTTACTATGGGAAATTAGTATCGAAAATTATGTTAATTGTTAGATTGTTACGTTATATTTAGGAAACAACAGTAACGATAAAGATTTCCTATATTTAAACATGCATTATTTTCATTTTTCTGCTCATCAAATTCTGTTTGGGCTTTAATCAACCCAACAACTAAACATACAATTAAGTGATCCATTAGAAAGAAATGTTATTATTGAAAACGCGGGTCACGAACCGAGTCTTGTAGGATCTGCGCGTTTTTGTTGGATCAATTTAAGAGAATATCCGAAATTGATCTCAAAATTACCGAAATTGCTATTGCATCTGTCCAAAATTACCATTTTCAATTGAATCTATTTAGTTATAAGATAATGGCAATTTGAGTAATATTGAGATATATTTTGGACATTTTTCTAAATGTATTTATGTTTTATTTTAATATTATAGAGATGTTAAAAGAACCTGTTTCATAATTAGAGGATTCGTCGTGATAATAGTTTTCTTAATTTTTTTTTTCTTTTCATTCTTTATTCGTGATAATAGTTGGTTACTCAGATAAATGAAATTTTAAATGGCTATATAAAGAGAACTTCGTGTTACTACTTTTTCATTTCTTTTCAAAAATCTTGGAAATGAGCTCGCTTTCCGTTATTTCTCTCCTCACCGGATTTCTCACGGCGATGGTTGTGATTTCTGAATTTCCCTCCTCCTCCAGCTCTAACGGCGACGATCCACCCAAGAAACCTCAACAATCCCAGAAGAAACCTCAAGAAGAGGAAGATAAATCGGAACAAATCATTACCCAACAAGAGAATCATCTTTCGTTTTTTTCCCCAATTCCACAAGAACTCATCGAAGCCTGCCTCTCACTAATCCCCAGACGTGATTACCCAACGATATCTCTCGTCTCCAGATACTTCCGTCGTCTCATCGCTTCTTCTTCACTCTACCAGCATCGTTCACTCCTCAACATCACCGACTCTGTTCTTTACGCGTTCGTCGGATTCCCTCCTTTCGATTACCCAAGATGGTTCATTCTTCATCGGAATCGTAACCAATCCAACTCTTTACAACTCCGCATAATCGATACGCTTCAACACTTTCCATTCGGATCTGCTCTTGTCACAATCGGACAAAAGATGTATGTACTCGGTGGATGCGACGGTTACAGAGAGCGTACAAATGGAGTGTTTCTAATGGATTGCAGAACTCACAGACGGAGGGAGCTTCGACATATGCGAGGGGCACGTTACCGAGCAGCCGCCGGAGTAATCGACGGAAAGATTTACGTAATCGGAGGTCGAGAGAAACGATATCCGGATTGGGTTGAAGTGTTGGATTTAAAGACTGGGATTTGGAGTTCTTTGATTGGTCCGTTTCCTTTAGGTGCTCGTGAAGGAGAGTTTGAGACATACGTTGTGATGCAACAGAAGATTTACCTTCTGGATTATAGTTCTTGTTTGTCTTACGAACCCAGAACACGTAACTGGGAATCTTGCGGTATGTTGAGAGAATTCTGGCAAAGATCGTCTTGTGTGGTGGATGATATGTTGTATACTATTGATCCTCAATTTAGGCTTGGAAGTTTGGTGATCGTGTATGATCCAAGGGAGATGAATTGGAGATCTGTGAATGTTGTAGGTGATTTGCCTCATCTCTTTTATTATGATTCGAAAATGGCCAATTTCGGTGGAAAGTTGGTGATTTTGGGTACTAGTCAGGGACGGTATACTCCCGGGATAAAAGATATCTGCTGCGTAGTGATCGCTTTGGAAAAACGTGAAAATGGTGAGATTCGGGGGAATGTCGAATTAGTCGAGTGTGTGCTTACAGCCCTGAGTTCGCCTTCCATCGAGCTTTGTTGTACTATTACGTTTTGATGCTTCGCGGGATGGTTTCTTCAAGGTATGTTGTTTCTGTGTGTTTAATGATGAATTATATGATGTTTACTGTTTAGACATTTTCTTTGTTCTCAAGGCTTAGTTGGAATTTTCATGAACTTGCAGGTGAAGGATCTTCTTTATTACATTTACCATTTTAGCTGCTTGTTGATCTGAGAGCCAATTTGTAGCAAAGGGTCTCAGAAGGTGTTTATCTGACGCCACAAGAGAGTAAATAGTCCTTCTGACCACTTGTGCATAGTGTGAATACTCTTACAGAATTAGACTTGAGTAGACCATTATACAAAAATAGTTACAAAACTTGTAGCAATGCATCTTTAGTGGCTAAGAAGCTGTGTATCTTACACCTCAAGAGTAAATATAATAGTCCTTGTTAACATTTGTGTATAATATTCTTACAGAATTACACTTGAGGTTGAAATGCATCTTTATGGTTAGCTATGTTTTGGGTTTCTGTGTAGTTACTAAAACATATTATGTTTGCTTTTTAGATATATAACTCCCCTGTGTGTAAAGTAATCATAATCAGATATAACAAACCCCAAAGTGCTTCTACTATGAAATCTTGGTTTTAGAGATGAAACAGAACAAACCGGTCGTGGTTTTGACCTTTTTGTGTAACTACAATACAATACTAAAGTGAGAAAGTACAAAGACCTGAAGCATCAATATAGAACGGAATACACAAAGAGCAGAGCAGAGCATGTTATTAACTAACTATTATGTATGTAAACCATTTGTATCTTATGAAAAGACCCCATTGTGCTTCAAGTATATCATATCATATGAGCAATATGAAATCTTGGTTCAGTGATGTGAAGATGGTCTCTGGTAGCAAAACCAACCGGTGGTTGTGATTTTCTTAACAGTGCTTACTGCTACAAATGAAAGTATTTTTAAAAACAACAATAATATTTACTGCCAAGGCAAAGATTATAGCAAAAAAGACTACATATTCCACTGTATTTTGACTCTATTTCATTAATTTATTAGTTTGTTTAGTATATTATAGAGCTCATATAGGGATACATCAACACTTGACAATTGAACGATTACTGATGGAAAGCAAAAGAGAAAAAAGAATTTCTGATTTTTTTCATTCGTTCTTTCTCTATATCAAAATTTGTTTTGATCTATCTAATGACATTGTTTCTCGCCACTTTGTGTTCGATTTAACTGAATATATTTTTGGTCCCGTGAACAATAGTGATTATTGCTGATTTTTATCACTAAAGAGAAAGAGATTAAGGCTCCGACTGGTAGCATGTGGTATCAAAGTTGAGTTGCAGTAAGTGTTATAATTCGATGTAATTTGCAGTAAAAAAAATGTGGTAGAAACGGTAGATTTATGCGGTGAAATTGCTGTAAGAATATGAGTTAACATTTTTCTCAATGCAATTGACTGGTAACTTTTTTAATGTATAAGTTGCAGTATGTGTTATTAAAAAACAAATTAAATGTAAAACTAAAAATAATTAAATTTTATTACAAATTGACTAATAATGAGAAAATATACACTAATATCTTTAAAGAAAAGTATAAAGTTACAAGAATGTTTGTAGAAACAAAAGATGGAAACCAAACCTTTACGGATGCGTGTCTTTGGCAATGAGCTTCACTCTAATATATATTTATGTATAATTCTTTGTAAGTTCAAATTTTAAATTTGTTTTTTTTTAATTATTAAATCAAATCAAATAAGATCAACCCTTAAGATTATAGGAACAACTTTGTTTGAATCATTCAATACAACTTATAAAATCTACAAAAAATCTTTGACTAAAAGACTCGATAGAATATTTGAAAAGGTTTGTAGTAATAAGATACACAAAAGAAAATAAAAATCCACAAAACTAACGTTGGTTGAAAAATTGAGAAGAAAAAAAACAATTAAAAAATAGTAACTCATCCCTAATGTATGAGAATTTTCATGATGTGGAGTTAATTTTTGAGTTACCAATTTTACAAAGGATATAACTCAAATTTGTAAATCAACAATAACACATCATAACTCAAACTCAAATTCAAAAAAATTAGTTTAATTCATGATTGGTAACATTTTTGACTTAACTATGAGTTACACCCATAACTCAATCTTAACTCATGGTAACTCATGTTACCAATCACACCCTAAGAGATTTGAGGAGCAAAAGGTTATGAACAATAGTTGTTATTGCTGACATTAAAAGATACAAAATGATATATATGATATCTATATACATGATGACAAATGCTAAAAAATCATGAAAGTGAGATGATATGTTTTCATCAAACTAATACAAAGAAATGATATGCTTTCCGATAAGATTGTATAATTCTTATTTTCAAAAAAAGGATATGAGCATTTTCTTGCATTCTCAGTGAAAACAATGACAATGCATCCTTTAGCAAAGATTTTGAAATAACCATGAATTTCAACAACAAAAAAAATGCTATACACGTATGATAAGGAAAGCAATAATAGGAAAATGGTGTGAGAACGTAATCGTTAGTGTTTGACATTGACTTGTGTGTTATTCTTCCTAAAAGCAAGGTGGGAGATAGAGTTTCTCAGACGAAAAGAAATTGAAAAACTACTTTAAACATTTCATAAAGGGAAAGCCATTAGAATAGATAGTGATTGCCCTGCATTTGACTGAATAGCTTTCACTCTCTTGTTTTGTCTCTGTTGTGGCTCACCTAAATCATCTAATTCATAAGACATAAAAACTTAATGAGGATCTTGGTCTTCATTAGGGGAATGTGAATATGTGATACAGTTCACAACTTATAGGAAAGTTGAGGGATGAAAATACACAACGTTACCTTTGCTTAGTGATGAGACGTATAGTGATGAGCAGGAGGAGCATTTTCAATCCATGGGAGATTTCCAGAGGATGCGTCAGCGTCTTTTTGTCTTAAGAATCGTTGAGAAATCTATGATCCACATGAGTAAACTGTAAACGTGTCGAGGACAAAAACAGATCACCATGTACGTATATCACCCTGAGATATTAATTATTTTGTTTCCAGAACAAAAACAAATCATCATGTACGTATGTGATTATCGATAATCAGTTCTTAAATTAGCATGAATGGGTCAACTATCAATACTCTACTACAAAAATAAGAAGAAGATGAAGATTAATCAATTGCAGATTTAATCACGGAAAGAAGAAGAATTGGTACTTTAACAAACAACTGTTAGTAATTTTTAAAACTTTAAGAAACTTAGCTTAACTCAATATCTCGAAGATCTAAAAATGCAAAAGGCCAACGATTAAAACTTGTTTTAAGCAGGAAACAAAGAAATATAGAGAGGAAGAAAGGATGAATACCATTCGTTTAGGAATGGTAATAAGTATATGGCCCCTATTGATGGCTTTCAACAACCTGGAAAACAAATATTCACCGTCAAACGTATTTTGTTATGCTTGCTAATTGATTTGCACATCAATTTAACAGTTTTCTGTATAAACTCAATCTAAAAACTAAATGTAACTGTAAATTGTATCTAGGGGAACAAATAAATTTTGAAAATAGTGAAAGAATTACCTCAAATTAGAGCCATATAGAACTGTCTATGGAAGCAAATTGACCTCGAGATCCAAAATTCATTCATGACACCTCGATTGTCCGTGAAAACATGGAGATTGAGATGTAGATAAACCATAAGTGAAGAAAAAATTGATATGCAAAATAACTTACTGGGATTTAAGGAAAACTGTTTCGGTAATTGATATAAATGGAAGAGAAAGACATATGGTTAAAGAATTCGTGGGATAGTGGAGCAAATTTAGGAGTTTAGTTTTTTTTTTGGCAGTTTTAGATTGAAGAAGAATACATAAACAAAAAAAATATGTATTTAACAAGACACGTGTCATTTCCAAAATTGATGAATGACTTTAAAATAAAGATGTGCTTCTTTTGGAACTAGTGAAAATCTTCAAAGTCAAACCCCCATTTTCGAATTTTGATTAAAAAAAAAATCATATTTCAGTAATAGTTTTGCAATGAGTAAAAAAATCTAAGTAAGATTGAATTCGATTGGACCCAATAAAATAAAGAAGAAATTAGAATTTGAAACAAAGCCCAGCCCAAAAAAATGAAAGGACGAAAAAACAAAAACATAGGTTCCACCGAGAATTGAACTCGGGTTACTAGATTCAGAGTCTAATGTCCTAACCGCTAGACCATGGAACCATTTGTTCTCCATAAGCATTATTTATTTAATTAATGTTTACTTAGTTTCTCTCCAAGCCTATCTCTCTTTCATTGCTTCTCCGTTCTCTGTAATCTCAAATCCGCCGACTATCACTCTTTCCTCCATGCTTCTTCACTGCAACACAAGCTATATCTCAACGTTTTCCCTTATCTCCTCCTCTCTCCGCCGTCAAGACCATCCCGACGAATCGCAAGATAAAGTAGTCCGTCGCCGGCACAATGCGAGGTCCCTTTCTCTTTTTATCCGCCATAATCGAGACCTTAAGCAGAACAAAAACCCTAACGAATCCCCTGAAACCTTCGTTCCTCCGCGACGAGATGTAGAAGGTGATGACCGATCGAAGCTACTCGAGCTCTCGCTCGTGACGAGAAGAACTCCACAGTTTCCTGGCTCGATCTACGCTCAATCTGCTTCCGATCCTGATATCGCCTCGTCTCTTCCTTCGCTCCGTAAATTTCTCGGCTCCGATGGTGATGATGATGGAGAGAGCGAGAGGGAGATGATAGTTAAGGCGTTGGAGATTAGGCGGAAAGTGACGAAGGAGATTATTAAAGAGTCTTTGGTGAGGAAAGGTAGATTTGGGATTACGTATGCGACTAATGTGACTGATCGTGTGGGTGACTTCGTTGATCATGTGATGATCGAAGCTGCAGCGTTGAAGCGGCTGCCGGAATATTCAGAGTCGAGGTTTAACCTTCGTGCCAGGACGGTTATAGATGACTCCAATTTCGTCCCTCTTATAAGGTCAACCTCTTACTTCCATAGCTAAGCTTTGTTTACGTGCTTCTTGGCTGTCTTTATTAGTGCCCATAAGGTGTTCGATGGTTGGTCTCTAAGAAAAACATTGACTTTCTCTGTGGGTTGGTTGAGCATATTGAGGACTGAACTTCGAATTAAACCTGAAAACTGAAAATTCTATTAGCCCTTATGCCAGAATTGTTTTTATCCTTAGAGCATCTCCAATGGTTTTGTGTTTTGCTCCAATGGTTTTCACCAATTTTTACACCAAAATAGAATATTCTTAATAGATTCTCTTTTTCATTTCTTTAAAATTTACAAATCAACCCTACTTATTTTTTTAAGTTTAAAAAATTATGAAATAAATTAAATTTTACATTTATTATATAAAAGAAATACATTGTAACATATAAAATAACAAAATATATTAAGTTTTTGTTTAATTATTATCAAACATATTAGATTTTGGGTTTAAATATCACAATTTGTATATGTTTTTATTAAATTAAAATTTGATTAAAATTTGAAGGATTTTTTTATAAATAAAAAAGTTCAACACCAAAATGGGGTAAACTCATTTTTTACACCAAATTTTGGTGTTGAAAATAGTGTTGGGTTGGAGAGGGTTTTATACCAAAAAATAGGTTTGGTGTAGGATTTGGTGTACCATTGGAGATGCTTTTAGTGCCATTGAATTTATCGTTACAAAATTACAATGTCTTTAGCTTGATTTTGGGGGTTTGAATAAGTAGTTGGTTCTGATTATGATTCTGAACCGTGTAGGTGGTTGAAGCACCATGAGTTTTCATATAATAGAATTGGGAAGATCATATGCATGTCAAAGGGGAATCTTGACTCCATAAGAATCATGATCGAGTGGCTCAAAACCATTCATGTAAAAGGTGAATTCATAGGAGTTGTGTTCTTGAGATCTGGGGACAACATCTTGCAACGTAGCCGTGAAGAACTAGACGAGATTGTTGAGTATTTGGAGAGCAACGGTGTGAGGAGGGACTGGATGGGATATGTGGTTGGCCGATGTCCTGAGTTGCTTTCTTTCAGTATGGAAGAAGTAAAAAGCCGTGTTGATTTCTTCTTGAAAATGGGTATGAGTCAGAATGACTTTGGCACTATGGTCTTCGATTATCCAAAGATACTCGGGTTCTTTTCGTTTGAAGAGATGGAGAAAAAGGTATTGACAGCTATATGTATTTTATGATCCTCCATTATCAGGGATTGGATATTGAGTTCAAAAATGTGTTACTTGTCTTAATACAGATCAATTACCTGAAAGAGTTTGGTCTTAGCACAGAAGATGTTGGGAGACTGTTAGCCTTCAAGCCACATCTCATGGGATGCAGTATCGAAGAAAGATGGAAGCCTCTTGTCAAATATTTCTACTACCTTGGGATCTCCAAAGAAGGAATGAAACGAATCCTTGTCGTGAAACCGATTCTTTACTGCACTGATTTGGAGAAGACAATTGCACCAAAGGTATTTGAACTTCGTCATATACTATGCACTCCCTATAATACACATATGGCAGATTCCATTAACTCAGTTTCTTTTGTGTTCCTAAAGGTAAGATTTTTACAGGACATGGGTATCCCTAATGAGGCCATTGGAAATATGTTAGTGAAGTTTCCTTCGTTGCTAACAAACAGCCTCTACAAGAAAATCCGACCCGTGGTTAGTATTACCTCTCTTATGAAGCAAAGATGATCCACAAAATGTTATGTTAGCATTGGTCATAGCCTATGATGATTCCAAAATCTGCATCTGATACCGTATGATTTGGTTGTACAGGTAATTTTTCTGTTAACCAGAGCTGGAGTTAGCCAAAAGGATATCGGTAAAGTTATTGCATTAGATCCAGCTCTACTTGGATGCAGCATAGGGACGAAGCTAGAACCCAACATGAGATACTATATATCGTTAGGAATCCGAATGCATCAACTAGGCGAAATGATAGCTGATTTCCCGATGCTTCTTCGGTATAACGTTGATATTCTGCGGCCAAAATACCGTTACTTGCGAAGAACTATGATCCGTCCGCTGCAGGATCTCATCGAGTTTCCCAGGTAACATAAATAAACTTTACATGAAATCATATAGTTACCTTCAAAATCTAACCATGAAGTTGGATAAATACTTTGACAGGTTCTTTAGCTACTCACTAGAGCGTCGGATAATCCCAAGGCACACCATTATGGTTGAGAACAGGGTTAACTTCAAGCTTAGGCACATGTTGGCTTGTACGGATGAAGAATTTGAGAGGAGAGTGAAAGACAAAGTGGAGAGAAGAGAGAGATTCGAAGCTGGTCTTGACTGAGGATTCTCAGCTGTCGGATGAGACAACATCTGATGAAGAGATTGCTTCCTCCGACTCTCCAGAGGAAGAGGAAGGATTAAAGAATTAGCATAATGACTAGTTCGTGACATGAAAACACTGTACACAGCCATGTACATGACCTCATAGTTATCACCGAAAGAAAGAATGTGTGAATTAGTAGTCGCCTTAATAGGTAATAAAACAAGATTATTCATTCTATAATGTCTTATAAAAACAAGTTAATATGATCTTCAATTGATATGACTTATGACTTATGAGCCAAAAATGCAGGTTCATAGACCGTGTATAGCATTTTGCTCGTCTTGCAGAGAAGATTGGTCCCAGCAGCAAAATGCAGAAACCAAATCCATTCTCACTCGATTCCAATACGACAGATCGGATTTTGTTTAATGAGATCAAGATCGACCTGTGTAAACGAAGAACAATAACTCAATGAGACACTATACTTCGAAAGATGATTTAGCATCAACAAGAAGTAAGATATTGTACCTTGTGTCCAAACAGATCGCGGATGTTGTCAATGCCGTATAAGATCATTGTCGGTCTGTTAATTATGAAACCAAAATCAGAAAAGAATCAGCAATTTCGTTTGTAATCTAAATATGTCCCTAAAAGTCTATTAAGTATCTTATATTGTACCTTTCAAGAGAAAGGGTTCATGCAATGGCTCTAACATCCTTTGGGAAACCCATTGTTCGCAGCATTTCGGGTCTGGACACGCCAGAATCTCTACCCATTTCCTTAGTCCTTTATGGTAGCTGGTAAAAGCAGAGCAGACACAATATCTTTAGTGTCTGTTGTTTTCTGTTTTGCATATTTAGAAATGATGAATCTTCTGATCAAGTTTACCTGAAAATCTCCATGCTTGGTTCGGTGTAGGGGTTGTAGGCATGCTTGAATTTCAGCTCGGACATCCCTGTGAAAGCATAATTGCATTAGCCTTTTTGTTTCCTCTTACGCGACTTTGAAGCATCAGAATAGGAGCGGACAGGATTAAGTAATAAAGCATTTACCTAAGCGTGAGAAGAAGTCCTGTAATACACTCATGAGATCATCCATTGCAAGACCACTATCACATATCAAACCTGAGCAAAAGAGAAGAAATTAAACTTTGTAGGAAAATGAAAATTTTTGATGCATTTTCATGATTCTAACTATGAAATTCCCCAACTGTGTGGTGCAATTACCTTCAGTCTGATGGAACTCTGCGAGATGGGTTCGGTCAACAGCCTCGTTTCTGAACACGCGGTCTATCGAAAAGTACTTCTTGGGAGTGAAAGGTTTCTACACCAAAGACATGAAATGATGCTTTAGTAGAGCAACATATATGTATAATGCACAACAAACACAAACAAAACCTTGACTCCCAAAACAAACAAGAATCACTTAGAGAATTGAAGGGATTGAGAATTGGAAGGCCCCTCTGCGAGTGAGTAAAGCATCCTAGCTGAGACCGCGGTTGTGTGGGTACGGAGAAGATTTTTGTTTGCTTCCTCTCTTTTCCATTCATAGTTATACCTGTACAATGAAAAAAGAACATTAAGAGAGATTGCAAAATAAGAGGAAGGAGGATGCATCAAAAACACAAGTTGTTACCCTCTCGATCCATATCCACCCGACTCATGAACTTGCTTCAGCCTCTCAACATAATCTTCTTGTCGTCGAAGGAACTACAATCAAACATTCACATCGTAAGAGATTGTCATAAAGCAGATGAGATAGAGGATTCAAGCATTTGAACCTTTTAGATAGAAGGTGTCATGAGCGTCACGAGCAGGGTGATGCTGAGGCTGGAACAGTGCATCGAAATTCCAGAAGCTACAAGGCAGAGGAAAAAAGTTTAAGAGCAACAAAAGACGAGAAAAGAGCATTAAGATGACCAAACATGATTTCTGAATAACTAGATGGACTGTGAAAAAGGTTGACAGATATGCTATCAATACACATCTAATTGATACAATACCTGCTCTCTCCACATCGTTGTTTGTTGGCATCTCTTCAAATCTGCAACCACATAAGGGTGAAATCCATTATCCTCCGGGTAGAAGAAAAATGGAGAAATACTTTAGAATGTCCCACATCGAAAGTGAAAACAATTTATCACTTATATATATATATAATATAACACATGGGTCATTACCAATTCGTTTTGAGATTGAAAGTTCATAATCTAACAGATACATGGTAAGAGTCTAACCCCATCTTACAGAAAATGTCTCTTATCGGGCTCCGCACCTGAAACACACAAAGGATACAATAAAAATTGTTAGGCTATATATGCAAAGTAATGGTTACTCCGAATTTCTGCCTACAGAAAAGCTAACCATCAAGCAAAAACATATTTCACTGTGACTGAGTTATATACAAAATGCTATTCAACAGCTTGCTTGAAGTAAAGGCATTCAAGGGTAACTTAAGAAGGGGTGGAGATGCCCAGCGCCAGAAAGCTGTCCCATAGCCATTGTAGTTCAATTTCTTGAATTCTAAAATTATTACCAATTTATTCTCTTATTTGCATTATGCCAATAATACAATTAATAAGTTGAAAAAGCAAGGGATATATAGTACACACTTCTGTAGAGTTTCCTGAGTCAACTTAGCGTTGAAATACTTTCGTTTGGGAGCATAATTGGGACCTTTCTTTACAGAATATATAGCCTTTCCACATCCTAAGAAGAAAGGAGAGAAGCTTTAGTTACTTACTGTCTCCCAAAAGAAACAATTTTTACAAATAAAAAAGCACGGTTAACAGGTTAGTTATTGTGGTGCTATGAGTTTTCTGGCTTTGAGAGAATTGAGACTTTCTTTGTCAAATTCCCGAATTAAGGAGAGAAAGGCCAACTTAGTCACATGAGTCTTTTAATAAGAATTCTACATTGTTGTTTTTGAAATAAGAATGGTACAAACCAGTCCTTCCTCTGTTTGTAAAAGCAACTTCTTCAACATGTTGAACCTACAACAACACAATTTGGTCAGAACTAATGAAGCAAACTAAAATAGATGCAGAAAAAGACACTTGCTCTTTACCTTCCTAGACACTTCCTTTCCCATTTCCACCATTTGTTTTTACCAGCTTGTGAACAGCCAATCTTGATTAGTGAAGGAGCCAGTTTTTTCTGAAACAACAACATTTTTACACCACATGACATCAAATCCATATGATTTTAAACCAATCATCATGATAAAGAAAATTAGAAAAAATAATAATAGATGTTTATATATGTGTGTGTTTGATCCATAATAATCACCTCGAGTTTCCGTGTTGCCTACTCCTCAACTCGAAGAGAAAACTATAAAAAAAGCCCTAAGAAATATTTCATTACTCGTTTATATGGCCCATTGGGCTTATCGGTCTATTATTTGTATCATCGTCGTTTAATTTGATGGGAAGGTCGGTCAACAAAATCAAAACAAACGACATCGTTTTATCTACGATTCTCAGTTTTCGCCTATTTGCATGGGAATGCCACGTGGCATATGCAGAAGTTGCCATGAACGAGTCTTTTTCCACTACATCAATCAATGTCACCAAAACCGAATGCGAAAAGAAGAAAGAGAAAGAAAAAAACAGATAGAGATCACGAGAAGAAGAAGACGACGATGAGGAATATGAAGCATTTGTCCTCCATTGGAAACGACGTCGTTCACAGATGCTCACAGTATTATTCTTCTTTTCCAATATTTGCAGATCTGTGTTTTAGTTAATAGTAGAATGTTTTAAGATGAATAATAACCAAAATCGTGTGTGAGATTTCGTTTCCTTGTAATTTTTCATACAGAAACTGAAAGTGTAAGATCGTGTAAGTGAACGGTTTTCTAGGATTTCGTTTTCTTGCATAATTTATTTGGTGGTTAATTAGTCGAAAGAATAGCAAACCGGATTAAACTGATTCCCGGTTTAATTTAGAATAGTGATGGGTTGTGAATATGTGGTAATTGATGTTGTAGGGAACTAGAGTTAACTGTTGATGAATTGGTGGAAGAGTTTGAATGTCAATGGAAGCCTGGAACGAGAGGAGGTACTTACTCGAAGAAGTTTGTGGAGTTTTGCAACTCAAAGGTGACGAGTCGGGTTTGTGAAAACATGCTTGAGAGAATAAAAGATGGTTCTTTCACTCGTCTCACATTCGATATGATGCTTGCGTGGCAACAACCTCAAGCAGATGACAATGAGTCTTATATGGTACCGAATCTTCAAACATTGAGGCTTGATAATTTCTTTGGGTTTGGAATCTTTGTTAATGCATTTTTTACTTGTTACTTGTGTTCAAAGGAAGCAGTAGGTAAGGAAAGTGAAGACAAGAGGATTCAAGCAACCCTATCTCCAGAGCAAGATGACATCTCTCTCTTTTATTCAGACATCATGCCACTTCTGGTAAGGGCATTTTTTTGTTGGTCGAGTTGTGACAGTTATCAACTTTGATATAAATATGATAGGACCTAGCTCAACCTTTAGTTCATTCGAATTAATTAGGCGGATCATGAACCAAGTGTTGGTGAAGATGCATTTGTCTATATGGGGTCAATCATTCCTCTTCCCGTGGATGTCATCAACGGAAGATACACATTTGAGACTCTAACTGCTCCTACCGGTCACCAACTTTACTTCCCTGCTTATGATATGTTTGTCAAAGAAATACACAAGTAATTGTTCTCATATATAGCATGATGTATTTTTAGGCTCAATATAAACTTTCTTTTTCTTAATCTCTAATTGCTTTAACTTGATTTATGTCCGTATATCAAGGTGTATGAAGCATTTGCAAAAGCAAGCAAAACCTAAAGGAGTCGAGTTAGCAGATGATGAAATTATATTGCATGTTGAAGGAACAATGGCTACACAAAGAGTAGTTCGCCACATTAAAGAAACAAGCTGGCCAGGTTTTTGTTTTTACTATAATTTCCTTAACGTTACGCACAAAGCCATGGGCCATGGCTTCTGGTTTCTTATAAAAAAATTCTCGAGTTTTGTAGGTAGGCTTACTTTGACAAACTATGCACTATACTTTGAAGCCTCAGGAATTATAAACTATGAAGATGCACTTAAGATAGATCTTTCCAAAGGCAGCGAAAACTCGACAAAGCCTATTTCCACGGGTCCATGGGGTGCCCCTCTTTTTGACAAGGCCATCATATGCGAGTCTCCCGATTTGTAAGAATTTCTGCATATAGATATTATAATATT
The DNA here is from genome assembly GCA_964056655.1 of Arabis hirsuta. Classification (NCBI taxonomy): domain Eukaryota; kingdom Viridiplantae; phylum Streptophyta; class Magnoliopsida; order Brassicales; family Brassicaceae; genus Arabis; species Arabis hirsuta. Next base: position 12,163,839 of record OZ053313.1, read on the forward strand.
TTAAACCACTCATTTTGCCTAGTGAAATCTTCCTTGGCAATTTCGCCATTGCTTTATGAATTTATCGATGTTCCTAGCTAAAGACAGTAATTTGTGAGTAATTGACTTGTCATATATATTTCCAGAATTTGGATTTTAGTGTTGTTTGGTAAATAAAGACATAATGGAAAATTAGAAGGCTTAAAACATGTTTCCTCTAGTATGACTTCTGACATTTATTTCCTTATGTCTTTTTTAGTGAGGATGGAATTGTCTTGGAGTTTCCTGAGATAACAAGCTCAACGAGAAGAGATCACTGGCTTACGGTTGTAAATGAAATAACATTGATGCACCAGTTCTTGAGGAAATTCAATGTTGAAGCTCCCTCACAAGCATGGGAAATCCAATCTAGAACAATCTTGGGAATCATACGGTTGCATGCAGCTCGAGAAATGCTGAGAATTTCTCCCCCTGATCCAAAAAAGTTTTTTATATTTAGTTTATTTGAGGAAGTTCCTAAGGGAGACTTCGTACTACAAGAGCTTGCAGAGATTAGTCTAAAGGTGGGTACTACCAAAAACCCGTGTAGTGCAAGCTCCATATTGAGGAATATGAACATGGAACAGCTTGGTAACATATTAAAAGAAGAGGAAGAAGATACATGTGAGAAGGAGGAAAAATTGATCGATAAAGAAGAAATGCTTGCGTCTCTTGAAAGTGTCGTGAATCAATCAAGAGAAGAGGGGAGGACGATTGAAAAGGCTAAAGCTACAACAGCGGAGCTCGAAGAAGAAGGGATTAGTGAAAGTGTAGTAGTTCTTATGGTAAGAATATTTTATGACGGGTATAGTATGATTGGTTGTCCTATAGTGTGTATTGAACTGACAATAAATGAGGTATCTTGCAGGAGTTGGTGAGGCCATTTCAAGATGCATTGCCATGGTTCAAAGAAGTTCTTTATTGGGAAAGGCCTTCTCGTACGCTTTTTGTTCTAGCCGTTACCATTTTAACAGTCTACAAGTGAGTTTAAAGTAACATAACATCCAGAATAGTAAATTCATGGTATATAAATCAAGAAACTAAATTTTCTGTTACAGGGAGTGGATTGGTAAGGCTATAGCTGCTTGCTTAATATGGGTGGTGGTTAAAATGGCTCAGGCTAGACATAAGATAATCCACTCAAAAAGTGAGGATGCGGTAACAGTGAGCACTGAATCCGACCAAACAGTGACTGAGAGCATTGTCTCGGCTCAGTATGGCTTAATAAGACTTCACCAGTTGATGCAGCATGTCAATGTCACCATCATGAAGTTGCGGTCAATTTATACCTCCAAGGCTAGCAAGGTAACTACTGTTTTTCCATAAATTTTTTGTTATTTCGTAAGTGTGTTCTCTCTTACTTTTGGATCGTAGCATGCAAGCCTGGTAATGGCGTCGATGATGGTGTTGGCAAGCTTCTTCGCGGTGGTACCATTCAAGTTGGTCATCATATTTGGTACAATATATTGCTTTGTCATGACATCGAGTGTCGGAAAATACATGAGCAACGATCAGAGTAACCGGAGAATGAAAGAGTGGTGGGATTCAATACCCATTGTTCCCGTTCGTGTACTCAACTCTTCTTCTAAGTAGTTCACTCAATGTGAGATACATATAAGGCGACTGTTTGTTTTTTTGCTATCAGTAGCTAATAGAGAAATACATGTTTTAAGAGAACAAAGTTGTGTTCTGTAAAATATTTACAAACAGATCATCACTACATATTGTAATAACTAAATTAGTCAATTAAATTGCTTTCATGCATGGAAAAATAATCCTTTATATGTTGATCAATATTAAAAAGAATAAGGCGACTGTTTGTTTTTTGCTATCAGTATATAGCTAATAGAGAAATAAATGTTTTAAGAGAACAAAGTTGTGTTCTGTATAATATTTACAACAGATCATCACTACATATTGTAATAAATAAATTAGTCTATTAAATTGCTTTCATGCATGGAAAAATAATCCTTTATAATATGTTGATCAATATTAAAAAGAATTCAGAAGATCTTCTAAAAAGACTTCTCAAAAAAAAACAAAGGAGAAAAAGTGGAGAATGTTCTCAGATACCCTTATAGAATAGATACTATGATTCACTACCCTGATTGAGTCTAAATACCTTTGGAATAAAAAAAATAAAGATGAAAAAGAAAATAAATTCAGATGGGACCCACTTCGTGAGTCTCTCTCCTCCAATCCGTCTTCCTAGAGCTCGAGCCTCTTATTCTCGAATCCACCATTAACGTCCGACCAAGCTTTGAAAAATTGGATTGAGGTGATTTCTTGTTCTATTTCGCATTTGAAACTCATAAAGTGTGTAGTGAAGAAGATCTTGTACAATATGCAACCATAATTTTGCAAATCAATTGAATTAAGCATTTTGTAGATTTCAATTTTTTTTCTTGAATGCTCATTCTAATCATTCTCGTTTGTTCTTGTAGTCGATCACAATATGCATAGATTGTAGTAACACTTGAATTGCACTAAATTGAATCGTAGGAGGACATTGGGACTGAGGAACTGAATTGATTTAGTACATCTTGGTAACACTCGGTATAACTAAGTGGGTTATAACTTGGTTGAACTTGGTTTATTTGATTTCGGTACAACTTGTTGAATTGATTTAGTACATCTTGGTAACACTCGGTATAACTGAGTGGGTTATAACTTGGTTGACATTGGTTAAACTTGGTTTACTTGATTTCGGTACAACTTGTCGAATTTGGTATAATTGGCCATGACTAAATCGTGCAACTTGGTATAACTTGTGAAAATTAAATCGTACAACTTGTATAACTTGATATAACTTGTAAAAAAAACGAACATCTTGGTATAACCGAATTTAATTTGGCTTTGTATTGAATTTCAGGGGCGCATTGAGTAATAATCATCGCATGAATATAGTTTTTGATTTTGCAGGATATTATTTGAAAAAAGGATATGATAATAAATTGATTTCAAGTCAAATTCATCAATTTCTTAGATTGGAGAGATCGTACGAAGACGTCACTTATTCATATTTGGTGAATAAAATATGCATAAAGGCAAAGGTTGATGAAGCTAGGACTAAGCTGAAATTGAGTTAGGTTGCAGATCCAGTGGACCGAACGATACCACTATATATCTTCGACGATGATGATGTTTTATCTTTTTTGGAAATGAATGAAGATAATTTTTATGTTTTGCATGTGGAAGTTGTCAAAGATAAGAAGCATGAGCGTAAGCAAGACTGAGGAAGTTTATTTGTTGGAAGTAATGATGAGGTGAATTCAAGTGGGACATGTTCAGATGAGAACACGACTTCAGATGAGAACACGACTCAGTTTGAAGGAGAATCGTCAAAAAATTCTAAAGATGGGACCACCATGGTTATCTATAAAGAACGATATGAAGAACGAGAAAATATAGGTAACTATGGAACATTTGAAGGTGAGGCAACACCGGCTGTAAATGTAGAATGGGAAAAAGGGTTGAATCTGAAGATACGTCAAGAATTTCTAAGTAAGAATGTAGTGAAAGATATAGTTGAGGCAGCGGCGCACAAAAACTGTTTTGAGTTTGATATAGTGAAGTCGGATAAGGTGTTGTTTGTGGTAAAATGTTGTGAACGTAAAAAAGGTTGCAAGTGGTTTCTTCGAGCTGCGAGGGATATGCCTTCAGACGCTTTCTCGGTCAGAACGTACCACATGATGTATACATGCTCGCGGTCAACTACGAGTACAGTGAGAAAGAAAAGGAGAGGTACAGCATGAATGGTTGCATCTGTATTGTGAGAAGATTACCCATGTTCGATACAGACTCCAGCTCCAAAACATCTCATCAATTTGGTTCAAACAAGACTTGGTGTTAAAGTCGCATATTCGACTGCAAATAGAGGGAAAAAACTAGCAGCTGCTGATATTCGCGGTACTCCAGAGGATAGCTATAGGAATGTGTATTCTTATTTGCACATGTTGGAGAAGAAGAATCCCAATACGGTTTCATATGTTGAACTGGATGAAGAAACTGTTGAACTGGATGAAAAAAGAGGTTTAAGTACCTTTTTTTTGCTTTGGGTCCTTGCATTGAAGGCTTCCAAGCCACGAGGAAGGTGATCATTGTGGATCGCACATGTATTACTAATAAGTTTGGTGGAGTGCTTATCGTGGCTACAGGTCAAGATCTAGATCATCACCATTATCCGGTTGCTTTTGGTGTAGTTGATCGTGAGAAAGATGCAAGTTGGACCTGGTTTTTCGAAAAGTTGAAAACAGTTGTACCAGATTGTCCTAAACTGGTGTTTTGTTCTGACAGACATCAAAGCCTTATCAAGTCAATAAGTGTAGTGTACCCTTTGTCTCACCATGGGTATTGTATTTATCATTTGTCTCAGAATGTTCAATTGAGCTGCAAAAACGTCAACAGGGATTTGGTTGCAAAAACTTCCATGGAGTGTAGTAGGGCTTACACAGAGCCTGAGTTCATGAACCTCTTTGCTGCGTTCGTAAAAAAATATCCGAATGCAGGTGCATATCTTGAGAATAGTGTTGGACAGGAAAATGGGCAAGGTGTTACTTTCCCGGGACAAGGTACAATATAGATACAACTAATAATGTTGAATCGATTAATGGTGTTTTTGTATAAGCGAGGACATATGCGTTATTACCAATGATTGATGCGATTATTGAAAAAGTTACTGAATGGTGGAGCAAGCGTAGAAAGATATCCGTGGAGACACCGCAAGGGCAGAAGTTAGTTTCGTATGTTGAGAAATTGATGCACACACGATGTACAGAAGCAAAGCTCTTACCAGTGACTGAGATAAACTCGTACTTTCTTGAGTACAAGGTGACTGCAATTGATGGGAGTAGTTATGTGGTTGATCTGAAGAATAAGACTTGTGATTGCAAGTGTTTTGATATTGACAAATATCCGTGTGTGCATGCTATAGCTGCTGCCATGGCAGCAAAGAATAACACAGGTACTGAGTTTCCATTGCATGTATTTTGCTCTAAGTATTATTGGATGGAGCAGTGGACATTGGCATATGCGAAGTCGATATATCCAGTTCCTAATACGAGTACGTGGATGGTGCCTCAGGATGTGCGTGATTTGATTGTCCATCCTAAGGTGTATGTGAAAAAGAAGGAAAGAAAACGAACAAGGAGGTTTCCCTCAACCGGAGAACAAGGACGTCGGAAATCAAGATCATTCTGCATTCCTCAGTCGTCTTCCGTGCCTCAGTCGTCACAACCGGAAAACTTTGCTGATCAGTCATCTTCCGTGCCTCAGTCGTCATCTGTGCGACAACCGGAAAACTTTGCTGATCGCTGGTTTAATTGTGGAGTGTAATGGATATTGATGGTTTTATCTTTGTATAACTAAGTACAACTTTTTTTGTGATTGTCCAACTAGATTTGTGATATTAATCTTCATCTTTTTCATTTACTCGAAAAATAGTGATATTTAAATTTATATTTGGTTTCTTAAAACATTATTTTCTCTAAATATGAATTCTGAACAATTATTCCATATTCAAACTAACATTTGAGTACAAAAATAGAATTGGATGTGTTACTTGTACAAAAATAGAATTATACACCTTATGATTTAATGGTTACTTTGTATATGTTAACCACTCAAATTTCAAAAAGATATAAAAATTATGTTCTGTCACATATTATTCTACAAAACAGTTGATATTATATCTAAATTACCATAAACCATCTGTGCAACTACAAATGTTGTCATTAAACATGTGTATACCTAACATTTAAGGAAAATTTCAAAAAGTACAACTTGCAAAAAATGGTACAACTGGTCAATGATGTATAACTTGGGACATTTGGCGGCTACACATGCGCGAAAAGGCGGCTCGCACGTGAATCATCCTTTCTTTTGATCATATATCCTCTTTTCAATAATTGACAAAATTCAAAAATCAAAAATCCCTTTCCGAAAAATGGATCTCACTTTATCGGACTTCCTCCTCCTCCCCTTTCCCAATTTTCCGATTCTGATTTTTCGATTCCGGTTTTCTGATTCCGATTTTCTGATTTCGCTTACTTACCCATTACCGATTACTTTCTGATTCCTGGGCTTTGCCTTTCATAAATCGATATGAGCTGCAACTCTGAAGCATCGACAAACACATATGGCACATTCTCTAATCGAATTCGGGTTCCTGAAATTCCAAAAGAGTGCCACTACGGATCGGTGATTGTTGATAAAATTTCTGGGTCGATATCGAATCCTTGCCGTCGGTACTACCAGTGTTTGTATGCTGCACAAAGGAAGGTACATCTCATAACTTGACTGAATTCACATCTTCTTTACACTTACACATTTGTTTATAATTTTTGTGTAGCTTGTGAACGATGGTCATATCTTCAAGTGGGTTGATGAAGCATTTGTGGATGAGATAGAACAGTTGGATTTTCAAGTCCGTGTTCTTGAAGAAGAAGTTCTCATGTTGAAGGAAAAAAGTAAGAAAACGAGGACATTACTAATTCTATGTTCTTCTCTTGTTCTTCTTGGAATAATGATTTTCAAGATTGTATAATTAAGAGTAACTAGGTCTCGTATTGGTACAACTATGTAAGGACCGTATGTTTGTTCAACTATTTGTATTTGTGGATTATTTTTACTCCTAATGAGAACTTTAATGTAGATTGCAAAAGCCAAGTTACACATACAGCCAACTTTTTTAAAAAAAGCCAAGTTTTTCCAAGTTAACATCCTAAAATGACAAAAACACCAAAAAAACAAGAGTTCAATCAAATGATTTATAGAAAAGGATAAAAAGACAGGACAAACACACTCTAATCCTTCTTCTTAAGGCGCAGCCTAGTAGCAACAGGACTCCTAATCACAACGGTAGATCCCCTCGTCTTCCCTATAATCTTGACCTTCTGCGTTGCTTGTGTTGGAACATCTGATGAACCCTCAGGTGGCACCTCGGATTCTCTCTTTCTCTTATTCTTCTTCCTCTCATATGTCCTCAATTCAGCCGCATCAAGTTGTACCTCAGTTGCACCAGGTTGTACCTCTTCCGCATCAGGTTGTACCGTAGTTGCACCAGGTTGTACCTCTTCCGCATCAGGTTGTACCGTAGTTGCACCAGGTTGTACCTTAGTTGCACCAGCTTTCTCACTGTCAATGGCACCAGATTGTACCTCTTCTGCATCAGTTTTCTCAGCCTCAGTCGAACCAATGGTTGCACCAGGTTGTACTTCGTAAGCCGCATCAGGTTGTACCTGTCTTTCATCATTGTTATTCACTTCTTGACCTTCAACACCAGGTTGTACCCCTTCTGCATCATGTTGTACCTCCGTTGCACCATGTTGTACCTCCGTTGCACCATGTTGTACCTCAGTTGCACCATGTTGTACCTCCATTGCACCAGGTTGTACATTTTCATTTTCATGGACATTGTCATTTCTATCATAATCATCAAGCCCACGGTTATAGTCATCTGCTTCTCTTTCCAAATTCAGAGCTGATTCAATAGATTTGACTCTGGTACCAAGGTCTTCAATCTTCATATTTATTTCGAAAAACATCTTTTCCATCTGGCTCTTTAGCGCAAGCAATTCATTTTTCCACGTCGCAGGAGCATCCGCAACATCCCGACGCATAGTCTCACCAGCAACCCAGGCATAGTCTCATCCTGAGCAATATTATCCGGAACCACACCATCCCGAATCACACCACTAAAACGCACAACATCGTTATCATCACCCACATCAGCATCAAATCCTCTGGCGGTTACATCTTCAATGTAAAAATCCCTTGACCATACTGTCTTATTCTCCACGAGAATAATCCTAGTCCACCCATCAGCAATCCCATCATCATCATTCCACCCATTTTCGATATCCATGATTTCATGCAACATACGTCTCTCACGGCTAGATGGAGTCAAGATACTCTGAATATCCTGAGAAAATTAATAAATACAAATTAATACCTACTCCACTGATACAAAAATAAAAGGTTTTTACAATATCAACGGATTTCTAACCTTAGTTGTACCGAGTTGGACATTGATGTCCTTCAGAGCAAACCCTTTCAGTCGACCGGATTTGAATTTCATCTTGCACGTACGAGGACAACTTTTGTGTGCATGACTAACAACTTCAATGCAACTTTTCTTCAGAGCAGGAATGACCTCAAACACAAGATACTACACATCATCACACAAAATCCATAAATACTTAGTTAGATGAATTGAGTTATACTAAGTTAAACAAATTATACCAATATACACTAAGTTATCTCTTTTGTTTCACATGATTTGAAACTAACAAGTTATACTTAGTTAGATGAACTGGATTATACTAAGTTCAAAAAGTTATACCAATATATACTAAGTTATCCCTTTTGTTTCACATGATTTGAAACTAACAAGTTATACCAAGATTTACTAAGTTACCCATTTTGTTTCCGAATTCAATTTAGAAAAACTAACAAGTTATACCAAGATTTTTGTAATATATTGAGTTATACTAAATTATACATTTTTAAAAACTTACCTCCAACGAGATAATGAAACTAGGAAAGACCCACTGTGAGCTCACAACCCCTCCATAGTGGACCATACAATGAAATATGTCTTTCATGTTCTCTTCAAACGCCTCTCGTCCCCACGGATATGTTAGGCACCCATCAAGATCTTCCACGGCTCTAATAAAGAAATGGTGGACAGAGGGTGCTTGTTTCCCTCCCTTTCTTTTCCCAATAAGAACACTGCACTAAAAAAAAAGAGAACTACCATCTGCAAGCGATCATGAGAAGGTTCCTTCAGTGAGAGTAGCTTCTCCTTCACTTCGTCCCGAGTTATTGTTGTCCCCACCCCAAAATGAGTACCAGCAAACTCCAAACCGCCGAAAGACTCTTTGTTAGGTGGATAGTTATGGCAATACAATCCAGACAAGAGTGCCATTTCTCTGAGAGAATATCCAATGGGAACTTCGTTCACTACGAACCAACATTCCTTTGTCTTCTCTAACTTTGCCGTGCGAAGAAAAAGCATCCACATGCCCATCAACTTATGATTAGCAGACTTAGGCATATGGAAAAAATGTTTGAACTGTGGGTGATTTAAGAACCATGACATCTCATCCTGTGTAAGATGGCCTTCAAGTAGTTCCACTGTCTCTTTGATACAACACTTAGCCGATATCTTAAATGGCTTTGTATATTCCGAGGGTGGAAAGTACATCTCCAGATTTCATTCTAACGTGACTTCCTCGTTAGAATCCTGCAATCAAAACAAGTTGTAACAAGATTAACAAAGTTATCCTTTTAGGACTCTGGAATATATTACAAAAATCTAACAAGTTATACCAATATATACTAAGTTATCCCGTTTGTTTCACAGAATTTGAGCTACAAAACTAACAAGTTATACCAACAAGTTATAGCAAGATTTACTAAGGTACACTATTTATTTAACCGATTACTAAGTTACAAAAACTAGCAAGTTATACTAATTTGCACTTAGTTGGCCACAATATTGAGACATACCTTTGAATGGCTGGAGTCCGACACAGTTTCTTCTGTGTCACTTACATGGGAGTCAGTGTCGTTCGAACCATCAGGGACTTAGCGTTGTCCTGGAGGCGAATCACCAACATAATTTGGGTTCTTCGTGCGCGCCATTGATCTTCGAAAAACCAAACAACCCAACGAAATCTGTAACGCCCGTGATCCAAAAAGTAAATTTTTGGATGGGTGTCGATCGACACAAGGTTAGTGTGTAGATCGACACGGTTGTTTTGACTCAAGAGGAGTCGCGCAGAGAGGGCTGTGTCGATCGACACAGATGGGGTGTGTCGATCGACACGGATTTTTGATTGCCGTCAGTTTGACGTATTGATTGGTCATGCGTCGATCGACACAAGTTGTGTATATCGATCGACACAGTGTCGGCTGGTCTGGCTATATAAGTCGAACAACAGATTTTTGGGGAGAAAAATGAGATTAAAAGAGAGATTTGGGGAATTTGTGTTGTTTTCCTTTCGATTTCTCGATCTTTGAGGATTGTGTTTGGATTGGTGAAGCTGTGGGATCGTGGTGGATCCGGGATTCACGAAGGAGGAAGGAGATTTTCAGATTTAGTGGATCCGTTCTTCATGTTCTTGAGCGTTCTTGAGCATTTTTGATCCAATTTTCTTTCTGAATCAAGGTGAGTGCATGACCATAGGCTTATATGGGTAAAGAAATTGATAGGATGCGATTGTGTATTGTTTGGGTCGATTCTCGTATGGATTTTTGTGCAGAAAGTCGGTTTGGTGAGTTTCTGGGTTTGCGTCGATCGACACAGCTGCTGTGTGTCGATCGACACGGGTTTTTGATAGTGTCGCCGGGTGTGTCGATCGACACAAGGAGGTTGTGTCGATCGACACGGGTTTTTGATTATCGTCAGTTTGACATATTGAACGTGTTGTTTCGTTTGGTTGTTGTGTGATGCATTATTGTTTGTTCATCCTGGTATTGTATCTTTTGCTTATGCCTGTGTGTATAGCCTGTAGATGGGATGACCGTCTCACTGGGTATTTATGATAATACTCACGCATCTCTTATAACCATGTGATGCAGGTAAAGACAGTCAGTGATCGTGGAATCATGGCCGGGACGAGGGGAATGATCTAGTGGCTCGTTTTCGTGTAATAAGTTAGAATTGCTAGGGTGTTAGCAATTTCAGAACTATGTGTATTACCGAATTGAACTAGAATTAATAAGTATGGGCTTGTTAAACGATAATTGTAATTGATTGTTGAATCTTTGTTTCCGCGCTGTTTGTTTATTGGACCGTTGAGGATTATTATTTATGATAATAGTAATCCGGGTCAAAAAACATTTTTATTTGACGGGTTTGGTCGTCACAAAATCGGTTAAGCATTTTAACCTAAATTCGACGTGAATTCTACTCAAAATTGCAAAATGTATACTCGAATTTGAATAAAGGAATTAGATTCGGACTTACCTTGGAATTAGATTTCGAGTTACGAAGAGTTATCCTTGGTTGTACTAGAAGAAGGAAGAGAGTTGGAAGAGGAGATGGCGGACTTGTGTTTTTTTTTTTAAACTGTCGAGGGAGGTTGGGTTAAAGAGGGAGAGTGGGATCCGAATTTTCTGGGTTTGGGTGTGGGTTGATCCATTTAGGGTGTTGGGTCTGTAAATAAGAAATTTTATTAGGGGGGTTTTGGGTCTTTATCATTTTTTTTCGATTTTTATACAGAAAATTTAAATTAAAAAATATATTTTTTTTTAACAGAAGGTTATATCTGAATAGCATTGGTCCTATAAGGGTATAGGAGGACATGGTCCTAAAAAAGTGGATCTTCTAAAAAGAATGAAATACAAATATTAGTATTAGATTTGTTATTCAATATATCGTTAATTGAATCGGACAAAGGACGTCCCGATCTCTCTCTAAAAAGCGACAAAAGAGGCGATTTTCAAATCTAGGTTTTGGCCCCTTCGGCGGCGGTGGTCGCCGTGAGGGATCTCGGCTTTTAGTTTATTTCCTTCGTTGTTTGTGTTCTCGTCTTTGGCTCCGCAGATCTAATCTTGTCGGTGGCTGAAGAAGGAAGTGATTTGCCCTGCTTTGTTTGGAGGTCTCATGAGCCGTTTGAAATTCGGCGATGGCATGGAGAAGGATCGACATGGGATCTGGTTTGTGTGGAGTCGCTTGGGTCCGATCTGTGATTCGTCGGCGGTTTTGGCTCGGAGCAGACTTTCAACCGATGGCTAGGTCTTCAGCGTGTTAAGACTTGGTTGTTTGGACGGTAACTATGACTTGGATGGTGGTGGTGCGGCTGGAGATATGATGGTGGCCCGGCTCTGGCTCTCTCCCCTGGTTAGCTGTCTACAATCTCTTCTTAGAATCGTATGGGCCATTGGTTTCTTCTGGTTCTTGTATCCTCCTTATGAGTAGGTCTTGTTTTCTTTCTACGGATTAGGCCATCGGTTTGATTGTGGTTTGCGGCTTAGAACTTGTTTATTTTGCTTCAATGATCGAAGGGTATGTGTCTAGGCTTGCTGATGTCTCTGAGGTTTAGTCCATGGTCTATCTCCTATTTGGCTGGTTTTGGTGTCTTTGGTTCCGTTTGTGTATCTTGGCTCTGCTTTTGGTGGACTTTTGGGGCTGCTTGATAAGTGTGACTGTTTCTTGGCGAAGATGAGGTTCTCGGGGTTGTCTTTCCTCGATTAGCTGCTTAGTATCCTCACTATCTACGGTGTAATTATCTCTTCTATTGGCTCTATGCATACCAACACCTTGCCGTCGTGTATTGGGTTGTGTATCAATATGAAGAAACGTGGGTTTTGTTTGGATCCAAAGCTTGCTGTTTTGCTCTCCTCTTCATGGTTCATATTGGCTCTTGTCACTCTTTATTGGAATTAGATTGAGCTCAGTATTCGGGGACTGTGTCTCGAATGCTTTTGCTGCTCCCTCGCCCCTATATCGCTACTTGAATCGAAGCATGGACTACATGGTCTGGAGTTCATTGATGGCATTCACCTAGTCAAAGATGGAGTTATGTGTGGTCTTTTTTTCTTTCATGTTAGTTTGTTTTTCTAGCCTAGTTTGATCATTTGTTTAGGTTTTTGTATTTTGGTCTGAGGATTTCAGTATAGATCCTTCTTCGGTAATTCACCCTCGTATCCCACCACTGTATTCCAAAAACGCATTTCAATTGCGGATTCTTCTATGTTTAATAAAATATTTCAGATGACAAAAAAAAAATTTGTTATCCAATTTGATGGAAACAATCGATCTTTATATTTAACCGACTAAAAAATAAAAGACGGAGGAAATAAAGAAAAGTGATCATGATACTGTCAACACTTGGGCAACATTTTATCAGATAACGGATATATCTTTGGTTTTGAAAAATGGCAATACTCTCCATAAATAAGACCATATGAGAGAGAATTAAATACTCGCCCTCTTAGGTAAGACACATTTTACCACGACTATTCAAAAAAATTGTATGGAAACACATTTATATCTTCCATTTTTGTTTAATTGATTGTTGAATATTTGTTTGACCCATCACAAGACTTTGTATAATAAGGAGCATGCAAGAATTTCAACAAAAGAAAAACTCTACAGCAAAACTTAAAAAACAATCCTAAAAAAAGTTCAGATATCTACAAAAAATGAATAGTAAGAACTTGTCACATGCTTATGGAATCTCTTTCCTTCTGATATCAACATTTTTCTTGCTTTCCATCTCACGTAAGTCAATGGTTTAATAAAACTTAATTACAAAAACTGATTTTTGTGATGGTGATCTTTGAATGTATGGTTAAATTTTTGTTTTCTATCAGCAAGTACTGGACAAGCTCTCACAAAGTTCATATGTGAAGAGCTAGCTCTAGACGAACCGTGCTCTACATGCATTGCACAATGCAACCAGCAGAGATCATTTTATGGAGGAAAATGTGTGCATCTAAGTCCCAAATCCGATCGTAGGGATTGTTGTTGCCAAAAGACTCCTCCACCCTCATTTTATGGTCCCGAAGTAGCTCCTTCATAAATTATATAAAAAGATGATTTAATATGTTTCTTTATCGTAATATCATATTGGATTTGATCAACAATGTATTTGACAGGAATAGATCAACGAAATAAATGAATTCCAATATCACATTTCATCATAGATCTAATGCTCACACACGCATAAAGTTAATTATATAGAAAACTAGTGAAAATTCACGCGTCGCGTAGAACTATTTAGATGATTTTTAAAACTATTTTAATAATATATATATATATATAGTTATATACTAACATTGATATAATTAAATGATGTTAAGATTTATGCTCACAATTTCTATTTATACAAATTTAAACATTATTTTTAAATGTTTAATATGAAAATGAATAATATGATGATATATATAAATATTTTCATTTGAATACTATATTTTTAATTTTGCTCTAGAATTCAGCATATTCTTTTAGAATCTTTTTCGTTATAATCCGTGTCCACACGTGACCGGAAAGATAAAACTTATAAAGTGAAATATGCAATAATTTATAGATAAACATATGTAAAAAATTTGTGAAATTTAAATGTTTTTGAAATTGATTGATCACATATTTGGTTTACATAATTTGAATTTTTTATCATCTAAATTTATATAGCTTCTACAATTTTTTTAACAAAATGATAGTTTTTTTATATAAATTTATTTTTTATTCATATCTTTATGAGTATTTGCATAAAATACTCTATATAAAAATCAAGATCGTGGAAGGAGACGACTCTACATAAAATACACACTTGCGGTGTCAGATTGACGGCTCCTAAAAGGAGACGGATTCTACTTCATGGTTAGGATGGGTATGCGTTCAAGGTGATGAAATTATCTTTTATGGCACAAAAGGTCTCATACACCGTAGATCTCCCCTACATTCGGATTCGGAGATGGAAGGCAAGTTGAGTTTCCATGTTTAGCTTCTACTTTTTTTTCTTCAATAAAATTCTTATGTTGACAGTGGATTACAAACAAAAACTTACAAAAAAACTCAAGGGAAAAAGGTTTTCCCGCATCTTGTTAGGTTAATGTTGCTAATCTTGTGTCATCCATGTAAATGCTTGTCTTTGGTTTTGTGATGCGATCCTACCTAGCACTAAAGACGTGGAGCTTAAACATATGCTTGAATCTGATGGAACTAAAGACATGGAGCTTGAACCTGATGGAAATGAGCTTGTAGCCGAGGAGGAACTTGAAGGAAAGGAGCAGCTTGAAGCCGAGGAACATCATTTGTCTAGAACGGAGAAAGAGTATGGAAAAGGTGTTATCTTAACCTCACTGGTTTTGATACACGATCATCAATTGGGCATGTGTCTCATTTGTACTCTTTTTCCCTTGTCAAGTTTTGTCCCACTGGGTTTTCTTGACAAAGTTTTTAATGAGGCAAATGATTCACATTTAAATCATTCATTTATTGATCCAGCCCATGGCATAACCTTCAGAAATTGGCCCAAGAGAATATATATCAAGTCTAGCCTATTTTCAGCCAATTATAAGTCCAAGAAGAGCCCAAAACAAGTTGTTAATTTGCTGCCCAAGAGAAATGACGAAAATGGAAATGTAAGGGTCAAATTTCAAGTTAGAGTTATTGTTGTTATTTCCTAGACAGTCTGCATGTAGACTTGTCTTTTCTATTTAAGTTCTTTGTTTCTCTCATTGTAAAACCATCTATCTTTATTCTAAAACTTTTCTAAGCATAGATCATTGATCCAATTTTTGTTTGTCGAGTTGTGATCTCTTAAGGCTTATCAAAGGGTCTTCCGCAACCCTTCATGGCGTCTATCAATCCATCATCTCGTCTTTGAGGTCATGTGTTGTCTCTGATTCGAGAACCTTCGGTATCGTGAAGCCCTTCCGCAAGCTTCTTGTGATATCCATCAACCATTCAAATCTATTCCGCACCAAGGCTTCACAGCCACATCTATCCTTGCTCAACTTAAGAGTGCTGATTCTTGGGAGGATCATATTAAATGGTATCAGAGCACACTCTAAAAGTTGAGTTTTCTATCATCATTTTCATCGTTTCAACATTTCATTTCGTTTCATCATTGTCATCATCTTTTCGTTTTATCATCACCATTTCTGTCTATCTTTTTGTTTTAATTTTCATAATTTTATTGGCGTGTGATAAAATTGTAAAACCAATTGGATCTGAACCGATTTTGAGTGTAGTATTTGTTAAAATTGGTTTGGAAATTTTTGAAAGTGTTTTGATAATTTTCCAAGATCGATTTCTGAAACCAGTCGCTTTTAGGGTTCTGTGTGACTCTTGGTGTTATACGAACAATCATTTACGTTTTAGGCTGTAAGATCAATTTGCTTTCATAGAAACTAGTTACTGGGTTTGTTTTGTGTTGTTTTTCAGGAAGAGATGGCCGATCTTAAAGAGAAAACACTCAGCAACATCGACAAGCTACTCGTTGAGGCTTTGACAGCAAAAATGAAGCAAGTATGGGATAACAAAATGGATTCATTTCATCAATAGTGTAAAAGGGCACGAAAAAGAGGAAAAATAGCTTGATCCCAAGCCACCAGACAACATAATGAGTTCAAGATGGAGCAGACCATATCAAACTTCCCACACTCTTAAATCATCTGTTCAGTTTAATTCTAATCATGAGTCTGTTTCTAAAATTCAACTCTATTCTTTTTCAGGAAAAGAAAACTATCTAGAGTAGGAAAGAAACATGGACAACTGGTTTTGCTACAACAAGGTCTTGAAAAGAGAGAAGCTAGGTTTTGCATTGAACAACTCACAAAAAGCGCTTATAAGTGGTGGCAGCAAGAAAAAGAAGATCGCAAATTCTACAAGGAGCCAACTATCACTTCTTGGGAAAGTTTAAAGGAGCTGCTATTGGAAAAGTATGCACCAAGGAGCAGGAACAAAAGCCACACTACTACAGAACATGGCAAAGTAACCAAGGACAACAACAAGAAGTGGATAGAAACGTTTACAACTCAAATGGAGTAAGTGTTGAATGATCATTATGAAGCACTTCGTCAAAAGCATTGACAAAGGAAAGAACAAGAGGAATTGCAAAGAAAAGAAATTATGCTGCAAGAAAATGTTGAGAACAAGATGAAAGAGAAAATGGAGATTCAATCATGTGAACCGAAGCAATGTAAGTCCTCTGAGCTTTCAAAATCCAAGGGAGTCACTTGTTATAACTGTCGTAAAAAAGGACATCATGCTGCAAATTGCCCAGAAAAATTCGAGATAACTATCACTTCATTAGAATCAGAACTAAACTCACCAAACTCAAGAAGCGTAGTAGTGAATCAAGGTTTAGAAAATTCCAGTTCTTGTGTCATGCACTTGTTCTTGCCAAAGGATGTTGATTCAGGTCATACTATGGAGCATGAGAATGACAAAGCTGAAGGAATCACAAAGGAGAAGAATCCACATTTGATGTCAACCACTTCCCAAGCTTGCCGAGCTCACTATGTTTCAAATATCACCATCTTCAGAGCTGAAATGTTACCAAACATCTTGATGGTACTCAAGTAAGTTTAGATTGCGAGTTTATTCATTACTGGAATATTTTCACATTCACTCGTAGTTTCAAGCAACCTGTTTTGAATGTTGAAATTTCTAGTATAATACACTTGATTTTGTTCTTAAGTGCCAAGGAAGATACATGAACCATAGATGTGTGCAAAGACATGCCATCAAACTCTGAGCTCATGACGTGTTCTCTAGCCAATAAAAGAAGTAAAGAAGTCAGCAACACTCTCTTGAGAGAGCAAACGGAAAGCAAAACAGTGGAGCAATTTCCCTATTTCAAAAAGTCTTTGGAAGTCAAGTGTATTCTTTCTTCTACCCAATCTGATTTTGTGCTTGAAAAACTAACCAGTTTAGAACCGGTGCAACCGAGTAGTATTGTTTGTTTTTCACAGATCTTAGAAGAAGAATCACCAAAAACAATGCAAAGGAGTTTACCACTGATTAATGAATTGGAACAACCAACCAGCCTTGTACCAAAACATGTCCTTATGCCATTTCCTTTTGACTACCCAAGAAAGCACTGTAAGAAAATTAATTTGGTTAGGAGAGAACCTAATTTGTTTGTTATGGTTTCTGTTCAAGATGAAAAACGTTTTGGTTTGGAAAATGTGAAAGAGTTTTGTGTTTCAAAATCCGTTTTTGACAAAATAATTTCAAGTTCTGAAACATTCACGTTTGAAAAGTTCTTTGAGCTTACAAGTTTTATGTTTGAACAATTTTGTGAATTTGACTGTTCTTTGAAAGTTTCTTTGTGTAGTGATGCATTTGAGCTGTTTAAACTAAAACTGAAAATGCATTGGTTAAAACTTTTTCTGAATGGAAACATGTGCTTAAAAACGAGTTGTGTGATTCAAATCTGTTCGATGTGCTTTGCAAACCAACTGTAAACAATCATGTTTTTAAATTCTCTACTTCAAGTTTAATGCACTTGTTCTGCCCCATGAGTGTTAAGGAAGGAACAAGGGCCATGGAGAAGCATAAGTACTTGGGCGAATTGACAATCAAAGAAAAGTCATCCGATTTGCATCAGCCACAATCCATTCTTGGTCAAGGAGAAGAACTCACCTATTTTATTCACATCAAGAAGGATCCACTAGATATATGCCAGCAAAAGACTTATCATTTTGGAATTCGGAACTAGAAGTACCTGAGGAAAACTCTCAATCACCCAACGATGCTTCATTCCAAAACTCTATTTTGATAACAACTACATGATTATCTGTTCGATATTTTTCTTTGTGCCTAAACTATTTCCTTTTGATGTAGGAGACCCTGCGTTCTTACAGTTCAAATCAACAAACCAGGATCATGGAAAAGTAGCCAAAGAGTAGCTGATAGACATTTCTTAGGACCAAGGTTTTTTCTCTGAATTCACAAACAAATACTCAGTGTGGAATTCAGCTTCCACATTTGGCGCCGTCTAAGGGGAAGAAATAAATACATCTAGCACAGAAGTTCGACCTAAGATCTGTTAGAGAATAGATGGATAAATCAAAGTCCACCGCGCCGAAAGTCAACGACGTACCGGCCACAACTCCCCAGAGTCAAGAACTGTAACGCCCGTGATCCAAAAATAGGATTTTTGGTAGGGTGTCGATCGACACAACAGAGTGTGTCGATCGACACGGGTGTTTTGGCTCGCGAGGAGTCAGGCAGTGAAGGTTGTGTCGATCGACACAGTCTGTGTGTGTCGATCGACAGGGGGTTAAATCGAACCGAGTGTTTGATTTGTTAATCGCGCGGTTTGGCGTCGGTTTAAGGAAACCCTAGGGGGATTCGTATATAAGCGTTTTGGTCGAGTTGGGGCCGCAGAGAATAGATCAGAACGTGAGTTAAGAGAGAATTAGGGTCTTGAGAGGATTTGAGAGTAACAAGGGGATTAGGGTGGATTTTTCCTTGGTTTCTCAATCCTAAAGTGTTGTTGTTGTGTTTGGGGGGGTGCTAGAACGTGGAGAACTGTTGGATTGGCGGTTTTTCCAGATCGAATCAGAGGCATTTGTGTTAGGTTTCTGGTGTTCTTCGTGTTCTTCATCCTCATTCTTCCAGAATCAGGTGAGTGCGTGACCATAGGTTCTCGGATGTAGGAATGGATGGAATACATTGATTTCTGTGTGTTTTGGTGTGGAATTGCTGTGGATTGGTGCTGGAAAGCGATCTGTAGGCCTGAGATTCGTTCCATGAGAGGATAGGTTCGATCTTAGGGTTCTGCAGGTCCGTGTCGATCGACAGAGGGACAGAATTGTCTGTCGATCGACACCTAGAGGTTGTGTCAATCGACAGAGATGCTGCTGTCCTGTTTTGTGCTGTTGATTGTCTATGCATTGTTGAGTGATAATCCTGGTATTTGGTGCATTCTTTCATTTGAGTATTTGACCTGTAGATGGGAGGACCGTCTCACTGGGTATTTATGATAATACTCACGCATCTCGTTTTGCCATGTGATGCAGGTAAAGAGAAAATGTGATCGTGGAATCGGACAAGGAAGAGAAGATGATCCAGCGTCTCGGTTGATTGCGTTTATGTTGAATTGCTAGGATGTTAGCGAATGTTAGTGATTCTGGAATTGAGATTGAACTGGTCTAGTTATGGAATTGGATAATTGTTTGAATTGATTTATGCTGGTTATGTGCGATTTGCTAGTTTAACACGTTTGCTGATAATTGTTGAGAATTAGTATTTATGGGAATACTAATTCGACGTTTTAAAAAACAAAAAAAAAAAAACGGGTCGGGTTGTTTCAAGAACCATCTGGATCCCAGCCGAGAGACCAGATCAAAACTGGGTCCAACGCCATGGCTCCGGCCGACAATCGACTAACAGCAGCGAACTTGACCGACATGCGCCCGCCGGTAAAGGTCATAGTCCCAGGTCTCATTGCGACAAACCCAGCGCCCTCACGAGGCGTCTGGATAAGAAATCTGGACATCTTCGTGGACCAAGCATCCGGAGGTCTCTAGGACACGTCCGCCCCACAACTTCCAACCTGAAAGAAAG
This sequence comes from Arabis hirsuta, assembly GCA_964056655.1. NCBI lineage: Eukaryota > Viridiplantae > Streptophyta > Magnoliopsida > Brassicales > Brassicaceae > Arabis > Arabis hirsuta. Next base: position 12,183,892 of record OZ053313.1, read on the forward strand.
AGCGGACGAAAGACGAGATGACCGAGATACGTTGACTGCTTTCTACCTAGGTAGAAAAAGCACAGACAAAGAACGCCTCAGTCAGGACAGTCCAAACCTGACTCGACAGCAGGAGAGATCATTCCTACCTCAAATGCGGGAGATCTCCCAGTCGGTCGCCCAAAGAGCTCAGCCCCGAAAGGTTGGTGGAGAGGAAATTACCCCTCCCAGATTCACAACCCCTCAGTCGCGCTTAGATTTTTCAGGGGTCTTCGCCACCCCTACCAACGCTAACACATATCCTGCGTTCAATCCGCGCGAGCTCGTCGACCATAACCATAAACACCCCTTGACCGAGCTCGCGCAACGACTCCACCAGGATTAACGAACAGCCCTTCCCACCTCTGCCTCGCTTGGAGAATGTTCAGAACATCCCGACCGAGGAAGTAGGGGTTACGACTCAGAGGGGAACGTCTGCAGCCTACCAAGACGCCGCAGAAAAAGTCGACAACGATATGTTTCGACGGTACGCCGAACAAACTCAGGCAGAGTTACGCTTCATGAGATCTTGTATTCAGCGGGCAATTAGTTCAACCCCAGATATAGAGCAAGCCATCGAGGAAACTTGAAAGACTCCTTTTACAGACCGGATCGCAAGCACCCCGATTAGGGACATCGAAAAGATCAAATTCCTGGAGTTTTTCGGGAACAGTGACCCGATAGCGCATGTCAGGGCGTTCAGGTTAGCAATCGCGCGAGCCCATTTCTCCGAAGAAGAAAGGGAAGCTGGTCACTGCCGCCTATTCGCGGAAAGTCTAATAGGACCAGTCCTCAAATGGTTCGCAGGGCTGGATAGCTGCTCAATAAGCAACTTCGATTTGTTAATAGCCGTGTTTCTTAAGCAATACTCCGTGTTCATAGAGACAAGGGCCTCGGAAGCCAGCCTCTGGACTTTAGTCCAAGGACCGACTGAGGAGTCCTTGCGGAGCTACATTGCATGGTTCTAAGAGGTTAAAGCAAGAATAGCTAACCTAAACGAAATAGTCGTCCTAGGGGCACTGAAAAACGGTATGTAGCACACATCGAGATTCCACGAGGAGCTAACGATCCACCCGACCATGGCATTAGATGACGCGCTGCATCGCGCAGCTCTCTATGCAATCCTTGAAGAAGAAAAAGCCACCTTCGCCGAGAGATGTAAGGAAACCGCTAACTCTTCAGGGCAGCAACCTCCAAGAAGATTCGTCAAAAGAGAAGGGTACGGTAAAGCCCAACAAGCCTTCGCAATAGACGGGGCTAAACCTAAGAGAAACGATTATGACGGGAGCAAGTTTTGCACCCATCATAAAAAGAAAGGACATTCCACAGAAGAGTGTCGCTACCTCCTAGGCTTTAGGGCAACCCTCGAGCAAAGATCCGAGCTCAAAAAACAAAAGGAATGCCCCGAAGCAGAGCAAGCTACTCCGCAGCCGGAGGAGCGAAAGAAAAAGCAATCCAAGGGCAAAATGGAGAGATCTACGGAGGATGAGACACCAGCGTCTCCTCCGCCGGCTCCCAAGAAGAGGATCGACCTCATATTTGGAGAGCTAAGTATCTGCGGTGGATCAGTGAGATCAGTCATCTCACCTCCCCCAGCACCGAAGAAAGCAACCCTTACGTGGGCAAAAATCCCAAAGCTTTGTTGGGGCTCAACTCCGGCAGTCCCAGCCAAGCGAATAGACTTCAAATTGGAAGGATCCAAACTGTGCCGAGATTCTGTTAACTCTATAAGGACACACCAAAATAAGACGAGCGCCTCGCACGTGCCCCCAACAACTAGTAAGGAACCCAGACACGAGATCGTATTTAGCGAAAATAAAATGTCCCACCTCGACAAACCACATGACGACGCCCTCGTCATACAGCTCGAGGTGTGCGGGTGTATCATGTCTAGAGTATTAATCGATACCGGAAGCTCAGTCGACCTGTTTTTCTATGACGCTTACAAAAAATGGGCATGAGTGATTCCGAGCTAAAAGGGGAATCAACTCCTCTAACCGACTTCACCGGGAAAACCTCCTACTCAATGGGAACCATCCAGCTACCGATCGTAGCTGGAGGTATCCATAAGTTCATCGAATTTGCGATGATAGGCCGAGAAGCTCTATTTAATGCAATACTTGGGCGGCCGTAGATAAACGCCATGAAAGCCGTACCGTCAACTTATCACCAATGCGTTAAATTCCCAACTCCTAACGGAATCGAGACTATTAGAGGTAGCCAGAAAGCCTCTAGAATATGCTACCTTAACGGGTACAAACAAATCGAAAGATCTCCACAGTAGCAATTACAGAAAAAGGTGGAGCTGACCGTTAACCAGCTCTCCAGCCTTGGCAACCCAGTAATGACCAAACCTAAGGGGGACATAGTCACCCAGGTATGCATCGACGAAGCTCACCCTGACAGGTGTGTAGGAATAGGATCCCAGCTCCCCCTGGATCGCAGAGGAGCTGGTTAAGTTCCTCCAGGAAAATGTCACTACTTTCGCTTGGACCACATCCGACATGAAGGGGATCAACATCAACGTGACCTCCCACGAACTAAACGTTGACTTAACCTACAAACCGGTTAAGCAGAAATGACGAAAACTAGGACCCGAATGCGCGAAAGCAGTAAACGACAAAGTTGACCGCCTCGTTAAGGTTCACTCAATCCGAGAGGTCAAGTACCTTGATTGGTTAGCTAACCCGGTGGTAGTCAAAAAGAACAACGGAAAGTGGAGAGTCTGTATAGACTTCACCGACCTCAATAAAGCATGCCTAAAGGACAGCTTGCCTCTGCCGCACATCGACCGGTTGGTCCAAGCGACCGTAGGACATCAGCTACTATCCTTCATGGATGCCTTCTCTGGGTACAACCAGATTCTCATGAATCCAGATGACCAAGAGAAACAACATTTATTACGGATCGAAGCACCTACTGCTACCGGGTTATGCCTTTCGGACTCAAAAACGCCGGGGCAACTTACCAAAGACTGGTCAATAGGATGTTTGCAAGACAATTCGAAAAGAGTATGGAGGTGTACATCAATGATATGTTGGTCAAGTCAGCAACTCGATAAGACCACGTAGCTCAAGTCCGGGACTACTTCGCAGTCCTCAACCAATACGGCATGAATTGAATCCAGCCAAGTGCTCCTTCGGAGTACCCTCTAGCGAGTTCCTAGGTTACCTGGTATCCGAAAGAGGGATAGAAGTGAATCCCAAGCAAATTAACGCATTCCTGGAAATGACGTCCCTAAAGTCCACACGAGAAGTGTAGAGGCTGATCGGGAAAATAGCAGCCCTCAACCGGTTCATTTCCACGTCCACCGACAAGTGCCTACCTTTCTACAATTTATTGACGGAAACAAAAGATTCAGCTAAGATGCGACAAAAGATTCAGCTAAGATGCGAGCTGTGAAGAGGCGTTCGATTAATTGAAAGCCTAACTTAGCCAGCCTTCCATACTAGCGAAATCGGTAGAAGGAGAACCCCTCTACCTCTACATCGCGGTCTCACATGTAGCCGTAAGCGGCGTCTTGGTCCGAGAGGAACAAAACGAGCAAAAACCACTGTTCTACTTAAGCAAATCAGTGCCAGACGCCGAAACGAGAGATCCGGCTATGCAAAAACTAGCTTTAGCTGTGGTCATCTCAGCCCAGAAGTTAAGACCGTACTTCCAATCGCACGCCATAGTAGTGATGACTTCACACCCAATCAAAACCATATTGCACAGCCCCAACCAATCCAGGAGATTGGCCAGATGGGCCTTCGAGCTAAGCGAATACGACATAGAATACAGAACCAAAACCAACGCTAAAGCGCAAGTGCTAGCCGACTTCGTAATCGAGTTAGCTCTGCAAGCGGTTAACGAAAACATACCATGGAAGACATGGAGCCGACACGTAGATGGAGCCTCCTCAAAACAAGGATTTAGGGTCGGTGTGAAACTCACCTTCCCTTCCGGAGAGGTGCTAGAGCAATCGTTCCGACTCGGTTTCCCAGCTTCTAACAACGAAGCAGAATACGAAGCCCTCTTAGCCGGCTTAAGATTGGCCCTAGGAATAGGGGCTAGAGAAATTTGCGCCTTTAGCGATTCTAGCTCGTCACAAGCCAATTCCACGGCGAGTACGTAGCCAAAAATGACCACATGGAAGCAAACCTGAACCTAACCCGAGACCTAGCTAAGCTGTTCGAGAAATTCAAACTGACCAGGATCCCTTGAGGAGAGAATACATCGGCGGACGCGCTTGCAGCTCTGGCTTCAACCTCCAATCCTTTAGTACGGCGGATAATCCCGGTGGAAGGGATAGAGAAGCCGAGCATCTCCATAGCAACCAGAGCCGGAGTATATACAGTAACTACCAGGCAGAAAGCCAGAGAACTGCAGCCGGACTCCAGCTCCCAACCAGGAACCAGCCGGGTGCAGGACGATGGTGAACTGTCCGACGACCCCGGAAACGAGTCGGAGGAAGACAGCCCAACCAATTCACAAGAAGTCGAGCAAGCCGACGTTGCTCATAAACAAAAACCAAAAGCCGACTGGAGAATCCCGATTCTCGAATACATTATCTACGGAAAAGCGCCCCAGGACAAATGGGAAGCCAGAAAACTTCGGTCGAAAAGTGCGCGTTTCTACATAATAGAAGGAAGATTATACAAACGCAGCCCAGCCGGACCATGTCTAACATGCATTTATGGGGATGAGGTCCATGACGTCATGTCCAAAGTGCACAGCGGGTCTTGCGGAAGCCATTCTAAAGGGCGGGCTCTAGCATTACGAATCAAAAAATAAGGGTATTTCTGGCCTACCATGATGGTCGACTGCGCCACATTCGCAGCCAAGTGCGATAAGTGCTATAAGCATGCTCCGACCTTCCATCAACCAGCTGAGATGTTGTCATCAACCTCAGCTCCATATCCGGTCATGAGGTGGTCAATGGACATAATAGGACCACTGGTCAAGTCCGGACCGAAGTAGGTCGAATACATACTCGTCCTGACCGACTATTTCACCAAGTGGATGGAAGCGTCAGTTTTACCAACAAATCCACTCAGACAAAGTAAAGAAATTCATATGGAAACAAATAATATGCCAATATGGACAACCGTATGAAATCGTAACCGATAATGGAACCAAATTCACCTCGGCTACGTTTAGAAGTTTATGGTTGACATACTCAACACTAGAGTTCCCTCAGGGGAACGGACAAGCGGAGGCAGCCAAAAAAACTTTGCTAGAAAACTTAAAGAAACGGCTTAACGCCAAAAAAGAAAGGTGGAGTGAGGAGCTACAAAGGGTATTATAGGCATGTCCCACTACCCCTAAGAAAGCTACCAGCGAAACTCCCTTTTCGTTAACCTATGGAATAGAAGCAATGACACCAGCTGAAATAGCAGTACCAAGTCTTCGGAGGGTGATATGCCCACCTAACGAGGATCTGAACGAAGAAATGCTCCGAGACGGAATATATATAATCGATGAGCACCGCGACCTCGCCCTCATCAGAATTCAAAACTACCAGCAAGCAGCAGCTCACTACTATAGGTCCAAAGTAAAAATCAGACGATTTAAAGAAGGTGACCTCGTTTTACGAAAAGTACAAGAAAACACAAAGGAGCCTAGTGCCGGAAAACTAGAGATCAATTGGGAAGGTCCCTACCGAGACACCGATGTGTTCACCCCGGTGTCTACAAGCTCATCAAACTCCAGAACGGAAAGACGGTGAAGAGGGCATGGAACGCCATGAACCTCAAAAAATTTTAACACTAGAACTCCGTTACTAACAATCGAACTATGTTATGGCTTGATCCCCTTACTGGGTACGTAGGCAGCTCGTCCCTGGAGCCCAGCCAACCCAACAAAACTCTCCATCTTACTCACCTCAGAAGAAAAACCGAGCTCAATCATACGCTACCTGCATCTGATAAATGTTAAAAAAACAGGGAGCCCAAGTTCAGCCAGAGATCCACATCACAACTTCAGTTCGGCTAAACCCCAAACTCGTAGGGACCCAACCGGCCCCTAACTAAGACATCCCTAGGCATAAACCCATCGTTACAAATGAAGTCGATCCCAGTTCGATCATATAAAAACACGGACATGAACACAAAGCCCATCTGCATTACGATAAGCGTCGGCCGACAAACATTAGTAACATCGCCACAAGGAGCAGCTAACAAATGCTGAAAGTCACCTCCCGCGATCATATATGCCAACGAAGGATTAGACTCTAAATTGTCACTTAGTTCAAAGTACTCAAAGAAACCCAGCTCAGAAATGAGACGGACCAGAACAAGTATGAAAGAAATAATTGCGAGAAAGACATTCAAGGTTGGGAAGAGCCGAAGTCATGGCGAAGACGCCACTTTGGCCCTTACCTGCTAGGAGATAAGCCGAGCTGAATGGGTCAGCAGGGTTGATCTGTTCAGGGCACCCCAACCAGGGCTAAGAGACAAAGAAAAGGGGCTTCTGAATGCCTAAATTAAAAACGAAAGCCGAAACATCATTCAAATGCCCAATAGGCCGAGCAACATAAAATAAAAAGTTTAAAAGCCCAAGGAAGGGCAGAAACAAAGTTTGAAACCCCCATAGGCAACTGGCAAAACAAAGAAAACAAAAAAGAGAAGGTCAGAGGAACGGAGGGCAGCTCCGGACGGCCATGTCGGAACGGTTGACAGACTCTGCAGAGACCTGGGGCAGGTCCAGTGTGCCGATCAAAAAATTGGAAACGGCCGCGGCTATTAGGGCCTGCTCCACAGCTGGGTGTTTTGTGGTGAGCCTCTCCATCTCCCTTGAAATGGTAGTCTTGCCCACGGCGAGATCCTCAAGGAGCTGGAAGTTCGCGATCCGCTCCTGCCGGTGAATCTCCGCCATGATCTCCATCCTCCTGAACTTGTCCTTCACACCCTCCAGCACTTCTCCGTACTTGGCAGCCATCTCTATGCGCGCTTCCCTCACCGCGGCAGCCATAGCCTCTTCCTTTAATGCAGCCACTCTGCGCACCTCTCCTTTAAGGAAGTTAAAGAGGTCGTTGGCCGCCACAAGGTGCATCATGAAGTTGAGTTATTCCCTCCTGCCCACCTCGACGTAGTGCTGAACTCTCTGTTCGTACTCCAGCTTGTGCATGTCCAAGCATTTCAAGCGCTAGTTCGTCCCCTTCAGCCGAGCCCTCAGATCGTCCACTTCTGCCAGCGAAGGCGCAGCTCGGCATCAGAAATAAAGGCATTGACGGCCTCAGCAGTCTAAGACCAAATAAAGAGAAGGCAATTACAAACAAGCATAAACGTTGGGGATTTCAAAGCGAATATTGGCGAAATATAGAAAGAGAGAAGAGAAACGGTTACCTATTCCCAGGATCAGGTCATCCCGTGCCATCTCTCATAAAATTCAAGACCATCATCTTATGGCGGAGGAGGAGAAGGCCGTTTAGGCTGCTTAGGATGCTACTCAGGCTCCTTCGGGGCCCTCTTTCCCCTAGTGTCACCCGATGCTGAAGTTCATGCAACGTCCCTTGGAGAACGATATGGTTCCTCGGGGCGGGGAGATTCACAAGAAGGGCTCCCGACAGAAAAAGCCAGCTCGTTGTAGGTTAGGAGCAGTAGGGGAGCCATGGATTCAGCGAAAACAGGGGGAGCCGCAAGTTCAAGGACCGGCTGGGGAACCTCTTGGGCGCTCCCAGAGGATCTTGAGCCCCTGGGCAAAGCGTCGCCATAATCCGTAGATGAGCTTATCCCGGAGGAAGAGCTTGTCGCCAGATCGATAAGAATTATTCGCGGTCTCCTAGCTGAAGTCACGGAGTTATCACCACCGTTAGTCTTGGGGGACGCGCCCCTCTCCCTGACTGATGCCCTCCTCCTCCTCTTCAGACGCTCCCCCGACGGGGTGGTGGGGGAAGAGCCGACGTCATCGGCGACTGGAGGGATCACCACTGGAGCCGGGCTCTTTGCCGGTAGTCCCGAGGTCCGAGCAGAGCTTGAGGGCCCCGCATAAGCGGCCCGCGCACGAGTCCACTGGCTGATTGAGGGAGCGGCCGCCGGAGGCCTGAAGGAAACCCCGGGTAGGGCCCCGCCCGAACAAGGACAGCGGCGGCAGAGGCATTACCTGGTTCGGCCGGAGCAGCGTGCTGCCAGGCATGCCGGCGATAGGCCATCTTGACCCGGAGATTCGTGAAGGACTCTCAATCGGTTTCGCCATTCCGGAGCAGCGTTACCGTGGAGGATGCTGAAGTCGTGAGAGAGGCTGAAGAAGTGTTTTCTGCGCAAGGAGGGTCGATTAGGTTAGAAGATATCGACGAAAGAGTCGAAATTTGCTTAAAAGAGAGAGGAAGTCGGCGCTTACTGATATTGGAGCAAAATTGGGTTGGAACCCGGCGGAATACGTCCATCGATGATACTGTTTCCGGTGAGACCCGAAAAAAGAAAAATTTCCCCTGCCAGTTGGCATCCCGGTGAGAGTATTTGCTGGGAACAACGACGACCCCTCGCTTCTCCCTGGGAGTGAGGTAGAAGGAACCCCTCATCGAGGAGTTGCTGCTAGCGACGTAGAAGTCGAAGAACTGGCTGGGACTGAGGTCCATCCTATTCTCGTAAGAACGGACATACGTCCCGAACACGTGACGAACGAAACTCGGGACCATCTGAGTGAAGGCCAGCCAGAGGAACTTGAGTATGTTGAGAAGAAAAAGGGGGATGGGGAAAGTCAGCCCGCAGGTCTGAAAATAGCTGAGATAGGAGCAACATCAGCCTTCTTTGACCGACTCTGGCGATTCCCACCCCATCGGGAGGCGAAATTCGATCGAGGGACGAGCCACCAAAGTCTGTCGGAGATCGATGAGATCCTAGAGTGTGGTCAGGGACGGTTTGTAGGGACCGAACTGAAATTCAGAACTGGAAGAAGACATGATTCCGGTTGGAAAACTTAGGCGTGAGACGATTTCTATGAGGAGGTGAAAGGGAAGCAGAGTTTCGGAGATGAAGACGAGGATGAGAATGAGATCGGACCTGAAATTGGGGTTAAAATCAGTTTATCTCTGAAGAGGAAGCGGTCATTAGTGGTAGGGCTCACGGTAAAATAGCGAATCGACGTTGATGACGTCATGAATACAGGTCGTTTCTTTTGATGCGATTATGATCTTTCACCTTCCCGCATCCTTAGCTATCAGATCAGGATCGTACGGCCCAAACGATCTGTGAAAGCTGCGCGTCAGCGGCGGTGGTAATAATGAGTAACCGCCCATCAATTAGATACTTAGTGGGCTGGGGGCAACTGTTGGGGCTGGATTCGTCACCGAATCCGGCCCACTTAAAATTCCAAGTCAAAGCTTATTGGTCACGGAACATTGACCGGAATTGATGGGCCTGCGGTCCAAACCCGAAGAATTAGTCATTATTCCTCTTAAGGCCCAGGTCAGCCCCGAAAAGGCCGAGTCAACAGGCGCGTGGACAACGAGCTAGGAGCGAGTCAACAGAGCGGTTATCTCAGTCGTAAGAGGGAGATTCACGGGAAATATGTCGAGATCGTGGCCGAGATACGCGGAACCGCCCTAGGAACGTTGATATAATGCATTTTTGGCGCATTCTAACCCTTGTTTTGTAGGCTTTTATCGAGTCTTTCACTCTCTATCGAGTCATTCTAGGTACAAAAAGTGGCTGGAAGCAATGACTGGAACTTGCAATCGGAATTGGCTAGAAAAGAATGAAGTTGGACCCTTTTTGGACATTTTGAAGAAAGGGAGCACCTAGTACGAGAAAGGGAGCACCGAGTACGAGAGAGGGAGCACCTGCTCCCAGCAGAATCATTAATGGGCCTTTTGCAAAACCCTAATTTTGCAACCCTAATTTTGGGCCAGCCGTCATGGGCCTTTAAAAGAGGATTTTCCCTGGATCTTTTGAGACAACCACGCCACAGCCACAATCAGGCAGCAAAAGACATCACGAGAGAGAGAGAGAGAGATATATATATACACTTGTTTTTTAGAGAGTTTTGTAAGCTTGGAGATTTGTCTTCAATACTCATCGAAGTTTTCTTAAACCCTACTCTTTATTTATCGATTTCAATGGAATTTATTATGTCTCTTGCTGCTGTTGGTTGTTTGATTATGAGCGAGTAATCCTCTTGTTAGGTTAGGGGTATTCGATGGAATTTGATTCATGAACTAAGTATAGATAGGTTTTCATATAATCATTCGATAGTCTCCACATATTGTCGATCATATTGCCTAGGTTAGATTGATCACCTAGCCTTTGATTTTAGGTTAAATTTACTTATCAAAAGTTTGTAAATCGCTGGAATTAACCTAGGTGGGCGATTTGATCCTTAGCCAACGAAAGTTGAAGTTAGGGCATCTCGTGAACATATCAACCCTAATCGATTAATGCTTGATAATCTTTGTAACCTCAACGACAGTTAGGGTGTTAGATTGATTGTTAAATTTGTAGATGCCACGAAAGTGGATCTCCTTATATTTATGGTTGAGTTCGAGACTTGGTCGTAATCCCGTACCTGAATAATTGCTTGGTTCCTGACATTCGAATCCCTGAGAATTATCCCTGACCTAACGCCTTTCCACCATTGTTTACAATCGAATTTACTTTTATTTACTTTGATATTTTTGTGACAACTTAAAAATACTTGATCGCTTAGCTGAAATTGTATCTCAAAAGATTAGAGTGTATTGCTGGTCCCTTTGAACGAACCTCACTATTCTACATCGAATTAGTGATACCTAGGTTTTAAACTTATAAACCCGGAAAAGGATATCATCAAATTGGCGCCGTTGCGACGGGGACCAACTCGATACCTCTAATTTTATTATACGTTTTTAGTCTAAGATTTACTAACTTGTTCTTCTTTTCTTCTCTTGTGTGTATTTCAGGTGTAACCAAGGTTCTCAAAACCTTCTCACACTCAACAATCAAGAGTTAGCAAGGGTAGAACGAGCAGAAAAAAAAAACAAAAAAAAAAACAAGTCGAATCCAACCAACATGGGCGACGAAACCGACAACCGAGCTGTAAATGGTCATGTAGCTGCTGCTATTCGAAGGCTAGAACAACAAATGCAGCAGTTGCAACAGCAGCAAGAACCACAACAGCAGCGTGCTATTGGGGATATGGACAATCCCCATGCTTTCTACCGGAACCGAGCTGCTATTGTTCCACCTGCTTCTGGGAGGCAAGATTATAAGATAAAGCCTCAAATGATATTGTTGGTCAAGCAACATTTGTTCCATGGATTGCCTGCGAAAATTCCGATGGACCATATAGAAAACTTCGAGGAGATCTGCTCCATGACGAGTTCTAATGGGATGAACCCGGATTTCCTAAAGTGCAAACTATTCCCTTTCTCACTCGCGGATAAGGCTTCGCGTTGGCTTAAGTCTCTACCTGCTGGATCCATTACGACGTGGGCGCAATGTAGAGCTGTATTTGTGGACCATTTCTACACCAAATCCAAAACCGCGAGCATGAGGAACAAGATCTTTTTTTTCCAGCAACATTCAGGAGAGTCCTTTTGTGAGGCATGGGAACGGTTCAAAGAGTACAAGAGAGAGTGTCCACACCATGGGTTTACCGATGAGAACCTGTTGGGTATCTTCTATGATGGTGTTGATTGGGATTACAGGAATGCTTTGAATACTGTGAGTGATGGTAATTTTATGACTAAGACCAGAGAGGGTGCGTATAAGCTCATCGAGAACTTGGCTGTAAGTTCTAGCAACAAGTCGCAGGAGTATGATAGGACCACGAAATCTAGTGGAATGGATTCCCAAAAGATTGATGACCTTACTGCTAAGGTCAACTTGTTGCTCAAAGGGAACCAAAGGACGGTTTACTTTGTAGATGAGAATAGGGAACCATTATCTAAGAAGATGGGTGAAGAAGAAGTTACCCAGAACTATATGAGCCACTCAAACCAAGGTCAGAATCGGTTTCAAGGGGGAGTTCAACGGAAACCACAATGTACCAACTTTCAAGCTCATGCGAGCTCTGGAAATACTTCTCAGGATGAACTCAAGGGTATGATGCAGCAGCTAATGGCTAATCAACAGAAGTCTGCCACTGAAATCAAAACGCAGGTTGACGCCATGTACTCGGATCTCAATGGTAGACTTGAAGCTGTTTGGAACCACGTGAGGAAGCTTGACACTCAGGTAGCTCAGATCTCGGCATCAGCTACTCCAGAGAAAGCAGAAGAAGCTGTCGAATCACTACCATACATCCCTAGGATCCCATACCCTCAAAGACTGAAATATGAGATTGGTGAAAAGAAGTTGGCTGAGTTTAATCAGATGGCTCTCTTTGTAGAAGCAAGGAATACATCATCTCCAATGAAGCAGTTGCCAAAGCTAGAAGACCCTAGGATGTTTGTTGTTCCATGCTCCATTGCAGGAGTTGAATTTAAAGCATCTCTCTGCGATTATGGGTCTTCCATCAATCTCATGTCTAAGGCTATTGTAGAGAAGCTTGGGATTACTACGATGAGAGCTGCTAAGATATCTCTTAAGTTTGCAGACTCTTCCACCAAGGTTCCACAAGGTACTATTCATGATTTACATGTTCAAGTTGGAAATTGTCTTGTTCCTACTAACTTTCAGGTGGTGGAGATGAGCGAAGATCCTGGTATACCTTTGATTCTTGGAAGACCGTTTCTGGCGACAATGGGTGCAGTTGTAGATTTGCCTAATAGAAGAGTCTCGTTCTCTAATATTGACAAGCAGGTCTTCTACAAAGCTATACCCACTAATGAAGCAGCCAAACTTGCATCCTGTGTTACCGTTATCAATGGAGATAAGCTGCAAATGGTAACAAAGAGAGATTTCAATGATAAGAGTGAGGTCAAGGAAGTCCTAGATGGAGACCCTCCTATCAGAACAAAGAAGACCAGTCAAAGGAGGAGGGTAAAGGAGAAAGTGACGAGCCAAAGAATCAAGGGTGATTCTCATATAGTTTTAGAACCTCAGAGACGTGTTGGTGACACGATTGAGTACAAGGTGAAGTCCAAAGGGTTTTTGAAACCTTTTTCCAAGGTTAGAGCTATTCTCACATCTGAGCTAAAAGAGAAAGGTGAAGAAGCTGTGAAAGCTATGTTGAGCAATGTTCTGAAGCTGAAGTTTACTGATTGGAGAGCTTGTTTTGGAGAAAGTTCTCATGCCCCTTTTCCTGACTGACACATGAGATCCAAGTCAAGCTAACGACTTTAACCAAGCGCTTGGTGGGAGGCAACCCACCGGTACGTTTTCTAACTTTTTCAATTTGATTTCTTTTATTACTAACTTTGATTTCAGTTTTGAGTTTTCAGGTTTTTCAAAAAAAAAAAAAAAAAAAAAAATCCTTGGAGCTTGCCTTCGGATCGATCGATCTCTACTTAGGATCGATCGATCGCCTGCCCAGATCGACTGACGTAAGTTCTGTGATCGATCGATCCGATTTCCAGAGAGCACTTGCTCCCAATTCAGAGCACCTGCTCCCAATTCAGAGCACATGCTCCAACATTGAGATCAATCGATATCTGAACAGATCGATCGATTTGAATTTCAGATCGACCGACGTAAGTTCTGTGATCGATCGATCCAATTTCCAGAGAGCACCTGCTCCCAATTCAGAGCACCTGCTCCCAATTCAGAGCACCTGCTCCCAATTCAGAGCACCTGCTCCAACATACAGAGCACTGCTCTCCAGGGTAAAATTTCGAAATTCGGATTTAGGCCCACCAAGAGGTTAGTCCAATGTGTATTCATCACAAACAATTTTATTTTATGCTTTTTCTTCTAATTTTATTTCTTTTCACTCTCTCTTTTCTTATTCTCACACCAAGACGGTGTGAAGTAAGTCTGGGGGGAGTTGCTACTAATATCGTTTATTTTGGTTGTTTTCTTTTTCTTATTATGTCCAATTGAGTCAGTCCACGTCGTTTTATTGAGTCAAGAGTATTATGGTTAGGAAACTATGATGTAATTTTTCTCTTTATTTATTGACTATTTATCTGAGTGACCATTATTGCAGATTGAATTCAGATCCAACTAATAGAAAATCCAAAGGCTGATTAGTTAACTAGAGACGTCTCATATTTCCAACAAGGTCCACTAAGCTTGAGCTAATTGCACCTTCATTGGAATGATTGGTGTCTATAGAGCTTGATTCCTCGTTCGTACCTGAAAGATGCACCCCGTGTGAAAAGTATTGGTATTCCTCTCCCCTGTTCCAAGATTGAATAAAATTAAGAATAATGCAAAGATCCTCACGACCCTGTCTCCTCACAAGGAACAACAGTAGTGAGTCTTCACGACCCTGTCTCCTCACAAGGAACAACAGTAGTGAATGCTATTCTAAAACCGTAACGAAAAAAATTCTCACGACCCTGTCTCCTCACAAGGAACAACAGTAGTGAGTCCCGTTATGAGACCAAAACAAGTATGGGGAAGAGAAATAGTACCAAAAGGTTGTATTGGGGATCTGTCATGGTATTGTACGAGAATGAATCTAGAAGGTTCTTGGCACTGAAATTATCAATGAGGCTAGCGATGATGAGTTGTGGAAAGTGTTGCGAAATCTTGGGATGAATTTGGGAGGCTGAAAAAGCTTGCGGAGAAGTACATGGTGGTTCGATTGGAATTTGTCCTTGCAGTATGTGGATTACAAAAATTAATGGTCATTAAACGTTCCAAAAGAGAAGCTGAGTTCCTGCGTTTTCAAACCTTTCTCCTTCACTTGGTCTTGAATTTGTTTGAGGACAAACAAAGATCTAAGTCTGGGGGAATTGATATAATGCATTTTTGGCGCATTTTAACCCTTGTTTTGTAGGCTTTTATCGAGTCTTTCACTCTCTATCGAGTCATTCTAGGTACAAAAAGTGGCTGGAAGCAATGACTGGAACTTGCAATCGGAATTGGCTAGAAAAGAATGAAGTTGGACCCTTTTTGGACATTCTGAAGAAAGGGAGCACCTAGTACGAGAAAGGGAGCACCGAGTACGAGAAAGGGAGCACCTGCTCCCAGCAGAATCATTAATGAGCCTTTTGCAAAACCCTAATTTTGCAACCCTAATTTTGGGCCAGCCGTCATGGGCCTTTAAAAGAGGATTTTCCCTGGATCTTTTGAGACAACCACGCCACAGCCACAATCAGGCAGCAAAAGACATCACGAGAGAGAGAGAGAGAGAGAGATATACACTTGTTTTTGAGAGAGTTTTGTAAGCTTGGAGATTTGTCTTCAATACTCATCGAAGTTTTCTTAAACCCTACTCTTTATTTATCGATTTCAATGGAATTTATTATGTATCTTGCTGCTGTTGGTTGTTTGATTATGAGCGTGTAATCCTCTTGTTAGGTTAGGGGTTTTCGATGGGATTTGATTCATGAACTAAGTATAGATAGGTTTTCATATAATCATTCGATAGTCTCCACCTATTGTCGATCATATTGCCTAGGTTAGATTGATCACCTAGCCTTTGATTTTAGGTTAAATTTACTTATCAAAAGTTTGTAAATCGCTGGAATTAACCTAGGTGGGCGATTTGATCCTTAGCCAACGAAAGTTGAAGTTAGGGCATCTCGTGAACATATCAACCCTAATCGATTAATGCTTGATAATCTTTGTAACCTCAACGACAGTTAGGGTGTTAGATTGATTGTTAAAGTTGTAGATGCCACGAAAGTGGATCTCCTTATATTTATGGTTGAGTTCGAGACTTGGTCGTAATCCCGTACCTGAATAATTGCTTGGTTCCTGACATTCGAATCCCTGAGAATTATCCCTGACCTAACGCCTTTCCACCATTGTTTACAATCGAATTTACTTTTATTTACTTTGATATTTTTTGTGACAACTTAAAAACACTTGATCGCTTAGCTGAAATTGTATCTCAAAAGATTAGAGTGTATTGCTGGTCCCTTTGAACGAACCTTACTATTCTACATCGAATTAGTGATACCTAGGTTTTAAACTTATAAACCCGGAAAAGGATATCATCAAACGTGGAGCTGGATCGAGGAGCTGAGCTGAGCTATAAATGGAGAAAATTCGAGCAGATTTCGCCAATTTTACACACACGCGAGAGCTTAACACTATATTTTCAGCTTGTAATATGTCTCAGACGAGACCATATTGTATATTCGATTCATATCAATATAAATCCAGCTCCACTCTATTTTTTTTTTAATCGTTGAGCTTATAGACATTTCTTAGGACCAAGATTTCTTCTCCGAATTCACATACAAATACTCAATGCGGAATTCATCTTCCACAATATGTGTGTGTAAATGATTTTTTTATTTATGGAATAGCCAAAATATCATAATCTCTGTTAAGTTAGAGGTTTAAATGTAAACAACATTCCGTCTAATTGAATTACTAATTACGGTAATTTTTTAATTAATAGTTTGGTTGACAACAACAAAATTTCTGTTAAGTTTTTCTACAACTTGATTTATAAAAGCTTATTTAAAATTTAATAACGTAATGGTGATATTATTTAAAAAATGGTGATATTTTTTTAGAATTGACAATTGCAAAAATATCATTTTTGGTTTGCCATTTTTAAAAAATAGGGAGAATTACAAAAATGTCACACTCAAAAGACACTTTTACAAGCGTGCCACTCTCTCCTTCCCTTTTGCATTAATGACATCTTTTACTAACAAAAAGACAAATATGTCTCTTTCTATCTTTTCCTTTATTTATTCTCTTTCCCTTACACTCTCTCTTCTCTTTCCTCACTTCTTTTTTTCTCTTTTTCTCTTTCTCTCTCTCACTTTCTCTCCAAAACCAAAAGCAAGATCTGTATTTTTCTCTCTCTCATTCTCTTTTTTTTTCCTAGATCTAGATCGGATTTTATGAATTTTTTGTTACATATCTAGTTTTGATTTTCGCAAATATGGTTTTTTATTTGGTTTATTTTACACATCTAAGTTTTTTATTCGATTTGTGTTACAAATCTGAGATTTATTCGATTTGGGTTACATATATGAGTTTCTAATTTGATTTGTGTTGATTTCAATCTGGATCTAGATCTAAAAATCTGAGCTTTATTTCATTTTGCTTTATTTTGTTCTTGATTTTGATAACAAATCTGGGTTGATTTTGTAATTGATTTCAATCTATTAATTTTGGGTTTGATTTCAATAGGGTTAATTTTGTTCCTGGTGATCTTCTGAGTGATATAAGGTTTGACGTTTTTTATAAAGTTTTTTAAAGGTTTTGTAAAACTATTTAAAATAATTTATAGGTTTTTATAAGGTTTTTAAAAGGTTTATAAAATTTTTAAAAGGTTTATAAGGGTTTTGTAAACTTTATAAACCTTGTAAAAAACCCTTATAAATCTTGTAAAAAATCTTTATAAACTTTTTAAAAAATTTATAAACCTTGTAAAAAATCTTATAAGGTTTATAAAGTTTATAAAAAGTTTTTAAAAGTTTGTAAGGGTTTTTTACAAGTTTTATAAGGATTTTTTAAGAGATTTATAAAGTTTTTAAAAAATTTATAAGGGGTTTTTACAAGATTTATAAGGCTTTTAAAAGGTTTCGTAAAACATTTTAAACACCTTATAATTTTTTTCCAAGTTTTATAATGTCAATAAAAACCCTAACCCCCCCCCCCCCCCAAAATCTATACCCTAAATGCACAATAGTTAACCCAAACTCAAAAATTTACAGTCGTATAATATTTTTGATCAAAACGTTTTTGATTCTTCTTCTCCTTTTGATTTTTTCCAGAGAATATTTTTCTTCTTCTTTTTCATATATATCCACCAGATCTAATTTTAGATCAGAGACAGCAAGAATAAAATTCTCAAAAGAGATTTGAGAAAAGAAAAGAGAGAGAGAGAAAGAGAAAAGGAAGAAGAAAAAGTTCTTAGATCTCTTTCACGAGAGAGAAAGAGAAAAGAAAGAAGAAAGAGAAAAGGAGGAAAGAGAAAAAAAAAAGAAAAGGAAAAAAAAAAAGGAGAAAATGACAGATTTGATTTTTGGTTTAATGAATAGTGGCACGCTTGTAAACAATTTTAAAGTGTGGCATTTTTGAAAAATGGAACATGAAATGTGGTATTTTTAAAAATTTCTCAATAAATAAAAAGATGAATGATAACAAAGAATGTATATAAATTGAAAAAACAAAAGTTAGAAAGGTTATAGAAATCTCAATTTAAAAGTTAAAAAACATACACAATTATACAAAAATAAAACAAAAATAAAATCTAGAAGAATACTTATTTTATCAATATAGTGTTACAGAATATCACAAAGAAAATAGAAATTTTTGACCTATCACGCCATTGGTACTTTTCAAGTGTATATATTAAAAATTATATAAGTTAAAAAATAATAATATTATATTTACTATTAAGTTAATACTGTATAAAGTTTGGCGAGTATAAATCTCTATGAGAAATAAAACGATGACATTAATAAAATACAATTATCAATCATGTACTATGTGATGTTTCACAACATATTTATAGTTTTTATGAGATTACTAACATAAAATTTACTCTTTTCTGATTTAAATATATAATCTTTTAGTTATTTTTATTTTCTCTCACATAATCATAAATATTCTTAATGGGTTAAAATATATATTTTCTCTATTATTAAGAATATAATTTAAATTCCGATAATATGTATTTTTGGATTTCATGATATGTATTAGAATATGAGAATTATGGTATAAATTGACTTCTACTGGTTTAAGATCTACATTAAATAGTATTTTATAATCTAATGGATAATTAAAATTTAAATATTTATTTTATTAATTTTTATAGTATTTACCCTCTTATTAACGCGGAAGTTTATTAGATTTGAATAGTATCAGAGAATTTGCTTCAAACTTCATTCAATGTTCCGCAAAAGAATTTTTTCTGATTTTTCATTTTTCTTCTGTTTGATGTTTTATAGTGGATCAGTTATCTTCTTCTCCAATCGATTTCATGAAATTGATCGGTCAATCTCTTTGATCAACATTGTTTTTTTTAGATTTCTAGTTTTCTGGATCCAATCTTCTTTCCCACTTCAATTTTTTTCTATTCATCATTTTCAGCCAATTTCGTAGCTAAATTATAGTTAATAATAGTTAAATCCAGATTTCGGCTCAACTTTTCGGTTTATGATTTTCAGTCGTTCATGAATAAATAATGAATTCATTTAATCATATTCTGATATGGTCAGTTTCTCAATAGATTATCATGATTTATATCTTTTTGTCTGGATTGCGATCCTCTTATAACACTATTTGTAAAGTTATTTTCTAGAAAACGCGTATGTGTCGTCTCTACAACTACTTTCACCAAAATAATTATGACGTGGCTTGAAATAGGATGATTCAGTTGTTGAATCGATTATTGTGGTTTAGACATTTTGTTTGGATTGCGATTTGGTTTTATTTGATGGAGTCTTTTAAAACAATTATATAATCGTTTCAAATAATATATAAGAAATTTGTTATTTGGATTATATATTGTAACTATTGCATGACGATTGAAAGCATACCAAAGCATTGAGAAAATATGGATTAAAATATATACATAATTGTGTTATTATTAGTATATATATTCTTAGGTATTCTAACTTGGATTCTCTATTCATGTGTGAATTAATTTTAACATTTTGAATAAATCTACGTTTAAGAAATTCATACAGAATTGCCTATATGCATGTGAGATTATTAGATCTATGAAATATGATGAAAATATCTTATTTCTGTTGTAAAAAATGATGTGATTATCCTCCTCACACTGCCACATGTCTTTGAAGGATAAATCCTCATCATCATTTACTTGTCGTAATTTCCTTTCTCTTCAAATAATGTGATTTATTTTTTTCTTATTCTCACTACTATAAATAGTGATGAGATGAAACAAGGTGAATAAGATTAACTTTATTCCTCTCTCTCTCGTGTTTTTATAATACACACACATACATATATTATAAAATCTTATTTTATACTATATAATTATAATACGTTATCAGCATGATAGTCTCTCTATCCAATCATTTATCCGATCATATACCAAAAAGGTAAAAACGTTTTATGTCCGTTTTTATACTAGAAAAGTGAGATTTTGATTTATGTGTTTTTGATCAATATTTAAATTTAAAGATTATTTATGAAGTGGTAGGTTATACCTCTTCATTGGTTTATAGTAAGCTAGGCTAACTAGTTATTTATAAGAAAGACATATAATAGGCTATGTCTTTTCGGGATTGATCATTATATGGTAGGCGCTGCCTCCTTGATCAATTTAAAATTTTGTCTCCGTAATCTCATGGTAGGTTTTGTCTCCTTGATTATGTAGAGAACTATGCCTATTGATTTATTATTTTTTTATCGTTATTTAATTCTGTTTATTATTATTATTATTGCAAATTATATGGAAGGTTCTGTTTTAAATTATGTTGTTTTTATGCTCAATTATTTAACATGTTTATTTGAATTTAGAAATATACCTAATGGATGTTGCGACAGCATATCTTTATGGATCACTTGATAATGATATATACATGAAAATTTCATAAGGATTAAAAATCCCGGAAGGATCAAAAATGCATGAAGTATCTTCTAAGGAAATATGTTCGGTCAAATTACAACGATCACTGTATGGATTAAAGCAATCCGGACGCATGTGGTATAATCGCTTAAGTGAATATTTGTTAAGTAAATGATACATTAACAATGCGATATGCCCTTGTGTGTTTATTAAGAAATCCTCGTCAGGATTTGTGATCATTGCAATATATGTAGATGACCTGAACATAATTGGAACTCAAAAGGAGATTGATGATGCAAGAACTCATATGAAAGAAGAATTTGAAATGAAAGATCTTGGAAAGACAAAATGTTGTCTAGGGCTTCAGATAGAATATCTCAACAATGAAATTTTTGTACATCAATCAAATTACGACAGGTAAATGGTGATGAGGATCTATCCTTCAAAGACATGTGTCAGTGTGAGGAGGATAATCACATCATCTTTTTACAACACTCCCCTTTGATTATCCATCAGTGTACTGCCTCGTTAAAAACCTTATCACGGAAAAACACAGTGGGACAAAACCATGACAAGGAAAAAAGAATACAGTCTCCCCCTGGAAAATATATATATAATATTTTCTTTATAGGTCTCGTAGATGGTGCATTCCGATACTCGGAGCATGTTTTCGGAATATTGTAGTCGGAAGCGTCTTTGTAAATAAATCTGCTGCGTTGTCAGATGAGCGAATATATTGAACATCAATCTCTTTCTTCTCTTCGACTTCCCGAGTGTAGGAAAAAAATCTTGGAAGAATGTGTTTCGTCCTATCGCTTTTTATATAACTTTCTTTGATTTGAATTTTAAAAGATCATTGAAATTCATGTGAAACCCATAAGTTTTTCACGTAGCATGTCTCAAGTGAAAATAAGGCCATTATGAGAGATTCATAGATGAATCACCATTTTTGGTTTAAAAAGTTCATTAGATATGGTGGTTGAGTTCTTTAATCTCCAGAATTACACCCTATGTAACTAATCTAAAAGTGAGATTCGGTTCGGATGAATGGGTCAGAAGTTCCACTATCTTGAAAAGGGTATAAAGAATTCCATATTGGTATTTTAAAAGATCTAAGATAAAACACATGATCCAAGATGGATATGTTGTTGATCCTAAAGTGGGTTTCATTACGAGATAATGAACTAGAAGAGTTATTATCTCGAGAGGGAGAATTAAAGAATCCCACATCGACAAAGTTGATAACTTTGGTGAGCTTATATCCCAAAAATTGATCACTTTTGGTGATTTTGCATCCTAAGATTTATCATACCTAATAGATCGTGACGAACGAAGAGAATGATCAAGATGCCGAGTCGAAAAGACAAGATTCATTCGAGGGGGAGATTCAATCATTTACTTGATTTATGAAGAGAAGATCATCTCAGGGGCAGCTGCACTTTTTTCCGTTTCATGGTTTTTGTTTGAATGGACTTTTCCATGGAAATGTTTTTAACGAGACAGTCACAACACAACGGATTTGTCGAAGAGGAGTTCAGTGAAAATTCGATATCATTGAAGATGGATAATTAAGGGAGAGTGTTATAAATGGATAATTATCCATCTGTTGTTTTATATTAATTAATTTGTTGATAAGAGTAAATCCTTGCTATATATATGTTCACAAGAGAAGAGAAGAAGTAAAAAGCAAATTGATTCCCTCTCTCTCTCGTCTTTGCCTTGTTCTCTCTCGTTTTCCTTTACTGTTTCTCTCCCTCGTCTTTAGTTAATACACACAACTACATATATTATAAAATCTTATTTTGTACTATATAATTATAATAATTTCGTTGATTTATTCATTTAATTATATAGAGACATGTTGACCAAATTAAATTTGATATTACCAAAAAGAAACATCTATTTAATCATATAATATGATTATGAAGAAGGAGGCTCCACGAGATCAGAATATGACGAAGGAGGGTTCTTGTTGCAACAGCAAATTCCAAAATACCCTCCAAATATACAGTCTCCTCCATAAGTATCTTGCTCTTTGCAAAGTGCTTTGCATTGAGGACATGCATCGACATAAGTACATATTTGGTTCCCCGGGTTCTCCTCACTCGACGAACTTGCTTGTCCTGTAATTAATCAAAATTTTGAACCAAAGATTCATATATCACCATTACAAAAATCAGTTTGTATTTGAAATTTGAAAACAAATTACTTGCCTGAGACAAAAAGCAAGAAAATGGTTGCTATCAGAAGGAAAGATGTTCCACAAGCATGTGAAGATATCTTGCTTTTCATTTTGCGTAGATATATGTTCTTTTCAGTTTTTTATTTATATTTTTTATTTTGATGTTTTTTCTTTAAGAAGTGTTTGCATGCTCCTTATATAAGTCTTGACAATCAATCAATTAAACAAAAGTCAAGACACATATTTCTTTCCATACTATTTTGTTGAGTAGTCGTGCACTCGTGGTCAAAGGTATCTTACCAAGAAAGAGCGAGTATTTAACTTTCACTCTGCTTAGACCATCCACATTAGAGGACTCTGCTTAGACCATCCACCTTAGAGACCAAACATGGATCTCTAAATAAAAAAATATTAAAAATACACTCTCTCTTCTTTTTATTCAACTTTATACCTTCTCTTTCATCCTTTTACTCAACTTTTATTAATTTTATATTTAAACACACTCCAATTTTCATCAATTCTTTCTTCAACTTTGTGTTCCCCGAAACATCATCTCTCCAATAATACCCACTATCTCATCTCTTTACTCAAATTTTATTAATTTTATATTTCAATACACCCCATTATTTCAACCAAAAACACTCTCTTTCTTCCTTTTACTCAACTTTTAATAATTTTTATATGTAAAGACACATACAAAATGTCTCCAATGCTGATGCTCTTATTGACTTGTTTATTAAGAGCTAGCGCTGCTATTGTTCAAATCTTTAATATGGAAAACATATATAATATTATTCGGTGTAACGATAAAGTAAAAGGTGGATAAAAAAAAAATTTTTATAAAAATGCCAATTTTTCAAAAAATTATTTATTCATTATATTATTTATGTTTGGATTAACTATCTTATATTATGATTTAGTTTTGAGGGTTTATCGTTTGTTAGGGGTCAAAAACATTTTTAAAGATTTAGAATTTTAAAATTTAGGTTTTAAAAATCTATAATTAGTGGCATGTTTGCAAATGGACAACCCATAATGATATTTTTTTAGAGAAATTTTAAAAAATACCGCATCTCATGTGTCACTTTTCAAAAATGTCGCACTTTAAAATTGTTTAAAAGCGTGCCACTATTCATTAAACCAAAAGTTAAATCTGTCATTTTCTTCTTTTTTTTTTTCTTTTTCTTTTTTCTCTTTCGTTTTTTTCTCTTTTTTTTTTTTTCTCTTTCGCTCTCGTAAAAGAGATCTAAAAACTTTTTCTTCTTCCTTTTTTCTTTCTCTCTCTGTCTTTTCTTTTCTTTTCTCAAATCTCTTCTGAGAATTTTATTCTTGCTGTCTCTGATCTGAGATTTGATATGGTGGATATATATAAAAAATAAGAAGAAGAATATTCTCAGAAAAACTCAAAAGGAGAAGAAGAATCAAAAACGTTTTGATCAAAAATATAAACGACTATAAATTTTTGAGTTTGGTTTAACTATTGTGCATTTAGGATATAGATTTTTTGGGGGGAGGGGGGGTTGGGGTTAGGGCTTTTATTGACATTATAAAACTTAAAAAAAACAAAAAAGGTCTTTAAACTGTTTTACGAAACCTTTTAAAAACTTTATAAATTTTGTAAAAAACCCTTATAAACTTTTAAAAAAACTTTATAAATCTTTTAAAAAATCCTTATAAAACTTGTAGAAAACCCTTACGAACTTTTTATAAACTTTACAAACCTTATAAGGTTTTTTACAAGGTTTATAAAGTTTTTAAAAAGTTCATAAAGGTTTTTTACAAGGATTATAAGGGTTTTTTACAAGGTTTATAAAGTTTAAAAAACCCTTATAAACATTTTAAAAACTTTATAAACCTTTTAAAAACTTTATAAAAACTTTATAAATTATTTTAAACGGTTTTACAAAACCTTTAGAAAACTTTATAAAAACCTTACAAAAATCTTTAAAAAACCTTATAAAATCTTATACGGATATTTTACAAGGTTTATAAAGTTTTTAAAAAGTTTATAAAAGTTTTTTACAAGGTTTATAAGGGTTCTTTACAAGGTTTATAAAGTTTAAAAAACCCTTATAAACCTTTTAAAAACTTTATAAACCTTTTAAAAACCTTATAAAAACCTATAAATTATTTTAAATAGTTTTATAAAACCTTATAAAAACCTTTAAAAAACCTTATAAACATTTTAAACAGTTTTACAAAACTTTAAAAAAAACTTTATAAAAAACGTCAAACCCTAGATCACTCAGAAGAGCACCAAGAACAAAATTAACCCTATTGAAATCAAACCCAAAATTGACAGACTGAAATCAATTACAAAATCAACCCAGATTTGTTATCAAAATCAAGAACAAAATAAAACAAAACGAAATAAAACTCAGATTTTTAGATCTAGATCCAGATTGAAATCAACACAAATCAAATTAGAAACTCATATATGTAACCCAAATCGAATAAATCTCAGATTTGTAACACAAATCGAATAAAAAACTCAGATGTGTAAAATAAACCAAATAAAACCATATTTGCGAAAATCAAAACTAGATCTGTAACAAAAAATTCATAAAATCTGATCTAGATCTATAGAAAAAGAAAGAGAAGGAGAGAGAGAAAAAATCCAGATCTTGTTTTTGGTTTTGGAGAGAAAGTGAGAGAGAGAAAGAGAAAAAAAAAAAAAAGAAGTGAGATGATGTTTCGTGGAGGTGGAGGAAAGAGAAGAGAGAGGAAAAGGAAAGAGAATAAATAAAGAAAAAGATAGAAAGAGATATATTTGTCTTTTTGTAAGTAAAAGATGGCATTAATGCAAAATGGAACGAGAGAGTGGCACGCTTGTAAAAGTGTCTTTTGAGTGTGACATTTTTGCAATTTCCCCTTATTTATTTTAATTAAGATTTTTATTCTATATATATTATTTGTTTATTTTATGATTTATGTCATGTCTATATATCATCTTAAACTTTGTTTCTTAATTATTATTGATAATATTAGAAATTTTACTTTTTATTATTTGATAAGTAACTTGACAATTACTTTTCATTTTAAATTTTATTTTTCTTAATTAATTTCAAATTTAACACATTCTGAATATTAGATACATGTAACGATCTCGTGAGTTATAATTTTGCTTATGTGTCATGCTGATATAAAAATGCATTGCGGTAAATATTTTTTATTTTAAAATATATAACGTCTATAATTTGACAAATGTAATTAGATTATAAATTACGACTCATATAAATATTTAATATTTATTTTATTATTATATTTTATTAAATAGTCAATTTATTATATTTATCTCATACTAAAATTATCTCATACACGTTATTATATTAGCAAAATCACAATTATAAATATGACAATTCCTTTTGTCTTTAACTATTTAGATAATTTATAATGGAAATAATGTATTTTGTAATATAAAAATTTAGAAATATTACATATTTTAGTATGACTATTTTTTTTAATTAGTCTATAATCTTAGTTTAGAATATATTCCTTATTTTTTTTTAAAACATTTTTGTTAATATTGAAAATATTACATATTTTAGTAGAACGATTTTTTTTCTTATTCTTAATTAGTTTATAATCTTTGTTTAGAATATATTTCTTTTTTTTTTTTTTTTTTTAATATTGATACATGTCACAATCTAAATTAACAATTACACATGTCATGATCTCGTGAAAAAGAATTTTGCTTACGTGTCGCGTTCTCATCATACGCATTCTTTTTTATATAATAAGATAAGGATTTCATGTAGTTCCTTCATATTCTTTGCAGTAAGATGGAACATAGAACAAAATTGTTCCCCATCTAATCTGACAACGAACAAAAGAGAATACAAAAATAATTGGTAAAAATCTATTAAGGTGAACACTATTAGAAATATTTGAGCCTTTCATTAAAAAATGAGAAATTTTAAAAAATACCACATCTTATATGCCACTTTACAAAAATACCACACTTTAAAATTGTTTACAAACGTGCCACTATTCATTAAACCAAAAATCAAATATGTCATTTTTTCCTTTTTTTCTTTCTTCTTTTCTTTTTTCTCTTTCCTTTTTTCTCTTTCCTCTTTTTCTCTTTCTTCCTTCTTTTCTCTTTCTCTCTGTTCTCTTTTCTCAAATCTCTCGTGAAAGAAATTTGAGAATTTTATTATAATTGTTTTCGATCTGAGATTAGATCTGGTGGATATATATGAAAAAAAAAAAAGAATATTTTCAAAGAAACTCAAAAGGAGAAGAAAAATCAAAAATATTTTGATAAAAAATAAACGACTATAAATTTTTAAGTTTGGATTAACTATTGTACATTTAGTGTATAGATTTGGACGGAGGAGGGTTTAGGGTTTTTATTGACATTATAAAATTTGGTAAAAAATTATAAGGTTTTTAAACAGTTTATAAGGTTTTTAAACTGTCTTACGAAGCCTTTTAAAAACCTTATAAACCTTGTAAAAAATTCTTATAAACTTTTTAAAGATTTTATAAATCTTTTAGAAAACCCTTATAAACCCTGTAAAAAATCCTTATAAACTTTGTAAAAAACGCTTATAAACTTTTTAAAAACTTTATAAACCTTGTAAAAAACCCTTATAAACATTTTATAAGGGTTTATAAGGATTTTTTACAAAGTATTTATTGACATTATAAAATTTGAAAAGAAATTATAAAGTTTTTAAACAGTTTATAAGGTTTTTAAACTGTCTTACAAAGCCTTTTAAAAACTTTATAAACCTTGTAAAAAATCTTTATAAACTGTAAAAACCTTACAAATCTTGTAAAAAATTCTTATAAACATTGTAAAAAACCTTATAAACGTTGTAAAAAAACCTTATAAATTTCGTTTAAAACTTTATAAACCTTTTAAAACGCTTATAAACCCCGTAAAAACCCCTTATAAACCCTGTAAAAAACAGTTTATAAGGTTTTTTAACAGTTTATAAACCTTGTAAAAAAATCTTATAAACCCTGTAAAAAAACCTTAAAAACCCTTATAAACCTTTTAAAAACTTTAAAATTATCATTTCAACTGTTAAAAACGTTTTCTAACAGTTTATAAACCTTGTAAAAAACCCTTATAAACCTTGTAAAAACAGTTTACAAGGGTTTTTAACAGTTATAAAACTTGTAAAAAACATTATAAATCATGTAAAAACCCTTATAAATATTTTAAAAACCCTTAGAGCATCTGCATTGGAGACATTTTGTATGTGTCTTTATATATAAAATTATTAAAAGTTGAGTAAAAGGAAGAAAGAGAGTGTTTTTGGTTGAAATAATGGGGTGTATTGAAATATAAAATTAATAAAATTTGAGTAAAGAGATGAGATAGTGGGTATTATTGGAGAGAGAATGTCTCGGGGAAGACAAAGTTGGAGAGAGAATGGATGAAAGTTGGAATGTGTTTAAATATAAAATTAATAAAAGTTGAGTAAAAGGATGAAAAAAAAAGTATAAAGTTGAGTAAAAGGAAGAGAGAATGTGTTTCTAATATTTTTTTATTTAGAGACATCCACATTTTGTCTATAAAATTGAAGAAATGAAATAATAATTTATAAGGTTTTTAAAAGGTTTATAAATTTTTTAAAGGGTTTATAAAAGTTTTAAAAAGTTTATAAGGGTTTTTTACAAGGTTTATAAACCTTTTAAAAACCTTAAAATTATTATTTCAACTGTTTATAAGGTCTTTTAACAGTTTATAAATCTTGTAAAAAACCCTTATAAACTTTTTAAAAACTTTTATAAACCCTTTAAAAAATTTATAAACCTTTTAAAAACCTTATAAATTATTATTTCATTTCTTCAATTTTAAATACATATAGATAACTCTTATAAATTGTTCAAAAAGTTTACAAATTATTTTAAAAATTCATAAAAAACGTTAAAACCTTACATCATTTAGAAAAATATCAAGAAGAAAATTAATCTAGATTGTTTAACGTTTTTTAAGTGTGTTTAAAAACCTTTTAAAACATTTTATAAACCTTATTAATTTTATAAACCTTTAAAAACTGTAAAAAACTTTACAAAAAAAGGTCAAAACCTAGATCAATAAGAAGAACATAAAAAATCTTGTTCTGTGGTGTTTGCCACTCTGATCTTCATACCATCAAGAACGATTGGGGATTCTCTCATTACCCAATCATTCCCGGGTATCCGAAAAATCTTTCTCTCAGTACTTATCTTTCAATCATATATATAACTAGGAAGTTTACTAGCTACTTTCTTTCGACTATTTTGGTTTATTTGGTAGACATGAAATCGTTGGAATCGCAACAAAAGTTGGTAAGAATGTGACAAAGTTCAAAGAAGGAGACCGAGTAGGAGTAGGAGTAATAATCGGCTCATGCCAATCATGTGAATCATGTAACCAA
Organism: Arabis hirsuta; assembly: GCA_964056655.1. Taxonomy (NCBI): domain Eukaryota; kingdom Viridiplantae; phylum Streptophyta; class Magnoliopsida; order Brassicales; family Brassicaceae; genus Arabis; species Arabis hirsuta. Next base: position 12,212,929 of record OZ053313.1, read on the forward strand.
GACCTAGAAAACTATTGTCCTAAAAGCGTATTCACATACAACTCTCGTTCATCTGACGGAACCAGAAACCAAGGTGGCTATTCCGACAAAATCGTGGTCGATCACCGCTTTGTCCTAAGGTTCCCCGATGGTTTACCAAGTGATTCAGGCGCGCCGTTGCTCTGTGGTGGAATCACCGTGTACAGTCCAATGAAGTACTACGGTATGACTGAAGAAACAGGGAAACATTTAGGTGTGAATGGACTCGGTGGACTTGGTCATATCGCTGTGAAGATTGGTAAAGCCTTTGGTTTAAAAGTTACTGTGATTAGTAGGTCGTCGGAAAAAGAGAGAGAAGCAATTGATCTGCTTGGTGCTGACTCATTTCTCGTCACAACGGATTCTCAGAAGATGAAGGAAGCAATTGGAACTATGGATTTCGTGATGGATACGGTATCAGCGGAACATTCTCTGTTACCGCTGTTTAGTTTGCTTAAAGTGAATGGAAAGCTTGTGACTTTAGGCTTACCAGAGAAGCCACTCGAGCTACCAATCTTCCCTCTCGTTCTCGGTTAAAAAAGAAGAAAATAATGATCCTTATCTTATGTTTTGCGTGGTGTGGAAGTAATGTTTAGGGTTTGTGATTTTTTTTTGTTACAGGAAGGAAAATGCTGGGAGGAAGTCAGACTGGAGGGATGAAGGAGACACAAGAGATGCTTGAATTCTGTGCCAAGCATAATATCGTTGCGGATATCGAGCTCATAAAGATGAGTGATATCAACTCTGCCATGGACCGCTTGGCTAAATCTGATGTTAGGTACCGGTTCGTGATCGATGTGGCCAACTCCTTGAGTCCTGCTTCAGTCAGTTGAACCTAAAGGACATGTCGATCATGTCCAGAGTCTGCTTTCTTTGTTTGTTTTTGTGTCTGTTTTCGACCTCTTGGTGCAGTTATGATGTAATGAATAAAAACGGAGATTCTGAAAATTTCTTGAGGATTGTTGCAAAAGTATATGAACCTATTTTCTTGGTGAGGTTAATTGTCTTGTCTTTCAATACTCGGTTTCTTGGTTCTGTTTAATAATTTTCTTAAAAAATTAAAGCAAAGAAACTTACGATTTTCCTATAGGGTTGTGCAAAAAAATGAATCATTTTCTTGTGTGAGATTCGTAGGGAGACTCCATTATATAACATAAAAACTATATATTATAACACCATTATTATAAGAGCTTGCATACATCAAAGTTTCAAAGGGGAAGGAGCCGGAGAAGAACCACCGGAATTTGGAGATTGACAGAAGCCGCGAAGGACATTCGTTTCCTCAGAGGTAAAACCAAGAGAAGTAAGCATCGCCGGCCAACAATCGGTGGTGATAACTCCGACGGCGTGACAGCAACCCTCGCCGAGTTTGGTCTCTCCGTTGAGGAAGAAGAGAACGATCTCGTTGGTGCATGATTTCAGCTCGTAGAGTGCATCCCAACACTCCATTAGTCCTCCTCCGGTATGCCTGGCCGCAATGTCGGTGGAATCCACAGTCGCCGGGAGTGTCCTGCCGGAGGTGTTGAGGACGAGGAGAAGAGTGACGGTGGCGAAGAGGAGGAAACTTGTGTTAGAAGCCATTGTTCTTTTTTTCTAGGGTTTGTTGTGTGGTGATGATTTGGGTTATGATGAGAGTTCTGTTTTTATAGCGTGGTTTTGGATGGAATTGAAGGTTAGTGGTGATTTAAGAATAATTAAGAGGTGGAAGAGTGGGAGGAATGAGAAAGGATTTACGGTAATATCAGTTAATGTCAATCATGTAACTTTAAATTATGATTAGTGAAACGTATTTAACATTTGTTTGTTGAATGAGTAACGGTTCCTAGTGGAAACGAAAGGGTTACAAAGAGAAAGTATTTTGGAACACAGGTTTTGAGCTTCATTTTCGCCATATCGGTAAAAGTAACATAAATCGGAAAACAGACTACTTATATGCCAAATTTAAGTCTGTTTTTGCTATTAATAATTTTGTTTGCACACTATTATAATACGATTACTATATATGTAGTCTATCAATGTTGTTATTTTCTTACGTTACAAATGCTGCATGTATTCTTTCTTGTTATTTTTATTTAGTTTAATATTCAAATTGTTATACTCCATCTGTATCATTTTAAATGATTTTTAAGGTTTCTGCACACAAATTAAGAAACTATTTAATTTTCTATTTTTCAACATAAAACCACCAATTCCAATACAATTTAACCAATAGAAAACTAATCTGCAGAATTTAAAGAGTCAAAAACAACACAAACATAATTAATTTTACTTTGAAAATTTAAAACATAATCTAATTTGAGACAAAAAAATCTCTCTAAAAAATTATTTAATATGATACGGAGGGAGTATAATTACATTATTAGTTTTTTTTTTTGTTAATAAAGTGTATACTATTAGTTTTTTTAAGAGTACTATAATGATATCTTTAACTAACCACCATTTTTTATGCTATGCATTGTTAGAGCACCCACCTTGGAGAATACTTCATGTGTCTCTCCATTTTAAAAGAATAAAAGTTATCAAAAGTGAGTGAACAGGAGAGAGACACTGTCTTCGGCGAGACATATTTGGGAGATAAAAACATGCCACGTGCCAGTAGTGGATTGGTTTAAAATAATTTTTGATCTGAATAATTTTCTTTTTTTTTATTCATTTTTTTGCAAAAAAAATTCCTCTTTTCTTCTCCTTTCGCATGCGTAGAGAGAAATCGAAATCTCTCCTCTCTCTTTCTTCAAATCCGATTTCGAATCCAAAGAAATCAAAATATCTGTCTGTCTTCCAATCCAATCATGATCAATCGATCTATTAATCTTCGAATCCGATGAATCTCTCTTCTAATCTCTCTCTGTTCGCATCGGATGTATCGATTTGGCATCCGACGAATCGATTTTGATCAATTGGGAGATGAAACATTGTAGAAGCTCAACTCAATCTGTCGCATCACCTCCTACCTCCACGTTACAGCGTAAATCAGCATCTCTATGCTTCAGTTTGGCATAATTTCAATTGCTACTTAGTTTGTTTTATGTGTTTCGAAATTGTTTTAATTAGAAAGTTTTATTTGCCCAGACTTGAAGAAGATTGCAGATGTGATCGATACTGGATCGTCTATCAAGGGAGTCCGGCGTATAGCTCTGGCTGTTCGTCTGACCGTGGGACTACGACAGAAGCTCATCGGTTCTGTCATCTCTGATTTCCTTGATTTGGCTTTGGTTCCTGGATATGAGGCTCATACTCGTCTGTCATCAAAAATTGTGTGGTTAATATGATCTGTAATTTGCTCTGCTTTGATTTCATGTAAATGTGATTGTGTGGTTAAAATGATTTTTAATTTCCCAATTTTAGATTAGATAAGAGTGAAGTAGCAAACTATTGTTTCTGTATGCGTGCTAGTGATAGTGTGCTAGTTAAGAGTAAGAGTGAAGTAGCTAGTGATTGTGTGCATAATAGGGAAGAAGCAATCAAGAGTTTTAATGAAACAATGATGGCGAAAACTTGGCACTCTTGCAAGCATCTGTTTCAGAATGAACAATGGCATACGTTTTAAGAGTGAAGTAGCTAGCTATTGACATGTAGATGTGTGCTAGTGATTGTGTGCTAGTTAAGAGCAAGAGTGAAGTAGTTAGTGATTGTGTTCATAATATGGTACACCATAAGTTGTGTAATTTGCCAATTTTTAGATGCTTTGTATATACTGACGATTGAATTTGTCAGAGTGATGCAGATGACAAGAAATTTGATACAGCATCATCGACTTCCCAAGCTCTTCTTAAGCATTTACATGATCAGCTCGAGATTTACTGCTACTTCATTGTGCTGCTTTTCCTAATTGATCAGAAAAAGTACAAGGAGGTTATCTTTCTTCTATCTCTCTTATTAAGTGTCTTCTTGAATTACATACTTTGTTAATGAAGCTTCTTGAGGTCTTTATTTCAGATGTCCTTTGGTTTCTTATATTTCAGGCCAAAGTTTGTTCTTCAACTACCATTGGTCGCCTCAACAGAGTAAACAGGAGAACTGTTAGCGTCATTGCTTCACATTTGGATGTTTACTACTACTTAAGATATGACTCAGTAGATGACCTTGATGAGATACATAGGTGAGTAGTTGAGAGTCAATTTGTTTTCTTCTTTTCACTTTTATTATATTAGTTCAACAATCCATTAGAAGAATAACTAGATTGTCTTTCTGTTGCAGTACTCTTCTTGCTGTACAACAACTCGCGAGATTACAAAAAGATGAGTTGGGCAAGGTAGGGTGCATTTGAGGTCAGTGATAGACATTATGAAAACTTTGATAAAAACTGGATTGGTAGTAAAGGTAGTCAAATATACTGTTTTGTTCTGCATAAAGTTAGTCTTGGTTATGCATAAAGTTAGTCATTTACATGACACAAGTCTTTTGTCAAAGAGATACTTAGTATCTATTTGACTGAGAAACAAAACCCCAAAAATTTGAAATGAATATATATCTTTCATTCAGGTTATTCTCTAGTAACAACCCAAACACCCTAACTTTGCTCTTTTCTCCATCTTTTGCTGTTTAGGTTATGGATCCTAACGATCCTTATAGTTTTCAGCCAAACTTTCAGCCAAACTTTATGAACCTCTTGCATACACAAGAGAATAGTAACCTGGAAACTCATATTTCTTTTTCCCCTTCTATCCAGATGAGGTCATCCCAATTCCCTTAGTCTAGTACCCAATTTAGTGATGCACAAAACCAACCTACGAAGTCAAGAGAAAGTAGAACCAGATGGACTTGTACTGAAGATATGGTTTTGATCAGTGCTTGGTTAAACACCAGCAAAGATCCTATCGTGGGGAATGAACAAAAGGTGGTGCATTTTGGAAAAGAGTTGTCTCCTATTATGCAGCTAGTGAAGATGTAGCAGGCTTCCCAGCGAGAGGGATAACTCAATGTACGCAGAGGTGGAAAATGATCACCAATGAATGCAACAAGTTTGTAGGATGCTACAGCCAAGCTTCGTCTAGGAGAGGTAGTGGGCAGTCTGAAGATGATGTATTCCAAATGGCTCTCCAGTTGTACTTCAGTGATAAGAAGAAGCCTTTCCTCCTAGAGCATGCTTGGAGGACGCTTAGGCATGAACAGAAATGGTTATGTTCTTTTGGAGGTAATGAAAGCTCCAAAAGAACTAAGCTATCTGCGGGTGGCGCATACTCATCAAGTTCAAATACATCATCTCGTGTTGAGGAAGAAGCCTGTCCTCGCCCTCCTAGTGTTAAGGCAGCCAAACGCAAAGGAAAAAGAACTGTCCCCAGCTCAGAAAGTGAAGCTACTCCCCTGCCACAATTGGAGAAGATGTGGGAGATCAAGGAGAAAGACATAGCTTCTAGAGAGAAGGCAGCCGATAAGTGCCTTCTATCAAATCTAATAGCCAAAACAGAGCTTTCTGAGGATGAACTCGCCCTGAAAAAGAAACTAATGGCTGAGATGTTCGGATAGTTTGTTCTTGATGCATCCTTAATAAGTGAAGCAGTTTGTTTGCTTCAGTTTTAAAATTGATTCAGTTTTTTTTCCTTGTTTTTAATAAGTGAAGCAGTTTGTTTGGTTCGGTTTTACATGTTTGACATTTCCATTTGGTTCTTGTGTGGTTGAGTTCAACTTAATAAAATAAGTTTATTGGTCAAGTCTATAAGTTTTAAAATTGTTTCTATCATGGTGAATCCCTGCATGTATACTACCATGGTGAGCCTCAACATGAGATGGGTAAGTTTTTAAGTTTGGTGTTGTTTATGTTTTAAGTTTGGTTTTGTTTCAAGTTATTCAGTTTGGTTAAGACAAATATATTCTTACAGGTGTTAAGCTCTCTGCAACTTCCTCTGTTTACAAACCAACTTCAGAATCTTCTTCTTCTACTTCTTGAACTAGTCATCAAGATTGCTCTGTCCCTGGATCATCATCATCGATCAAGATTAGTCTTGATTCTTCTCTTCCTCCTTTTGGTTTCTCCAAGGTTAGTCTTCTCTAATCTTTATTAGTAACAATAACAGGAGATTAAGATTTCGTCATATCAGATCTAATATGAGATCTTATTATATAAAAAGTAACCAACTTTATTAGGTGGTACAGTAGAAACTCTATAAATTAATACTCGATAAATTAATAAATTCTATAAACTAATAAATTTTGTCGGTCCCTAGTCGGGTCAATGTAAAATATATCACAATTCGATAAGATAATAAGATAATAAATATTATTAAACTCCTATGTAAATATATGGTCCCAATAGTACCATAAATTAATATTCGATATATAAACTTTTATATATACACATCTAAACTATATTTATATATGATTTTAGTGTTGTTTATCTTTTTTAAGATTGAAATCTCTTTATAACTCAATCATTAGTAGATGTAATAAACACAAACAAAAAAATTAAACTAATTTAAGAAAAATATAGTTTAGTTTAAAATAAATAAATTCAAGTAAAAGAAAATTTAGAAGATTATGGAAACTTTCATTTCTTGATAAATTAATAACTCTCTAAATTAATAAAATATCATAGTTCTAATATTATTAATTTATAGAGTTTTTACTGTATGATGATGGTGGCTTCACTGTCCCACAGATTACTACTACTTTTACTCATCCTCCTACTCTTACTTCTTACGAAAAAATCTACATCTTTCTGGTAATGTGTTTTTTTTCTTTTTGTTTGTTTGTTTGTTTTGTTTGTTTGTTTCTTGATTGCTATGAACTTTGATCTTGATAGGAATTAGGTTGTTGTGTTTAATCTTGTAATAATCATATATTCTCTTTTTGTTTATGATAAGGTTTTTGTGCAGGTTTCATTCACGTGTACTTTTATCTAGATTGGTTCTTTTTAAATTACTTTTGTCATTGTGCAGGTTTCATTCACGTGTACTTACAAGTGGTACAGAAAACTACAAATGGGGCAATGGGACTTGTCGGAAGAGACGAGTAATTGATCAAGTGGAAGGTGACAACAATGAGGCTAAATGATCAAGTGGGCAAGTGGCAGAAGACAACAAACACAGTTTCTTTTCTTTGTTTGTTTATGTAATTTGTTTTCATTCTTACGCATTGTGTATATATTATGAACCGATATCAGACCTCCATTTCCATCTTTCTTTGGTCTCTTCTATAATAGACCATTCTTTTTCTTTTGTTCTTTCTCAAGTTTCTATCACTACTTGCTTCCTTGTAAATTTCTTCCCCAAGTTTATCAACATGTCATCTTCAAATTTTGATGATGAATATGATGAATTAGATGAAGTTGTTGATGATCCATTCGATCAAGGTTTTAATCAACAATTTGATCGTCTATTTCAACAAACCATAGATAATTATGGCTATATCAAGGGGCAACTAGTTCAAGGCCTAAACGAGTTTTTATTGAAAGACGACGGGAGGAAGGCCACACTCAGTTATAGAATGATTATTTCGCTGAAAATCCAAATTACTCTCAAAGTATGTTCCGTCGTCGTTTCAGAATGAACAACCCATTGTTCTTACGTATTGTCGAATCATTATCTCAAATGCCATACTTTCAACAAAAACAAGATGCTACGGGAAGATTGGGTCTGTCTGCACTACAAAAGTGTACCGCAGCCATTCGTATGCTGGCGTATGGTTCTGCAGCTGATGCCGTGGATGAATACCTCCGCCTTGGTGAAAGCACCGCACTAAAATGCTTGGAAAATTTTGTAGACGGAATTATTTACTTCTTTCAAGATACCTACCTACGAAGGCCTACACCAGAGGATCTCCAACGATTACTCAATCAAGGAGAGGCACGTGAATTTCCCGGGATGGTCGGAAGCATTGATTGCATGCATTGGGAGTGGAAGAATTGCCCAACAGCTTGGAAAGGGCAGTATTCTTGTGGCGCAGGAAAACCTACAATCGTTTTAGAGGCTATGGCTTCACAAGATCTGTGGATTTGGTACGCATTTTTTGGACCTCCAGGTACTTTAAACGATATAAATGTTCTTGACCGCTCACTGGTTTTTGATGACATATTAGAAGGTCGAGCTCCAGCAGTGACTTACTTTGTCAATGGACGACAATACAATATGGCTTACTATCTCACTAATGGTATATATCCGAAATGGGCAACCTTCATCCAATCAATCTCACTTCCACAAGGTCAGAAAGCAAAATTATTTGCTCAATTTCAAGAAGCTGCCCGAAAAGATGTCGAGCGTGCTTTTGGGGTCTTGCAAGCTCGTTTTGCGATTGTCAAAAATCCTGCTCTTAGTTGGAATAAGATAAAAAATGGAAAGATAATGAGAGCATGTATCATATTGCACAATATGATTGTGGAAGACGAACGAGATGGATACAGTCTAACCAATGTATCAGAATTCTATCAAGGAGAAGGAAGCGGGACTTCACATGTGGATTTTTCGTATTCGCCAAATATGCCTTCCAGTCTCTCCAAAATGATGGTCGTTCGAAATGAAATGCGTGATACAGCAATACATAACCAATTGAAACGTGATTTGGTTGAACATATCTGGCAACATTTTCGCAACGCTGCAAATTAGACCCGACTTTATTACGTTCTTGATAATGCTTTTATATGTTTCTATAATTCTACGTTTTTGTTTTTTCATTTGTATTTATTATTTTCATATTGTAATATATTTTTAAAAGTTTTTTAATGTAATATATTTATGTTGTGTATAACTTATATAGTTTTACTTTTTATATTTCATAAGTATAACTTATATAGTTTTACTTTTTATATTTCATAAGTTTAACCCAACATTTATTATATTAAAATTTTATACTAAAAAAACACATTTACAATAACTAATTACTTTTTTAATCTTAAGACACCTTTTAATGAGTATGTGCAATGGAGTGTCAATTTTAGTGTCAAATTATGTAGAGTGTCTTTACTTAAATTTATATTAAATTTAATCTTAAAAATTTGGTAAGACACACATTCATGGGTGTCTAATGTGGGTGGTCTTATTGCCTTGCTAACATTTTTGGTCACAGATTTTTTTTTAAACGTCTGTTTTATTAAATAATAATGAATCCAGTCAACTAATGTTAAGGCATAAAACCAAAACCAACAAAACCAAACCAAACCAAACATCGTAAAGCAAATAAAATACGTTTTTTAAAAGTGATTTTCCTAGATTCGATCTCACTGTGAGATAGTGTTTATGTCATTCAAATAGATCATGAAACTAGCCAAATAATAATTTATCCAAAAAAAAACTAGCCAGATACTAAATATTAAAAATTCCAGAAACAAATTAACTTGCCAGAGTCTGAGCAAGTAACAGCAATATGCCCAGAATATTTGTTGATCTTCACTTGAGTTACGCAATCTCCTGTCCAATCCAAAGAATTATATTATCTTGAAAACTGTGCAAAAGCATGAATTAAGTTTCTTCTTGGACAAGTTAATTATTTCTAAGCTCTGTTTCTTGACAAAGCTAGGTTTGTTTGTTATGATAATGGTTTTAAGCTATTCCATTTTGATGAACTCTTTACTTGTTTCGTATTTTATTCCAAACTCAAATAATTGAACTAACATTTTCTCATTATTCCATTGAATAAAAACAATAATTTAAGTGTCAAGGAACATAAATATATATCATCAAACTTTGACAGGAGAAGGCGCCGGAGAAGAAGAGCCACCGGAATTTGGAGACTGACAGAAGCCGCGAAGGACGTTAGTTTCCTCGGAGGTAAAGCCAAGAGAAGTAAGCATCGCCGGCCAACAATCGGTGGTGATTACTTCGACGGCGTTGCAGCAACCGGTGCCGAGTTTGGCCTCGCCGTTGAGGAAGAAGAGAACGATCTCGTTGGTGCAGGATTTCAGCTCGTAAAGAGCATCCCAACATTGCATAAGTCCTCCTCCGGTAAGCCTCGCCGCAATGTTGGTGGAATCTGCCGTCGCCGGGAGTGTTCTGCCGGAGATATTGACGACGAGGAGAAGAGCGACGGTGAAGAAGACGAAACTTGTGTTAGAAGCCATTGTGTTTGGTTTTTCTTTAGGTTTTGTGTTATGTTTGTGTGATGATTGATAATGGGGTCTGCTAAGAGCCTCAATTTATAATACTGTGGTTTTGAAGTTTAAATTGATTGATTGTGATTAAAGGTTGTTTTTAGTGGGGGAAATGGGAGAGAGTTAAGAGTTAAGAGTTACGAGTTAATGATTTCACTTAAATCTTAGATCATGGAACTTATTTTTATAACACTAGATCATGGAACGTAATGAAATGATTAATGTCTTATTGAAACAGAGTAACGGTCTAAATAAACGGAAAGATACTAGCGAAGGGTCAATATTTATCTACTAAATAGCTACATTAACAAAATCAGATAACATAAGTGGCTGTAGTTTAGTGGTTAGAATTCCACGTTGTGGCCGTGGAGACCTGGGCTCGAATCCCAGCAGCCACACCTCCTTCAGTTTTTATTGCGGTTTTGAATTGAAACTCGTGGGCCTTTTGTTTATTGAAATTAACCTCAACGTGGGTCTTTGTAGCCCAAATAAATTTACGCCAGATACAACATGTAAGAAAGAATGTGATGATAAAATAAAACTAACATTTTAGTTGTGATGATAATGTAACAGAGAAAAAATAACTTTTTATCGGAACATTTCCAATGGTTTACAATGGGGCAACACCAAAAAAGTGTTGGATTTTGTTTCAATGGTTTATACCAATTTTTATACCAAAATAGAATATTCTTAATAGATTTTTTTTTTCAATTCTTTAAATTTTATAAATCAACCCCATTTATTTTTTAAAATTTAAAAAATTATGAAATAAATTAAATTTAATATTTATTATATAAAATAAATATATTGTAACATATAAAATAACAAAATGTATTAAGATTTTGTTTAATTATTATCAAACATATTAGATTTTGGGTTTAACTATCACAATTTGTATATGTTTTTCATTAATTTTAAAGTTGATTAAAATTGGAATGACTTTTTTATAAATAAAAAAAGTTTAACACCAAAATGATGTAAACCCATTTTCTATACCATATTTGGTGTAAAAAATGAGTTCACTATTTTAGTGTTGGAAATGGTGTTGGGTTGGAGCAGTGTTTTCACACCCTGACTGGACTGGCCGGTCGATCTGGTTCATCCGGTTTACCGGATCATGGTTAAAAAAAATCTCATAAATAAAGTATAACTAGAAGACATAAAAATTATAATGTATATGAATAAAATGATATCTAGGCCAAACTTATTAAACCCATTAATGTGTAATTTAATTTATTCTGAATTTAGAATTAAAATATGGTTTTTTGACAATTTTTTTAAAAAAATTTTAATTTTCAATTTTGTTTCAAGACCAACGATTCACCTCCTCGTGACCTTTAATGTTTGAAAGTTTTGGACATGAAAACAAATGACAATGAGAGTCACTTTATAACTTCGAATATATTTCTGTCTTCGACATTATATATTATAAACATATTTATATATATATAATTAATTTAAAGACTCATGGTCTATCTGGACCGACCTCGGTCGAACCGGTGATTCAGCAACATACTCCGGTTCGTTATCCAGGTCGAATATAAAATTATTGGATTGAAGAGATTTTTATACTAAAAAAAATAGATTTGATGGTAGATTAGAGAGGCTCTTTACTATCAATTCTATCTACGTGACGAATACCATTGTAGTTGTAGATTCCGGTTCCACAAAGAAGTTTCCAACGTATATAATTGCGACACGTGGATGGAAGAAAGAGGGACCCACCAAAGTGACGATGCCCATATACGGAATCGGAATGGCTTACGTGGAACCCACCAAAATCGTGTAATAGAAGTCAATTTCATCTATTGCTGCCTGTAAGCTATAAAAGTAAACCTCATTGAAGAAGTAACATAGCAAAGCTAATGATAGCCGTTGGATGCTCGAGACAAAACTTCATGTGGAGAATCAAACTTTCAACGGATCGGATTACAGAGATATGATACACACTACTGCACTAGATCATCCCTCTCTTTAATAACAAAATTAAATTATTAAGTAAAAATTCTCAGAAGACACGTTCTTCTTCTTACGAAACCGACTTTGTAGTTTCTTCCTTTTTGATTCCATTACACAAAAACAAAAACAAATTTAAAATCAATAGAATCGGGTTTTAATTTCTTGCTTTTCTTGTTTATTTTCGTGATTTAAAATTTCAGGAAAATGAGCGATCCAATGGGTGAAAGTGAAACAGGATTTTTTGGAGAATCGACGACGGAGATCGTGTTCTCGGAGACGGAGATGGCCGCGGCGGAACAGCTTATGCAGCTGAGCGAAGAAGACACGGTGAGCTGTAGCAGCAGCACCGGCGGCGGAAGAGGAGAAGGAGGCAAGAGAAGGCATGAAGATGTTGTTAGCTCCAGAATCGGAAGTGACCAAAACGACGGCGTAAAAGAGAATTGTAATCTTGGCGTAGAGATGAAGACGAAGATGAGGAAGATGAAGGAGAAGAAGTTTCGATCTCTCGAGAGTATTTACAGGGCAACGAAGGAGATTGATTAGGGGCTTAATTAATGGAAGGAAGGAGACGTTAATTACGTCGTTTAATTATCTTTTTTTTGCTTTTCTTGGTAACATGATGGTTTTGTGACTGTATATATGTCTCTGTGTAGTGTCCTTACTGTAACGTTGGAGCTTGATAAATTGTGATAGGTTTTGAAGCTTTTGCGATGAAAATTGTTAGATGTTTTTTCTCGAATCATGTTTTTTTCCTCCTTACAAATTCGTTGCAAATAATAATACACAAATTTACTTTGGAAAAACACAATAACATGATGTTTATATGTGGAAAAACAAAATTTTGTTCGTAGGAGGAACTTGTTGTATACCGTATACGAGAGGTTTTGAAGAAAGAAGTTGTTGAAAGCTGTTTTTGGATTTGATAGTACAGTTTTCTAATTTTATATTTACGTGCAAATGATTTCGTTTTGAAATTTCAAAATTTGAGTTCTATCTTCTATGATGTGCCATCTGAAATTTTTAGTTTTTACCTTTTTAATTTTTTTTTATTATGTCCTACAACGAAATGATTTTAAGAAAAACTCATTGTCAAGAACATAGCTATTTTGAAAAATCAACGGATTACCAATTTTAGATCGCTTCCGTTCTTACCAAAGCTGGGCATACAACATGAATTTAGTATTTTATAGTACTATTACGTAAATCCGAAGATAATTTTAGCTCACATATTTTGTTCGAAGTTTGATTATACATGTATTATTGGACCTCTGTTTCAAAGAAGAAGTAATTAAATCATCAAATATACGTTTCATAAAATTTGTCATACAAAATTGATAAATGGTTTGAATTTATAAATTCGAAGCATGATACCTTTTTCCACAAGCTAAAACCCAGATTCAAGGTGAAAAATCTCACGTGGAGATGCATGTACAACATTTAACCGGTTATATCAAACCTCACTTTTATATCTCTCGAGGGATAATTTGTGCATCCACTGCTTTTCAGATGATGAGTCTGAAATCACATGTTCTTTTAATGCTCGTAGACCGGATTTGTGTCGACCATACCCTCAATACATGCCCTCCAAATGGTATCATGTAAAATTCATTATTTACCAACTTATGTCGGTTACTATCTATCTTTGTAATAATCCCTAACAAGCAAAGATGATGTGGAAAAATATGAATGGTCTAGTCTTTGAGATCAAATAAAAGGAGCGCAAGATGTGTTAGCTAAAGCAACGACTGACCGCAATGAGTGGCTTTCAAGCCAACATATGTAGAGTGGTGTACGCACGTCCAAGTTCCTCCACAACGATTAATCCCATGAATGAACACCACCTTATAGATACTTTAAAGCAGTAGCGGAGCCAAACATAATTTTCAATGGCGGCATAAATATTAATCGATTAGCTAGCTAAAAAAAATAAGAATTTGTTAAGTATTTTATGGATTTTTATATGATAAAAATATTATTAACATTAATATAATATAAATGGGCCGAGGAATGCAAATAAACCCACTCAAATTTAGATAGTACAATTTGAAAAAAAAAATTTAAAATGCAAAATGATGCAACGGAGAAAAATGTTTTCTCTTATGGGTGTAATAAATAAATTCTTTAACAAATTGTACTGAATAATCAAATTTTATTGGGGGCCAACTGCCCCTAGTTAACCCACTTGCCTTCGCCCCCTGCTTTAAAATGTAATGGCGAGGTGGCCATGCCTAGAACAATAACGACGTTGGAAACAAGGTTTTGAAATGGACAATCCTTTTAAGCATGGAATACAAAAAAGGTTATCTCATAATCAGGCTCAAAAACTTGATCGATGAGATTTTAAATTCACAAGTGTGGCCCATAATATATAACCATATAAACAAGCTCCACATCTTTTTCTTTTTAATCGTATGAATCTTATTAAGAAGTATAATAGAATATCACAAAGAAAAACTCAAGAGCAACATCAATAGCCCAAAATTAAGGGCTTGGAAAGAGAATTTTTTTTAAAAAAAAGTATCTCTGGCAATACGGTCGTGAAGCCAAGCCGGACCTCTAAGAGAGATATAGTAAAACCTCTATAAATTAATAATGTTGGGAATTAAAAAATTTATTAATTTAGAGAGATATTAATTAATCGATAAATTAATGTAGAGAGAAATCTATTTTAGGTAATAATTCTCTTAATTGTTTTTGGTCGAATGATGTTATATCAAAGAATTTAGTTGAATCTTTTGCAAAAATGACATGCATTAACTTAAAATTATGATTAAAGTCTTTGATTATCGAAATAGAATGAATGTTAACATCATAATATACTATTCAATTAAAATGATACATGTTTTTATGTATAAAATTTAGAAAAATCATGGTTATTATCATGATGAATACAATATAAAGAATTATGTGTAAAGAATCAATTATTTTGTCTATAATTTTTGTATATTTTTGATACATACCTACCAAACAATTCTAAAAACAAAAAGTAAATATAAAGATAAGTTCTAACAAGATACAAATTTATGTTAACAAAAATCATTAAAGTCATGTTTTAGTACATTATCATAGTTATATATGTATAATTATATATGATTATTAATTTATACTATTATTTGGACCATATTTTACATAGGAGTTTCAAAAAAATTATTATCTTATCATCTTATCGAATTTCGTAAATTTTTATATTGGCCTGACTCGGGACCAGAAAATTTTATTATTTTATAGAGATTATTAATTTAAAGAGTATTAATTTATAGAGGTTCTACTGTATGACTGAAATCGTCCGTCCCGATTTACACTACTAGAAGAAAAAAAAACAAGACATCCACATATTGGTGACAAAGTTTTGAATTTTCTTTTATTCTAGAGAAATTGTAATAGAGTAGTAGCATATAAACTCTATCAAACTTATGCTTTTGAATCTTAGCCCATGGCTTTGTAGTGATGTCCTGAATAGGTTAATTAGGTCCTTTGTGTAGATTAACAAGATGTGAGATGTGGTATCTACTATGCTAGGTTAAGATCTTTTGCTGAAATCGACACAAACGTAAGATGTAATATATGTTATAGTCTAATAAAATTTACGTTGAATTAAGAAAACGTAGAAGATAGTTTTAAAAATTGTGTCGCTGGTAAGACTTTGAAAACCCAATATTCAACAGGGAAATCAAAAAATTTTTTCTTAACATCTATCTTATATTTATATAAAAACCAAAGTTACATAGTGCATACATAAAATAAGAGAATTACAACAAATTACATAATTGAACTTTTGAAAAAAACAAAGGAAGTGAATTTCAAGAGGGAAATCAAATTTCTATTGCAAGAATGTTAGATTTAATTTTTAAAACATTTTGGAATTTTGTAATGTCTAAACAAGAAAAATATTGAAACAATAGTAATAGCTTTTAACATCTCATTAAAAGACAAGTTGGGCCCCATTCACATAAACCTCATGGGCCGGGTCCACATTCAACCATAATTAATTTTGAAATAATTTACCCGCCACTTGAAAAACAAAACAAAAAGCCCAAATGGCTTCTCTCAGAAGCTGGCGGGAAAATCCCAAATATTTTCCCGGGAAAGTGGATAAAATATCGGCCATTAAAGGACAAAGTAGATAGCAATCACAATAAACCCTAAAGATATCGAAACCGAAACCCAAAAACCCCTTTTCTCACGCCTACCTTCTTATCTCTCTATAAAAAAAACCATTTCTTCTCAGCGACAGTGTTTCTTATCACCAGACGCCTATTAACTGTTCGACAGAATTCCTCTGAGAGAATTTTTGCTTTTTTCCCTCTTTGACATAGAAACATGTATGTGGTGAAGCGCGACGGGAGACAGGAAACCGTTCACTTCGACAAGATTACTGCGCGGCTGAAGAAACTCAGTTATGGTCTTAGTAGTGACCATTGTGACCCTGTCCTCGTTGCTCAGAAAGTCTGTGCCGGTGTCTATAAAGGAGTCACCACGAGTCAACTCGACGAGTTGGCTGCCGAAACTGCTGCTGCTATGACTTGTAACCATCCTGATTATGCTTCTGTGAGTATTGATTTCGTTTTTCCTTTCTGGGTATTCCTTGATTTTGATTAGTCATTTCTGGTGGATTGGATGAAATCTCTCTAATGTGATTCTTATGATCGAATTGTACATCCTTCTCATTAGCATGGCTTATGTGATTTATATGTCTTCTGTTGTGTTTAATTGCAGCTTGCTGCTAGGATTGCTGTCTCAAATCTTCACAAGAACACTAAGAAATCCTTTTCTGAGACGTGAGTGTTATTTGGGACAGTTTTTTGTTTATGTGGGTATAACAATTGATTAAGGTTTGTGCGTTCTTACGAGTTGACTTTGGTGGATTGTGTTGTGTATTTTCAGGGTTAAGGACATGTTTTATCATGTCAATGAGAGATCTGGATTGGAGGCTCCTCTAATAGCTGATGATGTATTTGAGATAATTATGAAGGTAAGAGAAAAGCTTGTGTTACTGTTAGGTTCTCATTCTGTTTCTTGGTGTGATGTAGATGGATAATGTCCTTGGATGTATATTCTATATCACTGAATTGTGCTTCCTTCGATTTCTTCAGAACGCTGCTCGTTTGGACAGTGAAATCATATATGACCGTGATTTTGAATATGATTACTTTGGATTCAAAACGCTTGAGAGATCGTATCTCCTAAAAGTCCAAGGGAAAGTTGTTGAAAGACCTCAACACATGCTGATGAGGGTTGCTGTTGGCATCCACAAGGATGATATTGACTCTGCCTTAAAAACTTACCACTTAATGTCTCAGAGATGGTTCACTCATGCATCTCCTACTCTATTCAATGCTGGAACTCCAAGGCCTCAAGTAAGTAGCTATTTATTGATACGTATGTCCATTTACAAGGATGTATACTTAGAATGCGTTTTTGCTGATCTGTTGTTGATAATTATTGGATTGGCAGTTAAGCAGCTGCTTTCTGATCTGTATGAAAGATGATAGCATTGAGGGCATATATGAAACACTAAAAGAATGTGCTGTTATAAGCAAATCTGCTGGTGGAATTGGTGTTTCAGTTCATAATATCCGTGCAACGGGAAGTTACATTCGAGGCACAAATGGAACGTCTAATGGTATTGTTCCGATGCTGCGTGTATTCAATGATACTGCTCGTTATGTTGACCAAGGAGGAGGCAAGAGAAAGGGTACATCTCAGCATACACTTCGCTACTTTTATCGTAATCATATGTGAACTATATGGTCTATATTGTATCTGATGTATATTTTGTAATTGGTGAAGGAGCCTTTGCCGTATACTTGGAGCCATGGCATGCTGATATCTTTGAGTTTCTGGAGCTGCGGAAAAACCATGGAAAGGTACAGTCATACCAAGAGAATTCACCATGCTCTCCATATATGTTAGTTTCCAAGTTAGCTGATAAAACCATTACAAACACTTTTCCCATTACAGGAGGAACACAGGGCTAGAGACTTGTTTTATGCTCTCTGGGTTCCAGATCTTTTCATGGAGAGGGTCCAGAGTGATGGGCAGTGGTCACTATTTTGTCCTAGTGAATCTCCGGGTTTGGCAGATTGCTGGGGTGCTGAATTTGAGAAACTGTACATGAAATATGAAAGAGAGGTGAATCCCTATTTCATCAATGTATATGCTGCATCTTTAGTAGCTCAAATTCTTGTTATCTGAATACCAGTTATGTTTGTTCATGTCTACAGGGAAAGGCCAAGAAGGTGGTTCAGGCACAGCAACTTTGGTATGAAATCTTGACATCTCAGGTTGAAACAGGAACACCATACATGCTTTTCAAGGTATGTAACAACCATGATCCTGTAGCTAACTAGAGATATGTTATAGCTTTATAAGTATAACCACTGGCTCTTACTGTTGATTTGATACTCTACTGTAGGATTCATGCAACAGAAAAAGCAATCAGCAAAATCTGGGTACCATAAAGTCATCCAATTTATGCACTGAAATCATTGAATACACTAGTCCAACAGAAACTGCTGTGTGCAATCTTGCATCTATTGCTTTACCCAGATTTGTAAGGGAGAAGGTGAGTAGGAAACTGATTTGCGGGTTTTCTAAATTTGCTTTGTCACTAGTTATAGCTCTTAACATTCTTCATCTCATTTTTCATCTCGCAACAGGATGTCCCATTGGACTCTCATCCATCTAAGCTTGCTGGCAGTTTGGGCTCAAAGAACCGTTATTTCGATTTTGACAAGTTAGCAGAGGTCAGATTTTAAGTACTTGCCTTTTTATTTGAAAATGGAATCTCAATTCCCTGCCTGTGAGATAATGTTGACTTCTGTCTTATTCTTTGTGGCCAGGTAACCGCTACTGTTACCATGAATCTCAACAAGATTATAGATGTGAATTACTATCCTGTGGAGACTGCCAAAACGTCAAACATGCGTCATAGACCTATTGGTATTGGTGTACAAGGTCTTGCAGATGCATTTATCCTTCTTGGAATGCCTTTTGATTCTCAAGAGGTAAACTTGTTTATGTGATGATCAAACCTTGGAATGTGATATTGTTCTCTGCTCTAAGCAGTTTTTTATTGTTTTATTCAGGCCCAACAGTTGAATAAAGATATATTCGAAACCATATACTATCATGCACTCAAAGCATCTTCAGAGCTTGCTGCAAGGGAGGGGACCTATGAGACATACAAAGGAAGCCCCGTGAGTAAGGTATGGTCTCAGCCTGCAAGTCAGTTAATATCCATTGACGAAAAATGTCCCATGGTTGATTGTTTGGTCGACTTTATCCATTAATTCTGTAGGGAATTCTTCAACCTGACATGTGGAATGTAACTCCATCAAACCGCTGGGACTGGGCAGCTGTTAGAGAAATGATATCAAAGAATGGAGTGAGGAACTCTCTTTTAGTAGCACCTATGCCAACTGCTTCAACCAGTCAGATTCTTGGGAATAATGAATGTTTTGAGCCATACACTTCAAACATCTACAGCCGCAGAGTCCTGAGGTATGTCCTTTTGAGTGATTACAACACTTGACAAGATTGTGTTTCTGGTTTTCCATTGGCATACTCACTGGGCCTCCGATTGGTTTGTGCAGTGGTGAATTTGTAGTGGTGAACAAGCATCTTCTCCATGATTTAACTGATATGGGACTCTGGACTCCCACGCTGAAAAACAAGATAATTTATGAGAATGGTTCTATTGTAAATGTTCCAGAGATACCTGATGATTTGAAGGCGATTTACAGGTACATCTCTAACTGATTTTGTGCTCTCACTCTATGTCCTGATATTGAGATCTGACCTGTTTTCCCCTGCAATACATAACAGGACTGTTTGGGAGATTAAACAGAGAACAGTGGTGGATATGGCTGCTGATCGTGGATGCTACATCGATCAAAGCCAAAGCTTAAACATACACATGGACAAACCGAACTTTGCAAAACTCACTTCCTTACATTTCTATGCATGGAAAAAGGTACAAGCTTGCCGTAAACATTGGTAAACTCTTTATATGATCAGTGTGAAATAGTTTTGAAAAACTATTAACAAGATTTGAAAGAAGAGTATCTAGTTTTGTGAACACTCCTATCTCACTATGTTTTTGGGAATCTACCTTCAGGGTTTGAAAACTGGGATGTATTACCTGCGATCACGTGCTGCTGCTGATGCAATAAAGTTCACGGTTGACACAGCTATGCTCAAGGTAAATCACAATATAACACTAATTATACCTGTGAATTGTTGTTGATTGGGTTCAATGTAGGAGAAGAAGCCAAGTGTTGCAGAAGTTGACAAAGAAGTGGAAGAAGAGGATAATGAAACTAAGATGGCACAAATGGTTTGTTCCTTGACAAACCCTGATGACTGTCTCGCCTGTGGAAGTTAAAACTTATTAGTTGAAGCTTGGTCGTAAAAGTTTAAACGTAAAAGCATGCGTCTCTTGGACTATGGGGTCGTTTTTACTTGTTGATTTGTAGTATATGTTCATAGTTATGGAATACTTAATGTTGTTTCGAGTTTTGTGTAATCCTAAAAACAAATAGCTTACGTAAGGTTTGAGTATTTATTAGTTTGATGGTTTGTGGATGGGTGATTACGTTGGGTTGGTATTATAATAACACATGAAAAACTTTTACCACCAAATGCGAAGAGACAACGAGGAAACCTTTCTCCTTAACAGTTAACACAAGTATAAAAGATTTGATTTGGGCAAAGGTATCTCTCTCTGTTGACATATTTTTTGGAGCTAGTGAAAATGATCACAAATACGATGAATTAGCCGACATTTTCGACTTAACTAACAGAGTTTGGAGCAGATACTTTGTTGATATTATTTCCCATTTGAATGGTATAATGTCAACCTTCTATCTTTGTAACATTCCTATGAAACTTTGGAATTATTCAGAATTATTAAGTCTACTAAATCAAACTGATACGCTGTACTGCTCTCGAGAAAATCAACATCACTTTCCTTGTTAAAATGTACAGAAGGCCAACTTTTTATCTATCAAAGCGGAGTCGTAGTTTCTCGCGAAAATTGTTGATAATGACCTAAAACTTCATTTGAAATGCAAAAGTATGATCTTATTTTCGACAAAAGTAACCCACTAGAGTAGTGAAATTACAATTACACCACTTATGATCAAAGAAAAAAACAGAGCGCACAATTACTGTTTTAACCCTCTAGAAGTCTACAACGCAAACGCACGAGAGAAGTCTACTCTACTCTACTCTACTAGTAGACTTCTCTTGAAGTCTATTTTTTTGTAGACTTCAATGGAAGTTTACTTACTAATTATATATAAAATTTAAATTTATAAATTAACAAAAATTAGTTTGATTAAACATTTGTATTCATGACCAAAGTATAAACAATTGTGAAGTATAAAAAATAAAATTTCACAAATTAAACCAACGACTAACCTAATTTGTTTATAACAATTGTCTATAACCATATGTTTAGATATTGATGTGGTCACATATTGGTAATTATTGTTGTTTTATATTTATAAGTTTCATGAGTTTATGGTTGTAATGACTTAGGTTTAGGGATTTATATTTATGTTTTAGGGTTTAAAGTAAACGACTTTGTAAAAATTATAGTGTAGGGTTTTATTTATTAAGTTGACTTAGCTATAAAGTGATAATAAATTTGGAGTTATGTATGTTATTTAGTGTATATTTCTGAGTTACGAGTCTGAAATATGGTCAAAATCTTTTACATTACAAGTTCCAAACATGTTTTCACATTTAGGGTCAGATTTGAGGTTTATAATTTTTATTTTTAAAATGCCAAAATTGCAAAAAGTATCAAATTGTGAATATATGAAACGTTTGAATGTTTGATATAAAGTTTTATTTAAGATTTTAAATAATCCTTTGAGAATAATCAATCTAGGTTGGGTAGTAGACTTCTGATGAAGTCCATTCAAATTTGCGGACTATTTTTGAAGTCTACATAGTTTAGATTTCGTTTGGAGTTTAGAGTTTCACATCCTTCCCTAGAAGTCTTGCTAAAAATTTTAACTTAACCAGAATTTTTTTGTTTCCGTATATAAACAAAAACTAGTGCACTATTGTATTGCGTTGTTGTATGATGTAATTGAATTTTTGTTTAAATAATTATTTTTATAAATTCGTTTTTTACTACTTGGTATTACTTGATACAAGTAGAAAAATAAATAAAAATTTCGCAGGTCAAAATTCAAATTTCAAAATTTAAAATTTAAAATTCTAAAAATTTCGTAAGAGCAAAATCGGTATTGCAAATTCATTAAAGGGTAGAGGTTATTTGAGGTTAAAGTTCGGTACTCAGATTTGGTATTTAAAGAAAAGGTTATCTAAAATTTTGACCATTTATTTATAACAAATATGGATCAAACAATGAAAAATCAATATACTATAAACACTAAAAAGAAAACACTAAACAATATAACTACGTGTAACCTACAAAACAACAAAAACAAAACAAAACAAAGCCAGTACAAACCAATACACAAATGAATCTTATAACAGAGACCAATTCAGTCCAGAACACTGTGGTCAAGTAGTAAGGAGACGGGACTGGGACGCCAACACGTTCCAGGTTCGATAACCTGCTACTTGAAACTAAGTCACATTATCTTGGACACCCATATAGATATGAACCCTTACTTTCAGTTCATTTTCATATTCAGAGAGAGGTCTATCCATAGATTGCACCTCCTCCAGAGGTTAATCTATGTTTTTTGGCCTATGATTTACCATGAATTATAAAAAAAAAAAAAAAAAAAGACCAATCTAGTTGAGTTTCACTTTTACCTAAATTTATGCCAAACCAATCTCTAAATTTGACAATCTTTGGAAGATACTCAATCACAATCTGCTCAGACACCTATCAAGAAACAAAGAGCACACAAACCATCATCAAAAAACCAAAACAAATCAATCGTCAAAACCAATCGCAAACCCTAGATAAAAAAATTACAATCCCACAAGGAATTCAAGAAAGAAAGGAACACACACGTCACATGTTGAACGTGCTGCAAACAAAAAAAACAAACAAACTAAGAAATCATCAGGATGAAAAAAAATAGGATCGATAAAAAAATAAATCTATAAACAAAAGCTGAAAAAGAACGTCAACAGATGAAAAAAAAGTAGTCACTATTAGGATCATATTTATAACACAATAAAAGTAGTACCTAGGGTTTTAGAACAACCGTCATAAACAAACAGGCCAATTAAAAACCAAAACAGATAAAATAAATGGGCCACAATAAAAACAGACCCAAACCCACAACAATACAGACGTTCAAATTGAGATATTTTGGTTATTAATATTCGGTATGAATCGTAATTACTCGATTTTATTAAGGGTATCTTTTTGATAATTTAAAGGTTAAGAATGTTTATAGGGACAATTACAAAAATACCACTTTTTGTATGCACATTTGCTGCAAGAATGCCACTTATGGGTGTCCATTTGCAAAAATACCACTAATTATAGATTTATAAAGCTTATATCTTAAAATTCTAAATCCTAAAAAATGTTTTGACCCCTAAAACCCTCTAAAACCTCATAACTAAACCCTGATAGAGCATAATTAACCCAAATATAAATGATATAAAGAAAATATAATTTTGAAAAGTGTCATTTTTGTAAAGATTTCAAAAGTGTGGCATTTTTGTAAAGTGGCACTTGAAAAGTGGCATTTTTTGAAATTTCTCATGTTTTTTATAAGATTAAATTAAATCAACAAATTAATAAATAAATATTATATTTTTCAATATTATATTATTATTTTAACGGATGATCTAATTATATTTCTTTACCGTTAATTTGTTTTTTTCACATATATATAAAGAGGATTAAATTGCAAACCTGCATATATGCGGGTCCTTAATCTTAAAACAACCCGACCTTTTTTGTTTTAATTAAATAATAATCGAATTAGTACTCCCATAAATACTAACTCTCAACATCAAGCAAACCAACAAAGACCAACAAAAAATCATAACTCAATAATTCATCAAACACCCAAATAATCAATTCCAACTAAACTAACAAAACTCCAATTCAACAATTCCAGAATAACCAACAATTATAAAACAGTGACCAAACACAACGAAGTCAATACCCTAGATCATCTTCCTCCTCTTAGCCATGATTCCACGATCACAATTTGCTTTTACCTTGATTTCTGATCGGAAAAGACAAGGACAACGACAAACCACCAAAATCAGACCCTTCCTAACCTAAGAACCTCTGATTTTTTCTTCCTTCTCACAAAATCGCCAACCCTTTATCCCCTTTACGCTCCTATAGCCTTAAACGAGCCTTAACAAGCCTCCAGGAACAATCTCCGCCAAGATCTCCTCTTATCTCTCTAAAACACAAAAGGTCACCTTACAGGCTCTGATTTCCATGCACAGAAGGAGGCTGCTTGTTTTTATAGCGAGCCCTAGGTTTCCCAACCCAAAAATTGCTAACCGAATGATTTAAAATCGAACTGGTCGAACCGACAAATTATTAGTGTCGATTGACACCCCTTGGTGTCGATCGACACCACCAAAAATATAATCAAACTTCAATTTTTGGTTCACGGGCGTTACAAATCTAGTTCTCAAATAAAGTAAATAGATTTCATGTTATAGTTTTCAATAGAAACTAGGGATTGTTGCAAAAATGAAAATAAAGTAACAGATGTGTGTTAATTACAATGTTTGACGCATCAAACTTTATATAATAAGATAACAAAAATATTATGAGTTTATGTTAAAGATATATGTTTCCATATTTTAATTCAAAATAATTAAAATATGTACATTGAAAATAAACAAAATAAGATGGAAAACGTTGATACTAAATAAATTTAATAGTTATCTTTTTATCCTGATTTTTATTTGATTTCCAAGTAAATTTGATCGCTTTTTTTCAACATTTGTTTTTCTATTCCTGTTTGAAGTAATTTAGTTTTTACTACTTCATTACTCTATTTATTTTAAAAACTTTATTGTTGAATTAATTGCTTATGTTCCGGTTTGAATTTTACAAATATTGTATAACTTGTGGAAAAAATAAAATACGAAATGTGCAAATCACTGATAAAAAAATCTCATCGTTGTTAAGTTGTTTTAACTCTTTTTAATCATATTATTTTATTTTCAATTAAATATGTCACATATTTTTAAATATTAGTTTTTCTTTCCTATTCCTAATTGAATTAGATTTTTTTTTGAGAAATTTCAAAAAATGCCACTTTTCAAGTGCCACTTTACAAAAATGCCACACTTTTGAAATTTCAAAAAATGCCACTTTTCGATTAGGGTTTTTTGTGTTTGGTCTTTGAAAGTCAAGAATGGGTTTAAAGATGTGCACCGAATTAATACAGAGATAAGTGTGGTGTTTGGTTGTGGGTTTGGTTGAAAAACATGTTGAGATACTTATTTTCTTGTCTTCATTCGTTAATTGTGTTAAAATAGGATTCTGTTCACTTTCTTAATTGATCATACTGCTTCTTCAAAAGGTATGATCCTGTTGGTTTTCCAATTTCTCACACAGATTGTACCCTCAGAGATGAGGGAAAGCTCTCTCGCAAGGTTATTGAACGTGTATA
This sequence comes from Arabis hirsuta, assembly GCA_964056655.1. NCBI lineage: Eukaryota > Viridiplantae > Streptophyta > Magnoliopsida > Brassicales > Brassicaceae > Arabis > Arabis hirsuta. Next base: position 12,238,522 of record OZ053313.1, read on the forward strand.
CTCGTTCTTGCTGAAAGATGTTTCTTATATAGGCTCTTTGTCGTAAGAAATTCACAATGGAGCTCAACAATTTGTGTTATGTTGCTGGTTAACAACCTATGAAATTCATTGTCTTACTAGTGTTTTTTTTGTCTTCTTGGTCTACCTTTCAGGAGATAATGGAAGGCTCGGATGTGGGTTACTCTTGGTAGTTCAGCTAGTTATGCATCATGGTATATTTCTTTTCCGAGTCTCCTCTTCCAAGGGATGACTTCTTTAACATTTACACGTCTAATGAAGTTATGGATTTCTATATTTGTTGTTTTCTTTAATTTAGGGGTGAATCGACCAAGGATGATAAGTTTGGGACATTGAGCAGCTATCACCAATAAATTGGTTAAGCTGGCTGCACAGTTGCTCTACTAGGTACCTGTTTCATATTCAAATTAAATTACCTTGTTACTCACGACAGATTTCCAACTCAATCGACCATTTTTCAATTTCAATTTCAGCAGCGTCTGGATTTTTCTTTTTACCAATACAGTTTTTACCAATACAGTCAATGGAATCCTATAAGATAAATGTGTGTTTGCTCATAACTTGTGTATTCTATTTGTTTGTTTCTGTGTGTTCTGGAGGCATGTGGGAGAGAAAGAGTGCTGATATTCAGAACTTTGGCTGGCATTTGTGAATATTATTAGACCAGCACTGTCAAAGAAACAAGCTCGAGATCAATATCGCATCGCGTCTGGTGGAGGCACTAACTGGAGGAATTTAGATGTGGAATGTTTCTGATCAGGTATTACTAGAGGTTATCCAATCTGCTGATGTCTTCTTTGCGAGTTGTTTTCTAAATATATGTGTAACTTCACTCCAATTTTATTGTCTATGTCAGTCTAGATGATTTTTCCATGTGTGCTGCTTTTTGCTGTCTGGTTTCTGGTTTGGACTAATTGTACTCGCATCAACAAGGATCTTCCTTTTTCTGGTTTGAAGCTATCTGCACAAAGTTTCAGAGGTAATTTTGGAATTTGTACTTAGTTATTACGGGGTTCTATGTATTATTTGCCCCTATGAAAACAGTAGCTTAGAGCTTAGGAGTTTACCGTAACAAGTAGTATGGATGTTGAACTTATTTGCGTGATGATGCTCTATGATGTATTAAACTACTAGGTTGTTCTGCTAATATACATGAGTGTCATTTATAATAAAAATCTCGCTGGCATTGAAGAGCGAATCTCTATTTTGGGCTTTAGAGAACTACTTTGACCTTTAAATGTGTGTCTCTTTCAGTTGTATATTCGATATGGTTGGACAATTTATTGGCTCTCCTACATTACAAGACCAATATTGTAGTATAGCTTCCTGTTTCCTGGATTCGTTCAAAGCAATCTGGCCAAAGAAATTGTAAGTGTACTTGGTGACAAACTTCAGGTATCTGTTATTATTTTGGTCTTACCTTTTGTTTTTTTTGTTTTTTTTTAAAGATATCTACTTTTCTATATCTGATGCTTTTTTAGTTGTTGGTTTGAAAAGTAGTTACTGCTACATGGATTCTGAAGCAGACTCCAAAATTTCTGGTTCTAAGTCATCTCAACTCGAAAATCTTCTCCTTATGAAGATATCAGAGTAGGCGTTTTACCTACAAAGTTTCAAGGTATAATCAAGAAATATATGCTTTTTGATTTTTCCATCTTTTTTCAAGTCATTCTTGAATCGCACATCAGGATATGCAAAGCCTATTCTCCGAGGAATCATCTGTTGAAGGTCAAGCACTCTGCATTTTTTTTATTGACTTCATTGTTGTTGGTATTTTATCACTATTTAATTGTGTGTTCTCTTATGTTGTGCTACAACAGTGGTCACGAAGATCTTATTATCTTCCACTGAGATTCTTTTTCTGGAGGTATAATTTGTTTCATGAGTTAAATCTTCCTGATATATGCATTAACGCTACCCTAACTGCCATGATCTGGGAACAGGATTAAAAACATAATTTGTTGCTTCCAAATACTACTACGGACATATTAAAATCAGCTATTTCCTCAAGTGAGGTATTATACATGCCTTTACTGCCTTTTTGTGTGTGTGAGTCTGATACACATATGATAGGTTGTAGAGTTCACGAAAAAATACGTTGCTGAGGTTTAGAGTTGATTTGGTGTTGGTACTAAAATAAAATACTATACTCATATACTTGGAGAGAAGTTGAGGATATATATATATATATATATATATATATATATATATATATATATTATATATCTATATGTTCACTGTTTGCATCTTGGCAAACGTTTCTGGTGTAGAATGTAGAAAACATTAATGGCCTGTCCACACATAGGATTTTTTCTTGATGTCCAGTTAAGCTCGACTCAACTTGATGTTAGATAAATCACGTGACTTATTGTTTTTTTAGAGAAATCAGGTGGTCATCATGCTTTGGGTATCCTACATTTGCTGCTTGAGTTCTGGAAATCTTTGTGATTTTTTTTTTTTTTGGTTACTGCAACGGTTTTTTTTATGCCTTATTCATTTTACTGATTTCATGGTATAAAAATATTTTATGAATCTAATTTTCTTGTAGTTAGCTTTGGTCTCACTATTTTGCAGCTAGATCGTGGTTGGCAATTGATCTGGAGTGTTTAATCCATGGACTAGCAACATTCAGCAGCACGGGTGTAATTGTATGTTTCACACAATACATGATTTCTTTTAAATCTGTTGCTCCTTTGTGTTAGATCAAACATTTGTGTTTTAGTGTAAATTTGTTGGTAATTGGTCACAGATTGATATTTTAATATCTAGGTAACGAAGATAGAGTTGTCTTTGAAGGGATTTAGGGTCAAGGTATTTCTTGGTTACCCCAGACTTCTTAAGGGTGTTTGGTTGTTCTTTTAGCGAAACAGTTTCCAATTTCTCGCTTTCTCTGTGGTTGAAGCTAGTCTTTTCCGCAATTGGATGTTGCCTAATCATTATTTTTAGTGCAGGTTGATGTTGTCTTGGTGTTCCTTGGATCAATTATTCTGAGTGTGAGTTTGTAAATTAATTTTGAAATTTTATTGATCTATTTTCTTATCATTTATTGTCCTTTCATTCATACAACATAAACCTGGGGATTATGCCTCAAGGACTGTGGGATCATCAATTATTCAGGCACATACTCTCTGAGTAAGCCTGTCATCCTCAAACCTTCATAAGCCATGATAATTAGCCATTTTCTCCCAATTAGAGTTCCACTTTTCGTGTGGAAAATAATCAAAATGAGTTTGGACACATCTTGTTTTGTGTATAGATCTTATATTGTTTCCTTCCGCGAGATTATTTTGTGTTTAACGAATTGTTTGAATTAAAGTAGATGTTTAATTGCATGTCCTATTGTTAACTAAAGCATTGTAGCTTTTACTTAGGCCAGCCTCGTTCTTCATTGCATGTTACTCTTCACGTATGGGTTGCCAAGTAAGAAAAGTGGTTCTCACTGGAACTGTATGTCTTGAAATGTTATTATATTATTATGGTTCTGGCCTATCAGTGATAGATACATTTGTGCAGGGAACCTACAAGACGTTTACATCTACGACGCAATCTCCTTAGAGCAGTTTGTGCCCCCTTAGGTGGAAGGTAGTTTAAATTCCTTTTCCAGAAGAACACAAGTATTTAAGAATTGAATAATTTTCATCTCGAAAAAGTTTCCAAGTCACATGAATTCACTGTTTTTATTTCTTTTCCACATGGATGGTGTTGAACAAGGAAGAAAATTTGGACTCTTTGAATCTGTGGAGGTTCTAATCAAAGTTTCCTCGAATTCTAGCAAGGTGGAGGATACTTTAATTTTTTCTCGCCTTTTCCTGAACTCATTTCTCAGTTGACAATTTTTTGTTTCTTCATGATTTCAGGTTTCCAGTTACCAAAGTCATGATGGTGTACAACTACCTCCGGTGCTAAGAGATCCAGTGCTTCATGACAGTTAAGAGATTAATTGCGTGTTTTAAGATCCATTGTCTCAAACTTAATGGGATTTTCCATGATGTGTCATTTTATGCATGGTTCTTATATCGCGAGGTTAGTCAACTCTTCTGGTGTTGGTATTTCTTAAAACTAGAGAATGACTGATATTGTTATTGTCTTGTCAAATTTTCTCTATTGAAATAGTTCACTCCATTACTCTATTTATATATAGATTATAAGAAAAAAATTCATAATTACTCGTGACAGATGGTGATCTCCCACTGTAGATTGTGGCTTTGTTTTGTAAGTACACTACAAGAAAACAGCCACTATTCCGACGGCCAAGATTTTCGTCGGAATTTTCCGACGGATTACCGACGGAATTGCGACTAACATTAATCCGTCGGAAATCCGTCGCAAAATTCCGACGGAATACCGACGGTTTTATCTACCGTCGGTAGTCCGTCGGAAATCCGTCGGTACAAAACGACGGATTTCCGACGGAAATAATCTGTCGTAATATTCTGACGACTTTCCGACGGACTCCCGACGGAAATCCGATTTTTCCGATGTCGGCAAATTTGAGTGGTTACCATTTCGTTAGCGGTGGCCGATGGGATTGGTGGGGTGTTATGTCGGAGTTTTGTGACGGATTTCCGACAGAATTCCGACGGAAATCCGTTTAATATAAGTTCCTTCATTTCTTCGTTCATTCATAACACAATTTTACAAATCAAAAAAATTTGTTAGCGATGAGTTCATATTTTCGGTCTTGGATGGACGAGCCAATGATGGATATGGGCTCGAACTTATTAACATCCGCTTACGCTGCAGGTATATGCGAGTTCATGAATTTACCCAGAAACCAAGATGCAGCAAAAAAAGGTCAGGATATCAAATGTCCATGTTCTAATTGCTGTAACAGAATTAGTGTTGCGGTTCATACTGTTTGGAATCACTTATATAGATATGGATTTAGGCCGGGATATAAGGTTTGGTTTTTACATGGAGAAATCAATTACGAATATGGTAGTACTAGTAGTAATGCACCTTATTTTCCGGATAGCGTAGAAGAATGTACAACGGAAGTAGATGTTGGGGTAAGTACGGTTGCGATAGTTAACGACGCGTTTAGAGAGAATTTGTAGTCGGGTGGTTATGAGGGTGATAGGGTTGAAGAACCTAATTTAGAAGCTCGAAGGTTTTTTGATATGTTAGACGCATCAAAGCAACCACTGTACAGCGGTTGTAGGGAAGGGCATTCACCGTTATCTTCTGCTAGTAGGATGATGAACATGAAGACCGATTACAATTTGTCCGAAGAATGTGTTGATGCATTCGCCGAGTTTGTGAAAGATGTTTTGCCAGAGGATAATCTTTCTCCAGCATCATACTACGAGGTCCAGAAACTTGTTGCCGGTCTTGGTTTGCCCTACCAGATAATAGATGTGTGCATCGACAACTGCATGCTATACTGGAGAGAAGATGAGAACAGAAAAAATGTAAATTTTGCCGTAAACCACGGTTCCAAGACACAAGTGGCAGAGTGAAAATTCCTTTCAAACGGATGTGGTATTTACCATTAACAGAGAGGTTGAAGAGGCTGTATCAATCAGAACGTACTGCTAAGGCTATGAGATGGCATGCAGAGCATAATCAAGATGGAGATATTACTCATCCTTCTGACGCAGAAGCGTGGAAACACTTTCAATCGGTATATCCAGATTTCGCATACGAACGCCGAAATGTATACCTCGACTTATCCACTGATGGTTTCAACCCATTTGGAAAGCATGGAAGAAAATATTCATCGTGGCCGGTCATCGTAACACCTTACAATTTGCCTCCTTCTATGTGCATGCGGCGAGAGTTCCTGTTTCTCTCAGTTCTAGTTCCTGGGCCAGATCATCCAAGACGATCACTCGATATATTCCTCCAACCATTGATCTATGAGTTGCAGATGTTGTGGGAGCATGGTGTTGAGGCATTTGATGTTTCAATCCAGCAGAATTTCAACATGCGTACGGTTCTTATGTGGACCATAAGCGATTTTCCGGCGTACGGTATGTTATCTGGATGGACAACGCATGGAAGATTGGCATGTCCTTATTGCCAAGGCAATACTTCAGCATTCCAATTGCAGAACGGAAGGAAGACTTCATGGTTTGATTGCCATAGGTGTTTTTTGCCGGCAAATCATCCATATCGTCGGTCTAGAAGACATTTCAGAAAGAATTTTCCAGTGTTTAATGGTCCACCTCCGGAGATAGATGGTCGCAGCATATTGGAACAGTTACGAGATTTTGGTGCAGAGCGAACTCCTGAATGTGGGGGTAATGGCCATCACCCCGTCGACGGCTGTGGGGAATATCACAATTGGCATAAGAAAAGTATTTTCTGGGATTTGCCTTATTGGAAAGATCATCTACTGCGGCATAATCTAGATGTCATGCATGTTGAAAAGAATTTCTTTGACAACATCATGAACACCATTTTAAATGTACCAGGAAAGACAAAAGATAACTGGAAATCTAGATTAGACTTGCCATTGATTTGTTCAAGGGCATCTCTTCATGTTTTGCCTAATGGTAGATTGCCGATGCCTGCGTACCGGTTAGACGCGGGTAAGAAGGAAGTTTTCTTTGAATGGATTAAAAATTTTGTTAAATTTCCTGACGGCTACGCATCTAATCTGCGTAATTGCGTGGATTCGACGGAAGGGAAGTTTATTGGAATGAAGAGTCATGATTGTCATGTTGTGATGCAGCATCTTCTTCCATTTGCATTTTCTAATCTTCTTCCACAAGACATCCATCAAGCAATTGGAGGTATATTTCATAATTTTCTTTAGTTTATTACTAATATATTGTTACTATATATGTACTAACTTGTTTACTTTCCGTTTGTAGGAGTTGGGGCTTTCTTTCGAGATTTATGTTCACGGACACTAACAGCGGACGGGATCCGGTCTTTAGAGGCCAACATCCCGGTGCTCCTTTGTAATCTTGAGAAGATATTTCCACCGTCTTTTTTTGATATTATGGAACATCTTCCTATTCACCTCCCACGAGAAGCAGCATTAGGAGGCCCTGTTCAATACCGATGGATGTACCCGTTCGAGCGTTACATGTTCCACCTGAAGAAAAAGATTAAAAATTTGAGCAAAGTTGAGGGATCTATTGTTGCACAAAGTCTAAACGAAGAAGTATCACACTTTGCCGAATATTATTTTCCTTCGGATGTTCGGACTAAAGGTAGACGGCCGGCGCGACATGATGATAGAGGGGAGAAAGCAGTGTATCCCGTGGTTGTACCTGAGTTGTTTGCCCAAGTGGGCCGCGTAAGTGGAAAAGGGAAGAAACGCATACTATCACCACAAGAGGTCAGACATTTGCATACATATATCCTCAGAAATTGTGACGAACTTGGAGAGTATGAAAGGTACACCATTTCTAATACTAAATTTGTGCAATTATTTGCCTTTATCTAATAACAATTGTTATGTTACAGGATGTATATGTCCCTAGCACAAACTTACCATGCTGATAAGACAGATTCCGAACTTGCTGTCTTAAAAGATGAAGAATTCCCGGAGTGGTTGAAATTTTTTGTACGTTAAATATAACTCCTCACTCTTATTTTATAAGGTTTTCACGTTCATATGTTATTGATTGCTTACTTATATTGTTTTTAGGTTTCCGAAGGTTTAACAAGTGGTCAAACCCTCCCGACATGGTTAGTGGAGTTTTCTCATGGTTTACGCAGCACCGCGACTTCATATCCAAGATTTTGCACTAGGGGATATTCGTTCAGAATTCGTGACGAAGGACGTCAAAGGCCAACTTCGGACAATGGTATTTCGGCGCAATCAGGTGATACCATGTACTATGGCCATTTAAAAGAAATCTTGGAAATCCACTATCCAGGAATGTTGGACTTGAGGTGCATTGTGTTTATGTGCGATTGGTATGATCCATCCAATGGTAGTGGGGTTCGAATTGACCCTCTTGGTGTTATTTCGATAAATTCAAGCCGGAAATTACATCATTACGATCCATTTATCCTTGCATCTCAAGCAGACCAGGTATCAATATATTGATAGGTTTTCCGTTATATTTTGATATAATGCGTTTTTGGCGCATTCTAACCCTTGTTTTGTAGGCTTTTATCGAGTCTTTCACTCTCTATCGAGTCGTTCTAGGTACAAAAAGCGGCTGGAAGCAATAACTGGGACTTACAATCGGAATTGGCTAGAAAAGAGTGAAGTTGGACCCTTTTTGAACATTCTGAAGAAAGAGAGCACCTGACGCCCAGAGGAGAGCACCTGACACTCAGAATGGAGCAGATCGATCGATATCAGAGTCGGATCGATCGATCTGAATTTCAGATCGACCGACGTAAGTTCTACGATCGATCGATCCGGAGGGAGCACCTGGTGCGAAGAAGGGAGCACCTAGTACGAGAAAGGGAGCACCTGCTCCCAGCAGAATCATTAATGGGCCTTTTGCAAAACCCTAATTCTGCAAGCCTATTTTTGGGCCATTAAATAGGTTTTCATTGCTGATTTTTGGGGGATCACGCCATCACAAGACAGCCACACACAGCAGCAAGATCACGACGAGAGAGAGAGAGAGAGATTGAAACCATTGTTTTAGAGTTTATCCTTCACGTTCTTATCGAAGTTTTCTAAACCCTAAACTCTTTGCTTTTGATTTACTGAAGTTTCTTTCATCTCTTGCTGCTGTTACTTGTTTGATTATGAGTGAGTAGTCATCTTGTTAGGTTAAAGGTTTTTCGATGGGATTTGATTCATGAACTAAGCATAGATAGGTTTTTATATAATCATTCGATAGTCTCCACCTATTGTCGATCATATTGCCTAGGTTAGATTGATCACCTAGCCTTTGATCTTAGGTTGAATTTACTTATCAAAAGTTTGTGAATTGCTGGAATTGATTTAGGTGGGCGATTTGATCCGTAGCCAACGAAAGTTGAAGTTAGGGCTTCTTGTGAACATATCAACCCTAATCGATAAAGCTTGATAATCCTTGTAACCTCAACGACAGTTAGGGTGTTATATTGATTGTGAAAGTTGTAGATGCCACGAAAGTGGATCTCCTTATATTTATGGTTGAGTTCTAGACTTGGTCGTAATCGCATACCTGAATAATTGCTTGGTTCTTGATAATCGAATCCCTGAGAATTATCCCTGACCTAACGCCTTTCCATTATTGTTTACAACCGATTTTTACTTGTGTTTTGTTCGAATTATTTTTGTGACATTAAAACCCCAACTTGCATTGCTTAGCTGAGATTGAAATCCATAGAATTAGAGCGTATTGCTGGTCCCTTTACGAACCTCACTATTCTACATCTGATTAGTGAAATCCTAGGTTTAAATCTTATAACCGGAAAAAGGACAAGCATCAAATTTGGCGCCGTTGCGACGGGGACCACTCGATACCTCTACTTCTCGACTACGATTTTAGACTAAGCACTAATCTCGTTCTTTTGTTTTTCTTTACGTGTGTTTCAGGTGCATGAACTCAAGGACAACAAGGAGAAATCTTCAGACTCCCCTTGTCACTTTGAGTAATCCTGAACTCGCGAGACTAGAACGAGGAAATAGACGACAAAGTCCTAATCCCGCTGATATGGGCGAACAAGGCAACAACGACATGGTAGTTGAATTGCAAAGGTTGCAAGAGCAGATGGCTCAAATGCAACAGCAGCACACGCGTGAACTACAGCAACAACGCGCGCGTGAGCAGCAGCGAACCATAGGGGATATGGACAATCCCCATGCCTATTACCGAAACCGAGCTGCGATAGTTCCCCCCGCTGTTGAAAGGAATGATTATGAGATCAAACCACAGATGATATCGCTGGTTAAGCAGCACTTGTTCCACGGATTGCCTGCAGAAATTCCGATGGACCATATAGAGAATTTCGAGGAGATTTGCTCCACGACAAGCTCTAATGGGATGAACCCGGATTTCGTGAAATGCAAGCTGTTTCCGTTTTCACTCGCGTACAAAGCTTCTCGTTGGCTTAAGTCCTTACCTGCTGGATCCATTACGACTTGGGCGCAATGCAGAGCTGCGTTTTTGGACCATTTCTACACGAAATCCAAAACCGCGAGTTTAAGGAACAAGATATCTTCCTTCCACCAACATTCCGGAGAGTCTTTCTGTGAGGCTTGGGAAAGGTTTAAGGAGTACAAGAGAGAGTGCCCACACCATGGGTTCACTGATGAAAACCTGCTGGGGATTTTCTACGATGGTGTGGACTGGGATTATAGGAACGCACTCAATGCTGCTAGCGATGGTGATTTCATGACCAAAACCAAGGAGGGAGCATATAAGCTGGTTGAGAACTTGGCTGCAAGTTCAAGCAACAAGTCCCAGGAGTATGACAGGACTACGAAATCCAATGGAACGGATTCTGCTAAGATCGATGACCTTGCAGCCAAAGTCAACTTGTTGCTCAAGGCGAACCAAAGGATGGTTCATTTTGCTGATGAGGCTGGCGAGCCACTTGCTGAGGAAATGGTTGAGGATGGAGACAATGCTCAGGAAGAGGTAAGTTACGTTAATGGCCAAGGATTTGTGAGGAATCGCGGTTTCAATCAGAACTACAGGAACCATCCCAATTTCTCCTACAAGAGTACGAATGTTGAGAACCCGCAGGACCAGGTTTATCCGCAGCAAACCGGCTCTCAATTCACGAAACCTCAGGATCAAGGTTTCCAGAAAACCTTTCCTCAGGGTTTCCGAGGGTAGTCGTTCCTTCCTTTTCAAGGCCAGAAACCACAATACCCTAACTTTCAGGCTCCCCCGAGCTCTGGAAGTACTTCTCAGGATGAATTGAAAGGTATGATGCAGCAACTGATGGCGAACCAGCAGAAATGTGCTACTGAGATCAACACAAAGGTGGATGGTATGTACTCGGACCTTAATGGTCAGCTCGAAGCAGTTCGCAACCACGTAAAAAAGCTCGATACACAAGTTGCTTAGACGGCAGAAGCAATTAAGAGACCCCAGGGAGTATTGCCTGGTAAAACTGATGCAAACCCAAGAGAATTTGTGAATGCCATAGAGCTGAGAAGTGGGAGAACTTTACCTGGAGTCGTAAGGGCAGAAGCTGAAAACTGTCCAGAAGGAGCACCTGCTCCTGTCCCTGGAGCACCTGCTCCAGATGAGGGAGCACCTGCTCCCGAAACAGAGAAAAACGATGCAGAATCTGCTGAACCAATTTCTAAGGTATTAAGACCAAATGAGGTTATTGATAAGTTTCGTTCTCGTGTCTACAGGCCCCCTATCCCTTATCCAGTACCTCCAAGAAAGTCGCAGAAAGATTTGGAGGAGGCAAAATGTAAGGAGATGTTGCAAGATTTGACGGTTAAGCTGACACTGGCTGACGCAATTCAGATGATGCCGTCTATGAAAAAGTATGTCAAGGGCCTGGTCACTGGACGGATTCCTTCAGAGCAAAGTGCCATGGTTGTGAGCAAGAATTGTAGCGCTGTGCTACAAAACAAAACCATTAAAAAGCAAGAGGACCCAGGTAAGTTCGTTCTTTCCGTTGATATTGGTCCTGTGCGATTCGCTTGTTCTTTGTGTGATCTAGGTTCCAGCGTGAATCTGAAGCCCTATTCAGTTGCAAGGAAACTCGGGTACACAAAATTTAAACCAACACGAATTTCATTAGTGTTTGCTGACAGATCTATCAAGTTGCCTGTAGGAATTTTGGAAGATTTGCAGGTCAGGATTGGGAACATCTTCATCCCAGCAGATTTTGTGGTGTTGGAACTGGATGATGAGCCGAAGGACCCTCTAATTCTGGGACGTCTTTTCTTGCGCACAGCTGGTGCGATCATTGATGTAAAGAACGGAACGATTGGTCTCCAACTGGGAGACATTATTATGGAGTTTGAGATGGATCGGATGCTGAAGAAACCGACCATTGATGGGCAAACTTTTGCCATTGAGGATAATCTCGAAATCTCGGAGGGAGAGATTGAAGAGATACTTGCTGATGATCCCTTGGATGTCGCATTGACAAAAGCTGAGAGCGAACATGGTTATTTGAGCGAAGATACCATTGGGTTCGCAAGGATGCTGGATTCCGGGCAGATGGAGAAATCGACGGACTTTTTGAGACTCGACACAAAGGGAGAAGACGGAGCACCTGCCTCTGCTCTTCGGAACCTTACTGATGATCCTTGGAGCGAGCTGAAAGCTCCAAAACTCGAGCTCAAAACCTTACCAGCTGGGCTAAGGTACGCATTTCTCGGTCCCAACTCCACATATCCTGTTATAATAAATGCTGATCTTAACAATGTGGAATCCGCCTTACTTTTATGCGAGCTTAGAAAATATAGGAAAGCTTTAGGTTATTCACTAGATGACATCCCTAGAATCTCACCTGATTTATGCATGCATAGGATACATTTAGAGGATGAGTCTAAGAATTCTATTGAGCATCAGAGGAGGTTAAACCCGAATCTGAAGGATGTAGTAAAAAAGGAAATTATGAAACTCCTAGAAGCAGGTGTAATCTATGCGATATCGGATAGAAAGTGGGTCAGTCCTGTGCATGTAGTACCTAAGAAAGGCGGAATAACTGTGATCACTAATGAGAAAAATGAATTGATACCTACTAGGACAGTCACTGGCCATAGGATGTGTATTGATTATAGAAAGCTGAATGCCGCCACTAGGAAGGATCATTTTCCCCTGCCGTTTATTGACCAAATGCTTGAGAGATTGGCTAACCATCCATATTACTGCTTTTTAGATGGTTATTCAGGTTTCTTTCAGATTCCTATCCACCCGGACAATCAGGAGAAAACGACATTCACATGTCCATACGGCACATTTGCTTATCGCAGAATGCCGTTTGGTTTGTGTAATGCCTCTACGACTTTTCAAAGGTGCATGATGTCGATTTTTACTGATTTGATTGAGGACATAATGGAAGTTTTCATGGACGATTTCTCCGTCTATGGAAGCTCTTTTTCCGTGTGTTTGTCAAATTTGTGCAGGGTATTGCAGCGATGTGAGGAGAAGCATCTCGTGCTTAATTGGGAAAAATGCCATTTTATGGTTCGAGACGGTATTGTTTTGGGCCATCGGATTTCTGAGAAGGGTATAGAAGTCGACCGAGCTAAGGTTGAGGTTATGATGAGTTTGCAACCGCCGGATTCAGTCAAGGGAATAAGGAGTTTCCTAGGTCATGCTGGATTTTACCGCCGGTTCATCAAAGATTTTTCGACCGCTTACTCAACTCTTGTGTAAGGAGACCAAGTTTGAGTTTGATGTAGCATGCCTTGAAGCTTTTCACACAATAAAGGGAGCTCTGGTCAGTGCACCCATTGTCCAACCACCGGACTGGGATCTCCCTTTTGAAGTGATGACGGATGCAAGTGATTACGCCGTTGGTGCTGTTTTGGGACAGAGGAAAGACAAGAAGCTCCACGTGATATACTATGCAAGCCGAACACTGGATGAAGCTCAATGCCGATACGCTACGACTGAGAAGGAACTTCTAGCAGTTGTGTTCGCTTTTGAGAAGTTTAGAACTTATCTTGTCGGTTCCAAGGTCATTGTGCAAACCGACCATGCAGCTTTAAAGTATTTGCTCACCAAAAAGGATGCTAAACCGAGACTCTTAAGGTGGATCCTTTTGCTCCAGGAATTCGATCTTCAGATTATTGATAGGAAAGGGACAGAGAACGGAGTTGCTGACCACCTGTCACGCATGAGGGTTGATTATGAGGTACCTCTTGATGATTCACTTCCAGTTGAAAACATTTATGCAGTTGGAGTCTGTTTGCAGGAGCAGTCGGTTCAGACAGGAGCGAATGCTCTTGGAGCCTTTTGCAAGGCTATTTCAAAGGAAGTTGTTCCGAGTTTTCCTTGGTTTGGAGAAATAGCAAACTACCTACCTGCTGACCAAGAACCGGTTGATTTTGCGGGTGATAAGAAGAGAAAGTTTCTCCGTGATATAAGAAGGTATTTTTGGGACGAGCCTTTCCTCTACAAGCAGTGTTCGGATGGTATCTTTCGGAGGTGTGTACCGGATGAAGAGATTCCTGGAATTCTCTTTCATTGTCATAGTTCTAATTATGCTGGACATTTCGTGACCTTTAAGACAGTGTCCAAGGTGCTCCAAGCTGGATATTGGTGGCCAACGATGTTCCGCGATGCACACGCATTTATCTCGCGATGCGACAAATGTCAGAGGCAATGAAACATCTCGCGACGGAACGAGATGCCTCAACACTTCATCTTGGAAGTTGAAGTGTTTGACGTATGGGGAATAGATTTTATGGGGCCGTTTCCATCCTCCTATGGAAACAAGTACATCTTAGTGGCTGTTGATTATGTGTCAAAATGGGTTGAGGCCATTGCTTCCCCAACTAACGATGCCGCTGTGGTTTTAAAGATGTTCAAAACCATAATATTCCCCAGGTTTGGAGTTTCGCGGGTGGTGATTAGTGATGGTGGGACCCATTTCATCAATAGGGTTTTGAGAACCTTTTGAGAAAGAACGGCGTAAGGCATAAGGTTGCAACGCCATATCACCCGCAAACTAGTGGTCAGGTTGAGGTTAGTAATCGGCAGATCAAGGACATTTTGCAAAAGACCGTAGGCACCACAAGGAAAGATTGGGCAGCCAAGTTAACGAGTTAGAGGAGATTAGGCACCTGGCCTACGAGAGTTCGAAATTGTACAAGGAACGAACCAAGATGTACCACGACATGAGAATTCTTAACCGAAACTTCCAACCCAATGACATGGTACTTCTCTTTAACTCTCGCCTTAAACTTTTTCCTGGAAAATTACGATCTAGGTGGTCCGGCCCTTTCTTCGTCAAAGACGTTCGATCATATGGAGCTCTGGTGTTGCTGGACGCCAAAGGAAAAGAGTTCGTGGTCAATGGACAGCGCTGCAAACCGTACTTAGCCGATGCAACCCCGACCGAAGGTGGAGTTATCACCTTAGGTGACGCGCCCAAAGCCTAAAAGGCTAATCAAGTCAAGCTAACGACTTTAACAAAGCGCTTGGTGGGAGGCAACCCACCGGTACGTTTTCTAACTTTTTCAATTTGATTTCTTTTATTAGTAACTTTTGTTTGAGTTTTGAATTTTCAGGTTTTCAAAAAAAAAAAAAAAAAAAAAAAAAAAGGGGGAGAAGTGGTGGAGATCGATCGATCTCTTCACAGATCGATCGATTGGAATTTCCGATCGACCGCCGTCAGTTCCCAGATCGATTGATTTCGCGCATTGAGGATAGAACGATCGATCTCAACGTCGGATCGATCGATCTGAATTTTGGATCGACCAACATAAGTCCCGAGATCGATCGATCCGGATGAGGATTTCACCACAACATGGAGGGAGCACCTGAAACCCAGAGGGAGCACCTGAAGCCCAGAGCGGAGCACCTGCTCCCCGACCTAAAACGGAAAACGAATTTTCAAAATTCGGTCTGGGTCTATCACCAAGTAAGTCCAATAAGGATGATGAGGTGGGCCCGAGAGATATTAATTAAGGGATTTTTCGAATTTCAAATGGATATAAAAAATAGGCATAATGGGTCACCCCTAAAACCTATATCTCTCGCGCCTCTCTCTCTTCTTCCTCCTCCCCTACGATTATTTTCTTTTCCTCCATTAAAACGGTTTCCAAACTTTTGCCCAAAGCACAACTCCCTTGATTTTCAACCGATCTGAGCGATTTTTGGCCCTAACCCACTCGATTTTTCGCCCTCTTTTCGAATCTACAACTAGTTTCTCCAAACCAGCAAGGTAACGCTTCAAAACTCACTTTTTATCTCCGCCGTTTTCGCGACAAAGGGTAAAATTCCGGGTTTGTTTGGCTTGATTGGTTGAATGCGATTGCTTAGGGTTACTCTAAACTTGTTTAGGGCCGATTTCGAGTACATAGGGGTGTGCAAATTTGACTGAAATTTTCGCTTGAAACCAAACCCACTTTTGTGGTGTGAAATCGGAATTAAGGGGATGAGGATTACTCTTATGGGACAATTGGTTTATGCTTCTTCTGTCCGGACTGTTGTCTTTGTTGATTTTCATCTTATGTAGTTACCCGCTTGGATATGTATTTGTGTGGATATTGGGACAATGAACTTATGCTTGCTTTGGTGCGTGTTTGCTGCTGTCATTGCAGGATGTCCAAACTGAGAACGTCCTTTGGTAACCCATCCCGCTCACGCAAGGGAAAAGGTGTCTCCACCTCCACCCAACTCGCAACAAGCCATTGGCCACGTGAAGAATGCCAACGTTTTGATCTGCGCAATTCAACCCTTCCTCTCGATTCCGACGTGGAATGGGACCAGGCGGACGCATATTACTACAATAACTGGCTAGACATTACCATTGAGCCGACTCGCTTCTTGTGTGGGCAAACACTAAAGGATCTAGGGCTGCTCTATGATGTGAACAGTATACTTGAGGCTTGCCAACTAACCGACCTGCTCACACAGCCCGATGATCTATACCCAGATTTGGTGAGGCAGTGTTTGGCATCTGCCAAACTGAC
Organism: Arabis hirsuta; assembly: GCA_964056655.1. NCBI lineage: Eukaryota > Viridiplantae > Streptophyta > Magnoliopsida > Brassicales > Brassicaceae > Arabis > Arabis hirsuta. The sequence goes on from OZ053313.1 coordinate 12,255,014, forward strand.
CTATTCGGACCCACGTAGACCAGTAGCTTCACAGGGAGTTCTCTCTTTCTTTGCTGGAGGAAAGAGGTATGAGGTGACTGTCCGGGATCTCTGCGACCTTTACGGTTTTGACTCCATGGAGGAGAAGGTGACTTTCCCCACACGCCTACCGGTTGCGCACAATTTCTGGGATTTCATCGCAAGTGGAGATTACTTCTCCAGGTCCGCAGCCCAGTCCATCATTCGCAACCCTGCTCTTCGAATCGGTGTCAAAGCCATCAGCACTGTTTTCTTCTCACGAGATGATGCAAGCAAGGTGCGAACCGATGAATTGATCATGCTTTACAATGTTGTGCAAGACACCATTAGTGGTGAAGCCGGTTTGGCCTGCGAGTTCGATGGTAGCGTCAACATGGGAGCACTTTTTGCCTCATGTATAGCTGATAAGAGGACCAAGGTTGCCAAAGGCAAAGCCCACACAGAGCGGATAGGGAGCCTGCTGACACGCTTGTTCCTTCACCTGGACATCGATGTCAGTGGATATACGCGCAGCACGGAGTACGAGTCTATGGACACGGCCTACCTCCTCTCATGTGAGATCTTAGCTGAACCCACCACTTACCGTTTCACGTCACGCGCGGGTAGTATTTTGTTTTGCAGGCTGCCACAACCATCACTGACCGATTTGGAGGTTGCTGCCAACATCGGGTTCACCCCTGGAACAGAGTATTTGTGCGCTGTCCCTGGAGCACCAACCAGGAGCACCCCGAAGAAGAAAGGGAGCACCTCTGCTGCCCGAAGGGGCACCTCCACTTCTGCACCTGCTCCTGCTCCCGCTGCTGAGGACCCGCTGAGCCAAGAGGAAGAAGAGGATTTGGCAGCTGACAAACAGCGTACGCAGCAATCTCGCGCTCACTACCGTCGGCCTTACCACAGCGAGCTAACACTCGGTGATATCTCTGACAACCCGGATGACGCTGAATACCGCCGTTGGATGGTGGCTTCCACTAAGAAGAACAACGGGCTCCTTCGCCACCTTTTGCACATGCTGCAGAAGGGATGCACCGGCTCACAAGCCGCGGAGACAATGCCATCCACCGCACCGGTCTAGCCACCAGCTGCTCAACCGTCCTCGTCTGCTCGCCCCAACACACGATCATCCAAGAGGAAGAAGCCACTCACGGATGACGACAAGGAATCCGATGCTACCGCCAGCGATTAGTCATCGCTATTCTTCTCCCCCTCTCGTATTTTCTCTGAACATTTTTACTTTCTTGCATTTTCATCATGTTTTCTTTTTCTTCTGCTCTCTCTTTTCTTATTTTCCCACCGAGACGGTGTGAAGTAAGTCTGGGGGGAGTTGTTGCTAATGACTTTTTATTTTCCTTCTTATTTTCTTATGTCCTGTTTGAGTCTATTTTTCATTTGTTTTATTGAGTCAAAACTTTGTAGGGAATTAGGACTTTATCTCATGATGATATTTGAACTATTTGTGTTTAACTTTCTCTCTAGTGACAATTTCTTCAGAGCATGAGTACAAAGAACAGCTGGAACACTTCGATACACTATCTTCCAGGTTCCATATTGACCAAAAATTTATCTCGCTATTGGCACTAGATTAGGGAAACGAATCATATTCAGGACTCCTTACTCCTTTTATCACCCTTGTTGATCCTGAATAGCTAGCTCATTTTTAGTTAGTACCCTCCTTAACCCTTACCTCTTTTCAAACCCCTTGCATTCTTGTTACTTCATTGTCACATGTGCAGCATATGCGCAAAAGGGTTGGAGAGAATTGGGTCAACACTGCATCTAAATCACTCTTTCTGAAGAACAGAGAGCACCTGCTCCCCAGAAGGAGCACCCGCTCTTATTTCCAGGAGATGATTTCACGCTTTTGGGTATGTACAGTAACTCTGATTTTGAACTCCACCTCTAAATGGCCTTAAACCCTTTAGCACCATCTACCCTAAATGGCGCCTTTAGCGAGACCCTCACGCAACTTTGAATGCGTTGAGTTTGTGTTTGGGAAATGGAACTTGGTTGAGAAATATGTTGAGGATGTTTTGGTAAAGCTTTGCTATTCCTGATCTGGATTATGTGGTCTGCAGATTGAAAGTTTTAAACCCGGTTCACAGAGGATGAAAGAGTTCCCGCGTTTTCAAACCCTTCTCCTTCACTTGGTCTTGAATTTGTTTGAGGACAAACAAAGATCTAAGTCTGGGGGAATTGATATAATGCGTTTTTGGCGCATTCTAACCCTTGTTTTGTAGGCTTTTATCGAGTCTTTCACTCTCTATCGAGTCGTTCTAGGTACAAAAAGCGGCTGGAAGCAATAACTGGGACTTACAATCGGAATTGGCTAGAAAAGAGTAAAGTTGGACCCTTTTTGGACATTCTGAAGAAAGAGAGCACCTGACGCCCAGAGGAGAGCACCTGACACTCAGAATGGAGCAGATCGATCGATATCAGAGTTGGATCGATCGATCTGAATTTCAGATCGACCGACGTAAGTTCTACGATCGATCGATCCGGAGGGAGCACCTGGTGAGAAGAAGGGAGCACCTAGTACGAGAAAGGGAGCACCTGCTCCCAGCAGAATCATTAATGAGCCTTTTGCAAAACCCTAATTCTGCAAGCCTATTTTTGGGCCAGCCGTAATGGGCCTTTAAATAGGTTTTCATTGCTGATTTTTGGGGGATCACGCCATCACAAGACAGCCACACACAGCAGTAAGATCACGACGAGAGAGAGCGAGAGAGAGATTGAAACCATTGTTTTAGAGTTTATCCTTCACGTTCTTATCGAAGTTTTCTAAACCCTAAACTCTTTGCTTTTTATTTAATGAAGTTTCTTTCATCTCTTGCTGCTGTTACTTGTTTGATTTTGAGCGAGTAGTCATCTTGTTAGGTTAAGGGTTTTTCGATGGGATTTGATTCATGAACTAAGCATAGATAGGTTTTTATATAATCATTCGATAGTCTCCACCTATTGTCGATCATATTGCCTAGGTTAGATTGATCACCTAGCCTTTGATCTTAGGTTGAATTTACTTATCAAAAGTTTGTGAATTGCTGGAATTGATTTAGGTGGGCGATTTGATCCGTAGCCAACGAAAGTTGAAGTTAGGGCTTCTCGTGAACATATCAACCCTAATCGATAAAGCTTGATAATCCTTGTAACCTCAACGACAGTTAGGGTGTTAGATTAATTGTGAAAGTTGTAGATGCCACGAAAGTGGATCTCCTTATATTTATGGTTGAGTTCTAGACTTGGTCGTAATCGCATACCTGAATAATTGCTTGGTTCTTGATAATCGAATCCCTGAGAATTATCCCTGACCTAACGCCTTTCCATTATTGTTTACAACCGATTTTTACTTGTGTTTTGTTCGAATTATTTTTGTGATATTAAAACCCCAACTTGCATTGCTTAGCTGAGATTGAAATCCATAGAATTAGAGCGTATTGCTGGTCCCTTTACGAACCTCACTATTCTACATCTGATTAGTGAAATCCTAGGTTTAAATCTTATAACCGGAAAAAGGACAAGCATCATATTTATACGTTAGGTTTTGTTATTCTTGTATATTAACAACATCCACCGTTAATGAATAGGTTTGCTACATTCCATATCCTCGAGTTGGGCGGAGGACAGATCCTTGGATGACAGTAACTCCAATTAATCCGCGAGGAAAAATATATGGAGTTCCGGAACATGATGCTCTACAAGTATCGCGAACCAACCAAATGTCACATGTTGAGGAGACGGATAACATTGACCTTGTCACTGATGTCACACATATATACGATGATCTAGTGCATTCGGATGAAGATGAACTACGTGAAGAATTTGACGACGATTCAGACTCCATCCCTAGTGAAAGTTCATCAGAAGATTCAGATTAATAATTTATGAATAAATGTTTGTTTACCAATGTTGTACTATAACACCTATATGTTCCCTCTAATATAATGTACTTTATGGTAATATCCGCCAGAATCATTTATTAAATTTGCCGCCGGATTTCCGCGGGATAAAAGCTGTCCTAATTTTCGGACGACATCGGAATTCCGATGTCGGCAAAGTTTGAGTGGTTACCATTGCGTTATCTGCGGCCGATGGGACTGGCGGGGTATTATGTCGGAGGTTTCTGACGGATTTCCGACGGATTTCCGACGGTTTTCCGTTCTATATAAGGTTCCTCATACGTTCATTCCTGTCAACAACACAAATAATGTCTTCTAACTCTTCTAATGAAGACTCAAAAATCGTGGCAAACCACTTTCTACTTCCAAAATACTCGTGGGAAACCGAAACCCAATGCGACACACACACTGAAGAGATACCCACTTACCCGTGGGAATTTGATACGTTCTCACCAATCTCAATCGGAGATTCTTCATCAACAGTAGTGTCGGACAGCCAGTGCTTGCCAACCATCCAACGCATTCCAAACGTCTCGTGGGAAACGCAATCTCAATGCGACAAATATCCAGACAAGAAGAGTGTTCTTGAAGACGTACAACCATCTCGCTTGATTGAAACGTCAGATACTTACGGTGGAAGTACTTCAAATGAATGTAAGGATCACTACTATGATTATGAATTTGCCCAAAGACCAGAAAGTCCGAACTTAAATATAGATGTTGATGCAATCAAAAGAGATGTTTGCGGCGGATATTTAGAAGGTACACCGAAGAATAAAAAGGATCAGTACAATGATTATGAATTTGCCCAAAGACCAGAAAGTCCGAACTTAAATATAGATGTTGATGCAATCAAAAGAGATGTTTGCGGCGGATATTTAGAAGGTACACCGAAGAATAAAAAGGATCAGTACAATGATTATGAATTTGCCCAAAGACCAGAAAGTCCGAACTTAAATATAGATGTTGATGCAATCGAAAGAGAATTTTGCAACGCATATGTAGATTCTCCGCCAAAGAATAAAAAGGGAAAAAAAGTTTCAGGTTCTAACAAAAGGTAAGTTTGGAGTGGATACAGAGACATATGTTTTTCAAACTTTAAAATAAATAAATTTCCTTTCGGCTTTTGTTTTTTATCTGTTATAAAATTTCGTTGTGTAAATTTTTTATTCAATTCCCGGATAAATTTAAAATAATTTATGAATAAATGTTTGGACATTTTTTTAACTCTGCAATCGGGTCACCACGCGGACTTTTAAGCGATAGATTTTTCATAGTTTTCCGACGGATTGTAATTTTTATTTTTAAAACAGATTTGTTTATATTATAAATAAAAAAAATTAAAATCCGTCGGAAATCCCTCGGTATTTTTGACGGATTTCCGACGGATGTAATATTTTTATACTATAAAAAAATCCGTATAAAAAAAAGTTAATTTAATAAAAAATTAAATTCCGTCGGAAATCCGTCGGTATTTTTGACGGATTTCCGACGGATTTAATATTTTTTATAATATAAAAAAAATCTGTATAAAAAAAAAATTAATTTAATAAAAAATTACAATTCGTCAGAAATCCGTCGGTATTTTTGACGGATTTCCGACGGATTTAATATTTTTTATTATATAAAAAAATCTGTATAAAAAAAATTAATTTAATAAAAAATTACAATCCGTCAGAAATCCGTCGGAATTTTTGACGGATTTCCGACGGAATTAATATTTTTTATAATATAAGAAAATCTGTTTACAAAAAAAATTAATTATAAAAAAACTTAATTAAGTTTACCGATAATGATTAAAAAAATCAAAATCCGTCAAAAATCCGTCGGTATTTCCGACGGATTTTGACTTTTTTTTATTTACGAAAAATCGTTATTAAATTTACGCGTTTTTATAAATGAAAATTTAAAATCCGTCAGAAATACCGACGGATTTCCGACAGAAACCCTAATTTCTGCCGCCTAGAGAGCCTCGATCTCATCGAAAATAGCGGGAAATTCCGTCGGACATCCATCGGAAATCCGTCGGAAACCTGTAATAAAACCAGACTCTTCTTCTTCGCTGAGACAGAACGAAAAGTCGGAAAAAAATCGTAAAAACTCGCCGGAAAACGAACGATTCAAGCCGGAAACACGCCGGAAACACCAAATTCTTCCACAATCTCAATCTCTATCAACAAATCATCAATCCAATGTAAGTTTTTAGAAGTTTTTTTTTGTAAATTATGAATTATGAGATGTATTTGTAGAATTTGTTAGATTTAGGATGTTAAAAATTAAGGGATTAAATGATTTAGGATAATAGAAATGTAGAAATGTACGGGTTTAGGATGTTTGAAAAGTTTTGAATTTTGTAAATTTTGTGATTTAGAGAATTTTCGGGTTTATAAAATTTATTTACATTTTAATATGTATTTGTTATTTTTAGGAAATTATAAATATTTATAATTTAAAAAAATTAGTAAAATTCTAAATTGTTGAAATTTTACTAATTTTTTAATTTGTTTAAATTACAAAATCCCAAATTCTGGAAAAATCGTAAATATCTAAAACTTTAAATTACCAAATCTGAAATTCCAAAAATTTTCTAAATCTGTAAATTCCTAAATGTTCATATCTGAAATCCATAATCCAAATATCCCTAAATACCTATTTAGAGAAACCTCAATTTCCCACAATCCCTAACTCCCTAAAACCTTAATTTATGAAATCCTGAAATTCCATAAATTAATCCCTAAATTTCAAAATCCCTACTTCTCAAAATATCAATATCCTAAAATCGTTAAGTCCCCAATTTCCGTAAATTCCATAATTCGAAAATCTCAAAAATTCGATGTCGGTAAATTCTCAAAAACTGAAAATCCCTAAATCCGTAATGTAAATTAAAATATCTGTAAATTTATATTTAAAATTTATGATTTAAATTTACATATATTTATATTTAATATCAGAATTTATATTTATATATGCAAGTAAATTTCAACGGTATGTAAACATTTTGGCAATCGTAGGGACTATGGGCGATTTCATCACTCTACTGGATCCGGTACTTCCAGTAGGGGAGGGAGTCAGTCGCATATCCCAGAGACTAGCTTTCCGGATCCCCAACACCCGTCTCCTCCAATGGGTACACAGCCCTCAGCTCCCACGGCCATGACCATTGAGGAGTTTGTTTCGCAACCCGGACGGGATAGGTTGACTCGCCTAGATCCTGACTTGCCACCTAATACGACCTGGTAAGTTTTATTTAAAAATGTATTTGATTATATTAACTTAATAAAATATTTAACTAAATATTGTTTAGGTTTCAATTTTCGGAAAACGAGATTACGAGTTCGATCAACGCAATGACTAATTCGTTGATAACTTGCCCGTATCCCACATTTAGTTCGATGCCGGTGGCAGACTAGGAGACCTGGTTTCGGCAATTTGCGGTATGTTTTTTTTTTTCCTATTAAGAATATAGATTTTTATTTCCATTAAAATTGTCAATACTAATATGGGTACGTTTTTTTTTTCAGGAAGAATTTACTTGGGACCCACAGTTGACTTCCTGGGTCCGACGGGAGTTCTACAAAAAAGCCTCCCGGAAATATTCGTTGAAGATAAACGAATGGAAGGACTTGTGGTACAAAGAAGGAAAAGTGTCGCGGAGATTGCAAGATAACCCCACATTATGGGCTGGACTACTTGCCCATTGGGAACGGGAGGAGACAAAAGCAAGCTCCGGAAAAAACTCGTCTAACCGGAACAGCGACCGGAAGGGGAAGGGACCGGCGACCCATAACCTCGGTGCAACGAGCAAAGCGTCACGTCTTCAGAAGCTGGTAATTTTATAAATTTTACTAAAATTTTATTTATAACACTTCTCATATTTCTTTCATTATCTATGCCAACAGATTGAGAGGACCGGTGTGCGTCCGTCACATCTTGAATTGGTCAAAGATGCGCACACCAACAGAAAGACGGGTGAAATTCAAGATCCATTGCTCGTGAAATCGTGGAGAGCGTGGAGAGGCTTGGTGAGGAGTACCTCCAATCCCAACCGATCGTCGAAGGAACTCCCCCGGCCACGGAAGTTCCACTCGAGATGATCAACGAGTTTACCTATCAGGTTAGTAACACTGTCAATTTTAATTAAATTTTAAATAAATTTAAATATAAACAAGTTACAACATTTATTGATTGATTTTTTTTCGTAGGTTGCGCCTAAGCACAGAGGTCGTGTGTTTGGCCTCCCGGAAGACAGTTCATCCACGTCCGTTAATTCTTACCGCTTCCACGCAGATAGTACGTTGAGGGCACAGAACACCGAGCTTCTCGAGCGGGTGACCGGGTTGGAGGCACAACGCACAGAATATGCAGCACGCTACGAGGAACAGCAGGCACGGATGCAGGCAATGGAAGAACAGATGGAACGCATGCGGACAATGGAAGAACAGATGGAACGCATGCGGGCAATGGAATAACAGATGGCACGCATGCGGGAAATAGAAGAAAGGATGAACGAGATCTTCCGTAACCGATAGACTTTACGTTATGTAATATTTTAATTTTCAAAAACAAATGTAAAAATATTGAAACTTAATTTTAAATGTTGTTTTTTTTTATTTTTATTTTAATTTAATTTTTATTTATATTTAATTTTAATTTTATTTATTTTATTTTAATTTAATTTAATTAAATTTAATTAAATTAAAATCTTTTTTTTAAATAAATAATATATCCGTCGGTATATGTAGCCGTCGAAAATCCGTCGGTATCTGTAGCCGTCGGAAATCCGTCGGTATGTGTAGCCGTCGGAAATCCGTCGGAAAATGAAATATTGCCGGATTTACGACGGATTTCTGACGGATTCCCGACGGAGTATTTCCGACGGATTTCCGATGGAATTTTTATTTCCGACGAGATAGAACCGACCGACCAAAACCGTCGGAAAGCCGTCGGAATATGGTGTATTCCGACGGATTTCCGACGGTTTTGCCCGTCGAAAAATCGTTTGTTTTCTTGTAGTGGTAGTGTCACAATGTTCTATACATGTAGCTTTTCTGAGCAAGTTTCGTTTTTCAGAAAAAGTGTCCAAGAGGTGGTTTTGAATGTTGCTGCGCATACGATGAACTAGCTTGAAGTGTATCATGAAAGGTAAAGGTAAAGGGAAGCAGTTTCGTTTTTCACTGTTTATAGAAGTTATTGTTAGATTGAACTGCCTCATTAGTTGTAATTTTTCACTTTCCTTTTCCAGTTACAGCTTTGTTTTTATATTGATAACCTCCTCGAGGGTGAATCTTGTCACTGTGAGGGATGCTGTGTTGTTGGTCCTCAGCCTCGTCCCAAAATGGAGACTGTCATCATTACTCTTATGCACCTTGCCCATCACAGTGAGAACATGGAGTTGCAAGTAATAATTTAGTCATATTCTCTACTGGGAGAAATGCAGACTCTTTTTTATGATGAGCGCTGTTTCAGGTATAGATCCTTATCAGAGGTATTTCTCTCTTGGAATGGTTACTGTTTTTGATTTACTTGAAACATTCTTCTACTTATCTGGCCTTTTTCTTACTATGGAATTAATCATTGCTGCACTACACTTCTAAGTTCAAGATGTTATTATTGATTCTCGTTTCTTTATCTCTTCCATATCTGTATGATAAAGGTTCTTCTCAATTTTATCGACTTACCTTACATTAATCACCTTTGAAACTTGTAAATGCTACACTGATGACATCATTTTCATCTCGTTTTAAATTGGTGTGTGCAGTATATGGAGGAACTCTTGCCCTTGTTCCTTTTTTTCTGGATTGCTTGTTGTGTCAGTTTAGCTGCTCTTGTTGAGGTATTCCGCCAGCTAGTATTCTCTGTGTAATAGATGGATTTTATTTCTATATAAACTGGTGATTGCTTTGTTGTAGGCAAGTCTCGGTGTTAGGTCTTTTACTGAGAATGGCATATATGATGAACCCCTTATCGTACAACTGAAAATTCTGAAGAAGCATCTTTTGGATAACTCTGTAAAATTTCTTGATGTAACGTCTCAAGCAGTGCGGGTCAGTTTTCTAACTTTCTTACCTATCCAAATTTGATTGTGCTCTTTTATCCTTTCTTAAACTCTTTGATTGATTGGTCATAGTTTTTTTTATTCTTATATGTACAGATTTAATTGTGCCTCTAGATACCATACTGTTTGGCTACGTATATAATTTCCCGTGATTTTTCTCGATTTTGCAGCAGTCTAAAACTTTTGTTTTGCCGTTTCAGTTTGTAACACTTCCGCTGAATTCTTATTTATCTCATCTTTATCCCTTGTCAAATGTCTAGTTGATTGATAATTTATTAATATACCATCATACACATGAAAATTATGAAACTTTCTCTCTGATGTGCTGTTATATTTATAGTCAAAAGATGTATAATCACCTTCCCAAGTTTCACGCATTCGAGGGGTGGTACTTATTTCCAAGGATTTATTCGTGTAATTGCCTCCTGTATGGTAAGGCTAAATTGTTTGCAAGTTTTGTTTAAGAATCTTCATTTAGCTTATATAGATATCCCTTTCTCCTTGCTTTAGGGAATTCTTTCAACTGAAAAGAGCAAGCAAGCATTATCATCTATCAATTCATGTGAGAGATCTTTGATTAAGGTTAGTTTCTTCTTGGCATTAGCTTTCTGGTCTTGAGCAACGTTTTATGGGTTGATACATTCTCAGATAATTCATGTAGTGGAGAATTAGTTTCATGAGCAAGGCAAAATATTGAGCCGTAAAACGTTTTGAGTATATAAGATATGGTTCTTTCAGAAACTTACTCGTGCAAATTTGATTTCAAGATTCATATTATGATATATATGAATATATAAATGATCAGTGAATCTAACTGGATTTCCCCATTCTTGTTAGGGTTCTGCCTGCTCAGATATGTACTTTTGTTCTTATACGTACATGGCAGGGGCGTGCACCTTGACATTGATGAAAAGATCTTAATGATAGCTAAAAGCAGTTCAAAGGTAGCTATTATTCCATGAATCTTGACATTGGCCTCTCGTGGTTTATGTTAATAATCCCACGTAAAAAAAAAAAATCTTTATATTTTCTATGAAAACTGCTCCTCCTGGTAAATGCTAATAATTGAAAGCTGAAGTCTATGTTACTGAACGAAGGCTATGGTGTATATTATTATTGACAATCTAATATCCACGGCCTGCCTCGTATGAGTTGAAAGGTTGGGGGCGGTCTACGATTATGAAATTAACTGTTTTCCGGACTCCCACTGCGACTACGAGGAGTGTAACGGTTCCTAGAGATAATGTGGTTTCGCCAGCTGGTGAGAGGCGTCCTCCCCCCCCCCCCCCCCCCCCCCCTCTTTATCTCGGACTTGTTAATTCCCATATGTTTTGGGCACTGTAAAATATCAAGTCTACAAAGCTCTCGGTGTCGATCATGATTTTGGACAGCTCGCTGTTGGAAATAAAAACTTTAAGGTGGTGGAGAAAGTGTTTGAGAAATTTGTGAGAGAATATAAGTTTAGGAAGTAGAAACTTTTATTACTTAGAATTTTTCTTGGAACAACTTGATCACAAATGAAAGGAGGAGGAGGTATTTATAGCCTCCAAATTACAAAATATCTAGAATAATTTAATCCTAAATCTAGAGAGTTCTAACATTATTTTACTATAATTATCTAGATATTTTCATAGAAATATCTAGATGTTTATTTTCTACCACATTCTAGAACATTTTAAAGAGATGGTGATGTTAGATATTTTCTAGAGAAAACTCTAGAACATGGATCAAGTATTGAGTTTGGCCTAACATAAGATTATTGGATCATTAGTCCAATAATTAAACTTGATCCAAAATCAAGTTTAACTCTCAACACCCCCTCTTAAACTTGATTTTGCTACTCCAAGTAAACTCCTCATCTTGATAAAGTCTTCGCGCTTAAGTGCCTTAGTGAAAATATCAGCTACTTGATCATTCGTCTTCACATACTCCAATTGCATTTCCTTCTTGGTAACACACTCTCTGATGTAGTGATAACGTGTATCAATGTGCTTACTTCGATCATGGAAGACTGGGTTCTTCGCCAAAGCAATAGCTGATTTATTGTCCACAAAGATATTCGTTGGTTCCTCTTGTGCCAAATTCAGCTCCTTTAACAGGTTCCGTAACCAAATAGCATGACAAACACAAGAAGTGGCTGTTACGTACTCCGCTTCGCAAGTAGAGAGAGTTACAATCGGCTGCTTTTTCGACATCCATGTGAACGCCGTATCTCCAATATAGAACACAAAGCCACTTGTGCTTTTTCGGTCATTTACGTCGCCACCCCAATCGCTATCGCTATATCCAACAAGCTTGTAATCGTTAGAAACAGAGTAATACAAGCCAAAGTCCAGGGTACCTTTGATATAGCGAAGAATCCTCTTAGCCGCCTTGAAGTGAGTTGTTGTTGAATGCTCCATGTAGCGACTAACAACTCCAACCGCATATAAGATGTCAGGCCTTGTGCACGTCAAGTAGCGTAAACTTCCAACCAAACTCTTAAAGAGTGTTGGATCCACACCTTCTCCTTCTTCGTGCTTTGACAACTTGGCTCCACATTCCATTGGTGTGCTAACTGGGTTTGAGTCATCCATCTTGAACTTCTTTAGTATCTCCTTAGCATAGCCTTCTTGAGTGATGAAGATTCCATTGTCTTCTTGTTTAACTTCAATTCCAAGGTAGTAAGACATTAATCCAATGTCCGTCATCTCGAACTCCTTCGTCATCATCATCTTGAACTCCTCGAACATGCTTGGATTGTTACCGGTGAATATCAAGTCATCTACATATAAGCATGCAATCAATATATCTCCATTTTGAATTTTGATATAGAGTGCATGCTCATATGGACACTTTATGAAGTTTTTCTCCTTGAAATACTTATCAATTCGAGTATTCCAAGCTCTTGGAGCTTGTTTTAAGCCATAAAGCGCCTTCTTTAACCTCAAGACTTTGTTTTCTTCTCCCTTGACAATGTAGCCTTGTGGTTGCTCAATATAAACTTCTTCTTCAAGATCTCCATTTAAGAAGGCTGATTTGACATCCATTTGATGTATCCTCCAATTGTTTTGAGCCGCAAGTGAAATCATTAGTCGAACAGTTTCTAAACGAGCAACGGGAGCGAATACCTCATCATAGTCGATTCCGGCTCTTTAACTATAGCCCTTTGCCACCAATCTTGCTTTGTACCTTTCAACTTCTCCTTTAGAGTTCTTCTTTGCTTTATACACCCATTTCACACCGATCGCCTTGTGCCCATTTGGAAGTGATGCTAACTCCCAAGTATCATTCTTTTGTATCGCCTTGATCTCTTCATCCATTGCATTTCTCCATGTCTTCTCTTCCATAGCTTCTTGAAAATTCATGGGCTCGCAATCCACAAATAGACAAAATAAAGTAAGATTGTCTTGATTTTCGGTTACCTCGTAAATCTCTTCAACACTTCTAAACCTTGGAGTCCTTTCACTTGAACTGTCATCTCCTTGAGAACTCGGTGTAGGTGAAGTAGGTGGTGTTACAGGCTCCTCTCTTGGTTGCTCCACATCATCTTCTTCAACAAATGGAAAGAAATTATACTCTTCATCATTTGATCTCCAATCCCATTCTCCTTCTTCATCAAAGATGACATTTCGACTGGTGATTGTTTTCTTTGTATCAGGATTGTAGAGTTTGTAGCCTTTGGAGTAAGCGTCATATCCAATGAAGATGTAATTCTCACTTTTGTCATCTAGTTTGCTCCTCTTCTCATCCGGCACATGAGTATGAGCAATGCTTCCAAAGACTCTTAGATGAGAAACACCGGGCTTCCTTCCACTTCAGGCTTCTTGTGGTGTTTTCCCCCAAACACTTCTTGTTGGAGATCGATTTGAAATATAAACCGCACACGCAACTGCTTCCGCCCAAAACTCCTTGGGTAGTTTCTTACTTTTGAGCATGCTTCTTGCCATTTCAAGTATTGTCCTATTTTTCCTTTCTGCTACTCCATTTTGTTGAGGGGATCTCGGCACCGTTAATTGTCTTCAAATGCCATTATCTTCACAATACTTCTGAAATTCTTTTGACATGAACTCTCCTCCACGGTCAGATCTCATGGATTTGATCACAAGACCACTTTCCTTCTCGACATGAGCTTTAAACTTTTTAAAATTTTCAAACACTTCTGATTTCTCCTTTAAAAAGTAGACCCATGTTTTTCTTGAAAAGTCATCAATAAAGAGAAGGAAGTAGTTACTCTTACCGAGTGATCTTGGCTTGATCGGACCACATACATCCGTGTGTATAAGTTCCAGCGGCTTTCGAGCTATTGTGCTTGACTCCTTTGGAAAACCCATTTTAAATTGTTTTCCAAGTAAACACCCTTCACACACTTGATTTGGATGTTTGATACAAGGCAAGCCTCTCACCATTTGTTTATTCGAGAGTAGCTCCAATCCTCCAAAGTTGAGATGCCCAAATCGAAGATGCCAAAGCCATGACTCCTCTTTGTAGCACAACTTGAGGCATTGCGCGATGTCACTTCGAATGTTAAGGACAAACATTCGGTTTCTTGACATCGGTACCTTCGTAATGAGATTGCTTCCTTGGTCTCTTATAGAAAGGTGATTATCTTTTAATCGAATATCATAACCTTTCTCTAGGAGTTGTCCAAAGCTCAAGATGTTGGTCTTCATGCTTGGAATATAGTAAACGTTGGATATAAATTTGTGATCTCCATTCTTCAATCGGATGAGAATATTTCCTTTGCCTTTCACCTCCATCTTTGATTCATCACCTAAAGCCACATTTCCTTTCACCGATTCATCAAGCTCCACGAACATGTTTCTTCGGCCGCACATGTGATTGCTTGCACCACTATCAAGATACCACTTGTGATTCTCTTCTCGTTCATCATTTTTGCAAGTCATCAACAACAAATATCCTTCTTGATTTATTTCTTCAACATAGTTTGCCTTCTCCTCGACTCTTTTGTTGTTTGGAACTTTACATTCAGAAGCATAATGACCATACTTTCCACAATTATAGCATTTAATGCTTGACTTATCGTACCTTGATTTTGGACTTCCTCTCCCACGACCTCTTGATGAGTTCTCCTCTTTGGTTGGTGTTGTCTTCATAGGGCCTCCAACCTCTTCCATTTCCATATCCACGACCTCGTCCTCGGATTTGACCACCACCACGCCTTTGATAACTTTGACCGGTTTCTTCTTTAGTTTGATCAATCCGCATCTTGAGTACTTGTTCGGCGATATCTTCCTTTTTCTTCTTCTTTTCTTCATATGCTTGTAGGGATCCAAGAAGTTGCTCCGTTGTCATATCCTCCAAATCTTTTGTCTCCTCTATAACGGTGACAATATGCTCGAATTTTGGATCCAACGATCTAAGAACTTTCTCCATGATTCTTACTTCATCTAACTTCTCTCCATTTCTCTTAAGGTTATTAGTAACCGTTAAGACTCTTGAAAAGTAATCGGACACGAGTTCACCTTCCTTCATTTGCAACGCTTCAAATTCTCCTCTCAGAGTTTGAAGACGTACCTTCTTAACTTGCTCCGCTCCCTTGTAAGAGGTTTGAAACTTCTCCCACGCTTCTTTGGCCGACTTTGCTCCCGCGACCTTCTCGAACGTGTCTTCATCTAATCCTTGATAGATTAGACAGAGAGCTTTTTTGTCTCTCTTCCTTGAGTCTTTCAAACTATCCTTTTGGGTTTGAGATAAACTCGCTTCGTTCTCCGGTTCAACGTAGCCTTTCACGACTATCTCCCACACATCATGTGCTCCTAGGATCGCCGTCATCCTTAAACTCCAATTGTCGTAGTTGCTCTTTGTGAGCATCGGGACTTGGAAGGGAATACCGCTACTTGCCATCTTTAGGACCTTGAGGCTCTGATATCACTTTGTTGGAAATAAAAACTTTAAGGTGGTGGAGAAAGTGTTTGAGAAATTTGGGAGAGAATATAAATTTTGAGAAGTAGAAACTTTTATTACTTAGAATTTTTCTTGGAACAACTTGATCACAAATGAAAAGAGGAGGAGGTATTTATAGCCTTCAAATTACAAAATATCTAGAATAATTTAATCCTAAATCTAGTGAGTTCTAACATTATTTTACTACAATTATCTAGATATTTTCATAAAAATATCTAGATGTTTATTTTCTACCACATTCTAGAACATTTTAAAGAGATGATGTCTTAGATATTTTCTAAAGAAAACTCTAAAACATGGATCAAGCCTAACATAAGATTATTGGATCCAAAATCAAGTTTAACTCTCAACACTCGCATCCTCCGACGTCAAGCCGGACTAGAAAGAATCCTACTACCCCTATCCATCCGACACCGGAGTTACAACCGCCCGGATGGATTGGCTTCTACTCTATTGTCGTCGACGAGTTACCTCTCTATGGCGATGTCACTGTCGTTGAGTATGGAGTTTCTTCACGCCGCGAAGATAAGTTTTCTGGTAAGTTGAAGTTCCTGATTGAGAATTCTCTCAATCCGTCTTTGTTATTTCAGTAAGTATGGTTTGTCTCCGACGGTTTTTGATGAAATTGTTTCATTTATAGGGAAAATTTACTGAGGAGCCTGCTCTATTTGTCAATTTGTGTGATTTTTGGTGGGTCTTTCAGTTCTTTGTTATGGTTTTACTGTATATATGTACTTCTCTTTGCTGGGTTCTTTTGATACTGAATCGCTTAGTTGAATTTTCTACAAAGGTTTCGTATTTTTATATGATGTTGCTTAGTTGCCTGGAAATCGGATTTTACATTCGAAATTTTATCAGTGTAGTCATCAGGTTAACAATATTTCCCTCTACTTGTCTATGTTTCTTTTGGAAATCTCACTAGGTAAACAAGTAATATCTTTTGGTTCGGATTCTGAAGACAGTCCTCGACCTCGAACTTCGAACAAGTACGAGCCCATGCCTGTTGATTCGTTGGAGCAACATTGGGAATTGGAATCTGGATCCAGTGATGCAGATTCTGGTGAGGCAAACGGTGACCTGAATACAAGAATATCTAAGCCAAGTATTTCATGCGGTATGCTTACTCCAGAACCAAAGTTGTCTAGTTATGAACTATAAAGTATGTGTGATATGGAAGCTGAATTGCAAAGGGTCTCTTCTCCACTTTTAAAATGGTGGTTGCTGTTTTCTTTCAGATGCTAGTACTAATTGGATGCAGGGAGCCAGTTTTCGATCTTCGTTTCCCAACGATGCTATTGAGGTACTTATCTGCACTCATACCATATTCTTGGCTCTTTTTCATTTTGTGATCCATAATGCTTTCTTTTCGAGGATTGGGAGAATTTGGGATTCCCATAGTGTCATTTGTTTGTGTATACTTGGTATTGCTGGTTATTTCTTTCTTTTGTTTGGTGCACATTGTGTAGTGTTGATTTTGTATTATTACTTAATGGTACAAGCTGTATAATAGAACAAAGTTGCTTGCGTCTTCTGTTTTTTTTTTGTATTTACTTGCCAAAATCAGGTAAATTCTGACCAAGAGGAAGAAGTTATAAGCACTGATAAAAGGGGTCGAAAAAAGCAGACCAGAAGTTCTTAAAGTACACCTCTTTCTGTTGAAGCATTGCCAAAAAAACAGATGTCAAAGGAGGAAAAAATCCGTGCGTCCAAGTTAAGAAAAGAAGTACGTGTCTTTTATTTGGCTTTTCTATTTTGTGTTCCCTGGACCTATTAGTTAATTGGCTTCCATCTCCGGCAAGAGAAATTACAGAAAGCTGCCTTGAGAGCAGAAGAAGCCGAGATTGATGCTAAAGTGGTCGAAGGATCAGTTGGAGGTAACAACTTTCACCATTCTTTGATCACTATTCAACATAATTCTTCAAGATTGGCTGGTTCATAATAAGTATAGAGACTGAATGCGTTTGCTAATATGTTAATATAGGATGTCTGATTTCGAGGTTGGCAGAGAAAGGCATTAAATACCGCATAATCTCTAATCCAATTGAGAGATCCATTGTGTGGACAATGTCAAATCCACAGGATATTGCTCAGGTAGAATTAGACCTCAGCTACTCTGCAAAATGTTAAGTTGTCTGTATCTTGAATCCCGCAACTAGAATATGCATGCACAAGTGATTTTTAGAACTTGCAACTAGTATTAAATCTCCAATCAGGTCTGCATCTTATTTTATTGCAATGATAAGCATGTTACTTGAACATAAGGTTCTTCTCTGACATATGCATCATTTTCTTCTGTGCTGGAAGTTTTGATTTGTCACATCTTTAGCGATGTAGTCAAAGCTATGTTTCTCATCTCTGGATAGTGCATCGATTGCACAAGGTTTGAAATAACTGTTTAAAGTTCAATGTGCTCTATTCTGTGTGTTTCAGATCGAGGGATATTAGCATTGTTTATCGATATTATTTTGCGTGGTTGTTCCTGTTATAGGTTTTTTTGAAGAATGAGATAATTGCTTATTAGAAAGTTATTGATCAAAGATCATTTCATAAATCCCAACATGGGATTGGGTTACTGATTGTGAAATATTAAATGAGGTAAAAAAAAGTCCCTTGTGCTAAGGGCCTTAGAAAATCAGTGCTTCACTAATACTATGTACATCTCTTAATTTACATCTCTTAAATTGCATCTTCATTTCATCGAACAACTGGTATGCGTCTTTATCCTCCTCGAAATCTGTCTGCTTTGACTCTCCTCACAAACCAGAGACGTGTTTACCTTAGTTCCGGAACTCAGATTCTTCACCATGCTAAGCTCCTCCGGTGGTTTAATCTTCGGCTGGTTCTGCTCCACCCTTGAGCCGTCGAACACGGGAAGTTCCAGCCGGCAATTAGGAGAGTAAAGGCCTTCCCTTTCCTGCCTTTTTCTCTCTCGGTACAACGCATCTTCGTCAAGCTTCCGGTTCAGCTTCTCTATCCGCGAAAGGATCTCCAACCAGACAGATTGCTCTGAGACCACGCGTTTGGTCTTGCTGAGTCGTTGAAGCAAACGGAGTTTAAGCTCCTCCCAGCTTCCAAACACAGATCGCAAAATTTCATCACCATACCATGCTAGAGCATCGCCCTCTATGAAGCCATATGCGAACTGCCTAGTTTCGTAATCGGAAAAGCCTTGAGCAGAAACAAACGCATCGACCCAAGACACCCACCTCTCCGGATCTTTCATACCCAAGGTTCGATCTTTGCTCTGATACCAATTGTTACGATTTTGTAATCTCAACTCTTGAATCAGTATAAACTCTCTTTACTTCCTTACCAAAAGATCCCAAATACAAAGAAATGCAAACATAAAAAGATAAACCCTAAACTAAAGAGATGTTATTTCTCTCCCTCTAACAACTTTGATCAATCGATTTGATAAAGATCTTCCCTAAACCATCCACGCTAATATATATAGATAGAGCATGATGGATAACCTTATAAAGTAACCACAATTGACTCTTGTTACTTTAACCTTATATAGATATTAATCCTTAGTAAAAAGGGTGATTGCTTCCTTGCGTATCATTTAACTACACCTTTAGCCACACCTAACATGTCTGATGTTTGCAGGTACTTGCAAAGTTAACTACTCACTATGTTGGAGTGCATTCCAGGCACTGTGTAGACGAAGCTGAGGTGGCTGAACATGTTGTTGGTTTAACAAGCTGTCTGGCCTCTTGCAAAATCAGGTACTATTGCCTACGCTATTTCGGTTTTTGCTACCAAAAGATAATATCTCTTGATAGTTGGGATTATCATGTTGTTGGTTCAACAAGCTGACCCTAGTTGGGATTATCATTATTTTTCCCTTGAGAATCATACCAGACTCACCGATATCTCTTGATAGAACCCCATGAAGTCCAAATCACATATTGATCCACGCACTTGACAAGTTAATGCAATAAAGATGACATTACAGGATCATCATGAAAAGTGGGCAGGAAGGCTAGTCGTCTTCTTTTACTCATAAATCATACATGGCTGTGAAGTAAATGAAATGGCACCGAATCTGAAAACTCAACATTACGCAGAAGCAGATCTTACTTGATACATATACGTGCAACTGTGTGGTTCTGGCTATTGTGTTACCTGCTTGGTTTTGAAGTAAACGAATCATGGTTCTACAATCTGGTGTACAGGAAGAAGTTATCGTGGTTATCAGTAAATGCCGATGGTGTGCTAGCCTCCATGGATTGAGCTGACAAGTACTTGTTCAAAAAGAGTCCATGCTAAAGTAAAGTAAAACCATAAAACAAAATTTATGTTGTGTTTAATTTATGTTGGGTCTATAGGTTAAAAGCGTTAGTAGCAATACAAAAGGTACAGCCAAGATATGCATTAGCAGTGTGGAAGAACTATCCATCCATGAAGTCCCTTCTAAAGATTTATATGGATCCTAACATATCGGTGAGTACATAATACGGAATTGGCTTCCTCAGTTTGTTGTTTCTAACGGTTTCTGAAGCGAATTGTGTGGATTTACCAGGTTCTTGAGAAGGAGGCTGTACTGAAAGACTTGAAGGTGGAAGCGTTATTAGGAGGAGAGATAAGGTTATGTGAGGTGTGTTCGAAGCGGATATACAGAGTTTTAATGTCTACATGTGGAGGTAATAAGACCGATGACGTCTAAAATGGTGCTGCTCTACCTAAAAGTCAGAGGGAACATTATAGGTATATGTGAGCAACTTTCCCTGTCAGACAAAACTGAAGAGTGATTGTGTCTGAGTACTTTTTTTTTGTATAATGTATGCAAAGTTTAACCATAACCTCCTACCGTGCTAATGCAAAGTCCCACCGTGCTAATAAATTGAAACTCTAAGCTAAACAAAATCCCATTTGCCGACAAAACAAAACCCATATGTATCCTAAATAAAATAAGGGTCGAGAAGATATCTGCTTCTTGATTATTTATTATTTGAAAGTTGAAAGAGTCCAGCGGTCCACTAACTAAAAGCACCTTCTCAAAGATATTTCCGAGTTCTAGTTTCAATCATGGAGGTTCTCTGATCAAGATCACTAGGTGGTTTTTGTTTTTGTATTAACTCTTAGTTTCATTGTTACTCTGGCTTACAAAGTCTTGCGTATTGGCGATGGCAAAACTCGAGCATTTCTCTCATTCATGTCTTTTAACCTCGCCGGAGATTGTATCTGATGGCATCTGCAACATTTGCTTCAAAGACGAACCTGTTGAATTCGCCTGTAAGCCCTGCAATTTCGATTTATGTAAATCTTGCTCCAAGCTTCCGCAGAAAGTGACACACACCGTCTAGAATTTTGTCTATTCCAATATGATCGAAAACCTGGATACATAAACTGCTCTGGGTGTGGTAACATGTCTTCTTGCTCATTCTACGAGTGTAAAGAATGTGAGATCTATCTTGATCTTGGTTGTGCACTCTTGAATAACATTGTCACGGGTTGGGACTTAAGAGAAATGCTTCATTACAGCCATGAACACTTGCTTAGAAGGTGTTGGGCCTGGACCTGTGGCCCAACATTCTGAACAGTTCGCGAGAAACCCGACGGGCTGCCAGATCGCCAGAAGCCCGACGGGCTGCCAGAAGCCCATTCCAATGCTTTAACCACGGTCTGACCGCACCTAGGAGATAACCACGGTCAGCTGAACTCGAGTTAAACTCAACGCCGTTCACTATAAATAGACGACACGGGACAGTATACGAGGAGAGGAACTCTTCCCTCAAGAAATATCAGTACCATTATTTGCCAGTCCGCTAGACTGTAATCTTTTATGCTCAGCATCGAGTAGTTCGAGTTTCAACAATATCCACCGCGATCTCCGACCGAGAGAAAGGATAGCCCGGGGTCTGTCCGGACTATTTATAGCGACCGATTTTTACTTACCTTTCTTTGACTCAACTTTCTATACACGGAATTCTCCGACCTCTGATCTATTATAAATTCATTGTCGACCTGCTGGATCAACAATTGGCGCGCCAGGTAGGGGGCCCAGGAGATTTTCTAACGCAAAGAAATATGAGCCCGAACGTGTCTGCAAGTCAACAACCCGGAGAAACATCAAATCAGGGAATCTTAGAAGCGGCTCGCGAAGCTCCACTCACCACAATGGAGTCCAGCCAGGTCATCACTCAGACCGCAACAACCGAAGAAACGAATGCCACAACCCGTGGCCCCGAAGCAGCGATAAATGCGGACGAACAGATCGATCTTGTTCGCGTCCTGGGAACCCTCATGAGATGCTTTGATCAACAAGACGACATGGTCCGTCAAACAAACGCCCGTCTGGACTCCCTCGCAACGGCTCAGAACGTCATACAAGAGCAGCTCGACTCCTCCCGACCTGCAAACTTGCAACATCCCAGGACAAACTCATCTCCGTCCCATGCTGAAGGACATGGGCGCCCAGCCATCCGGCATCAGATTATCGACTGCAGTACCCCGTCACAAACTCCGATCAGCATGCAGCTCGAACATGCAACCCACTCGAGAGAACACTCTCTAGCCCAAGATTCCGAGCTCGAGAGCATTAAGGCTTCACTTCGGGAAATGCAGTCAAAGGTCCATCAAGCCCTGAGCTCGGCGCCCGAGATCGATCGAGTCATTGAAGAAACTCAGAGGACGCCGTTCACGGATCGAATCACTACAGTCCCGATCCGCCAAACAACCAAGCTGCGAATCGAATCTTTCAGTGGGACCACAAACCTAAAACATTTTATGACCTCGTTCGCCATCGCTATGGGGCGAATACAGCTATCTCCCGAAGAGCGGGAGGCGGCCTACTGCCAATTATTCGTCGAACATCTCGTTGGTTCTGCGCTCGATTGGTTCTCGCGGCTTAGGCCGAGCTCGATCGGAAGCTTCGCTCAGCTCTCGACTGCATTCTTCAAACATTACTCCATATACATCCAGGACGGCGCCTCGGAAGCCGACCTGTGGGCTCTCGCCCAAGGACCAAGAGAATCCCTCAGGGATTATATGTGCCGCTTCAAAACGATCCTCTCGACGATCGACGTCCAAGAGACCTCCGCAATCGGCGCCCTGAAAAACGGACTATGGCACGAATCAGGATTTCGAGCTGATCTAATCCTCCATAAAGCTTTGACTCTCGCCGATGCTATGCACTGGGCAACGAGCTTCGTTTTCCTCGAGGAAGACCGAGCAACCAATCTCAAGAAGCATTCCCCGGCTAAACCGACACCCG
This sequence comes from Arabis hirsuta, assembly GCA_964056655.1. NCBI lineage: Eukaryota > Viridiplantae > Streptophyta > Magnoliopsida > Brassicales > Brassicaceae > Arabis > Arabis hirsuta. The sequence continues at coordinate 12,278,103 of OZ053313.1, forward strand.
CAAAGCTTAAAGCCAAAGATATATTAGAGATCGACCACAACGAACCATCCCAACATCTCGACCAGGAATTTAAGGAACTAAAGAAGAAGCTCCTGGCAGCGAATGTAATCCAGACGCCTCAGCCCGCTCCCGCTAAGCAACAGTAGAATCAAGGCCAGCAACAAAACAAAAAATGGCCATTTAAATTTGTTCGTGGTGAAGAAAAAGAAGAAGACGTCAGGTCGTTCTGCGACTACCATCAGAAGTTCGGTCACGCGACCCACCAATGCCGACAGCTGCAGGCAAAACTGATGGCAAAATATAGCAGTGGAGAAGTCCACATCGACCTACCCCCAAAACGGCAACCCGAAAACGAACAGAAGTCCGACGGGCAAATCGTCCTCCCATCTCCCCCGAAGCGACTTGCAGACGACGGCGGCCCCGGATCACACCGGCCTGCTTCGAAGAAGAAGATCTTCATGATCATGGGAGGCTTTAAAACAGCTTCAAACTCAGTCAGATCTCTCAGGAAGCACGAAAAGGCGGTCTCCCAACAAATCGAGTGCAGTGCTCAGGCCGCAGTCGATATACCGATCATCTTCTCTGAGGCGGATACCAAAAACGTGGCAATGCCGCACAACGACCCCTTGGTTATCGAGCTGGGCATCGAAGACTACGACGTCACCCGCGTGCTAGTCGATACAGGGAGCTCAGTCAACCTCATCTTCCTGGAAACTCTGCGGAAGATGGACATCAATGACGACAAGATCAAGCCAAGCGTCAAGCCACTGACCGGTTTTGACGGCGTAACGTCTATGACGATAGGAACGATCAGAATGGCGATCCATGTGGGCGGCATCACCAAAATCGCCAAGTTCGTCGTAATAGATAAACCAACGGTCTACAACGCCATTGTTGGAACGCCATGGCTTTCGTCGCTCCGAGCTGTAGCGTCGCCCTACCACCAATGCGTCAAGTTCCCGACCTCTTACGGAGTTTTCACAGTCCGAGGGTCGCAGAAGATAGCCAGATCGTGCTTCGTAACGGAGCACAAGCTAAGACGCGTCACTTACAACGTAAGACGATCTACCGCGGTCCCAAGCACCTCGCCACAACAAGAGGCTACGATCCCTATTACTCTCGATCCGCAACATCCCGAACGCCAAGTCAGCATTAGCGCCGAACTCGAGGAGCCTCTCCGTGGCGAACTGATCCGATTCTTGTCCGCCAATGTCTCCACATTCGCCTGGTCGATCCATGACATGAAAGGGATTGATCCAAAGATAACGACGCACGAACTGAATGTCGATCAAACATATAAACCAATCAAGCAGAAGAGACGAAAGCTCGGACCAGAGCGGTCTCAGGCAGTGAATAATGAGGTCGCCAAGCTCCTCGAAGCAGGATCGATCACGGAAGTCCACTATCCCGAGTGGCTGTCGAATCTAGTTGTGGTTAAGAAAAAGAACGGAAAATGGCGAGTGTGCATCGACTTCACAGACCTCAACAAAGCGTGCCCAAAGGACAGCTTTCCTCTTCCTCGCATCGATCAGATCGTCGAGGCCACGGCAGGCAACGAACTCCTTTCTTTTATGGATGCGTTCTCTGGCTACAATCAAATCATGATGCATCCGGACGACCAAGAAAAAACCGCTTTCATCACGGATCGCGGAGCCTACTGCTACCGCGTCATGCCCTTCGGCCTAAAGAATGCCGGGGCGACCTACCAAAGACTAGTCAACAGGATGTTCGTCAGTCAGCTCGGTGACTCGATGGAAGTCTACATAGACGATATGCTGGTTAAGTCACAAAAGGCCAAAGACCATATCGCACATCTACGTGCCTATTTCGAGGTACTCAACAGTTTTGGCATGAAGCTCAACCCGGTCAAGTGCACGTTCGGGGTAACCTCGGGATAATTTCTAGGTTACATCGTCACTCAACGTGGGATCGAGGCAAATCCAAAACAGATTGCAGCAGTCATCAACATGCCCTCTCCAAAGAACCAGCGAGAAGTCCAAAGACTCACAGGTCGTATTGCCGCACTCAATAGGTTCATCTCTCGATCCACAGACCGCAATCTCCCATTCTACAAGGCGCTCAGAGTTCGCAAGGATAACTTTCTCTAGGACAATCAATGCGAGACCGCGTTCAACGAGCTGAAGGCTTACTTGTCGACACCACCCGTGCTCGCGAAACCAGAGACCGGAGAGCCGTTGTTCCTTTACGTTGCGGTCACAAACGCAGCGGTCAGCGGAGTTCTTGTCCGGGAAGATCGTGGCGACCAGAAGCCCGTTTTCTACGTTCGCAAGTCCCTGGATGGGGCAGAGTCGCGTTACCCTCTACTTGAGAAACTCGCTCTTGCCGTCATAGTTGCAGCTCGCAAACTACGACCGTATTTCTAATCCCATTCCACAGTGGTCATGTCGACCCAGCCAATGCGGACTATCCTCCACAGCCCGAGTGTGTCGGGCCGAATGGCCAAATGGGCCGTTGAGCTGAGTGAATACGACATCGAGTTTCGGAATCGAACGAGCGCGAAGTCCCAGGTCCTCGCAGATTTCATCATTGAGCTCCCGCCAATCCCCCCGGAAGCCGACATGCCTCAAGAATGGGTCCTTCACGTCGACGGATCATCCTCTAGACACGGCGCCGGAATTGGAATCCGACTCGAGTCCCCGACAGGAGAAGTGCTTGAACAATCTTTCCGTCTGGAATTCAAAGCCTCCAACAACGAAGCTGAGTACGAAGCCCTCCTCGCCGGGCTGCGATTGGCAAGGGAGGTCGGCGCTACGAAGATCCATGCATACTATGATTCCCAGCTCGTCGCCAATCAGTTCAACGGCGAATACGACACCAAAGACGAAAGGATGGAAGCCTACCTAAAGCTCGCGCGCGAACTAACCACAGACTTTGACACGTTCAAAGTTACGAAGATCCCGCGAGCAGAGAACGCTCAGACCGACGCCCTCGCTTCCCTCGGTTCCAGTTCGGACTCCGACTTCCGATGAGTAATTCCCATTGAATCCATCCCGGAACCAAGCATCTCTTTTCCAAAGGGCGTTTGCAGCATTACAAATGAGTCCGACGACCAGCTCGGGCCTACGACTTCCATCCCACAACAAAGTACCCAGCCCGCAGCAGCAGACTGGCGCCAAGAGATAACCAAGTACATAATGTTCGGCGAACTCCCGGACAACAAATGGGCCGCCAGACGTCTTAAAGCCCGCAGCGCATATTATACCGTCCTCAACGGCGGGCTATACAGATGGAATGCCGCCGAGGCACTCTTGCAATGCTTGGCTGGCGATGACGTATATCGCGTGATGCCCGAAAGTCACGAAAGAGCAGGCGGAAGCCATTCCGGAGGTCGGGCTCTTGCGGTCAAAATCAAGCGTCTCGGTTTTTACTGGCCGACCATGCTCAGAGATTGCGCCGCACATGCCCGCTGCTGTGAACAATGCCAACGTCACGGCCCGATGATCCATTCGCCAACCGAACCACTTTCCACAGCAACCGCGCCATATCCCTTCATGAGATGGGCAATGGACATCATGGGCCCATTCCCGAAGTCTAGGCAAAAAAGGTACATCATCGTCGTCACGGACTACTTCACCAAGTGGGTCGAGGCTGAAGCTTACGCCCTGATACGAGCTGACGACGTTAAAAACATTATCTGGAAATACGTCATCTGCCGCCACGGACTCCCGTACGAGATCGTCGCTGACAACGGCTCGCAGTTCATTTCTGCGATCTTCGAAGACTTTTGCGCAAAATAGAAAATACGCTTAAGCAAATCTACACCAAGATACCCTCAGGGAAATGGCCAGGCCGAGGCTTCAAACAAGATAATCGTTGACGGACTCAAGAAACGACTCGAAGAAAAGAAGGGTCTCTGGGCAGACGAGCTCGACGGAGTACTCTGGTCGTTCCGAACTACCCCCCGTCAATCTACCAACCGAACTCCGTTCTCGCTCGCTTATGGTCTAGAAGCCATGGCACCTGCAGAAGTCAACGTCAACAGCCTACGTCGTGTCATGATGATGAAGAATCCTAACCTAAACGACGATATGCTCGTCGACAACCACGATCATATCGAAGAAGCTCGCGACGAGGCCCTCGTCCGGATCCAGAACTACCAACAGCTCGCTATGAGGTACTACAACAAGCGAGTCCGCAACCGCAGCTTCGCAGTGGGCGACCTCATCCTCCGAAAGGTTTACGAAAACACCGCAGAGCACAACGCCGGCAAACTCGGCGCGAACTGGGAAGGACCATACCAAGTAACCGAAATCGTCCGACCTGGAGTTTATCGGCTTATGACAATGAATGGGGAGATGATTCCCCGGTCCTGGAACTCAATGAGCCTAAAGCGATACTACTACAACACCAACGTGCTCGACACTCAGAACGACTGAAGACGTCCAACTGCGGTCTCAAAAAGAAAAAAGAAAAAAAAAAAAAAAAAAGAACGCTCTATGAGCTCATTACCATTACTTATGTATATGAACTACGAATGACTTGATCCCTATTATAACGGGTACGTAGGCAGCCCGTCAGAAGGCACAGCTAATGATCAAAGATATATATACTCAATTTACTCAAATACACGTCTACTATATATATTACGTTCCCCGTGAACTAAACTGGTCTGATCAACCATGTCGCTAGAACGGGGGGATAACCAACTTCCTTCTAAGCGACCTGTAAGCCGGGCTAGTCCCGCAACCGGTCTCGAAGCGTCTAAACACAATAAGCCGAGCCCGCCTCGCTCACTTAGTCACGCATCGAACAAAAACCGTAAGTCGGGCCAGCCCCGCAACCTGTCCTAGACGTCTAAGTGTTAAGACGAGCCCGCCTGGCATACTTAGCCGCGTACAAGGAATTATCTAAAAGCCGACCTCAAGGTCGCACACGATAAAAAAAAAAAAAAAGAAGAAGATAACAGTACGAGCTGAAACTACTGAAATATTTATATATCATTAAAAGGGAAGTTTTTACAAAAAAAAAAAGAGAAAAGGCAAAAACTACGAGACTATTTGCCGGTACGCGCAGAAGGGTCCTGAATGACCGGAATACCGTCGAGATCAGCCAACTCGTCGCCAGTGGTTTGGTCGACCGCCGGAGCAACAGGTCTCCCGGAGTCTGGGTTCTGAGCAGCAGGCGCCGTCCTGGTCTCGTTACCAGTTCCCGCAGCGACCTCGACTTGGGCCGAGGAATCAGCGACTCGGGGAGGTGCAGTGGATAGCCACGAAGGAAGAGGCATCACAAAGTCCTCCTCCTCGGCCTCCTCTACTTCCAAGGCCTCGAGCTGGTCCTTGAACTTCTCGAAGTTTTCGTCAAGGACCTTTAGCCGCTCTTCAGAGATGGTGATATCTTCCTTCTTCCCCATCTTGATGAGGTAGCCCTTGATGGCCCGCGACTGACTCATCAGCGCGGAGAGCCGAGCGACCTCCGCGGAGTCAGCGATCGACTTCTTAATTCCTGACAGCCTCTTGTTGCACTCCTCCACGGTGCTTTTAATGACTGACGACCGAGACTTACGAAGACGATCGACTTCGGCCTGAAGAGAGTCCCTTTTGGCAGCCGCCAATTCCAGCTGCTCCTCGGCATCCTTTTTCTGCGACCTAAGGTCCTCAATGACCTTAGTCGAGTCAGCCACCATCTTGCTGAAGTTGTTGACCCTAGACTTCAGGACGGGAACCCTCTCCGCTTCCGCCCTTACGGACTCGAGCTCCTTCTTCATCGAGTCGAACTCCTCCTTCATCGACTCCTGCTCCTTGAGCTGCTTCGATACTTTGAAGAGCTTACGCTCGTACTGAAGGACCATTGAGTTCGTGTAGGTCATCAGCTGCAAAAGTAACCAGGACGCTAAAGGTTGACGAACAAAAAAAAAAAGAAAAAAGAGAAGAAAAACTCAAAGAAAAGGCAAGAATGATGCTTACCGCCACCGAAGCCCCGCAAACTTCGCGGTATGCTGCGAATTCCTCCAACTCCTCCGGCTTAGGGAACTCGAAGACTTCGTCGCAAAGGAATCGGGAGCACAGGTCAGCGCACGCCCTGGTATTATGTATCAGGTGCCCGGGCGCGCTGAAGTCCATCTCGAGCCTGTACTCCCTGGAGTCTGTAGGAGAGGCAGCACCCGAGGAAGCCTCGGGAATAGTTTGAGAACTTTCTCGGTTATCAGTCCGAGCCTTTTTACTCTGCCTCTCTGGGACATCCTCCAGCGGCCTCTTATCTTGAGGAGCCCTTTTGGTCGGCTCTTCAGCAGCAGCACCAACCAACTTGCCAGACGCGGCCTCAAAGCGCCTGGAAGGCGGGGTCTGTCCGGACTGAACCCCGGCGGGGATCCCCCTTCCAGGAGGACCGGTTCCTCTAACCGTAGAGGCTACGTTCTTTTGCTTCCTGGCGCCAACCTTGGCCGAAGATTGCCCAGCTTTTTCAGTCATGGTGGGCTTTTCGGTCGGAGCGACCTCGACAGCAGGGACGACCTGCTTTCGCTTTGCGGCCTTCCCAGATGGGGCGACCTGCTTCTCTTTAGAAGCCCTGGCCGCTTCATCCAATGCGGCCTCGTTGTAATCGACTCTCCTCCAAACTGCCTTCGCCTTTTTACCCATCTGCTCGGCTGTTCTTTTGAGAATCTTCGCCTTTGGAACAACCGGAGGGTGCGTGAAGGGACGAAGAGGTTCTAGCTCGAGATCGAAACAACCTGCAGAAGAATTGAAGGAGTCATCAGAACAAGTTAACAGATCCAAGGTCGGAGAGAACGGGGCAGACACTAACCAGTCAGGATTCTTCCAATACACCTCTGGATCTTCTGTTCGACGAATTCAGGCCAAAGCTGGGGACCTAATTTGTCGATGAATCTCACAAAGGATCTGTCGCTAGGCTGCTCGGAATAGAGAATTCTTGGCGGCGGTCTGTCTGCAAACAAAGAAGAAAAAATTAGGCGTCAGCCCGAACAAGGAAAAAAAAAAATATTTCGGCGAAAACGTACTTATATTAACGTTCCAGCCCGCACGAATAGGCCACTTGGGATTTTCTACCGAAGCAGCATTTATTTTCACAAAAAAATAGAAGCACTCCCAGTCCGCGCTCTTATCGGCGTCAGAGCCCGTAATCAGCCGGTTGTACTTAGGCTTAGCCGAAACGTAGTAGCGGCCTGAAGAACCTCTCCGCTTCAGCGCAGTTAGCCCTTCAAAGGTGTCGCAGTCACAGACCAGGCCCTGCTCTGCAGCCAAGACCAGGTACGCCATGAAATTCCTGATGGACCCATGGGTTAGCTGAGAGATGGCCAGGCCGCGGCGAGCGCAGTACTCGATTAACAGCCGCGGAATCGGAAAGAACAGCCCGCTCTCCTCGAAGAAGGATACGTAGAGACACATATATCCTTCTGGGGGCGACCAAGGACGTTCGCCGCTCTGGGGGACACGGAAATCAACCTCCCTTAGAAGATCCCGGATAGACCAGACGTTTGTAAGCATTGACAGATCGACTTCCGTGTCAAAATCGTCCTTCTTCTTCAGCTCGATGCCAGGACCCAAGCCCGGCCCCAGAGGCTCCAACACTAGCCTGTCGACAGGTGTGAGACCGAAGGAATCAGGATTCGAGGAGACTCGCCGAGCCGAGGCCTGATCTTTAACCACAGATCGACGCTGAGCCCGATGAGATTTAGCAATTCCAGGCCGCAAGGTTCCGATCTCTGGATTACCAACAGAACTAGATCCAGCGTCATCTTCGACCGGGGAGTTGCCGCCTGCCGACCTCTCGTCGGTATTCGACGAAGCCTCTCCGTGAGTCGAAACAATGGGACTGTCGGCGGAGGACGGATCGGTTCTAACGGAGTCAGAGAGATACTCATTCTGAGAATCGGAAGCTGAAGAAACCATGATCGCAATGGAAGAGGTTCGACGAGATTCTAGATCTATGCGGTACTTTACCTAACGGTTACGACAAAAAACCGCGGCGGAGTGCAGATCGGAGAGATAAAAATATACAAATAGAGAGAAGCTAGAGAGAGAGGAAGAGCGAACAGTACCTTAGAGAGAGAAGCAGTTGAAGCAGAATAAAGACGAAGAGCAGGAATCGAGTCCTGCTTTTATAGGCTCAGGGCAGAATACGAGGGGCCACGCCTCGAAGAAAATAAGACCGCAGCGAGAACCAGCAAAACTCCGACACGTGGCGATCTCGCGACTTCTCAGAATCAGATCGAACGGTCTAAAATCGACAAAACTCAGATTGCCTCGTTTCGTCGATCGGAGGGGGGGGGGCTACTGTTGGGCCTGGACCTGTGGCCCAACATTATGAACAGTTCGCGAGAAACCCGACGGGCTGCCAGATCGCCAGAAGCCCGACGGGCTGCCAGAACCCCATTCCAATGCTTTAACCACGGTCTGACCGCACCTAGGAGATAACCACGGTCAGCTGAACTCGAGTTAAACTCAACGCCGTTCACTATAAATAGACGACACGGGACAGTACAGGAGGAGAGGAACTCTTCCCTCAAGAAATATCAGTACCATTATTTACCAGTCCGCTAGACTGTAATCTTTTATGCTCAGCATCGAGTAGTTCGAGTTTCAACAATATCCACCGCGATCTCCGACCTAGAGAAAGGATAGCCCGGGGTCTGTCCGGACTATTTATAGCGACCTATTTTTACTTACCTTTCTTTGACTCAACTTTCTATACACGGAATTCTCCGACCTCTGATCTATTATAAATTCATTGTCGACCTGCTGGATTAACAGAAGGTGTAGACCAGGACCACATGCTAGAGGCTCGTGCCTGCTTTGTGAGCTTCCTCTTTCTCCTTCCTCCATATGTTACGGTTGTGTTTACTGTTACTGGTTTTTACACGAGAGTTGCCTTCATCTTCTGACAGAGATTCGACGTCCCGTGCATCCGGAACACCTGGTTCCGTTTAGTTGCCTAGAATGCAGATTTGACATTCACATGAGGTGTGCTGATTCCTTGTTGCGGGGTTTGATGCACAAGTCTCATGAGCACAAATTGTTTTATGTATCGCCAAATGCGAAACATCTAGTAAGAGGAGATAATCCATGTCAAACATGCAATGGAACTGCATCGAATCCTCTCGGTTTTTATTACCACTGTTTTGGAGTTTCATTTCAAGTGTCTTGGGATACCTGAGTCAATCTTCAAGAGATCTTGTCATGTTCATCCGCTAGTGTGTAAAATAATCCCACAAGAAGATGATTCTTTGGAGTATTGTGGCGTTTGCGAGACAATGTGTATTCGTGCCAAGAATGTGATTTTCTTGGTCACATCGAATGCATTCTACGTGAGGTAAATTACTATACTCATTGTTTGATTTGTTTCTTAATGATGAACCGAGTACAATGATCTTTGTCTCATAATAAAAATCAGGAAGAGCCCTCGCCATATATTGTACTTGAAAGATCTGTATTCTTGTGGTGAAAACGTCGAAAGAACAACAAATTGTGAAAACAAACTTACAGTATGGCTTTATAGTTATAACTAACCAGTGAAAGAAAGTATAAACAGTATGGCTCTAAATCGTTTCAGGTAAATGTTTGCAGGTTAATGATATTAGGCATATTCATGTGATGAAAGATGTGGACATGTGTGAGATTCGTCAAGAAGAAAATTGCGACATATGTAAAACAGATATACTTGGAAATGCGAGACATGCAGCTTCCAGATAGACAATTTATGTGCAGAGTTGGGGAAACCATCAAGACATCGGTGTCATTGGAACCACACATTCACACTCTTGCCAAAACCCCTTGTAAGGGATATGATGAGTTGTGACAGCTGCAGAGAGGATATAAAAGGGTTCAATTTGTCGAATATGCAGTTCAGTCATCCACGTCAGTTGCGCCATGAAAGGTAAACGTTTTCTTGGGATGTTAAAGTCGTTGGAACATGCAGAGGACGTTGTTTGAAAGGCAAGCATATATAGTAATATGGTCCAAGTTATGTTCTCGAGGTCGAATCAAATTGTTTGTAATATTTGTCAAGAGAAGGTTTATGGGAAAGCTGTGTCATGTACGCAATGTGGAAAGTTTTATCATATTCGGTGTTTCGACCGATGCCATCGTGAGATTTTTATAAATTTATTTTTGTAAGTACACTAGCTAGTTACATTTTGGATATGGGGCTTAAACAAAGCCATTAAGAAGCTTGGTCCAAAGAAGAAAACAATTCTGATTAAGAAGCTAATTGTAAAATTAGAGAAAAAAAACAGAATAAGCCCATGAATCTATTTTTTTACGGGCTTTCCTTGTATAAAAGCTTAAACCTCTGTTCTGTTCTACTATTTATAATCCTCCTCACTTGTATTGTTGTATCCAGTCTTGAGTTTTAGCAACAACAACAAAAAAAAAAAAAAAAAAATCTTGAGTTTTGTTTTCTTCGTTGACTTTCTAAGCTCCTCCCATCGCCATGGCAGAGCTCCAGCATGGTTCCCACGAATGCGCGTTGACCTTGCCGAAGATGGTCGGAAATGGGATCTGCAACATGTGTTTCAAAGATGAACCTGTCGAATTCGCTTGTGAGCCTTGTAATTTCGATCTTTGTAAATCTTGCTCTGACCTTCCCCTGAAAATGTCGCACCATCTTCACCCGGAGCACCCTCTAGAGTTTTGTATTGGCGATGAACGAAAATCCAAATACATGATCTGCATCGGATGTGGAAACATGTCTTCCGGATCTTTCTACTACGAGTGCAAGAAGTGTGAGATCTATCTTGATATGGATTGTGCTCTCCAGAAGAGCATAGTCAAGGGTTGGGAAGCTACAGAAATGCTTCATTACAGCCATGAACACATGTTTAGGAGGTGTAGACCAGGACCAAACGCTAAAGGCTCTTGTCTTCTTTGTGAGCTTCCTCTTTCTCCCTCTGCTATATGTTATGGCTGTGTTCATTGCCAATTGTTCTTTCACGAGCGTTGCCTTGATCTTCCAACTGAGATTCAACATCCCGTGCATCCCGCACACCCTCTCAAACGCCTTGATTATATACAAGCTTTTCATCGTCGAAAAATTTGTAATGCTTGTAAATTCAGTTTTGCTGGTGCTCCCTTTGGTTGCCTAGAATGTGGGATATACCTTCATCTGAGATGTGCAGATGCCTTGTTGCGAGGTCTGATGCATAACTCTCATGAACATAGATTGTTTTATGTAGAAGATAATCGTGTCGCTGGTGTTAATAACGAAGAGCCATGTCAAATATGCATGGAAACTGTCTTCTATAACGTGCAATATTACTATTGCGTTATATGTGATTTGAAGTTTCATATCAAATGTCTTGAGATACCCAAATATGTCGTAAACAAATCCTATCACATCCATCAACTCGAGCGTAAACGATTTAGAGCCGAGGACAGCTTTTTGGAATATTGTGGTGTTTGTGAGACGATAGTTAACCCGGAACATCCTGCATATTCCTGCAAAGCATGTGATTTTCTCGGCCACACTGAATGCATATTACGTGAGGTAATTAATAGTTCATTTTACTTCTTAATTTTTTTCTTATATAGTGACGAAAATGATGAACTGCTCTTACTCATAATCAACAGGAAATGCCTTCCCCATTGTACTTGAAAGAGTTGTACTCTTGTAGCAAAAGCAATACAATATCAACAAATATAGAAGACCTTGAAACCGAAGATAAACTATTGGTATGGCTTTTTATTTAGAGTAAACTTTGTTTTTGGACGCCCTCCCGTCTATATACAGTTTATGTTATATGCTCCAGGTTAATGGCATCAATCACATCCATGCGATGAGAACGATGCACATGAGTGAGCTTGAGGAAGAAGCAAACTGCAATATGTGTGATGGAAGAATACATGATAACCCTTGTAAATGTGAGACATGTAGTTTCCAATCACATGATTACTGTGCAGAGCTGGGGCGACCATCAAGACATCAGTTTCATTTGAACCACTCTTTGACCCTCTTGCCAAATTCCTTTGGATGGGTAAGAAGGAGCTGTAAGTCTTGCAAAAAGGATATAGAAGGGTTCAATCTCTTCTGTCGCGTATGCAATTTTATCATCGACATCAGCTGTGCCTTAAAGAGTATTAAAATGCTTGGGGCACTACATACGGGGCAGAAAATCATTGGAGCTTTTGTAGGAGGACTTTGCATTCAGGACCAACATAGCTTGTTTAATGTTGTCATCTCAAGGTCATATCCTACAGCTTGTGCGCTTTGTGATGAGAAGTTGTGCGGAAAAGCTCTATCATGTGTGACGTGTGATGATATATGTCATCCTCTGTGTATCGAAGTTGGGAGACGAGGAATAGTCGGTCATGTACTTCATTCTGATCACAAGCTAGCAATTTCACTTGTAAGTGAATCCAAGTGCACCGCCTGCCAACTAGATATTACAAAGTATGGCTATCGCTGTTTCATTTGTGAAGTCAATTTCCATATTGAATGCAACAAACAAGTGATATTACCAAGAAAGACCAAGCCTCACAGTCACTATCTGTATAACTTTTGGAAAGATGTTTTGAGGGTGACTCAAGCATGCAATGTGTGCGCTAGACCTTGCGGTGTGTCGTTCTATGGTTGTATTGATTGTGACTTCAGCGCCCATGCAGAGTGTATTGGGTTTCCATCCAATGTGAAGAACCAACGACATCAACATACTCTCACACAAACATACTCTTCTCGCGAGCAAAATTGTTCTCTCTGTGAATCATACATCAACAGTTATCGGATTTACTCATGCTATCAGTGCAAGGACGTATTTCACTTCAAATGTATAATGTCTACGGTAAAGATTTCACTGCTTATCTTGTAGAACATATGCTATTTATTCTTGTGTTTCTTTTTCTTTCAGTTTTAACATTGAAGTTTTTTTCTTACTTTCGGTGTCATATAGGAAAACTGTGAGGCAATATTAGAAGAGGATCAACTTCAAGACATCTATCTTATGTACCTTGAGCGTGATCTGTTTGATCTTCTTCGAGACAATGAGTCTTAACGAGGTTTTGCATTCCTCTTTGAAACAAGCTCCAAGTTCCATCATTTTATGTATGCATCAAAATCATCTCATTTTCTTCTTGTAGTGTTGACAACATGGGAGGATGTGATCGAAGCCAGTGATTCTTCTTAGTTTGGTATGGTTCCCCTCTCGGAAACTAAATATTGTAACGTCCGTTGTATGAGGTTATGCCTCAAACTCTTCTCATTTTCTTCTTATTGTGATTACAAAAAGGTGGCATGTTCCAAGACTCAGACTGTGATGAGTTTAAATTGGTTATGCCTCTCTGAAATGTAACTTCAGTGATCTAAAGCTATGCCTCTAAACATGACCGGTCCTGAGATTTCGGGGGACCTAAAAAAAAAAATTGAGGTTTTTAGATCGATGTTTTAAAAAGATAACAAATTTTAAAAAAATATTTAAAAATTTAGGAGTTTATTTGTGCAAACAAAAATAAAACAAGGACCTATGTCTGCAAAACAAGACAAATTGGGGGTTAGTTCTTGATATGTTCCATATTTTATCCATTTTATTATCTATTTTACTATGTTTTCTACGCCTTTATGTACGGTATTACGCATTTAGAAGTAGTTTTTCTCGTATTTGTAGTTTTAGAGTTTTAACAAGGAAATCAAGCAAAAAATATCAAAAAGATCCAAAATAGGTGTAAACCAAGCTACAACAACTTTAACAAGCCAAAGACACCATAAAAAACCATGAATTCACAAGAAACAACATTCTACCAAATTAGATAGAACATATATGCCAGAAATTTAGCAGTAAAAGGAGGATCAAATCAACTTGGAATTGGATAAAACTTGGTAAGCAGATAGATATTTGAGTCAGCTTCACAATTAAATTTGAATAATCTCAATTGGAGTTGTGAGCAGGAAGATACACCCGAATTACTGAACACATGTCAAACTGCCTCGAAGCTGAAGCAAGTCCGATATCGGACCAAATACCGGCCCGCACCGTAGACCGATATTCCAGCCGATGTCAGCACACAAGAGAGGTCATTTAACTCCCAGTACCGGTCACGACTTTTGGTCGACAATCGTGACCAATATTTGGTGCAGTTTTGACGTAAAAGATTGTTTTGTCCTAAATTGAATCCTGGAAGACCCTAAGCCTATATATACTTGTTTTTAGCCTCTTGTTAGGGGTGTGCCAAAAATATTAGAGTAGATTTATCATAAGGAGCAGCCACCACGAGTTCTCTTGGTGTTCTTCATTAGATTTGGATTCTAGAGCAATCTGGTGGATGATCTTGCTTTGTACCTCGATATAGAGAAGAATCCTCTTACCCTCTACTCTTGAATTCAAGTTTATCTACTATGAATTCATCATCTATCTTGTGTTTTTCATGCACCATGTTTGAGTAGTTTTATTTGTTAGGTTGTAGAAAGATCAAAGAGTTCATGAATTGTTAACTTCTATCGGATGAATTAGGGATAATCTATTAAGTTCTTCATCTTTATTTGCTCGAAATGCCGATTGCTTTTCTGATCAACTAGCATCTGATTTTAGATTGATATACTCTCCAAAAGCTTGTTATATTGTCTGAACTAGTATTTGATGAGCTAGGCGTCTTAACAATTTGAAAGGTTAGTTAAGGAGTCTAGTAAACAATTGAATCTTGAACTTACTGCGTATTTTCTTTTTGTAATAACCTGCGATAGTTGAGTTTATTAGGAAGTTAAAGCATAGTGATCTGAACCACGACAGTGGGAGGATTATACATTCGTGATTTGAGTTCTAGAATACATCTCTCTAAAAGGTCCCTAAAATTCGATATGTTGTTTAGTGATTTATGAATCTCTGCGATTAACCTACTTGCCTAGCGTTTGTTTACCATTGCATTCTAATCTCTTTTACATAGTTATTTTCGTGTTTTATCCCTTTAAAAACCAAAACCATATTTTTTTGTTTTAGCTTGATTTGATTCCTAAAAAGATTGTAATACAAAAACGAGGTCCCTGTGGATTGATTGCTGTGCACTTGCAGTTATATTTAAGGGTTAAAACTTTGACCCACATCAAGTTTTTGGCGCCGTTGCCAGAGATTTTTGATATTTTGTCTACAAGCTTTGGACTAAAATCTAGTCTAAAACGTTTTTCTTTTATTTTGCTAATTCAGTTTTTGTTTTTCTTTGCTTTTGATTGTTTCAAGGGAATTGTTTGAGCAAGCATGGCGGGTCTAGTTCATAACCAGCAGCCACAGCAACCTCATCAACCATTTGGAGCAGCCCAATTCGTACACCAAGCTCTCGAGAGGATCCAAGACCCACCGTTTGGACTAGAGCAAGGTTTTGACGAATTTCATCACGATTTCGACATGGAACGGCAGGCGCCTAACCATGAGACCATGGGAGACACTTATTTATCATCAACACTTCTCATGGACCAAAATCTAATCTACGTGAATCCACGTCGCGCAACAAGACGTAGATTTTGAGATAAAACCTCGCGTTATCTCTCTTGTGAAGCAAACTCAATATTATGGTCTTTCACAAGAAAATCCTTTGGATCATATTGATTCATTTGAGGATTTATGCAGAGCAATCAACACCAATGGAGCCCCTTTCGATCACCTTAAGTGTCACCTTTTCTCTTTCTCTTTGGCGGGAGACGTGTTTCGATGGATGAAATCACTTGCACCCCAATCGATAAAATCATGGACAGATTAGAAGCAAGCTTTTCTTGAGAAGTTCTTTACCAAGAAAAGGTTAAGTGCATTAAGGAATAAGATTATGGGTTTCCAACAAGGTCCTATTGAACCTTATCACGAATGTTTAGAGCGCTACAAAGAGTATATAAGAGATTGCCCACAACATAAATTGTGGGATATTTTCTATCAAGGGGTTAATAGAGACCACAAGCTACTTCTCGACATTTGCAGTAGAGGGAACTTCATGCGACAATCCGTGAGTGAAGCGAAGATTTTGACAGACAACCTAGCAGCGAGTGATAGCATGATTCAACCAAGCTACGATGAAACCGTCAAGGCAATCAACATAGATCCGACAGAATTTAAGGAGATCAAGGTGATGGTTTCCCAAATTCTAAAGAATACGATGAGACGTAAATCACATGAAGAAGTGACAGCCCCTCATGAAGACATTGATCAAGATTTCGTTGGAGATTTTTGATCATGTGAACTAAGGGAAGTTAGCTACATAGGCTAACGATAGGAAAACCTTGGGACTAGGAATCACGGCCCCCATTACAGTCCTAAGGAACGTTTTTATACTAATCAAAACGTGCCTCAAGATACCAGTACCCAACCTAAGCAACAGTTTGCTAATGGAATTCAATACAATCATGCAACTAGTTTTCAAGGCGTTGAATCAAGAAAAATTTCGGAGGAAGATTTTGAGCCTTTGATCAATGGATTTCACTATGAACTCGATAAGTTCAGAAATGAAATTCATACTAGGATGGATATATTGGGACATGACATTAACAACAAGATAGAAGAGATTTCATCTCATGTTAAGCAAATTGACCTCCAAATCGCTTATATCGCCGGTACCATTGGGAAACCGGATGGGTTTCTTCCCAGAAAAATTGAGGTGAACCCAAGAAGTGAACACGTGAAGGCCATGACATTGAGAAGTGGAACACAACTAGATGAAGTGGAACACAACTAGATGAAGTGTTAATGCCAAAAGAAACCGGCGATGACATTGTCATAGAAGTGTTAGAAGAAGATAAAGCACCTAATGCGGAAGCTGTCCATGAAACCCCAGAAGAAGTCGAGATTCCACTAGAGGTAACTCGTGTTTACAAGTGATGTGCATGGTTTTAATGATGCAATATGAGTTTTAAATTTATAACCCTAGAAAACTGCAAGTGCACAGTAAAGACAGTTGTAGTACTTAGAGGTCGATCCACTGAGGACTAAGTGATAAATGCACTACAAACCTATATGATTCCAATTAAGCTAAGTGAATTTGGTTTTTGGGATTTTTGATGAAACAAATAACAAGCAATAAAGTAAAGGGATAGATACCAATTAAGATGAGAAATCAAGCAATTCACAAAACATAAGAAATCGATTTAGGATTTTAATACTATTTGTTCTAGAACTCATATCTCTAATGTAAGGTCATCCCACTGTCGTGACGTAACTAACCTTCTACATTTTCTACCCTAATAGACTCAACTATCACAGGTTATTACAAGGTGAAAACATGCTTTATGATCGAGATTGACTGTTCACTAGACTCCTTAACTAACCTATCAAATTGTTAAGATGCATAGCTCATCGAATACTAGGTCCGGAGATATAACAAGTTTTTGGAGAGTATATCAACCTAAGATCAACCCCTGGGTAGTTAAGCCAGTTCGTGCTTTGAGAGCAAATAAAGATGAAGAATCAATTCTAGTATAAAACTCTAAACGATTAAGTATGTAAAGACATAGAATTAAGAAAATGCATAGAAATCAAATCAAAGCTAGTACTCTAACATGTTTTGCAACACGTAGCAGTAAGAGTAAAGCACATAAACGTAAAGATAAATCGTTGATCTACAAAGCGTAAGGAGTTAGATCTTATCTCTTCGCAGTAGGGCAAAGTCAATCTATTCTTAAAGGCTTTTAGAATCAAATATACATTAAGAACAAGAGAAAAACGAAATACATGTTTAGGTATTGATTTAGGCTGTTATGGCTGGCTGCTTAAGTTCCTAGAGAGGGTAAAACAAGTATATATAGGGGCTTAAGGAGGCTTAAGTCGGCTAGGTTTTCTTCGGGCAAAAACGTCTTTTTGGTCGAGACTGAGGCAATATCGGTCACAATAACGGTCGGGTTGCGTGACCGGTATTTGGGGCTTCTATGGCACTTCTAGAAGGTCGACAAAGGTCTGGATCATCGGCTCATGGGCGGCCCAGTGCTTGGCTTCCTTGTGCACTCACTTCACTTCGAAGGCAGTTGAACATGTCCTCAGTGTTTCCAGTGTATCTTCTAAAGTACAGCTCCAATTGATGAAATTCAAACTCCATTGGAAATTTAACTCAATGGGCTATTTCCATACCAAGTTTCATTAAATTCCCAATTGATTTGATCCGCTGTTCATCAGCAAACTTCTGACATATACATTCTCTCCAATTTGAGAATATGCATTATCTTCAAGATAAAATGACTTGGCTTGGTTTCTTTGAGTTGAATGAGTATCTGCATCATAGATAATACTCCTTTTGCTCTATTTTACATCCTTTTGATGATAAAACCTGTTCAAACCTTAAAATCTACAAATACGAGAAAACTACCTCTTTTGGTCGAAAAGCTTTATTAATATATGTAAAAACCATAGTAAAATAGATAGTAAAAGTGGTAAAATATAGGGTATATCAAAAAGCCTAAGATACCATTCCCAAGTGCTTTGAAAAAGCCGAAGAAGGAGAAGGAACAAGCTAAACTAAAAGAACTTGTAAGTCAACTTACCGTCCGGTTACCCTTTGTTGATGCTTGTATGATCATCCCGGCTTTGAGGAAGTATACGAAGAGCATTCTAACCAGCAACATAAGCTTAGAGGAAGGCGTGATGTTGATCACTCAAGAATGTAGTACGAGATTTCAAGACAAAGAATTTCAAAAGTTAGAAGATCCGGGTAGTTTTGTTATTCCTTGTGAGATTGGAGGCTCCACTTTTGAGCGTTGTCTATGTGATTTAGGATCAAACATTAACTTGATGCCTTACACAGTAGCTAAACGCCTCGACATTACCAACTTCAAGCCTACAAAAATCCAGCTAGTGTTTGCGGATCGTTCGGTGAAACGCCCGGTTGGCATTATAGTCGACTTACAAGTTATGATTGGAGATTGTTGTATTCCAGCAGATTTTGTCGTATTGGAGTTAGATCAAGAGCCTCGAGATCCTATAATGCTTGGACGCCCTTTCTTAGCAACCGCTGGAGCTATGATTGATGTTAAGGGAGGCAAGATCAAGCTGAACCTAGGAGATCTTATACTAAACTTTGAAGTCGATGAAGCTCTACAAAGACCAACTATAGATGGAAGTGCTTTTTGGGTAGACCAACTGAGTGAAGCGTTAGGGTGAAATGTTTGAAGAACTCATTGTCAATGATCCTTTGGAAATAGCATTGACAAAGATAGAAGGAGAAGACGGATACTTGAACGGAAAAACTAATGAGTATGCCAAAATACTCGATTTGGTGAGTACATATAATAAACTAGTGACTCAATTTGCGTCGGATGAGGACACAAACGAAGCCGCAACGCCTAGGACCCTTCCTAAAGGATTACAAGATCCTTGGAGTGAGTTAAAAGCCCCTAAAGTTGACCTTAAGGAACTACCCGTTGGGCTAAGGTACGCGTTTCTTGGAGAAAATCAAACTTATCCTGTAATTGTCAATTCTAATTTGAGTGATGTCGAGTCAGACTTAATTCTTTGTGAGTTGAGAAAGCACAGGAAAGCTCTAGGATATTCTCTCGGTGACATTACAGGAATATCTCCAGACCTATGCATGCATAGGATCATTCTAGAAGACAAATCTGCTTCCTCCATAGAGCATCAAAGAAGATTAAACCCAAATCTTAAGGATGTTGTAAAACTGGAGATTATAAAGCTTCATGAAGCAGGGATTATATATGCTATTTCGGATAGCACATGGGTAAGTCCAGTCCATGTAGTCCCCAAGAAGGGAGGAGTTACGGTAGTGAAGAATGAAAACGATGAGCTAATTCCTACAAGGACGATCACCGGTCATCGGATGTGTATCGATAGGAAGCTTAATGCATCAACTCGAAATGATCACTTTCCTCTCCCCTTTCTAGATCAAATGCTTGAATGTCTTGCTAATCATCCTTACTATTGCTTTTTAGATGGATATTCAGGGTTTTTCTAGATTCCGATACATTCCGATGACCAAGAGAAGACGACGTTTATATGTCCCTATGGTACCTTTGCTTATAGGAGAATGTTATTTGGGCTATGTAATGCTCCAACCACATTCCAGAGATGCATGATGGCAATCTTCACAGATCTTATAGAGGATATAATGGAGGTATTTATGGATGATTTTTCTGTTTATGGCTCTTCCTTCGAAGCTTGTTTGTCAAATCTTGGCAGGGTTTTACATCTGGTTTTGAATTGGGAGAAGTGTCACTTCATGGTGAGAGATGAAATTGTTCTTGGACATAGAATATCCGAGAAAGGAATCAAAGTTGATAAAGCCAAGATAGAAGTGATGGTTAGTCTGCAACCTCCATCAAATGTTAAGGGTGTACGGAATTTGCCGGCTTCTATAGAAGGTTCATCAAAGATTTCTCTAACATTTCTCTAAATCAACTAGAGAGGCGAAATATGCTCTCAAGGAAGGTGGCGAGGGTAAAAGATTAGTCTTTTTTTATTACGTAAAAGTAAAAAAATCAAAATCAAAAATCTAGTTAAATAAAAAAAGAGTAGTTATGGAATTTTAAGTATACAGATTGTTAGACACCTAATTATGGTTTAGTTCATGTTAAATAATCAATTATGTCTACCAATCATAATATACATGCCTATTACTCAATCATAAATGCATTATTTTTTGTACAAATTATTTTTTATAACTTTAAACTAATAGTAATCCAAAAAAATCAATTAATATGTCTTAAAATTCATAACAGATCATCAATACTTCATAAAAACTATTTAGAAAATGCACAACTATATCAATGAAAAACAATTAATGTTTTTTTAATCGTCTAGATTTATGAATTAATACAAATTATGAGACTAATTACACAAACGATTATACAACGAACAATTTTAGTCTTGACACGCGAGACTACACCGGACAATTAATGTTAAAAAAAAGGAAAATCGTATATAATAAAAATTTATACATGTTAAAAAATAATAATAGCATCTTACTATTAAAATCCAAATATGTTTAAAGTTTGGCGAGTACAGATCACTATGAGAAAGGAACCGATGGTATTAATAGTAGACATTTATCAATAATGGATTTATAAGTGATGTTTGATAAAACTATTTATAAAGTGTTTTAACTTTGAGATCAATTTTCCAATTGACCTTGCTTCGGAATTAGGATCGGCTAACTGTTCCAGAAACTTCTAAACAGGGTCTTTCTAACAACATACACATTGCACTCTGGTTCCTTGGGATTTGGTCGGAACACCTCTGCAAAGTCAACTGGTCGCAGTTCGATCTACACAATTTAGTTCCAGAAAAACATGCCTAACTTTCAGTCCATAACTCCGATTGACAAACCTCTTTCAGTAATAGTTAGATTAATGAGTGGGTTACTCACCTAGAAAGTTTCGAGTGATTCCAATCTTTTTTGTCCATCCGTTTCCCTTCTTCCCTAGAACGGGTCAGTCTGCCTCCTACCTCACATTGAGTTTCTTCTTTGTCTCACCTCTGACCTTCTTCTCCTATAAGTTCCTACTCTGCGCCTCTGACCTTCTCCTCTGGTGGATCCTCCACCACTCCACCACTAGAGACATGCATTCCTCTCCCTTCCTCACCCAACCTGATGTAAGATTGGAAGCTGCCCTTAACATACCTGACAGCAAACCAGCTTGTAGCTAAGAAAGAATCTGGGAAGGATGTTATTCAAACCTCATTGGCTTTGATACAATATCAACAAATGGGCATGTGTCTCATTTGTACTCTTTTTCCTCATTTTTGGTTTTATCCCAATAGGTTTTCCAAAGAGAGGTTATTAATGAGGCAAATGATTCGCATCCAAATAACTCATTTGCTTATCAAAACCAAGGCATCAACATTGTGAAATCCATCCAAGGCACGTCCATGAGAGGTAGAATTGAAGATGGATCACAAATGCTCAATTTGAACTTTACCGGCGACTTAAACCAAACCGATGACTCAACCAACGAATGTGAAGACTTCTTACTGTTTATTTTCATTCCTATGAAGACTACACGCCATTTAGAAGCTTCAGAAATGACACCACTTCTTTCCATTCGCCCAAGACCAAAGAAAGAGAAACTGTCCTTTTTCGAAGGAGCCTTTGCCTTTTCTCTCAAGACTACGCTTTCATCTCTTGATCCAGGCCGTCTATTCACTCTAGAAGATCCTAACCATTCGTCTCATACACCAGACTTAAGAAGATTCCAGAAACTTTCCCTTCAAGCCAAAGAAACGCTCTCTTTAATGCCTAACGGCTAAAAGACATTGATGGAGAAGATTTTGCTTGCTTTGATTTTTATTCTTTCCTTTCTAGCCATTGGAGGTCTTGTTCCTTGAGCCTATATAAGCTCAATTGTTTAGTACTTTCAATTCATGCTTTATCAATTGAAATTCAATTTGCTTTGCTTCAACACTTTGTGTCTTGAATCAAATCTGTTCTTGCGAGTTCTAGGTTATTTGTGGAATCAAATCACTTAGGTTTCGTGTAGAGTTTCTAATCATTGTGAGGAATAGCCCTTGGATTATATTCTCTAGCCCTCGGTGTTGTGGAATCAACATCAAACCGGTTACTTCACCATCATCACCACTTCTACATATCATAAGCCTTGAATCCGTGAGCCTTGTCTTGGTGTGAATCTGAGACGTGTATCACAATCGAACCTTCCATTCTTTTCTTCTCTATCGTCACGGCTCCGTTACTACATCTCCACGACAACATCCTCTTCTCAACTTTCCTTTCCTCTTCTATTTCTCTTCTTCTTCTCTTCTTCTCACGATAGATTCTCTTCTACTCTCTGGCTGTTTTTTTTTATTTCTTTTCTTTTTTCTCTCTTTTTGATCCACTATCTTCTTCTTTTCTCTTTTTATCCACTATCTCCTTCTTTTCTCTTTTTGATCCACTATCTCCACTAATTAAAGAAAAAAAATTTGAGATAGGGATGTCACACAATATGTCTGAAAGATCGTCGAGCTAATACATTTCTCCGTATGGCATGTGATGGCCCATATGAATCCTTCTATCTCCGCATGGAGAGCTAAGATGTTTTTTCGGCACCCTTACATTTTGAGGTAGCCTTGTCATGATATCCCTTCTAGAACCCATCCTAATCCGCTAAAGGTACCTCGTCAATCCATGAAGCGTCCATCTGGCAAATTGGTACTTCGTCCAATGATGCTTATTGGTATATCCTGTCTCCCATCGACTTCCTCTTCCTCCTAACTCTCCTTTCTATTTGCGATTTGCCAAATTTCTTCCTCTTGTTTGGCTAGTTGGAGTGTATTTAATGGCAATGTATCATATATCATATGACCTTTGGGAAACAATTCCTCTGTGGTTTGGGGAGGCCTTTTTATGTATTTTGGAATGAGGATGTGCTTGGGAAGCCATCCAAGAAGGACAAAAAGTATGAGAGGGCCCACACCTTTAGTGTTGGGATTCGCTGTCTTTTACACCATTTATACACAACAAAATATATCAAAATTTAAGTTAGTAATAACTTAATTATATAAACTTTTTAGATCTATTTAGTAAATATCAAAACGTAAGTTAAAACTTGATTTTGGGTCTATCGGTTTGGACTTGTAGGAAAGCCTCAAGTGTTTTTTTTTTTTTTTAGATAAACCGTTGGAGTTCCGGATCTTTGAGATAATCTCTTCGGTACTCGGGGTCAACTGTTGATAATACCACATTTAAAACTTAAATCAGTCCTCCCAAATGGAGTTGAACTAGTGACCTTGAAGACTATTTTTGAAGCCTCAAGTGTTTTTCACCTATCGTTTCGTCCTTATGTGCCATCTTCCCGAAACTTAATCCTGGAATACAGCGTAGCATTTCCAGCACACAAGGATCATCAGAAAATACAGAGGGTCAAGCTTCAGAGGTTTCCTCGAAGTCAACGGATAAGTGTTTTAATCGTTCTTTGTAGCAATGAATAAGTGTTTCATATATCACATGTGCGAGATACATAATATTAACGGTTGAAGCGAAGACCAATTTAAATGTATTTGAATGACTGAGTTTTGTCAAGGGAACGAGTTCCTACCAGGTTGGGTTTTTGATACGAAAACCAGTGTTTTATGTTTTACCATCCTGTTTGTTCCTCTGCCTACACGTCTGGCCATATACATAAATTATTAAAATAATTTTTGATATTATTGTGACATGTTTATGTTATTATTTTAAAGTCTCTCTCTCCCTCTCAACTAACTGGCGACAATACCAGTGATAATCTAAGATGCACCTCTTTACCATAGAGGTGATCAATGTTGATTCTGGCGTCGACAGTAGTTTCTTCTAATTCCTCTTTCCTTTGTTCTAAGTATCTATTTTCTCTTTACTTCTACTTCTTTGAGATTCAATTTGGGAGACGCAAGGGACAAAATATGTGCTACACAATTCCTTGTGTCTCTCCCTTTTGCTATTTTGTCTTTCTTTGTCTCTCCCAAAGTGCTCTTGTGTCGATTGAACCGTAGATCTTCTCCAAAGAAGATGTTCTTTACGTTCGATCATTGGTGGTGTTTGCTTGCAATAATCGACTATCTCTTTCCAGTAAATGTCGCTTTCGTCCTCTGTTAGAGATAGTTTCAAACGGATGTGGTATTACAATTATTATCTTTAGAACAGATTTTCATGTTTTTATTTCGAAAATGCCAAACAACTATGGAGATGGGGATGAAATCGTGGGTTTGTTGTACACAAAGACTCGATTATCAATGATAAAACAAGAATAATTAGGATTAAAACTGTTGGAAAACCAAATTACAACTTCTCGACATGACACTGATACATAAGTTTTGCTATTAGAAAGTTAAAAATTCAGAACTATCATCGATAGCAATGGGCTTTGTAACGCGGTGTGCAGTGTGCAAATTGAAGTTTCTACAAAAAAAAAAAAAAAAAACAGCCGAACACAAGTTTCGCATAAGAAGATCCATATTAAATAAGGGAAATGACAGATTTGATAATCTGTTAATCTGTTAGCGAATAGACTTTATTTAGGAAAGCATTATTAAATTCACTTTTTTACTTCTTGTTTTCAGTATATGGCACATATTTTTGTTTATGTAGTAATTTTATTTCGAAATTTCTGTAATAATTTTGTATTCTCTTTTGGTATCATTGAATGAAGTTAAGGCGGGAAAATAAATTTAATTCGGGATTAACAAAATTTAGTGTTTTATTGAAGTTTTACTCAAACTAGGTAGTACCCGCACATAGTGCGGTTTATATATTTTACTATTTTTAAAACTATTTTTACAATACTGGTTTATATATTCTGGTTTATATTAAGTATAACTGAATGCTCTAATTGTGTAAAATATAATATATAATTTATAGTTGCAAAAGAAATCCAGTTATTTTGGTGCATTTGAAAACCCAAACAGTTTGCAGTTCTTTGATCGATTCAAGTTTTCTATGATATTTTTTCTTGTTATTTTATAAGTTTTTAACTTTGAAGCGGTAAAAGTTTAGAAATATATTGTTTACTGTAAAAGTATAAGATATGACATAATTTCTCTATTAAAATATTATATGCATTTCTCACTTAATATTCTTGGATAGCTTAATTTACGTATTGTCATAGTCTAACATTAGTATACAATGCTTGCTTCTGAAACATCGTGGAAGTTGCTTCTTCCTCTTAAACCAGTGGGATATGACAAAAATGGCTTCTTATTTCACCTGCATTATGAGCTACAAGTTTATATAAATGTTAAACCCGATGGGATACATTGCAATATCTTTTAAACCCGTTGCTACTTCCATGATTCTTCTTCAACTTTACATGTACCTCAAAATGTAGCTGAAATAAATTTCTTGACTTCGAAAGCATAAGAATGGAAAATTATTCACTATGTTGTAGATAAAGAGAGTGCAAATGAATGTTTTCTCATTATTTGGCTTTATGATCTCAGATTCACCCACCAATTTCTGACACTCACATCATTTACATTAAAATAATTGTTAACACACATTAGAGGCCAAACCCATAAAAGGGGAAGATACATTTCACTTATTATTCCAAACATATCATGTATTCTCATCTTTGGTACAAGTTACACATCGACGGGATGGAGAACTAAGACTGACTGGTTCTCAGGACATACCATCGTTCATTTCTTGTGGATCCTAAGGTAAAGGTAAAGGTCAACAGCAATTATTAACATACCAAAACATATAGACATTCCACAAGAAACTCAAAAACAAAAAGACTTTACTAAAGTTGGTTAGACGTCGTCTAATTCTCCTTCCTTTGAATTGCAACAACAAATTTCTCTGGATTTACCACAACTCACAAGATACTTACCATTCAGAGATCACTGTGGGAACCCATTTCTTGTGCCCTGAAAAGATTAGAGGATAACTATTAGTAGGATTCTACAGAGGAAAGTGTTAGGGAGCAAGCCCCAGTGCTGTACCAATACAGGCGCAGGAGAAACAAGAAGCTTGGGAGACAAGGGAAGCTGATCCAAGACAATGATGACTCAATTCAAGCAACCAAGTGTGAGATCACGTCAGAGAAGAAGACAAAGGAGTGAAAGCAACCAAGTGTGAGATTGACTATAAAGCAGGGGTGATGCATATCCTTGGAGGCAGCTTGTAATTTTGGTCTTTTGTGAGTGAGAGAGAGGAGAGAAGGGCTCCTAAACATCCCTATTGTATATTACCTTTTTTGGTGTGTTCTTGGAGTTTTATGCAGAAAAAGTCTATCTTTATTGTTCCTGAGAGTTTTTGTCTAAGATTACAAGCATTTAACAAATTGGTATCAGATTCACTTCGATCCTCCAGTGACATGGCTAAAGATTTACCTACTCCGTTGTCTCCGATTACAGAGGTTTCCCCCTCACAGGAGGTTTCTCGGCCGGTCTCTGATGTCGACAGCCCTACCGCGTCGGTGCTGTCTCGGCTGCTGTCAGTCATGGACCAGATGAACCTGAAGTTGGATGCTGTGACCTCCTTGTCCGAACATATCGGCTCGTCCCGAAGCGCCTCGGTATCGGACCGTCGTCCTGACAAAGCCCCGATGTTCACACCACCGGGGCCACCCCCTCCACCGCCACTGCCTTTTCCACCGACCCGACCCCATACGCAGCTGTTTCCCCCACAACCGCACGATGCTGGTCCTGCCTTTGAATTTCTTCCGCCACAACGACAACAGCCGATTCGCCGATTGGAGCTTCCGGCCTTCGATGGTTCTGATGTCGAAGACTGGATCGATCGAATCGAGCAGTTTTTCGACGTTGGGGCTTATACAGAGCAGCAGAAAATGTCAGAGGTTCGTTGTTGCTTCTCTGGCCGCGCCCTCAAATGGTACCTTTGGCAGAAAGATTTCGACCCATTCCGCAGCTGGGCTCATCTCAAACGCCGTCTGTTGACCTAGTTTGTGTCCGCCTCTCAAATTCCGACGGGTGAACGACTGCTCACTCTTGGCCAAACCGGGTCTGTCGATGAATATTGCGACGAGTTCATCTGCTTGGCTTCGAATGCTCCCAATCTACAGATCGAGATGCTTGAGTTAGCCTTCATGGCTGGTCTCAAACCCTCAATTCGTGCTAAAGTTGATACCTTTGAGCCTCCAAACCTTCAAAGGATGACGTTTTACGCCCGAAAGTCAGAGGTTTGGGAGCTCTTGGCGACAGCATCACTGACCTATCCTTCGGGTACACAGCCCAAATTCACCGGCCCGACCCAACACCCCTCCTACGAGATTTCTCGCGTCGTGGGCCAACAATCCAGTAGTGGGTCTCTGATCTCTCAGCCCAGTTCGACACAACAGGCCTCGACTCGCCCTACGACATCGTTTGCTGCCACCAAAGACAACCCTAATTCGCACAATCGGTTGGTTCCTCCCTTCCGCCGTTTGACTCCAACGGAGATGGCTCACTATAAAGCCTTGAATCTGTGCTACCGCTGCGACGAGAAATGGCACCCTCGTCACCAGTGCACGCAGTGGGAACTCAATCTTTTGGTTGTTCAAGAAGATGGTACGTGAAACAACCTGGCCCTTTTTTTTTTTTTTTAAACATTGGATTCGAATTAACATTCCCATAAATGCTAACTCTCAATAACCCAATCAACCAATTAATCAAACAGCGGAAAACAAGACAAATAACCCAGTAAACCATTCAATAATTCCATCCATAACAATAATCAAAAACCAATATCAAATCCATGACACAATTCAATATCTAGACCAGTTCACTCTCCACACCAGAATCACTAACATTCTAGCGGTGCTAACAACCTACTTCACTCAATCGAGACACTAGATCATCTCCTCTTCCTTGCCCGATCCCACGATCACACTTTCTCTTTACCTGCAACACATGGCAAAAAGAGTTGCGTGAGTATTATCACAAATACTCAGCGAGACGGTCATCCCATCTACAGATTATATGATCAGGCATAAAAAGAATACAATACCAGGGTGAAACAAGCGGCACACACAAAACAAGCAAACAGAACAACAAACAGGCCAGCAGCCTCTGTGTCGATCGACACATCCTCTAGGCCTCGATCGACACACGACTGTCTGCTGCGTCGATCGACACAACCCACGTGTGTCGATCGACACGGCACCTGCTGATCGAAGGATCGAGTCTATCCTCTCATGGCTCCGATCCAATCGACCCCAACCGATCACCTGCAACATATCAACCCATAGCACACCACATACATACAACATAACAGCAATCAATCGCCTCCTATTCAACCTACACCTGATAAATCTATGGTCACACACTCACCTTGACAACGGTTTGAACAAGGGAATCCGACGCGAACAAAGGAGAATATCTCACGACTCGCTTCACCAAAACGAAATCCGAGACCTGATCTGAAAACAAGACACCGAGATCTTTCCAACGGTGTATCGTGAGACTCCTAACTCCAAGCCAAACGTTGGGAAATCGTCTCCGAAAACTGCTACTCCGAACAAAAACTGCAGAAAACTGCACGAACTACCCAAGTTCCAAAGGCCATAACTCAGCGACTACTCGACCAAAAGACAAGCGGTTTCTTCTCAAATCAAGAGCAAAGATCAGAGAACCTACCCCCAAAGTCTCGACCCAAACCGACTTGATCTTCACCGCCGTTCGTCCACTCCAGAACTCGCCAGAACCACCCTCAAAAGCCCTCAAGGAAACCCTAGCTCTCTCTCAACTCTCTCTGACGGAAAAGTGGCTAAAAAGCCTAAGGACAACGTGTTCCTTCTCTTATATACGAAGCCCTAAAACCCCTAAAACCAAACCGCGACCAAACTGAACCAAAACCAACTCCCAATTCTCACTTCGAAACCGTGTCGATTGACACTCAAACTGTGTCGATCGACACGGACCTCTCTGGTCGATTCCAACACGCGAACAAACACCCGTGTCGATCGACACACACCTGTTGCGTCGATCGACACCCTACCAAAAATCCTATTTTTGGATCACGGGCGTTACAATTTTCCCCCACTGACAAGGATTCGTCCTCGAATCACAAGCCAATAACCACTCAGATCCATGCTAAGGTCACCACTTAAGCTCAGAAACCCGACCCAACCTTCCCGGAGATACACCACAATGTATCGCTGTAGTCCCGGCCCAGTCTGCCCGATCGATCGAACAACAATCAGACAAGAACATGTCCGACCCACCGTAGACCCGGCATAAAGGACTAACTGATCGTGCAACAATCAGACAAGAACATGCACGACCAAGCTCCGAAATTGCCCGAATCGAGGTTCCAGCACAAATACTAACCCTAGACCAGACCCTACCATCCAACCCACACACCTGACCCCACCGGTCAACCCTCCTGAGATCCTTCTCGATCCCCGATGGCCATTCGGTCGCCCACTTGCAACCTGCTCAGACGCTATTGCTCATACTCATACTCATGACTCGTACACATATACACCACACCTACTCGCAGGATCGTCACCCTTTGAGCTACGGTGTGCAGAGAATCCACTATTCTCTGGAGAGACCCACTATCCCTCAAAGTACATGTAGGAGACCCACCGTCCCCAGAGGCCCACTACCCCTCGAGTGCATGCAGGGAAACCACTATCCCCTGGAGAGATCCACTATCCCTCATATCTATAGGAACCCACCGTCCCTAGAGAGCAATACTCTGCAGCGTGCCGTCATAGGCATCTATCGACCAACACGCCTCCATGGCTCACCATGACATTTCCCCACTGGAATTACTCAACAACGCTGTAACCCCCACTAGGTTACCGTAACCCCCCACTAGGTTACTACACATAAGAACTCGCATCTTACGATCCAACAATAATAAGAAAACATATCTTATTAATCCCCAAAACATACAATCGTTACAACAAAACGAAAATACAACAACTGTAGCCACATGCTACTACAAAACCAAAACCAGCAAAAGAAAGAACTCAAGCCTCCGCTTGCTTCTCGAACCACTTCGGAAACTTGGCCTTCAACTTCACCTCCGGCTCCCAAGTCTCCTCCTCGACACCATCGCAGTCCCACACGACTCTCACCAATGGTATCCTCTTACGACGCAGAACCTTGACTCTCCTCTCGAGAATCCTCACAGGCCTCGCCGCTAATATCATGTTGGGCTGAAGATCCTCCGGGATCCTACCTAACACCTCCTCAAACTAATGTAGACACTTCCGCAGCATCGAAACATGAAAGACATCGTGAAAAGCCCTCATACTCTGTGGCAACTCCAACCTGTAAGCTACCGTCCCAACCCGCTCAACCACTCTGAACGGACCCATAAACCTCGGACTCAACTTGTTCTCTGCAATGGATCTGTTAGGACCCCTCAACATGGCTGCCTTGAGATACACCATATCTCCCAGCACGAACTCCAACTCCCTCCTCCGCTTATCGGCATAACTCTTCTGCCGATCCTGAGCCTCCTTCATGTTCAGCTTCAAGACACGGATCTTCTCCGTCGTCTCCTGAACGAAATCTGCACCAAACATGCTCCTCTCCCCCACCTGAGTCCAGCACAATGGTGTCCTACATGGCCTCCCATACAGAGCCTCATACGGAGCCATCCCGATACTCGCCTGATAACTGTTGTTGTACGCAAACTCTACCAAGCTCAGATGATCTGCCCAATGACCACCGTAGTCTAACACACACATCCTCAGCAAGTCCTCCAATGTCTGAATCGTCCTCTCAGACTGCCCATCCGTCTGAGGATGATATGCCGTACTCATATGCACCTTCGTGCCCATCTCGGCCTGAAATGCTCCCCAGAACTCCGAAGCAAATCTCGGATCTCGGTCTGACACAATGCTCGCAGGCACCCCATGCAACCTCATAACCTCCCGCACATACTTCCTAGCCAACACTGCAGCCCCATCAGTCTTCTTAATGGCCAGAAAATGTGTTGTCTTGGTCAGACGATCCACAATCACCCAGATCGCATCATAAGTCCGCGAGATCGGCAAACCTGTCACAAATTCCATAGTCACCATGTCCCACTTCCACTCTGGCATAGGCAGACTCTGCAATAACCCGCTCGGAACCTGATGCTCAGCCTTCACCAGCTGACACACGTTGCACCTCGAAACCCAACTCGCAACATCCTTCTTCATCCCGACCCAGTGGTAGTACCTCTTCAAGTCCCGGTACATCTTGGTCGCTCCAGGATGAATCGACAGCATGCTCGAATGAGCCTCACTCAGAATCTCCTGCCTGAGACTCTCATCCTTGGGTACACAGACCTGACCGTTCACCAGTATCATCCCACTCCCGGAGACCTGATACTCTGAACCTGCCTGCTGAGAAGCATCAATCAAACCCTGATCCTTCTCCTGAGCTACCCGAACTCTGCTCAGCAAGTCCGCTCGGTTAGCTGCCTCTAACCCCAACGGCTCCTGCGAGATAACACACAGGCTCAACGCGCCAATCTCGCTCGCCAGCTCCTCTAAATCCCGCTCCTGAGCCGAAGCAACCCTCTTCCGACTTAACGCATCTGCAACCAGATTAGCCTTCTCCGAATGGTACTCAATCTCCAGGTCGTAATCCGCTACCAGTTCCATCCAACGCCTCTGCCTCAGGTTCAGCTCTGGCTGAGTGAATAAATACTTCAGGCTCTTGTGGTCCGTGAACACTTGGACCTTCCCACCATAAAGTTAAGATCGCCAGATCTTCAGGGCGAAGATCACTGCAGCCAACTCCAAGTCATGTGTAGGGTAATTGCACTCATGCTTCCTCAACTGCCTCGAATCATAAGCAATCACCTTCCCCTGCTGCATCAGAACACACCCCAACCCCATACCAGATGCATCCGTATACACCACATATGGCTCGCCCGCATCAAGCAACGCCAATACTGGAGTACTAGTCAGCATCTCCTTCAGCTTCCCGAAGCTCTCTTCACACTCCGCAGACCACACAAACTGAACATCCTTACCCGTCAACTTCGTCAACGCCTGCGCCATACTCGCAAAACCCTTGACGAACCTCCGGTAGTACCCAGCTAATCCAACTCCTGATCTCCGTCGCATTCCTCGGTCTCGGCCAATCCCTAATAGCCTCGATCTTAGCCGGATCCACTGAAACTCCCTCGGCAGACACGACATGCCCCAGAAAACCCATCTCCCGCTGCCAGAAACTGCACTTACTGAGCTTCGCATACAACTTCTGTTCCCGCAGCTTCTCCAGAACCAACCTCAGATGAATCTCATGTTTCTCCGGAGTCCTCGAGTACACCAAGATATCGTCGATAAAGATAATAACGAACTCATCCAAGTACTCCTGAAGCACCCTGTTCATCAGCCTCATGAATGCCGCTGGCGCATTCGTCAACCCAAACGGCATCACCACGAACTCGTAGTGTCCATACCTCGTCCTGAAAGCCGTCTTCCTCACATCGGCCTCATCTATCGGAATCTGATGGTATCCCCAAGCCAAATCGATCTTGGAAAAACAAGTAGCCCCCCGCAACTGATCCAACAACTCATCAATCCGCAGCAGAGGATACCTGTTCTTCACTGTAACCCGGTTAAGGCCCGGTAGTCGATGCATAACCGAAAACTACCATCATTCTTCTTCACAAACAACACCGGCGCTCCCCACGGTAAACTACTCGGTCGGATGAAACCCTTACCCAGCAAATCATCCAACTGCTTCTTCAGCTCTGCCATCTCCGCTGGAGCCATGCGGTAAGGTGCCTTAGATATCGGAGTAGTCCCAGGCTCCAACTCAATCGTGAAAAGATCAGACCTAGACGGCGGCAATCCCTGCAACGACTGAAACACATCCTGGAAATCCCGGACAACCCGAATATCAACCAAAGCGACCTCCCCAACAGACTCTGGCATCACAATCGTCAGCAAGTACGCCTCACAGCCCTTATCAATCAACTGCGCGGCCTGAATCGCCGAAATCATCAAACTCCCGGAAGTCGGCCTGATGCCCTGATAAACCAACCTCCCCGACTCACGTTCAAACACCACTCGACCTCGATGACAATCCAAATGAACCTTGTAACGATCCAGCCAATCCATCCCCAAAATGACATCGTACAATTCCACTGGATTGATAACCAAATCTGCCGGCATGACCTCTCCTGCCACCAGAACATCTACTCCACAAGCCCGCCCGAAAGTAGCCAAAGTCTTCCCTCCAGCCACTCTAACAACTCCCGGCTGCTCCCCGGAATCGCTCCGGATCCCACTGCACTCCGCACACTCCGGTGTAATGAAGCTATTCGAGGCTCCAGAATCGAACAAGACATGGGAATCACGCCCGCCTACTACTAAGGTCCCTACACCATTCATGTGTCACAGAGCCTAAAGTATTATCACAGATACAAGACTCCCAAACAAGCAATTCACAACGTTAAAAATTGAGAATTCACCAAGTTAAGGTTTAAGTACCTGTGATCGGCCTGGCGCTAGGACCCCCCGTCTCCGCCGAAGTGAACACACGCGGCGCAGCAAGCTGCCTCAACGGCTGCACATCAACTGCCGCCCCCTGCACCGGCTGCACCACTGCCACTGCCATCTGCAACTTGGGACACCTCACCCTAATGTGCCCCGTCTCTCCGCAATGGAAACACGCCTGTGTAGTCCGAACCTCTCTCCTCTTCGGACAAGCTGCCACCCGGTGCTCCGTGCTCCCACAACCATAGCACCCCGTACTACTCTGACCACTTTGGGCCCTCTGACCGGAACCCGAAGAGCCCTCCCACTTCCTCTTCTGTCCCTCAGCCGGCTTACCGCCCTGGCTCGCACCTGACTGCTGCTGCTGCGGCCTTCTCTGCTGCTGCTGCTGCACCGGTGGACTAAGCGCTGCAGCCAGCTCTGTCCCCATATCAACCTCAATGGCTGCCGCAGTCTCAACCAACTCCGCCCTCGTGGCGTATTTACGAGCCCTGCACAGCGTCCTCAGCACCGGTCGAAGTCCCTGCATGAACCTCCTGATCTGGGACTCCTCGCTCCCAAACTCTCTACCAGCATACACCAACAGCCGACCGAACTGCTCATCATAACCCCGAACCGAACTCACAACCTGAGTCAGCGCCAAAAACTGCGCCTGCATCCGGTCCACCGCCTCCTGCGGAAAATACATGGCGTCAAATTCTGCCAAGAAATCCGCCCAGGTCATCCCCGCCTGAGGCCTCCTGCTCGTCACACCTCTCCACCACAGATGTGCATCACCCTCCAAATAGTGAACCACAAGGTCCACTCTGTATCCCTCGGGACACCTCAGCGCCTGGAAATTACGCTTCAGACGGCTCCTCCTCGCAGCAGCCTCCTCAGGCTTAGCACCGCCCGAGAAATATCCAGTAGTAATCCTATGCATCTGCTCCAAAATCCTCAGGTAGGAAGGAGCCTCCTCTGCAGCCGCCACACCGGGCTGCCCCCGGACCACTGCTGGCTGAACACCCGCCGCTAACGGTTCAACACCAGCCACCCCTGGCTGTACACCCGGAGCATACCCCTGAGCCGGTGCCCCACCTGGCAACCGCTCAAGAACCTGAAGCATCATCGCTTCCAAACGGTCTAACCGACCCTGAGCATCGCCCCCGCCAGGACCCCCACCTGGGCCCTGCGCCACACTGGCTAACTCTGTACCACTCACTGGCTCTGGAGGTATCTGCGACTCTGCAACCTCCTCCTGCGTGGCCTCCTGAGTCCCACTCGACTCAACAGGATCAACCGCCGATCCCCGACCCCGGCCGCGACCACGCCCTCTAGCCCCACGGGCACCACGACCTCTGCCTCTAGCCATATCCCACTGACTTAACACAGCAGACTAAATAATAGAAACGGAAATCATAAAACGAAAACACTTACCGTGGAATCATATTGAAGGCTCGGAGAAGATGATCCAGGACTCCAAACCCAAGCAACAATCAACTGACTAACTCACATAATCAATTAACACTATTCTACACAGTCAGCAATACATGAAGTTACTAAGTTCTCCCGCCCTAGAACCGTAAGGGCTCTGATACCAAATTGAAACAACCCGACCCGTTTTTTTTTTTTTTTAAACATTGGATTCGAATTAACATTCCCATAAATGCTAACTCTCAATAACCCAATCAACCAATTAATCAAACAGCGGAAAACAAGACAAATAACCCAGTAAACCATTCAATAATTCCATCCATAACAATAATCAAAAACCAATATCAAATCCATGACACAATTCAATATCTAGACCAGTTCACTCTCCACACCAGAATCACTAACATTCTAGCGGTGCTAACAACCTACTTCACTCAATCGAGACACTAGATCATCTCCTCTTCCTTGCCCGATCCCACGATCACACTTTCTCTTTACCTGCAACACATGGCAAAAAGAGTTGCGTGAGTATTATCACAAATACTCAGCGAGACGGTCATCCCATCTACAGATTATATGATCAGGCATAAAAAGAATACAATACCAGGGTGAAACAAGCGGCACACACAAAACAAGCAAACAGAACAACAAACAGGCCAGCAGCTTCTGTGTCGATCGACACATCCTCTAGGCGTCGATCGACACACGACTGTCTGCTGCGTCGATCGACACAACCCACGTGTGTCGATCGACACGGCACCTGCTGATCGAAGGATCGAGCCTATCCTCTCATGGCTCCGATCCAATCGACCCCAACCGATCACCTGCAACATATCAACCCATAGCACACCACATACATACAACATAACAGCAATCAATCGCCTCCTATTCAACCTACACCTGATAAATCTATGGTCACGCACTCACCTTGACAACGGTTTGAACAACGGAATCCGACGCGAACAAAGGAGAATATCTCACGACTCGCTTCACCAAAACGAAATCCGAGACCTGATCTGGAAACTAGACACCGAGATCTTTCCAACGGTGTATCGTGAGACTCCTAACTCCAAGCCAAACGTCAGGAAATCGTCTCCGAAAACTGCTACTCCGAACAAAAACTGCAGAAAACTGCACGAACTACCCAAGTTCCAAAGGCCATAACTCAGCGATTACTCGACCAAAAGACAAGCGGTTTCTTCTCAAATCAAGAGCAAAGATCATAGAACCTACCCCCAAAGTCTTGACCCAAACCGACTTGATCTTCACCACCGTTCGCCCACTCCAGAACTCGCCAGAACCACCCTCAAAAGCCCTCAAGGAAACCCTAGCTCTCTCTCAACTCTCTCTGACGGAAAAGTGGCTAAAAAGCCTAAGGACAACGTGTTCCTTCTCTTATATACAAAGCCCTAAAACCCCTAAAACCAAACCGCGACCAAACCGAACCAAAACCAACTCCCAATTCTCACTTCGAAACTGTGTCGATCGACACTCGACACGGACCTCTCTGGTCGATTCCAACACGCGAACAAACACCCGTGTCGATCGACACACACCTGTTGCGTCGATCGACACCCTACCAAAAATCCTATTTTTGGATCACGGGCGTTACAGTACGGAACGCGAGTAGGACGACAACGAGTCCTTTCTCGATGCTGCGACGATTCAGGAGGCGGTGACCTTAGCCGAGTTATCTTTGAACTCCTTAGTCGGGATCTCTTCCCCGCGCACCCTCAAGCTCACAGGCTCAATCCAGGGCGAGCTAGTCGTCATCATGATTGACTGCGGCGCCACGCACAATTTCATCTCTTCCGTGTTGGCTCATCGCCTGCGGATTCCGATAGACACCACCGGGGGTACGGCGTAGTTACTGGAACAGGCCTCACGGTGCAGGGCCACGGCGTCCGTCGCGACATCACACTCCAAGTTCAAGGGATCGACATAGTCTGTTCCTTTCTTCCCTTGGATCTGGGCAGTGCAGATGTCATATTAGGCGTGCAGTGGCTTGAGACCCTCGGCGATATGAAGTCAAACTGGAAATCCCATTGGATCCAATTCAAACTCAATGGGACGAAAGTTCAGCTCCAGGGCGATCCCAGTCTTTGTTGCTCCGCAATGTCCCTCAAATCTCTCTAGAAAGCTTTAGCGGATAATGGTGAAGGTCTGATTGTCGAGTTCAGTGGCTTACAGGCGGATTCAGTGTCTCCTCACCCTGCTATTCTTGACTTTCTGGCTGAGGTTGTTGCTGCTTTCGGGTTGGTCTTCGAAAAGCCTCAAGGCTTACCACCTTCCAGAGGGAAAGAGCACACCATCACCCTGAAACCTGCAGCTGGACCTGTTCAGGTCAAACCTTTTCGCTATCCACAGGCTCATAAAAAATAGATTGAGAAATAGGTACCAACGATGTTGGCTGCCGGGATAATTCAGGAAAGCACCAGTTCATTCTCAAGCCATGTGTTACTCATCAAAAAGAAGGATAACAGTTGGCGTTTCTTCATCGACTACAGAGCCCTCAACAAGGCCACCGTCAGTGACTGCTATCCCATTCCAATGATCGATCAGCTCCTCGATGAGCTTCACGGTGCAGTGGTCTTCTCCAAATTGGATTTGCGTTCAGGGTATCACCAGATTTTGGCCAAGGCTTCCGATGTGCCCAAGACTGCATTTTGTACCCACGACGGGCACTACGAGTTCCGCATCATGCCGTTTGGCCTCACCAATGCCCCAGCAACCTTCCAAGCTCTGATGAATGATGTCTTCAGGAAGCATCTCCGCAAGTTTGTTTTGGTCTTCTTTGACGATATCCTCGTCTACAGTGGCTCAATTCAGGAGCACAAGCAACATCTGGCCATCGTGCTGCAGCTGCTTCTCGATAACCAGCTCTTTGCTAACCTCAAGAAATGCAGCTTTGGCATAACACAGGTGGAATATGCGGGTGTTGCAGCTGATTCTGAAAAGATCAAGGCTATGATTGATTGGCCTGAGCCTAAGAACATCAAAGCCCTGCGTGGTTTCCTGGGTCTCACGGGTTACTATCGTAAGTTTGTCCGCGGGTATGGGGAACTGGCTAGACCACTCACTGCTCTACTCAAAAAGGATCAGTTCCCGTGGATCCCTGAAGCAACCTGCGCCTTCCAAGCCCTCAAGCACGCCATGATCACTGTCCCTGTTCTCGCTATGGCCAACTTCAAGGCCGTGTTTGTGGTGGAATCTGATGTTTCAGGGGGGGCCTCGGCGCGGTCTTGATGCAGGAAGATAGACCTCTTGCCTACTTCAGTAGGGCTTTAACAGACAGAGAGAGATTGAAGTCGGTATATGAGCGGGAACTGATGGCAATCGTCTTTGCCGTCCAGAAGTCGCGCCACTATATCTTGGGCAGGAAGTTTCTGGTGAAAACTGATCAACGAAGCCTCAAGTTTCTTCAGGAACAGCGAGAAATCAACATGGAGTATCAGAAATGGCTCACCAAGCTGCTTGGGTTTGATTTTGATATTCAGTACAAACCAGGGTTGGAGAACAAGGCAGCCGATGATCTCTCCCGCAAGGAAGGTACTCCTGAACTCTTGTCTCTGTCCATACCGTTCTCTATTCAATTGGAAAATATCAAGGCTGCCATTGACAATGATGCTGAGCTGCGTACTGTTAAAGAAGAGGTTCTGCAAAATGCTTTCACATACCCAGACTTCTCTGTGGTTCAGGGCCGACTGCTCAGGCTGGGTAAGTTGGTCGTGTCATCCTCTTCTCCTCTGGTGGACTTGATTCTCAAGGAATTTCACGACAGTAAATGGGGTGGACATGGTGATGTACTCAAAACACAGAAGAGGATAGCAGATGTGTTTTTCTGGAAGGGTATGCTTGTCGACATCCGCAAGTATGTAGCTTCATGCAACACTTGCCAACATCCGCAAGTATTCTACTCTGGTTTTTGCTGGCCTCCTTCAACCCCTACCTATTCCTTCACGAATCTGGGAGGATATCTCCATGGACTTCATCACGGGTCTGCCTAAATCGGCTGGGTTCGACGTCATCATGGTGGTCGTTGACAGATTCTCCAAATATGCTCACTTTATCTGCCTTCGGCACCCCTTTGATGCGACCACAGTGGCCTCAGTCTTCATTGAAGAAATTGTCAGACTACATGGGTTTCCGAGGACCTTGGTTTCAGATCGCGATCCTCTCTTCACAAGGAAGTTTTGGCAGAAACTCTTCAGGCTTGCTGGCACCAAACTATGCTTCAGCACGCCCTATCACCTGCAAACCGATGGGCAAACGGAAGTAACTAACAGAGGCCTGGAAACTTACCTCCGCTGCTTCACCAGTGATCAACCTAAAGCTTGGGCTCAATATCTTCCATGGGCTGAGTTATGCTACAACACCTCTCACCATTCGGCTATCAACACAACTCCATTCATGGCTGTTTATGGGAGGGAACTACCTACTCTGTTTAAATACGAGAATGGCTCGACCTCTAATGTGGATTTGGAGTCACGGCTGAAAGAAAGGGATGCTATGGTTCAGCTTTTGAGACAACAGCTTCTGCGGGCTCAACAACTGATGAAGAAGCAGGCTGATGGGCACCACCGAGATGTCCAGTTTGTTGTGGGTGACAAAGTGTTCCTCAAACTCCGACCTTACCAACAACAAACATTAGCTAGGAGGGTCAATGAGAAGCTGTCTACGCGCTTCTATGGTCCCTTTGAGGTGCTGGAAAGGATTGGTCAGGTTGCCTACAAACTGATGCTTCCTACTGAGGCTAAAATTCACCCGACCTTCCATGTGTCCCAACTGAAACATGCGGTGGGTCAGTTTGCTGAAACAAGTCCCCTCCCTTCTCAACTCACAGCGGAGGGAACTTTAGTCGCTGAACCCGAGAGTTGTGCAGGGGAAAGGATCAACAAGCTCACTGGTCAAGAGGAAGTTTTGATCAAATGGAAGGATCTGCCTGAGCACGACATCACTTGGGAGTGGCGTGGAGTTATGCAGGAACAGTTTCCCAGCTTCAACCTTGAGGACAAGGTTCCTCAGAAAGGGGGGGTATTGTTAGGGAGCAAGCCCTAGTGCTGTACCAGTACAGGCGCAAGAGAAACAAGAAACTTGGGAGACAAGGGAAGCTGATCCAAGACAATGATGACTCAATTCAAGCAACGGTCATATCAAGAAATGGGGAGGACACGTCAGAGAAGAAGACAAAGGAGTGAAAGCAACCAAGTGTGAGATCGACTATAAAGCATGGGTGATGCATATCCTTGGAGGCAGCTTGTAATTTTGGTCTTTTGTGAGTGAGAGAGAGGAGAGAAGGGCTCCTAAACATCCCTATAGTATATTACTTTTTTTGGTGTGTTCTTGGAGTTTTATGCAGAAAAAGTCTATCTTTATTGTTCCTGAGAGTTTTGTCTAAGATTACAAGCATTTACTTAACAGAAAGTAAAATGAAAATTAATGGTGGTGAGTCAAATTTATAATCTTTGAAAGTAAACAATATAATTTCAATGTTGAGATCCCAAAACTTGACAGTGGTGTTGCCTGAACCACTTGCTAATTGCTTCTCATTAGGAATAAACAATACACAAATACAGTTTCCACGTGATTTTACGATTTGACATAAACCAAGTAAACTGAAAAAAGCGACCAACACATAGCTAATCTCTTAGGGTTCATGGTGCGAAGGAAGTCCAGTAACAAACCATAATGTTTAACCTTAGAAAAAATCGAAAACAATCATAACTTTGAGTGGTCGATGATACAAGAAATATAAAATCTAAGCAAGGAATATAATTGAACTGACTCAATTAAGCATGCAAGGCCATGGATGTCCTTAAGGGTTATCCTTTCCTATGAAATGAATATTTTCACTGTTTGAGAATTTTCTATGGTAATAAAATTTAAACTAAAAATTTTGTCTTACAAACAACCATTGGTAAGCTCTTTAATTTTCTTTTACTCATAACTCACAAGTCCAAATCTTAATTTCTTCCCCCAAGTGTTTTTAGTCATCTTCACTCTACAAAAACATAGAAAGCCTAGTTCTTATCTTGTCTCAGCAAAAAGGAAGAAAAATGCGAACGACTTTTTTTATTCACTCTCTAAAGAAGTAAAAGCCAAATTCACTCAAACAATGGATACAAAACCAATTTTAGGATGTGGCTAGTTTTTCATTACCATGATCTACAACATTAAATTAACGAAAACAATTAATCAAAATCGAAAACCAAAGACACAAAACAAAGGGAAAAAAAACCAAGGACATAAAACAATATACTGAAATAGGTTTTTATCTCCTTTTATTTATTTTGCCCGTGAAAAAAAAAAAGCTTTTGAAGTTTGTACCTTTTCTAGATTCCTTTTGGGGCCACGGGTTGCATGATCATCAGCACATACCAACTTTTATATATGAGAAATTGTCATTAATCTCTAAATCAAATTTGAGAAAGGAGCCTTACGGTAACTGAGTCTTAGGAGTAGCAAACTCTTCCAACATAAAAGCATCACACACTAAAGGATGTGATAAGCTTTCTTAATGGTTTCACCCATTCCATTAAGCGCTGCACCAAATGATCTCATCGTAACTCTTTATACTTGTAGACGCGATGAATCCCATATTTTTCCAAGTCGCCGCTAGGAATTTTTTCAGAAAAATAAGCATCTACAACCATGGATGGATTAAGGTCTGGAGACAAGAAAAAGCAACACTTTCTACTTATGATTTCCTACGATTACTATGAAATTGGTTCTTTATATTGCCTTTGAACTTTTATTGCTTTGACCTCCTTCAAGCACTTTGTCGAGTGAGTTACAATAATTTGTTCAATCAAAGGAAGAAAGGGGATTGGACGAAATTCAAATCCAAATTAGATCAATTCGGAATATGGTAATTAATCTTAGATGCCTTGAAAGATTTCTTTTCTTTTACCATAGGGGCTTTGAGTTTGGAAATTCCGAGTCCTTCGTGGAGACAAACGATGACTCCTTCCTTGTCAATTTGGTTTCACCCTCATCTAATTTCAAAATCGAGCAAATCAGTGTCAATAACAAACACAATCATAACCCTTTAGTGGTCAATGATAACAAAGCGTCTTCAGCGAAACCAAATTGTCCACTGGTATTGAGAGGAGAAGGAGCACAGAAGCGTGGAGAGCAAAAGCGCCCTTGTCGTCGTTGCTGCGGAAAAGTCACGTAGCCGACTTGAACACAGCCATCATTGCCTGAGAAGTTTGTACCAGGCTATTTGAGTTCAGCTTATGATGTGTTAGGAACTCGATCTCAATAGCGCATATCAATCTTACGCTATGGAAAAGGGTAGAAATCAAAATCGATTTGCGAGCATGACGTTGGGGAAGCTGAGAAAGAATTAGCTGTGTATATTTTGTTGCGAAAGTTAATTTAAAGCTTCGAAACTTCTGAAACGTATCAGAGAGAGGAATAGAAGAAAAGAGACGAGGAGAGGAGAGGAGAAGAGACAGAAGTTTTTATTTTGTGAACCGTATCGGAGAGGGGAAGAGGAGGCGAGCATCAGTGATACTCACTCAAAGTCTCAACTTATAATATTTTAATACTTTTTATTTAATTTCATTAATTATTTAAATATTAAATTATTAAATAAATAATAGATCAGTAATATAGTGGCATATGGCAAAAATTGTCTCAAGAATCTCAAGGGATTTTTTAAGATACGTGTCCTCCCTCTTTGTGCTGCGTGTCAAAAGGCTAGAGAGAGCCAAGCTACTTGCATATTGTAGACTAGATTTATTCCGCGTGAAACACGGGATTAGAATATATGAAAATAAACAACATAATATTTTAAAATATACGTGAAAAAAAATTAATAACAAAAAAATCAAATAGTATATTTTCTGTATAGATAAATATATTTTATTTTACAAAATTTAATATGCCTGGCACTTAGATTGAATGTAAGCGTTTTTAATGTAAATTGAATACGTTTGAGATTATGGGTTCTCTTAAACTTATTTGAGCTCACAAAATCCAAAAATTATCGCGTTAGTATGTAAATCTTCTTAAATAAAAAGTCAAAAAAAATAAGAAAAGTGAAAATTGTTATTTTTGGAATTCAACCATTAATGTTAGATTTATAAAATTGTACGTTTATAACAAAAGCGCAATTTTAATTAGAGTAATATAGATACAATTAAACGATATAAAATAAATTAATTTTATGGTCAATCACATATGGTATCTAAATGGACATAAATACAATTTTCATAAAGTAATTAATATTTATCTCGATAAATGACATCATTAAAACATTATGTTTTATAACGTTGAAATGTTAAAATGTTATATTTTTGTTTGATTTAAATTAGTAACATATGTATGTGTGATGTCATGTTAAAAAATTAATACAAATATGTAGAGATTTTCGACACAACATTTAAAATTAATTAGAATATTTGGATTGATTAATTTAGTTGATGTATCTCTTAGAATTCTCACCCTCAGTGGCACATAGAATTGTTTTACTTAGTGCATCTCAATGTATTGGTTACCGCTTTCTTCCATCTAAAACTCTATCTTTATGGGCTTAGTGAGATCATGTGGGTTATAATAAGCCCATCAATGATTTCATAAGACTTGTTTACTCAAAACAGAACGACTCCTATTATTTCTTGGTGATTACTACTCCCAATATTTGTAAGATCTCATCTTGTGTTTCGC
The DNA here is from genome assembly GCA_964056655.1 of Arabis hirsuta. Taxonomy (NCBI): domain Eukaryota; kingdom Viridiplantae; phylum Streptophyta; class Magnoliopsida; order Brassicales; family Brassicaceae; genus Arabis; species Arabis hirsuta. The sequence continues at coordinate 12,321,927 of OZ053313.1, forward strand.
TCGTTGACTTCCGTGCTCCCAGCGATGGCAGAGCTCCATCATTTCTCCCATGAATGTCCGTTGACTTCGCCGAAGATCGTCGCAGACGGAATTTGCAGCATTTGCTTCAAAGATGATATGGTCGAGTTGGCATGTAGCCCTTGCAATTTCAATCTCTGTAAAGCTTGCTTTGAACTGCCGCAGATGGTGTCACACGATTTCCATCCCGATCATCCTCTGGAGTTTTGTCTACACCAATATGATCAGAAACCGGGACACATCGTCTGCTCCGGGTGTGGGAACATGTCTTCTTGCTCCTTCTATAAGTGTCAAGATTGTGAGATCTATTTGGATCTTGATTGTGCACTCCAAGGGAACATCTTCAGAAGCTGGGATGCCAAAAAATTGCTCCACGATAGTCATTGCCACTTGCTTCGAAAGTGTAGACCAGGACCAGATGCTAAAGGCTTTTGCCTTTTGTGTGAGCTTTCTCTATCTCCATCTACCATATGCTATGGTTGCGTTTATTGTTACTCATTTGTTCACGAGCGTTGCATTGATCTTCCCCGGGAGATTCAACATCCTGTGCATCCCGCACACCCTCTCAAACGTCTTGATTACACACGAAAGTCTCGGTGTGATGTATGCGGGAAAGCTATCGCTAGTGTCCCATTTGGTTGCCAAGAATGTGATTTTGATGTTCATTTTAGGTGTTTGGATTCCGTGTTGCGAAGTCTGATGCACAAGTCTCATCAGCACAAATTGATTTATAGAACCAATGCTCGCGGGTATTTCACCGAAGAAAATCCATGTCAAATATGCATGAGAGGTAGTGTCATATTTCTTGACTCTTTCTTTTACTGCATGGAATGTGGCTTGATTTTTCATCTCGAGTGTCTTGACATACCTGAGTATGTGGTCAAGAAATCACATCACATTCATCCTCTTGTGTGCAAACTACTCCCAATTGACAACGATTTTTTGGAGTATTGTGGTGTTTGCGAGACAATGGTGTATACTGGACATCATGCTTATTCATGTGAAGAATGTGATTTTCTAGGCCACATTGAATGCATTCTACGTGAGGTAACTAATATGTAACTTTAATTATATTTTTCTCTCTTAATGGTTATCATAATGACGACAATGACGATCTACTCTCTATCAAAATCCACAGGAAGCGCCTTCCCCGTTATATGTGAAAGATTTGTATTCTTTCAACAAAGAAAACATGAGAGCAATAGATCAGGGAGAGCATGAAACCAATGACATCGAAACCAAACTTACGGTATGTTTTTTTTGATAACCATTGGTACACTAGTTTTTAAAAAGTGTAAGCTTTTATTGGATTCCAACTGAGAACCAATTCACACATCCAATTCACAATGAGTGAAATGGTCGATGTAGTTATATACTATTACTTAGTCACATCTCTCAACTTCCGATGCAGTATTCCTAACATAAACTTTTTTTTCATTTGTTGCGCATGCATTTCCTTGATTAATTTAGGTTGATAATATGAATGGGCATATTCATGTGATGAAATTTATCGATTTGTGGGAGCTTGATGACAGAAAAAAATGCAACATATGTGGAAAAAAAATACATGAAAATCCATGTAAATGCGAGACATGCAGCTTCCAGACGCATAATTTCTGCGCAGAGCTAGGGCGACCATTAAAGCATCGAGTTCATCGGAAACATGCTTTGTTACTCTTGCCAAAACCCCCTGCACCTGCAGAAGTTACTATGAAGTGTGACATTTGCACATATGATATAAAAGAGTTTAATCTCTTCTGTCGTATATGCAATTTTATCATCCATACCACTTGCATCTATAAAGGTAAACATATGTTTGTGGAGTCACAAAGGGGGCAGAAAATCATTGGAAGCTCGAGAGAACGATGCATTCAAAATAAACATTTCTTGGTTAAAGTTATGGTCTCGACTTCTTATGTGATGGCTTGCGCGATTTGTGATGAAAGGGTGAGTGGAAAAGTTCTATCATGTATGAAGTGTGGAGACATATATCATCCTCTGTGTACTGAAGTTGGGAGACAAAGAATATATAGTCATCCACTTCATCCTCATCACGGCCTTGGAATTTCCCTGGTTAGTGGATCCAAGTGCATTGCATGCCAGCTGAATATAACAAAGTATGGGTGTCATTGCTCCATTTGTGAAATCAGTTTCCATATGAGATGCATTAAAGCGGTGAGATTACCAAAAAATATCAAGTCTCACCGTCATTGTTTCTACAACTTTTGGATCTCTGACTCGAGGAGGGTCACTCGAACATGCCGTGTGTGCGCTAAACCATGTGGTGTCTCGTTCTACGGTTGTATTGATTGTGACTTCAACGCCCATGCAGAATGCATTGGCTTTCCATCCAACGTGAAGAACCAACAACATCAGCATACTCTCGCGCAAGATCATCGGGTTTTCGGGGGTACTTGTTCTCTATGTGGATCAAGATTTTCTAAGGATATCTATTCCTGCAAACACTGCATGGACGAGTTTCACTTTAAATGCATAATGTCTACGGTAAAGATTTAATCAATCATCTTGTAGAACCCAAACCATTTGTTTTTTTTTTTACGATTCAATTTATGTTGTTTCTGTCATACAGGATGACCGTGATGCGGCAACAGAAGAGAAACAACTCGGAGACATCTATCTTATGTACATCGAGCGTGATCTCCTCCACTTGTTAGAAAACAGTGAGTCTTAGTTTAGTACTGCAACTTCCGCTATCTAAGGATATGTCTCAAAATATTATCATTAATTTTCTTCTCTTTCATGTTATCAACTGAAGGGGGCGGCATGGATAGTGATGACGTGATCGAAGAGAGTGATTCATCTTATGATTTCCCCTCTACGAACTAAGTCCTGCAACTTTCCTTCTCTGAAGTTACTCCTCAAATCATTTCCTACTTAACGTGTTTAATATCCATTTGGTGAGTTATGTTTTCTATATGTTTATTTTGCTTAATTTGTGTTTATTCAATTTTCAGAGTGCCAACTTTGGTGGTCGTGTGCCTGTGCCACTTCTTTTCTAAGCTGTTTATACTTTTGATGCGTTTTCAAAAACATTTGCATTTTGTTATAAAGACTTCAACCACTATTTCTGGTACTCAACTCAACACCGTCTTCTTGTCCTTGTATATTTACCATCGTCTGGAATAAGCTAGCTAGCCTTCCTCAGACTGAGATAGAAACTTTATTTGCATCTCTATGCGAAGAATCGAGTATGGTTCCTTGATGCTCATTCTTGAATGTAGCCTAGTTCCTTGTGGAATTCCTAATAGTGGATTTTCGCAAGAACAATTATCAACAGCAAAGAGTTCCCACTCCTTAATCCACATTTCTCCAATGCAGCCTGCAATCTCTCCCTTTCCTTCTCTACAGGGTACGAACCATCTGGTGTCACGAGCACAGCCCCGGTGTAAGACTGCCCTGCTACACAAGCTGTTCCATTGTAATGGAACATCCCCCAACTTAGATCATCAGACACATCCACAATTGTCCAAAACATGTTTGACACCACACCATTGTCCAATACACTGAAGCGGAACGTTGCAGGAATCTTTCCTCTCTTAACCGAGTATTTTCTCCTTGTCCACACCAACTTTCCTTCAAGCGTCCGAGTACATACCAAAAGGACGACTTCCCTTTCCCCTGTAGAAAAGTTGGTACTGACATGGAAACTGATCATAAGCTGGGTTTTGTCCTGCCAGCTCCAACCCAAGTCCCCTAACCATCCCTCATGACATAGCTCTTTCCCTCGAAAACTCGTCATGGGAGGCACTCAGGAATCTTTGCACTCAGTCTGTAGTACACAAAGAGAGAATGCTTCAAAGTGTGGACTCTCATAAGAACCAATGCATCTGTAACTACACACCTGGTCCACAGGACTACATTGGTTCAAACACTGTAGCGCTTTCCAACAATTAGGAACGAAGAGACAGTTCAAAAATCTGAGGTCCACAGTTCTTTACCATACAACCAAGTGTAGAAAACCCTTTCGACCTCAAGTTTTGCAACACAGGAACTGCTTTTGATGATCACAAGCAAACAAAACCTTATATCATCAGAGTTACGACGCGTATCCAACTGTCTTCACAACCTTCGTTGCTTCTTTGTCTTTATTACCGGTTCCAAACTAATCCCCTCCAAGCCTGTTCATCCAATCAGGAGAAGACTCGAAGCAAATAATGTTCTTAATCCTTTTGCTATTTGTCTGAATCCAATTCACAGATTCTAGGTTACTAACAGCAACTACAACCAAGATATCAGTCTGATTCAGTTCCTGTTTTGTGATTCACAGCTCTCTGATCATTTGACTGTAAAATTTCATAATCAAAGACGAGCATTTCGTATCCTTCATCAACCCATTTCAGCCTTCTTGGTAAGGATTATATCAGGAAATTTACAAGAATTGTTGGAAAGAGAGGAGATAATTACTTCCAGTGTGGTAGGAGCATAACTTCGACCCAGGAGGTGGATTTGAGTGGGCTTACTTCTCCTTTCCCTACAAGAGCAACCAATCTTACCGGAGGCTCAGGGTTTTCCGTCTTCGCCGTCTCCAGAACAGAGCGGACAATGATGGAAACCCAATCTCCGTACTGAAAACGATGTGCCATCTAAAGAGAAGGACGAGACTTCCGGTTAATAATAACCGGAGAGGAAACCGTTCGACGAGTGACGAACCGGTTGAGGAAGAGAGAAGAACACTCACTCGTTCCGTTACTTTTTGAGAGAAGATACAGTAACGTCGACTCTCATTGGTCTCTGGTTTATTATTGTTCACAAGTAAGCCACGTGTTGAGTTATGATTGGTCCAATTGCTTTAAACATTCTCTAGTCCTCTTCTATCAGAAAAAGTAGTCGAATCGAGAAGCCCAAATCGGAGAGAAAACTCCGATCATGGTTTAAGCAATTAGAACCCAATAGCCAATCTAAACCAATTGCCACAATTCGGTTTAATTTCGAATTTTCATTAGATCATGGACTTTTAAGTTTTCTGTTGCACATTTTAGGTTCGGTTTAACATCAACATTTTATTCAAATATATCTCAAATTCCATTTATCACCATTATCAAAAAACATGAAACGAGATTTGTGTCTAAAAATCTCAAGAGTAATAACCACAGAGAAAGTTGTAGACCCCATTTGGTATATTTTTTACCAATCCATGGTGAGACCTCCTTATTAATCACCAAACCAAAAACAGCAAAAAGGGAATGAGAGATCTTTCTTCTGCCTTTCTTACAACAAATCAAATGTTTCCGAGGATCAAACCTTAGATGAAGTTACGGATGTCCAACGACTTCACGTCAGGCATTTCCTCATCCTTGAATTCCTCCCTGAAAAAGTCGCAAGTTCCATCGTGTTACAACATGACAGAGACTAAAGATTGATGATGAGATTAAAAAATGCAAAACTTACTTCTTTTTCTGAGATTCCATTGCTTCAAGAGCATCACTCTTCAGCTCATCCAACTGTGCTTTGGCAATGCTGAGCTCCGCCTGTTCCTCGTATTTAGGAAGATCTTCTTTCCTAATCCCAAGCCTGTTCAGATTAATGATTTCATTAGCTATATAATATGTAATCGATATTATATAAGGAGCAATGGGAATTCTGTGTTCTTGTCTTGTATGGGTGGTTAATGAGTGTGATGACGCACTTTTTGTTGCCTTTTTCGAATTCTGCAACCAAAAGATCCATTCCTTTCTTGTCGCTTCTTAAGAGAGGCTTCTTTATATCCTTTTCAACTTTCTCCAAAGCTTCAAACATCATGGCCTCAGCACCAAGTTCATCAGTAAGGCCCCTCCTGCAAAAAATACCACAGGAAGAAGAATAATTACTTTCAACAATTCTTAAAAAATGTTGGAAACAATAGGATGGCAAAGAGGGAAGTAAGAAGACATTTCTACACTCTGAATATGTTAACCTAAGAACAGCAACTTGACTGATGAGGCAACAACAACTATCCAAAAGAATGACAGTATCTATTCGAATTCTAACACCTACCTGGTGCGGATGTCCTTCAACTTCAACAAGTACGCGCGAGCATCTGGAATCTCTTTAGTCTCGTTCTCAATATCATATTTGATGCGTTGAGATTCTGAGAACATGTCTGCCCTGCATACCAAAACAAAAAACAAAAAAAAGCATGACATTCAAAAACAAATTAACAAGGTGAAACAGTAACCCTGACCCAGATGTGGAATTAGGTTTGGGGAAAACGTAAAGTGAAAAACCAAGAAATCCCAACAAACAGAAATAGAGACAGCAACATACAATTACGTTAAAGAACAAACATCTAGATAAGAGCAACAAGAGGCTTACTTTTGCCTGATGGTCTTCATTACATTTGCATACTGTTTTACCGCAGCTGGGTCCTCTGGATCAAGGGTGATTTTCTCCTTACGGAGAATATCAACAGCAGCCTGAAACTTGTTCTTGATCTCTGTAAAGACACCCTTCAACATCTCTGTCCAAAAGTGTACAAGTTTAGTCAATAATAGTAAATGATGATGCTCTCAGCTCACTCTAAACACACTCTACAGTATTCAACAACACAATGAACATAATCCATCATAAAATGATTACATATAGACCAAACAGAAGAAGCAAAGAGCCGAACAACAGTCTTAGCGATCATGGCCTGGATTTCTCAAGATTATATTGCATTGACCAATAATTTATTCTTCTTTAAGAACATGATCTAAATTCCACATCTAGACATCATCATAAACTCGAAAGCATGAATTAGCAAACAAGCGAAGCGAAAAGCAACTGTTTTCAGAAAAATAATGCAACCAGAAGCAACGAAGCGTGTAAGCGTGTAAAAAAGCATAATGTTTTGTACAAAATTACAAATCAAAGATATCAGTATGTTCACAAACCATCTCCTTTAAATGTTGGACGAGCAGCTTCTTTTGCAAAGGCGCGGACTGGAATAGCATGGTGCTGCTGCAAAATGACCAGACTCCCCTGTAGCTGCACAAAGAAAGTAACATAAGTTGCAGCGAATCAATGAAATCAGAAAAGTATGGTCGTTCACAGGTTTTGATGAGAATTACTTCTTGCAAACCATCTTATCACAGTTTAAAGCAATTCATTTCAAAAATGTATTAGCAATCAACAAAGAGTAGCAAAGGAAACAAGCAAAAAAAAAACCATCTATATCATTTACCAGCAGAGTTCAAAACCATACTCCCACCATTAAACTCTCATCAATCGATTCAACAAACTCTCTGATCGAGATTTTATAGAAGACAACAAAAATTCGGTATCAAATACGACGACGACAATGAAATGGCACACCTATTATGTGATTCGGTGATAGATACAATCAAATCCATCATCTTGCTCGAATCATCGCATCAAACACACATAAAACCCAGAAATCATATGCAAATAAAGGAATCGGACAGACCGAAGAAGAGAACCAAAACAAAGGATAAGCATTTGTCGATGTCGTTCTATGAAGAGAAAGGATTCAAATGGATCAAAAGAAATCGAGACAGAGAGTAGTATACCTGCTTAGATCTGGAGAGGAAACGAGAAGCGTAAGCCATTTTCTGATCGAATCGAATCGAATCGAATCTCTCTGGGATTGTTGAAATTAGGGTTTGTCCTGAGTTGAGATCCCTATCTGAGCGACGGAAGCAGAAGCAAGAGGTAAACCAGTCCCTGCTTAATTGTTTAGCGTAGATTAGGGATAAACGGCTGAGATTTATTCGAATATTATAATTAATTTTGGTTTTTGGAACGCTTGCAAATGTTTTTTTTTGAAATAACATTTCCTGATTATCAATTAACAAATTACTTTTTGTTTTTCCGTTTACCAATTTTGTTACATAAATATATATTATATACACAATATTAAAAAAAAATATACATCAATAGAAATTAATTTGACGATATTTTCAAATACAAGTATATATCTATGCAATATTTTTTATTTTATGATGTATATTTGATCCATTATTTTTTTCTTTTTATACGATCTATTATGATGTGTTTCTATGTGTGGGTAAGTATTTCTTGGTTAACCGTAAATTGCATATCGCATGACACAAATCGGATGTCTATGGCAACAATATGAAATGTCGACATTCTTATACCAAAGATTCTTCACTAAAGTCATTTTGAAATATTTTAACTTTGTTTTTCTCCGACTTAGATTCCAGATAATGTTATTTTTTTGGGTAAAGTGGTTATACCAATGATTTTGGAATCGAAAACTCAAGTGACATCTCCACGTTACCAGTTAATAACCAGATTTTCACTTGAAAGAAAAAAGATCGCCAGAATCAAACACTCTACTAAGAGAGACATCACGATTACACCGGATCAACATGAAAAAGAAGAAAATAACAAAATTGGTTCCAACAAAATTATCATTAAATTAGTCACGTAATTAGCGAATTCTGTGGAACAATGTGCATATTTCAAAATTTCCACAAACGATGTCTGAACCAAAATCCAAGTAAAAAAATTCGAGCATTGGTTAAACATCGTCGGTGTAATCCCGATCGCAATCACCACTATCATAATGAAGGTAGGAACATATCGATATAGAAACCGCCATAGGGAAAAACTCATCTCCAAACCAATTGCCATCAACATCTTATTAACAAACTTTTTAGCAATTAATGGAGAGCAACGAAGATCCTTATGGAGAAGAAGAATAAGAAACCATCATGATCGCTTTGTGCTTTTCATACACTAATAAGTTTGTTTTGTTCAGAGTTTGTGCTTACATTAAGACATGAATGATCTAGGTGCATTATAGAAAAGCTTTTTTTTTTTATCTTGATCTCTTCGCTCGAAACTCTTGGTTTTGTTGATGTTTGCTAAACTTTTAACCAATTCTACTTATTGGACTTAATTTAGACTAAACTTGAAATCAATGAAGGTTGTGTTTTTACTACATCAAGACATAGGGCAGATGCTTCAAACTTCAAAGTGAATTCTATAACTTCCGCAATTCCATTGGACATTCATGCTATTTGAAGAAAGACTCCATTTGGATTTGTTAAATATAACTACGACAGCAGATTCAAACAAAATGAAAAGATCACAAGTTGCTTATACAATCAAAGACTCAATCAATTTCTATCTGAGAGCAAGTCAAAGTAGAGGTAATCGATGCATAAATCTTGTTAAAGCATAATTACAATACAAGCCTAGTATCTATCTATTATATTAATTAGAGAGTTTTCTCTCCTTTTAAAGTGTCCACATCAGCAAAACAAATATATTTTTAATAAAAAATTATTTCAAATATTTAATTCATATTAATTATAGTTTTAATGCATACTTCTCAATTTCTATAATATAAAACACAATAAATTAAGTAAAATATGAAGAATAACATCATATATATTAATATATGAAAAATAAGATAAAATTATAATGAACTTGATAGAAATTAATAAGAGAAATTTCAAAAAATGCCACTTTTCAAGTGTCATTTTACAAAAATGTCATACTTTTGAAATTTTTACAAAAATGCCACTTTTTAAAAATTATTTTTTCTTTATATCATTTATGTTTGGGTTAATTATGTTCTATTAGGATTTAGTTATGAGGATTTAGGAGGTTTTAGGGGTCAAAACATTTTTTAGGGTTTAGAATTTTAAGATATAGGTTTTATAAATCTATAATTAGTGGCATTTTTGCAAATAAGCACCCCTAAGTGACATTCTTGCAAATGTGGACACAAAAAGTGGCATTTTTATAATTGCCCCTAATAATAACTCAAATAATGAACTAATAAAAATAATTACAATAATATAATTTTGAATCGGAGAAATATGGATTTAATTATGAATACTTATATGAACAATGGAAAATTTTGATAGAAATTTGCACAATCTCACTTAAAATTGTTTTTACAAAAAATGAGTGTTATTGTACAAACAACAAAATAATTTAAATATATACTAAGATATTGATTTGATTGGTATTCATAAAATATTATTTTTAAGTTATAATAGAAAATATTATATTTGTAAATTGACCTATTCAAATTTCAGAATGAATTTCCAATTTTTTTAGTATAAGAACTCTGTCCAAAATAAAGGGTCATGAGATTGTCACAAAAATCATTTCTTTTCCCGTATAGTTCACAACTGACTTTTGTTACTACGTGTCAGTAAACGATTCATTACTTTTCAATGAAAAAAATATATTCTCAATAATCTTTATGTTGTATATTACTTGATAAAATTTATATACACAAATTTATCGTTTAAACCTAAAATAACAAAATTTATATATAATTACTTGTACTGTTAGTCGTTTAAAACTAAAATCTCACACAACGCGTGGGTATGAATCTAGTTTTACTAATAGCAATGCAACATGTATGAATCTAGTTTTAGGGTACAGAAAGATTATATTTGAAAGAGACAACAAAACTGTTTGCAATAGGAGGCCCAACTGAACCGGATTAGTCTTGACTAACTGTTTGCCGTTTTTGTAAAAATGTTAATTACTCGTATCTTTTATTTTCCTAAGCCCAAAATTTAAAACCTACATATATTATTAGGTGGTATTTGAACTCAAGATCCCCAACTTGGAGAGATTGGTCGTGACAAACCACTAGCTATATTAGTCAACCCTTTATTTCTTATTTATTCTAATGGAAAATAATTTTGCTTTCATGTAATTGTGTTTGTTTTTTTTTTTTTTTAAATGTTAATTATATTCAAAATACAATTTTCCAATGACAATGCCAAGAAGACTTTTTCTTTTTATTGTTACATTCCATAAAAATTGGTTGAAAGACTCTAAACAAACAAAAAACAACCAACAAAATATTGTTTTTTGTTTTCCTTTCTTATCTCTACATCTCAAGCATAAAAGTTCACCTTAAAAAGAAAAGAGAAAATCAAATGTAATAATATAGGTCGGAAAAAAACCCGAGTGATTCGGTGATTGTATGAATGTATCACAAAACTTTCACATAAATTTAATAAAAATGCTATACATGAATCAAAACACTCAGAACGTAGCATATATCAGTTTTTTGGTTAAGAAACCTCTATTATAATTTATATAAACCAATAAATAAATAAAAATTGAAAACAAAAGAGCTGGAGTCGAAGAAATGTTAAATATGAATTAGCAAGCACAACCTCTTGGCTGATCCTCAATCATCTCTGTAACAGATGCAGATATGTCTCTGAAATATCTGCAAATTCAATGACCAAAAACCATGAAACATTAGTTCGAGAAATAATGTTTTTTGTTTTGTTTTGCTAAATATATTAGTTAGAGAAATAATGTTAAGATCGAGTGAGATCTATCTATGAATCAAATTCGATATAGTAACTCACATGTTGTCTTGTTTACGTTCATTGGTGAGAGCTTTGTGTGCAACACCCAAAAAAGCTTCATCCACATTGATGTCTTCCTTTGCAGAGGTTTCATGGTATGGTATGTTTCCCTTTGAGCCACACCATTCAATGGCTCTCTTATCTGAAACCTGCATAAGTGAAGTTGCGGAAATTAGGGTTTAATTTTGATGGTCTAAAAAGGAGATTTAGATGAATCGTGCTTACAACTCGGGTATTTCCGCCATCTACATCGGTCTTGTTCCCGATCAAAACAAAAGGAAATGTCTCAGGTTCGAATGGATTTGCCTGGAAGATATCAATAAATGGAATCAAATCGATTAGACTTGCGAAAACAAACATGGGCGGTGACTATTACTTCTCGCGCAAGAAAAGGAATGATTAGGGCAAAAAACCTGTTTGAGGAACTCCATGTGCCAATTATTGAGAGTTTCAAAAGACTTGAGATTGTTCACATCGTAGACAAGAACGCAACAATCAGCACCTCTATAAAATGCGGATCCTAGACTGTGAAACCTCTCTTGTCCCGCAGTATCCCATATCTAAAAGAAGAGAGTTTCATAAGATTTTGGCATTGAAATTAAAATGTTTAATTTGTTGAAACAAGGGATGGTTTATAGACTTACTTGTAACGTGACAGGTTTTTCTTCAATATGAAGCTCCTTGGTGACGAAATCTGCTCCGATTGTAGCCTTATATTGCCGGTTAAATCTCTTGTACACGTATCTTAAGTCACAAGTTAAGGTTACCACAAAAATATAGATCTAATACAGAGATATATAGGGCTTAAATTTCCTAACCAATTTATAAATTTGAAAGTGAGGTTTAAAGAGGATACTGATTCATCAACGAAGTTTTCCCTACCCTGCATTAAATAAAGATTCAGAAATGGCCAACAAAAAAAAAAAAAACAGAGGCAAGAAATATTCTGCCTTGAATATATATCAAGAACATAAGAGAGAATAAGTATCGAAAATCTTGAAAAAAAAAGAAAAGAAATCGGAGAATATTATTACCCGCTATCTCCAAGGACAATAACCTTAAGCAATGTTCTATTCTTCAAAGAATCCATTGTTGAGAAGCTCAGGAATATTCTTCTTCTTCTTTTTTGGCTGGGAAAGTTTCTTTCTGGTTTTTTTGGACAGAGACAAAAAAGGTCTACGAGATCGGTCTTGATGATCTTTCTTCTTCTTCGGTCTTCTGGAAAAAAAAAAAACAAGGAAAAGGACAAAAAAGAAGAAGAGAAAGGGTTCTTATCACGTGTTATGATAATCGGTTGATGTGAAGAGAAGCCATGTGAATCCTTTGCCAACTAAAAGCAAATGGTTAGGCCAAGCCAGCGAATTCGAATCCGAATCTAAAAACTATCAAGTCCTTTCTTTAATTCAATTGTTATATATTGAAAATAATGTTTTTTTAAGAATAGTACTGACATCAGTATATTGGTTTTAATCATTAACATTACAGGAGAATTGAGTTGTCTTTTGTTTTTCTGACAATTGTCAATTAAATTGTGTCTATGTTTGGTCGCCAATTCATTAATAAATAACTCTCCAAACGTCTAACTTCAAGCATCTCCCTGAGCTTCACGAACTGATCCAGCTTGATAGGCTTAGTCATGATGTCAGCCACCTGATCATTCGTTCCACAAAACACTAACTTCATAGCTCCCTCATTTACCAAATCACAAAAATAATGATATCTCACATCGATGTGTTTCGTTCTGCGATGCATGACCGGATTCTTGGACAACTTGATTGTGGAACTGTTGTCACACATGATGTCAATACAGTCATAGTTTACGTCACTCATTTCCTCCATAACTCCCTTTAACCAAACGCAGTGACAAGCTGAAGAAATCGCTGCAACATACTCAGCTTTCGTAGAGGAAAGAGTAACAATGTCTTGTTTGCGTGAACTCCAACAAATTGTTGCACCATTTAGCAAAAACACATACCCATAAGTGCTCTTTCTATCATCCACATCTCTCGCATAATCACTGTCTGTGAAGCCCAACAAGTTCATATCCGATGACCTCTTATAGAAAACTCCAAACTCGAAAGTTCCCCTTAGATACCTTAGTACTCTCTTAGCAATCATCATATGCTCTTCCTTGGGATCAACCATGAAACGAGAAAGCAAGCATACTACAAACATTAAATCAGGGCGAGTTACCGTGAGATACATTAGGCAACCAATGAGCTGTTTGTAGAGTGTTGCATCAGCTCCTTCGCTCCTTTCCTTTGAAAGTACAGTGCCTGGAATAATCAGATTCTTGACAGCGTTGCATCTCCCCATATTGAACCTTTCCAGAACCTCTTTGGCATACTTTTTTTTACAGATGTGTATACCATCTTCACCTTGATGAACTTCCACTCCAAGAAAGAACTTCATCTTGCGCATGTCTGCCATCTCAAACTCCCTTTGCATTGATGACTTAAACTCCACACACATCGACTCATCATTTCCAGTGAATATTAGATCATCAACATAGAGACTCACCACCAACATATTGTTCTCGGATTTCTTCAAAAACAGAGTATGATCATAGCGGCTTTGCTGGAAACCTTCCTTCTTGAAATAGCTCTCTATTCTGCTGAACCAGGCTCTTGGTGCTTGTTTAAGCCGTAAAGAGCCTTCTTCAGCCGATAAACTTTGTCTTCCTCCCCTATTTTGACAAACCCTTCAGGCTGATTTATGTAAACCTCCTCTTTTAGCTCTCCATATAGAAACGCACTTTTGACGTCTAGCTGATAGACACACCATCCCTGTTGAGCTGCGACTGCCAAGAGACTTCTGATAGTATCTCATCGAGCAACAGGAGCATATACCTCAGTGTAGTCTACACCTTCTGTTTGTGAATACCCTTTTACAACTAGTCGAGCCTTGCATTTCTCCACCTTTCCCTCTTCATTTAACTTTGTTTTGTAGACCCATTTCACACCAATTTTCTTCGCATGTGGTGGCAAACATACCAGCTCCCAAGTATGATTTTTCTCGATGGATTGAATCTCTACTTCCATAGCATTTTTTCACTTTTCTTCTCTTGCAGCATCATAGTAATGCACTGGATTGTCATTGAAGATATACAGAGCAAAGTTTGCCATATCTTCTTCCTCCCCTATCTTCTCACCACTCACATAATTACTCATCCAACCAGGCTGTTTCCTTGTTCTCTTTGACTGTTCACCATGTTTAGGTTCCTGATTTTATGTTTGTGATGCCTCAGCAGTCTCCACTTCTTCTGTTTCAGCAGTCTCAGATTCTTCTTCCTCATCATTTTCTGCAGCTTCAGGTTCTCCTTCCTCATCGTTTTCTTCTTCATCAGTCTCTTCTCCCTCAAGTTGTCCATCATCTCCCCAAGTTAAGATGTTTTCTTCTGGCTTATTCAGCTTCCAATCCCACTTAGCATCCTCTTCAAAAATCATATCTCTGCTTATGGTGATCTTCTTTGTGACTGGATCATACAGCCGGTATGCTTTTGATTCTTCAGTAACCCCAAGCAGAATACATTTGTGACTTCGATCATCCAACTTTATCCTCCTTTGTACCGGAATGTGGACGTGAGCAATTTACCCAAAAACTCTGAAATAACCGACCTTTGGCTTGATTCCTGACCATCTTTCTTCCGAAACTTTGTCTTTTATGGCTTTAGTGAGACTTCGGTTTAGAACGTGAGCGGTCCATCTCACTGCATCTAGCCACATGAACCTCGGTATGTCCTTCTCACATAAAAGGCAGCGCATCATGTTCATTATCGTACGGTTCCTCCTCTCTGCTACTCCATTCTGTTGAGGAGTATAAGCTGCCGTTAACTGTCTCTTTATCCCAAGCTCTCTGCAAAATTTGTTGAAGTTTGAGGTGAATTCTCCTCCCCTATCTATGCGCAACCCTCGAATAACAGTCTTAGCCTCCTTTTCCACCGTGTTCTTAATAACTTTGAATGTCTCAAAGGTTTCTGATTTTTCTGCGAGAAAGTAAATCCAGGTTTTTCGAGAAAAATCGTCAACAAGTACCAGTAAATACCGCTTACCACTGTGAGAGGTTGGCGTGATAGGTCCGCATAAGTCCGCATGAATTAGCTCCAATTTTTCGGTTGCTCTCCAGTTGCTCTTCTTTGGGAATTTGCCTCTTTGTTGTTTTCCCACATTACACACCGTGCATACCTTAGTTTCATCTTTAAGGTTTGGTAATCCTTCAACCATTTCTTTCCTCTGCATAGCTTGAATGGACTTGCTGTTGAGATGCCCAAATCTTCTATGCCATAGGGTTCCCAAATCTTCTTCTTCCAACTTGAGACATGTCTCAGGAATCGGTTTGTTTTTGGCATAAACCAGAAACATTCGATTTTTCGTCATCTTTGTCTCCATGATCAAGCCTCTTTGGCGATGATACTGCACTTCTCGTCTTCAACGATGAATTTTAACTGTTTCTCCTGCAACTATCCAATACTCAGCAGGTTGCTAGTGAGATGAGGGACATAGTACACTTTAGTTATGGCTTGTGTAATACCCTCAGCTTCGAATCTTATCTTCCCTTTTCCTTCAACCATCATCTTTGAGCCGTTTCCCAAACGGACTGAATGCTTGAAACCTTCATCCAGTTCCACAAACCATGACTTCTCTCCTGTCATGTGATTAGAGCACCAAGAATCTAGGAACCAAACGCCTTTTTTTTTTCTGCTTTGCTCTCCTCTGCATAAGCCATCAAAAACAACTCTTCCTCTTCATCAAACTCAACATAGTTTGCCTTCTCCGTACACTCAAACGAGTAGTGTCCTTGTTTTCCACAATTGAAGCAGTTTATGACTGATCGATTCATAAAGGATCTGCCTCTCCCACGTCCTCGGTTATTGCTTCTTCCTCTTCCTCTCCAATATCCTCTTCGTCGAGCACTCCTTGGCTCGTTTTCAATTTGCAAGACATGTTCTTCACTCTTCTTATCAGTCACCTTATCTTCGTGTATTTGCAGGGACGCTTGCAATTCATCAACAGAGAGTCGATCAATGTCCTTTGATTTTTCGATGGAGCAAACCACATCATTGAAATTCTCAGTGAGACTCCGAAGAATCTTCTCAACAACTGCGACATCATTCAAGCTTTCTCCACAATTGCACATATCGTTTGCTATCGCCATGACTCTCCTGATGTAAGCTTCAACTTTCTCTCCAATCTTCATCTCCAGGGTTTCGAATGATTTCTGCAGCCTTTGAAGCTGTGCCCATTTCACTCTAGCCATTCCATGGTGTTTGGTTTTCATGGAATCCCACAACTGTTTGGCCGTCTCTTTTTGGGCAATGGTCTTCAATATGGCTTTATCGATCATTGGAAGAGATAATTTTTGGCTTTGAGATCTTTGAGGTTCGCTTCATCGAACGCCTTTTTTGAGCGAGGGTCGGGTTTGCGGGAAGATCTCTAGGGCCTGATTCAACGACACTCCAATACTCTTTCGATCGCAAAAGGTTTTCCATGAGGAGGCTCCAATGATCGTAATCTCCGTCAAATTTTGGAACCGCTGGCATCGAGAAATTTCCAGCTTCCGTCATCTCTCTAATACTCACTTTTGTGGATCTTTTGCTCTGATACCAGATAAAGGAAATAGAAATCGAATATTGCTCCTAATAAGAATTGAAGACTGAATGATACTCTATGTTATTCAACTGATGAAGAGAACTGTGGCTTTATAATAGCCTTACAACGATAATGAGAAACTTACGGAATAGAAAATGGAAACAACTTAGAAACAGAAGACTACTTATTCAACTCCTCAAGACTCGCTCTACTTATTCAACTTTGGATTTTTTCAAATATCCAACAGTGTGAACATCTCGCTTTTTGACAATACGTGTCTAGGTATTTAACGTGTATAATACTAGAAACCATTTCCCACAATGTAGATACTTGATCGTTATGCAAAATATTCATATAATTTCTAAATTAAAACAATTATAGTTCTAAAAAGTTATTTTTGATTTATTTGAGAAAACTAATGTCAAATGTAGGTGTTTGTAATTTCTTTTTACATTACTAACAAACAATTTAACGGTAAAAATGAATCAAATCAGTGTGAATGAAGCGGACTAAACAGAGATTTATTATAGATCATAAGATCAAAACAGATTTAAGTAGACATTTATGTAAAAAGAGAGAACAATACTAATGTGATATTTTTTTTAAAAAGAATAACAATAATGTGATATTAATTTTCAATAAACGAAATAGATAATAGACAGGTGAAACCGTTATGAAAAAGAAATATGTGAAATTTGGAAAAAAAAAAAAAGAAACAATTAGAGTGTGATTGATTAACATCCATATAAGAAAAACAATTCTTCTTCACTTATACCAATCAAAAAAAATTGAAAAGAAAATTTTTTATACTATAAAAGTTAAAAAGTAACTGAAAAGGAAGAATTATTTCTTCTTCAAAAACAAGGTAGATTTATTTTTCTTTTTAAATGGCCTTTTTTTTTCTTCATATTTTTTCTTTTCTTTTCCTCTATTTTATAACCAATCACACTCTTAAATAAAAGAGGATAATAGATAATGGAGGTGTCATTTTGACATTTATTGATAATAAGGTGTCGACCAGATCGTGCTTGCCTGCACAATCTCTCATATCTTCACTGGTCGTTGACATGACAGATCATGTAGCTGTCAGTCATATATAACTTTTTTTTTATATATTTAACAATGCCAATGATTTTAGCCAAAAAAAACATGCCAATGACTATTCAAGCGACCATTACCTACAATAGAGTACCTTCGGTACAAAATTAAAAACAAAGTTGTAATAAAGACTAGGAGCCTAAATGGTAACACAAGTTTAGCAGAATTGTGCAGAATTCGGAGAATTGTGTGTTGTAATACACCAGTTGGATTTACGAGAAATTGAGAAGAATTCCACAATACACATCAAATCAAATGACATTTATTGTTTGTTTTTAGTGTAAAAGTTATTTATTTATTTATTTTCATTTTCTTTTATTTAGATTGACATTAAAAATTTTGAGCACATACTACTAAAAAATTAAATACAAAATGATTGATAAATAAATTATAACATCCTCAATTATTATGTTAAAATATTTATTTTGAATGATTTGCATGATATAATTCATGTTTGGAGATATTCTTTAATTCTTAGATATTTAATATGTGGTAACATAATCTGTTCTACTTCGAATTGATGTCAGATAATAGAAAAATTTTAATTGAGTAAAAATATTTAGGATATCTAAAATTAAAAACGAACTTTAAAAAATAATTCTTACAAGTTACAAGTTATTGTGTCAAATTATGTTGTTATCTTATATTTAATAAAATTATTAAATATATCAAATTTAAAAATTAATATTTTACTAGTTTATTTGACTATTTTTGTTGACAAACAACATTGTTTAAATTTTATTTTTATAAGTTTAATTTATTTATTAATTTTCAAAAATTCAGCCAGATTCAGTTGTTACCATTTAAGTTTTATGTTATTCCGCCAGATTCTGCAAAAAATCACAAAAAATTCAGCCAGATTTTACAATTCAGCCAAATTCAGCTGTTACTATTTACACCCGTATGACTTAGGTGTTGGTAGATAAAAAAGAAGAAGAAAACAAATTTCTTCTAACTTTTTTCTGAACCCATCACAAAGGGAATCAATTTTATTTTATTCAAACAAAATATTTTTTGTTCAGCAGAATTTTTTTCTTCTCATAAAGAGAGGAGGGAAGAATTACTCTCAGTTCTAAGGCTGTGAAAGGAAGAATTTTTTGTTGTAAAATGGTGGAAAGAGAAAGGAATAATAAAAATGAAGAGGAAATCTATTTTGCAGTAAAACTTTTACCCTACAAAAAGGGGTAGGGAAAATTTACTTTATAAATCACAAAAAGACAAAAGTATTTACTCTACTTTGGCGAGAATATTTGCATCCTAATTGACAACATTTATAACGTAATTCAGCGTAATACATTTTTTTCAATAAAGAATTTACTTTAACATGACCAAACATTCACACTCTAAATCTTTCCAACGCTTTTTGTATCTTTAAATGTGATGGTGTTGCGTACTTCATTGTCGATGTTCTTGAAGGAATGGGTTGCATGTTGTGGAGAACATTGTTCCTCTAAGAAAATGTTGAGCCTTCGGTGAGGTTTTTTGTTGATTCAGATATTCGACAATATATTTGTATTCGGAAAGGATCGGAAATTTTCGTTAATTGATGCTGACTCGGAATAGGTTACGGCAAATATATTGTAAGTGACGGAAGAAGAGCTATGTATCGAGCTCAGAAGATGTGAGGTCGCTGTATTCTAGGTCATGCAAATCGAGGTCGGTGAATGCGTATCTGAGGTCGGTGGTGACAAGACTGGATGTCGAGGTCGTTGAATCAGAGATCGGGCAGGATGCCGAGGGTATTTGAGGTCGGATTGTTTGTATGGAAAACTATGTTATTAATCAATCGAGCTTGATTAAGAGATTAGTTTTTTTTGGTGTCAGAGAATAATTGTTTTTAGCTCTCAAATTCTTTTATGCTTGTCTTAGAATCGAAAAAAAAAAACATCCCCAAGCACGCTTAACTGTGGAGTTCTGATGGGATCCGGTGCATTAGTGCTAGTATGATCGCACCCTATTTATACTAAAAATAGAATGAGTAAGGTACTAGATTTTCCTCGGGATCGGCGCCGACGTCGACTGGGCCCTTTCTCGGGCCCGAGCCGCTGAGCACTAAAACGAGCTCGCTGGGCCTCCACCTTCTGGGCTGAACTCGTCGGGTTTCGGTCTGCTGGGTCTCTTCGGAAATGGGCTTCTAGAGTGACTACTGTTGAAATCCATGCCCAACATTTTTCTTGTGTCTAGGAGAGAAATTCATACCAAAAGTAGAACAATTGTTAAGTGGAGTTAGACATGAGAAAATATGCTTCCATATTTGGAAAGAGAAATCACAAAAGAGTAGAAGGTGACCTCTGATTTTTGGCAGAGCAGCATAGCATAAACAATAATATGAAAAGGTGATTAGACCCCAAAGTACTAGTCTATGTCTAGTTGGCGATATGTTTAAATGGCTAACCCACATGTTTAAGGACAACAACTTTGTACCAGACCGACTCCGTCCATTATTTTTCCTCTTGTCTAAAGTCTAAACTTCAAGGCTTTCCAAGTTCTAGACGAGAAATTGTAGCCTACTTTTAGGCGTATCGTAAGTAAAAGACCCAACCAACTAAAAGAAATTTCATAAGAATATGCATTTTTTTTTAATATGCACATTCCCTTATAGTTTCTTTTTCTAATGTGTTTTCATATATAAAGTCGTTAGAAAGTCTTAGTGGTACCATCCTCTATCAAGTCACGGCTAAATGAATTCTCGCAACTAGTTCTGACTAGGCACCGATTAATGTCCATTTTGTAAACTTTTGGAATTTAAATCATAAATCATACTGTATATAATGTCCAGTTAGTGATTCGTGTTAGTGTCAATAGTTTGATTAGAACCACGGTAGTAAGATGATCTCCACGGCGGCCAATATTTTCAAATGTTGTGGCAATTTTCTTGCTCCAAGTGTGTTGAAGTAAATTGTTTGGAGTATGAACCAAACAAAAAATTTATTGTTAGTGTAAATATTGAACTTGCAAACACACAAAAAAAAACATCAAGACGCTAATAGTCTGAACTAAAAAGTGTTATCTACAAATTAGCTGAATATTTTATATATATATATATATATACAAAAATTACTATCAAACCCCCACAGGCTCACATACAAGATGATTTCCACTACCACCTCCACCAATTCAGTTCATTACATAACCCACCCACCGAGGTACATGTGGATACATGTGTACGTGATTATGATGATGATATACACTATACATACACAAACTCGTAAGTATGATCATGGAGCCGAATGTGAGAAACTATAAGCATGTGTCTGAAAAGACAAAGTGTTGAGAGAGGTAAGATCAAAGTCGTCTGAGTCACAATAAACCACAGAAGGGCTTGCGTGGTTATGTATCCCTTCGTAGGTTGTCAACACATAATCTGGATTGTTCGTATCTCTCTCGATCTTCTTCTTCACGATGCAATCCGGGTTCGAACACTTGTGATAATGCCTGTTTCAAATAATTAGTACCAATCATTTAGTAAAACTCTGTAAGATTCTATATGATTTGTAATGGAACGGTTTAATTATAATATATATAGTGTGGTCCAATAATAATAGATTCAATGTTAGCATAACGATAACAATACGGTCGTTTATATGTCCACTTGAAATCAAAGGTAACATACAACGATGGTCACTCGATTATGATATTCTCAAGTGTTAATTGTTATAATCTTATATATATAACAACTTGTGAGAAGTGGACATAAACATGGAGCAATTAAAAACGGATTTTAGTTAACAAAGCCGACTTGATTCTTAAAAATAATAGGGCAATTACGAAAATACTATTTTTTGTGTGCACATTTGCAAAAATACTATTTAGAAGTGTCCATTTACAAAAATGCCACTAATTATAGATTTATAAATCATATATCTTAAAATTCTAAACCCTAAAAAATATTTTGACACATAAAACTCCCTAAACACTTAAAACTAAACCTTAATAGAACATAATTAACCCAAACATAAATAATATAAAAAATTTTTTTTTTGAAAAAATGATATTTTTTTAAAGATTTCAAAAGTGTGGCATTTTTATAAAGATTTCAAAAGTGTGGCATTTTTGTAAAGTAGCACTTGAAAAGTGGCATTTTTTGAAATTTTTGAAAATAATATAATTAGTGTATTCAATCTAGCATTTAGATTTGAAGTGATGCTTTAGAATGTCAAATTATTTGTTATTAAATCATAAATTCTAAAAAGTAATCAAATATTATTTAACTAATGATTTAAAAATGTACTTTTAAATCCATTATTAAAAAATTAGTAAACACTGCATTTTAAATGATTTTAAAATATTTAGTTAAAAATACAAAAATCCAAATCTCAATAATTTTAATTGAGTTGCAGAGAATTTAATAACAAATTCTATTAAATCATCCAAAATCATTAAAATCATATAAAAACTCATTAAAATCATATGATTCATTAAAAACTCAAATCACTCTAAATGTTATATATATATTAATACACTTCTAATTTGTATTAAATAGAGGTTAATATATGCTTATATATACAATAAGAGGCATATATATAAAAGTTGATGCTTATATATGCTTTACCCTAATTGTGTATTTAGGACACATGGACATATAAGTAACAGTGTAACACTAACAGACACCAAGGTATACATATATATATACATATGTATATAATAAACATACATTTAGAAACATACATGTTGGCTTCTACGTACATAATAAACATACATTTAGAAACATACATTTAGACAAGAAACATCTCTTCTGAAAAGGAACACTAACCATATTATAAATTATACATTACCTACACATGTAAAGTATTAGTGAAGATTTTTAATATATAAATTCTTGTTAATTAGTAGTCGAAAATCAGCAAGACGTGTTAACTTTAATAAATATAGTGATTATCGATTTTTTTCTCATTCTATGTAACAGGAATGTGTAGGTAGAAACTAGAAACTCATACTAATTCCAAAAAGTGAAAGTGTTAGTTATTTCTGCAATGAATAAATGTGTAACAAAGTGAAAAAGAAACTACCAGACAATTTTGTTTTATCTTATTATTTCTTACTAAACCGATGAACAAGGTTTTGTTTGGGTTTTAACTAACCGAGTAGCTTATAACTAGTAAAACTCTGAGCCTCGACTATATAAACTGTCTCAAGTTGTCCATTTGACACTTAACTAATATACGCTTTAAGAGACGCATACTTACTTAATTCATCAAGTGGACATATTCATTGCAATACTCAAACCAACACAAGCTATAGCATATGCAACTACTACTCTCCAAGTTGTCAAATAAACTTATTAAATAAGCATGTACGAGAGTCAATAAATCGCAACCATATAAACCATTATGCATCGGATACGAAGTTAAAATCAACGAGTTACCTCGGAAATGGACTACCCCTTATCGGTTTCATGCCGTATTTCCTCCATTTATAACCATCATCTAAAGAAATTTCTTTCACCGATTTTGTTTTGAACACGTGAATGATCATATCGTCTTTGTGTCTCTTCCTCTTCTTGATACCATCTTTGTCCCCTCTATTAAATCATCAAATTGGAACATCACTAAATTATAATAACACTCATCAACAAAAAAGTATATGCTAAGCTGTATGATATAAAAGTTGACTTACATTTCAAGGCTCATCGGTGAAGTAGCTAGGCTTGTTTGAAGCGGGCTTGTGACTTCTGCAGCGACTAATTTCTCAGAAGAAGTCCAACTCAAAGCGGGGGAGTGATCCTCGAGGCTGATTTCTTGCATGATCATCTGAAAAGGATCATGATCAAGATCATCGAATTTGAAGAAAAGTTCATCAAATTCTGTGTAACTAGGGTTAGGGTTTGAAGGGTAGTTCATTTTCTTTGTTCAGGAAGGTTGTTTAGTGTTGTCGGCTGCTGAAGCTAGAGGAGACGAGATATTGTTTAGCAGATACTGTTATATATACAAGAAAATCTAAAGGAAAAAAAAAATAAAATAAAAAAATAATACAATACAATAAAAGTCTATTTGCATTTAAAGAAGTAATAAAATAATTTTCATCCCCACTTTCGTGCGTAGATTCAACGAAGCTTCTTCAATGGAATTGCTATAACGACAAGTATTCTATAAAATTATCATCCTTTTTGGGTTTAAAAAATAAAAAGTACCCATAAAAGTAGGAAATTTTACTTTTTCACATCTTTAAGGTTTTAAAGAAAATTTTGAAGTGTTGTCCAATCAAATTCTGGAGTAAAAAAACTTGTAACATTAGGGGTCCCTTAACAATGATATTACACTAATTGATCACTTTTAAAATTAATCGAAACTAGATTTTGGGTGGACGTAGCTAGCAAAAGAATGAAATATGATGGGTCCAAAATCTCACCGAAAATTAACTCCTTTAAACATATACCTCTGGTTAACAAAATTAATGATTTTATATATGATTTTAACTGTTTTCTACGAATACCACATATCTAGATCATTGTACAATCTGTTTAATCATGAAATTGGATAACTCCTTTAAACAGTTACGATCAGTTTAAATAAGATATCATGAATATTTAAAGACATGTATATATCAAATTGTAGAATATATTATTTAAATTTCGTAGATGGCAATTTGTTTATAATCTCATGTTTTGTGGACCGGAGTCAAAACTAGTACCATGGATTATCGTGCATATAAATACGTCAAATTTCTTTTTTTTTTTTCAAAAAACAAATATAATACGTCAAATTTCATGCTGCAATAGTTAGCCAACGAAGATCACGTTGGGACCACGTCTCATCGGTCTTTCGGACTTTGGCCTATACAAAACCAAAATAGTGACAGATATTATTTAAACGTTTTTAAAAAGATATCTTTTTAGCTCAGATTTTATCTTTGCGGATCTTATACTTATAGAGCAAGTAGTTCCATTGTTAATTGTGTTCCTAATAGCCTTACAGGGCAAGTAGTCAAATTTTTTAAATAAATAATGGTCAAACAGGGCTAACCTTTGCATGCGTCGCCAAATTAATATATATATCAAAACACCTATCACATTTAAAAGAATACTATATAAATTGTTACCATGACTGATAGTTTTCTTCTTGTTGGCCAGTGGTTAAGTTTAAGTATATAAACTCTTTAACTATATAAAATTCTAGATTATGCCGATTAAAAGCTTGTGAGTTGTGAACATGTAAAGTTCGACTTTTTCCATAACTATGTATGGCGCACACACCTTTTGTTAGTAATATTTTAAAATTGTATAATGCGAAACTTTAGATTTAAAAATCGAGCAACCAATATCGAGATGTAATAGTTGCTACATTAATTTTCATATCTTATCGCGTGTTGAGATTTTTAAATGTATCTTACTTCGTAGCCTCTCTTTTTTAACAAGGTCGGAGGCAAATGACGTCAGAGAAAATACGCCAGCATGCTTACGTCACTTTTCGTTTGCCGATTGCCGTGGGAATTAACGTAAAAGTAAAAATAATTTAAAATATTATATTACGGTTTTTGTCGTTGATAGGCGGAAGTGGTGAAGCACCGGCTTGATCAGCAACGCTCGTGATTACCACGTGGACAACTTCCGTTTTGTGAGACCCACTTTATGGCATATTCCCTCGGATTGTGTCATGAGCGCATTGAGCGGAAAACATTTTGGTTTGTTTTGTCAAGTCTACAAGTAACCAAATCGAGGTTATCACATTAATGTATTTTCGGGTTATCACCTTAGTTCTATGGAAACTTCGTCGAAAATCTACTTTCTAAAAATAGAATCGGAAATGAAATCCGAAGTTCTCGAAAAATTTGGTCAAACTTTGGGGTGGGCAAAAGAACCATCCGAACAGATCCAAACCGAAAGATTTTGGGTCGGTTTTGGTTCGATTTTTAACCATAAATTGTTCGGATTTTTCAAAATTAATTTTATTATATTAGTTTTATTAAATTTGTTTAGCTAGTTATTTAAAAAAGAATAGACGATTATAAAAATATATTAAAAACGAACTAAAATTAAATTATATAGAGACTCTTTTCTTTTTCTAATTAGGTTTTTGATAATTTTGATCTACTTTAATATTTTATCTATAATTTGTTACATATTTTTTTGTAATTAATACAATAAACCCAAAATCAAACTGAACCGAACTACACATAATTTTCCTATGGTTGAGTTTTTGTAAATCCAAAAAAAATGAAATACAAGTGGTTTAATACGAAGTTTTTTTAAATCCAAAAAGTAAAAATACCGAAAACCTAATTGTAACCAAACCAAAAACCGGAACGTCCATCCTTGATTATAGTTTATCATTTTTTAAATCATATATAGTTTTTATTTTTCATGTCTAGAATTAAAAAAAGAAAATTGTCGGATGGCTATAATTTTTCTGAAATATATTCAAATTGTTTTCTTGAATCTAGTTGCCTGAGCTAGTGAGTAACTTGGTTGAATCCGGTTGTTAGGAAGAGACAAAATTATGTAAATCTATGTTAGGAGAACAATTCCACTTCATTTTCAGAGTTCTAATCACAAGTAACTAATTAAATATATATATATATATATATATCTATATATATAATTAGAGAGTTTTCTCTCCATCGAAGGTGTCCACATCATCAAAAAAAAATATAACATTAAAATTTATAATAAATTTTCATTTATATTATCTTTTCATATTTAATGTTTTTCATAATTATTAGAAATTAAAATTAAATTAGAAACAAAAATAAGTAAATAAATGAGTAAAAATATTAGATATATGAAATATTTGTTTCGTAATAATAATATAGAGAAGTGAAAACTCTCCAACTAAGGTGTCCACGTCATCAAAACAAAAAATATTACATTAAAATTTATAATAAATGTTCACTTATATAATCTTTTTATATTTAATGTTTTTGATAACTATTAGAAATTAAAATTAAATTAGAAACAAAAATAAGTAAATAAATGAGTAAAAATATTAAATACAAGATTATGAAATATTAGTTTCGTAATAATAATATAGAGAAGCGAAAAAAATAGATGTAGAGACAAGAATGCGTATTGGAAGATGACAACATAAATGTTAATAAAAAAATTGTTTGAAGAGAACTTGACTAAGTTTTGGAAATATATATATGCACAAAACTAACATAAAATCTTTTAGATCGCATTCACATTCTGAAATAAATTATTTTTATGAAATAGCCGGCATGGATTATTTGACCGGGTTATCAATTTTAAAATAAAGCTAATTCGTTTTACCATGTGAGTGTGATATGTGAAATAGAATAGAGACAGTCATGATTGGAACGAATATTAACTTATCGCATGCTCTTGTATTCATGGATAAAATGTCATCACCAAACCCATTGTAACATTATAAGTATTTCCTTCATACTTTTGAAGTAAATGATTGTTCACATTTGGCACATTTATATCTAATATGTGTTGTCTTATGTCCACATCCGGATTTAGTGATTTTTACGATTGAGTCAATTGTCAACAATAAAGTTTTTTGGGACATAGCCTTATGAGACTTTAATATGTAAAGAAATTTATCAAAAATAAATGATCGTGGGATGATCACCAAGGCTACTTTCTCTTGTCAGACTCATAATTTATTTTGCTTACCAAATGACATTTAGCGATTTGTTGCTTTTCAAATAAAAAAATTATCCTCGATAATATATATATATATATATATATATAAATTTATGTTTTAAAACAAAAATGATTATATCACGACAAAAAAAAAAGCTTTTTTCTCTCTATCTCTCTCGCTCTGTCTTCTCTGTCTCAATATAGGTCAAAAAGATCTTCCAACCGCCGCCGAATCTACAAGACCTGCATTTTCCGATCCACGATGATTTTGTTTGTTAAGCATATAGCTAGTACATATAGTTAGTTGGTCTCCCTTGTTTGACTTAGTCATGTTGACTCATTCTTTTGAATTAGAAATCCCTATTCTTCAAGAAGGGGTGTGTGACGTGAGTCCATACTTCACATTTTACGAGAAATAACTTCGTTATTATGGTTGACACCACCAAAACCGAATATTGTAGACTATGTTTGTATTTGAATGTAAAATCTACATTTCATACTACTATAGAAAAATAGGAAAGACAACACAACATAAAATGCTGAGAAACCTTTTCTGGACATTTTATGAACCTTTTTAATTTAAACATACATTCTACATTCTAATTTGCTGGTTTAATTCTACCCTTAAAAAAACATTAGTTTTCATACCAATGTTTTCATACAAAACAATTTTTTTAATAGAGAAAATATTGTAAAGAGTTTTTATTTAGTTATTACTGTTGGATTCCTAGTTGAACCCATTGATATTAATTTTTGCCATATCAATTGATGAGCTAGTCTTAAGTAAAGTTCTAGACAAACAACTCAGGTTTAAAGTAAAGTTCTAGACAAATTGTGATTGGCTGATTGTATAATAATTTTAAAACAGATTTATTTTCAGTATATTTATAAGACTTAAAATTAAAATTTTGATAAGCTAACGTCATACATGACTTCACTATTGAGTTCTTAAGAAATCGATTTCTTTAAAAATGAGTAGGTGTAATGTAAAATCTAAATATACGAGTCAATTAGAAGTGGCATAAGCACGTCCTTGACCATAAACTTTTGAGGGGTCAACTCTTTAGATAATGACAAGAACCAACCAATTGTCGTCGTCCACTGTTACGCTGTTTCTTTTTCAATATTCATATTAATTGGATTGAAGGGAGAAACAGGAGGCTCCTCCTCCAAGATTCCAACTGTTTGTTCTCCCTTTTCATGGAAAGCATGTACTATACTATAGATCAATCAACTTTTACATGCAGAATTGGGGTATAGAGTTTTTTTTTTGTCTGAAAAAGCATTTTCCATGTGAGAGATTTGTTAAAACAGAGTCTGAAACAAATTGTTAGGGATGAAATTGGTTAAGAATATGGACCAGTTAGTGGATTTCTGATGGTAGAATACGATTTCTTTTAATTTTTTAAAGAATATATTTTGGTTGACTTGGAATTAAGGATTAAAGATCTTCTTAATCTAGTTTTCAAATCATGGAACAGAGTAAACTCTTGAAGATTTTTTTTTTCACAAGATACGTTGAGCTGATTCTTAAGTTAAAACGAGTGTCATTTTTGGGTGATTATTAATGTTGGGAGCATATCAAGATTGGAGAATATTTGGTAAAATCAGGGTATTGGTTCGCCTTCACCGAATGGAATAAAAGAGCAAATCTAAAAAGTTCACACTATTCCAAAATTTTCCTCTGGAAATTCATAAGTGAAGTTATCCTTTTCGGTGGTAAAATTTGTGAAGATAAAATATCTCATATCTGAAGTGGGAAGGAATTTGTTCTAATATATAAGAAACATGGGCCAATCCACTCATTATCAATTGGTTTTGAGTTAGAAACCCATGAAACTTAACGAAATTGCTACAAGAGGAATGAAAGTAGACTTGAGATGCCAAAACCTGTGGAATGGAAGGAGAATCAACAAATCATGTGTTGTTTACTTGTGATGTTGCCAGAACTCCATAATTAGGTTTTGACCATCAATATGTGTTTCAATATTTTTTCTAGTTGATAGAGATGAGCAAAAACAGCGAAGTCCCTAGAGCATGATTATAGGTAGTAAATATATTTGGGTAAATATATGAATTTTATAATATTAATTGCATTGAGATTGATGAAGAGAGAGAGAAAAAAGGAGAGAGAGAGATAGATGTATATTACCCCACTAAATATGGGTAATATAATCCTATATTTAGAAATCCAAACATGGGTAAATATGAGTTTTGATTTAATTTAATGAGTTTAATTGTTAAACCCACCTATATTTACTCTTATTACCCATCTATTATCATGCTTAAGGGCATGATTATGTGTGGTAAATAAGAATAAATATAAGAGATTTTTAATATTATAAAATTTTTATATTTATCCAAACCATTTGGGTTTCTAAATATAGAATCTATATTATCCATATTTAGTGGGTAAATATAACATCTCTCTCCATCTCTCTCCTTTTTCTCTCTCTATTCATCAATCCAACACAATTAATATTATAAAATTCATATATTACCCCAATCATATTTACTACCCCTTGGATTTTGTGCATGTTATGGAAAATTGCAACAACTTATTAGATAAGAAATTAAAAAACTGTTTCAAGCTCAAGATCAGAAGGATTATAAATGATCAAAGGATTGAGTATATGAGAATCAAACAGTGGAAACTACATGGGTTTAACATGATGCTGAAGACACAAGTTTGCTTATAGTCGAAGAGCCTACACACATAACATACAAATAGTGAGATGAAATCAAACTTCCAAAGTTGGTTATGGGATACTGAAAGTATGAAGAGTGTGAAGATGAATCGACTTTTAATTGCAGCTGCAGTCAATTAGGTGCTCTCACAAGACCACCAGCTTGGCTCTATAGTTCAAAATCTGATAAACGAGAATCATTTGGAGGTGAGATTTACAACGTGGTTGTATCATATTTTTTGAAGGGCTAGTAGTATTACCTTGATTTAAGGTCAATGTGGTCAATGTAGTACTATATATTTTTTTGTTGCTAAATAATAAATATTCATTATAAAATGATAAAGTTTAGGTTTTACAAAGAATATTACAATTTGTTTAAACTTTTCTAACTGGTCTCATGCCAAAAAAGATTAAAAAAAACATAAAAGCAAACATCAATCGTTGGATCGACCGAAATAGCCGTAAAACTAATAGTACAAGATCAAGAACGATAGAGACTTAATATTTTAGTTGAATGGAGAATCGTGTAGATGGATGCGAGAGAGCAACCTTGAGGGAATGTGAACTCCTTACTAAACTATTCGAAGCTGTTTCACTAGAGTTCCGAGAGTATTGTATATAATAAAATATATTATTGAGTTTTCAAATATTCCCGGCTGAAGCATTTCTTTTTCTTCGCACAAATAGACATATGATTATAAGAGATATTTTTCTTGCTCACCGCAAACGTAAATGCTGCAAAGAGGCTGGGTAAATTATTCGTTAGATTTGCTCTAATTCGGATATCCGCACCCAGGCCTACTCCTATTATATATATAGTTAAACTCTCCAAAGATTCTTTTAGTTTTTAATAGTTTTTGGCCTAGGATGCTGTGCCAATCATTTGTAATAAAATCATGCATGATGGTATATAACATGGGCATATGTTCCTTTAGGTAATACAATTCAAATTTTTACAAAGTATTTTTTAGCGGCAATTGAAGTGATACTATTACAGTTGTGAGTGGCGTCATATAGCTGAAATGGTATATAAACTGCATAGTTAAGCTTGAACAATTGAAATCGTACGTGTAGACAATTTTGGTTTGGATCAGCGGAAACACACAAAAAAAGGAGCAATTAGAATATTCGTGTTGACTGTTTATCCCATTCTAGATCATATACGCAAACCTAGGGGGTTTTTTTTTTCTAAAAGATAAATATTTCATATAAAATGAATGGTTTTTTTTTAAACTTATAAAATGAACCGTTTCAGGTTTACAATAGTAATTATAAACCTACACAATGGTTTCATGGCAAAGAAAAAAAATTATAAAAGCATAATCATGTAAGATTTTTAGTTCGTCGGCTCAAAAAAACACAAAGTTAATAGAGCTAAATAAAGTTAAAGACCTAGCAATTATTTCACAAATATGACATTTAACTTTGGTCATGTGACTCAATTGCCTACACCGTACCGTGGGTCCGCACGCCCATGTTCGATGCCATGGACGTGTCACGTGTGGCCGATGTGATGGTCTGAACCACACCATGAAAAGATTGGAGCCATGCATGCATGCATCTCAATAATAAAAAGTCTACTAAATATTAATCTCTCTGTAGAATTTTAATGTGGCTCTCTCTACACATACAATTTTAATTTGGCTCTCTCTACACATACTGTTGTATGGGTTCCATAATTTTAAGAGACACCACCCAAATCATATATATATAATTAGGGAATTCTCTCTCCATCTAAGATATCCACGTTATCAAAACAAAAATATTAAATTAGTTTTTATAATAAATGATCATTTAATTCATGTTTGTTTATATTTATTGTTATTTATAATTATTAGAATTTAAAATGAATTTATTTTTGTTTTAGTCACGAAATTTAAAATGAAATTAAAAACGAATTTTAAGTAAATAAATGGATAAAAATATGAGAAATTTCAAAAAATGTCATTTTCCAAGTACCACTTTTCAAAAATGCCACATTTTCAAAATCTTTGCAAAAATGCCACTTTTTCAAAATTATTTTTTTATTATCTAATTTATGTTTGAGTAAACTATATTGCATTAGAGTTTAGTTTTGAGTGTTTAGGGTTTTTAGGGGTCAAAACATTTTTTAGGATTTAGAATTTTAAGATATAGGTTTTATAAATCTATAATTAGTTATATTTTTGCAAATGGACACTCCTAAGTGGCATTCTTGCAAATGTGCACACAAAAAGTGGCATTTTTGCAATTGTCCCTAAAAATATTAAAAACAAGATTATCAAATATTTTGTTGGTACTAATAATATAGAGAAGTAACAAAAGTAAATGTAGGAAGACATGAATGTGTATCGGAAGATAAAGAAAAAAATGTTAGTAAAAAAAAATTAAGAGAGATTGCAAATTTTTTAGAAAGATATATGCACAAGACTAAAATATTTTAGATTGCATTCACTTTTTGATATAAAATAGTTCTCATAAAATAAATGAGATGATTTATTGGACCATGTTATAGTCGAGCTAATTTGTTTCATCATTTAAGCGCGTTATGTGAAATATGATAAGAACATTCATGATTGAATTGAAAATTATCTTATGGCACATTGCACTTGCTTTGACGGATAAAGCGTTATCACCAAACCTATTGTAACATCCTGAGTGTTTCATTTGGGACATTTGAAGTAATGATAGTTCATATTTGGCACATCTACATTTAATACGGGTTGCAATATGTCTGCATCTGCTTTTAATAATTTTTACAATTAAGTCTGTGGTTAACATTAAAGCTTCTCGGATCTTATGAAACTTTACTATGAAAAGAACTTTGTCCGAGATGAAGGATCAGTTGGTCACTTAGGTCGTTTTCTCTTCCCATGAAATTCATAATTTAATTTGCTTATTACGTAGCACTTAACAATTCGCTGTTTATCAAATAAAAGATTCAAACTCGACAATAGTTATGTTATATATTGTTTGATAATATATTAGAAATGTTTATATAATTTTATCTCTTAAAACAAAAATGATCATATCTTTACTTAATGATTTGTATTGTTAGCATATTAAAACTAAAAATCCGCGCAACGCGTAATGTATAAATTTAGTATTTTTTTATAATAATAGTAGGTATATATAATTTTGTAGAGGAATTATTAAAAGAGTAACAGTCAATGCATTAAATTACCTTTCTTAATTATTAATTTATTGCTGGAAAAAATGGTTTGATTTATTATTATTTGTGCTAGGAAGTAAAATTTAGAATAATACTATATTTTAAATTCATTTTAAAAAGTAAGTTATCATTTTATTTTGTATTTGTATCTCATAAAATCTCCATGTCTCCTTGGTTTTTCCAGTTCATTTAAAAAAAAAAACGACCCAAACTCCAATAACAATGGTCAAGTGTCAATACTCAACTATTCCACAGGATTATTGTTAAAACCTTTCTGTAAACTCTAACATTCTTTTTAAATTTCATTCATATGTCAGAAAGACCAAGTGATCACTTTATCAAAAAAAAGAAGACCAAGTGATCACAAAAAAAAACATATTTGCGTTTGGTATATTTTCCAAACGGAAAAAAAAAATGCAATATATATATATTTTATAAACTGTCAGCTTATAAACCATGGTTAGATGTTACTAATCATGGTTAAGTTAAATTTTGACTTCTAGTATCAATTTGAAGGAAAACATTATTTGTCTTTCTTCTGTTTTATAACTTTTAACGCAATTGACAAAAACAAAATCTGCATGGTTCCTAATAGCTATAAATAGACCTACGACAAAACCAGTTTCTTGTCTCTCTATCTTTGGTAATATCCAACTCCAGGAAAAACAAACATTTTTACTTATGGCTTACATAAGCTTACTTGAAGTCTTTATAGCTTTCCTTGTCTTTATCTTCTTCCATTTCTTGATCCACAAGAAATCCCATCAAATCTTACCTAGAAACTGGCCTGTTCTCGGGATGCTTCCTGGTGTGCTCGTCATGCTTCATAGGATTAATGACTACGTCGCGGAGATTCTCGAGGCCTCCAACTTGAATTTTGCATTCAAAGGCCCAATGTTCTCTGGAATGAACATGTTGATCATTGCTGATCCCGCAAACATTCAACACGTTTTCAATACCAACTTCTCCAATTATGACAAAGGATCGGAGTTCAAAGAGATCTTTGACTTTCTTGGAGAAGGGATCTTCACTGCTGACTCGAAACTCTGGGAGGAAATGAGGAAATCCGCGCTGGTCATGCTTAGCCATCAAAAATTTCAAAGCTTCTCATTGAAGACCATCACAAGTAAAATGAAAAGCAGGCTTATGCCAGTTCTTAATCATTTTGCAGAGGCGAATACGGTTTTCGATTTACAAGACGTGTTCCAGAGGTTAGCATTCGATGTAACCCTTACTCTGGTAACGGGTTACGATTCCAATTCTCTTTCCATTGAAATGCCGGAGAACGAGTATGCGAAAGCTATGGATGATGCTGAAGAAGTGGTTGTGGTTAGACATGTTAAGCCTATGATCTTGTGGAAGCTGCAAAATTTGATTGGAATCGGAGAAGAGAAGAAGATGATAAAAGCTAATGCTGCTTTTGACAAATCATGTGCAAAGTATATAGCTGCAAAGAGAGAGGAGATACAAAGTCGTCTTCACTCCAATACTGGAGAAGAAGCTCATGATGAGGATTTATTAAGCTTCTACATGAATCTAGATACTTCTAAGTATGAGATTTTGAACCCGAAAGACGATAACTTCCTCAAAGATATCATCAAGAGTTTCATGCTTGCCGGAAGAGACGCCATTGCCACAACTCTCACTTGGTTCTTCTGGCTTCTCTCCAAGAACCCTGAAGCTGTGACAAAAATCCGTCAAGAGATCAACACAAATCTACCAAGATCCGAGAATATTTTAGATTCAGAGAAGTTAAGCAAGATGGTGTATTTACATGGTGCATTGTGTGAATCATTAAGGCTCTACGCTCCAATCCCGTTCGAGCGAAAGTCTCCAATAAAGCAAGATGTGCTTCCAAGTGGACACAAAGTGGATGCTAATTGGAAGATTCTGTTCTCTGTCTATGCGTTGGGGAGAATGAGAGCCGTGTGGGGAGAGGATGCATCTGAATTCAAACCAGAGAGATGGATATCTGAGAGGAATGGAGGCTTAAAACATGAACCTTCTTTCAAGTTCTTTGTGTTTAACTCTGGTCCTAGAAATTGCTTGGGGAAAAATTTGTCTTTCTTGCAGATGAAGACAGTGGCTGTTGAGATCATACAAAATTATGACATCAAGGTCGCTGAAGGGCACAAGATTGAGCAAACTCCTTCAATGGTCCTTCACATGAAACATGGCCTCAAAGTAATACTCTCTAAGAGATGTTTGGTTTCATAAATTCAAAGGACAATGTTATCATGTGACCTTGTTGTAATAAATCATTATAGATAAATGAAACACCTTTGAGAAATATGGAAGGCAATAGTGTAAACTAATTAATTGGATCTTGGAGAAGTCTGTCTTTAATTTCAAAGACTCTTACAAGTGAGCGGGTTTTAAAGACTCTGAGTGAGAGAGAGATAAAGAGAGTATCTTAATGAAACAGAAGGAGAAAGAGTTCAAGAACAGGGCAAATGGCAGAGCTCTAACGGATTTCAAATTTTCGTTGAGCGTTAATAACAAACTCGGATCGGTTATTGAGAGAGATTGCAAACCGTCATTGACTGTCAACGTAGCTAGGAAACAATGTTTTACTATAAGACAGTTTCTCCAAGTGAACATATATATAAGTAGGAAAGACTAAAAAGAAGAATTTTTTTTTTTTTTGAAATATTAAATATATATCAACTTTATGGTCAATCAAGATAGACTTAGTAATGCATTTTGAGGTTATTTGAATAAGATATACGATTCGGATATTGTGTGAATCAGATTCAACCGGTCTTGAATATTTGACAACTTGTGCAAAACTTGTTCTCCAAATAGTTCACCATAACAAGTAAACATGCTATGCATGACACGTAAACTTGCCGTTTTTCTGTGAATAACTGAACATCGAAGAGAGAGTGACGGATATGAGGGCGAAGATGGCAAAACATTACCAAACGGCATACACTGGTACACTTTTTGTATCCATTCCCAAACTGAGCTAAACTAGCCGCCTAACACTATTCTATAATATAAAACATGGCGAGCACTCTCCAGAAAACGACACGTGGCGTCCTACTTACTCGACACCTGTTTTTTTTTTTTTTAAAACAAATCCTTGTTTTGCAAAAAACAATCCTTTCTCCTCGCCATTTTCTGGAAACCCATACGACGAATCCTTCAACAAATTTCTCAGATTTCCAAATCTCTCTTCTCTCTTCACAAAAAATGCAAACCTTCTTCTCGAGGAACCAACCAAAAACTAAGATTTACAAAATAAAAAGGAAAATTTTATGATCTTTGATTTAAAATTTAAGACATAAGATCTGGGATTTAGGGTATATGATATAGGGTTTAGGGTTTGAAACATAATTTTTCTACTCTTATTAATAATATAAATCAATAAATTAATGTTTCATTAATATATATTTTTGATACTTTGAATCTTTATGGATTAATGAATGTTTGATTTAGGGTATAGGGATTCACATTTATAAGATATTCTTTTTAAAAAATTTCTCAAGTAAAGAAAATACAAAAAAACTATTGTTTCATACGAATATTATAAACTAAACACTTTCTTAAAATTACAAAATAAAAAAGATTTTGTGTCTTTGGTTATAAATTAGTGTTTGATTTGGAGTTCTCCAAACTAGTGTTTAGTGTTTAAGATTTAATTTTTCCCAAAAAACAAAATTTAAGATTTGATTTATGGTTTCAGGTTAAAATTGATGAAAGAATTCAGGTTTGATTTATGGTTTTCAATATTTCGTGGTTTTTTTTTGTTGGTCAAACAATATTTTGTTGTTTAAAACTAAAAATAAAACTTAGTAGAGCAATAAAAAGTTATTAACTCATATATACAAAACAAATGAGTACATCCAATAAAAAAGATACGGGGATCGATGATGTAGAACTCTTGGAAGACAAAAAGTAGCCAATCATGTCCGTTCATTTGTTAAAGTGTCATTTTGTTGATTAATCTTGTCCGTCCATTATCTTCTTCTCATCCTTTAACCAACCAAAAAAACGGACCATGTCCTCCTATACCCTTATAGAATAGATGCTATTCTTCACTACCCTTATTGCTTCTAAATACCTTTGGACTAAAAAATTAAAGATAAAAAATAAAATAAATTCGTGTGGGATCCATCTCGCGAGTCTCTCCCCTCCTCCAATCCGATCCAGCGTCCTCGAGCTCGTTCCTCTTCTTTCCGAATCCACCATTAACGTCCGACCAACTTTGAAAAATTGGATTGAGGTAATTTCTTGTTCTATTTCTTATAATTCTTAAGTTTAATTAGTTTGAAACTCATAAATTGTGTAGTGAAGAAGATCTTGTACAATGTGCAACCATAATTTTACAAATCAATTAAATTAAGCATTTTGTAGATTTCAATGTTTTTTCTTGAATGTTCATTCTAAGCATTCCTGTTTGTTCTTGTAGTCGATCTGGGTTGAATTGTGATGAATATGCATAGATTGTAGTAACACTTGAATTGAACTGAATTGAATCGTAGGAGGACATTATTGGAACTGAGGAACTGAATTGATTTAGTACTTTTTGGTAACACTCGGTATAACTGAGTGGGTTATAACTTGGTTGAACTTGGTTTACTTGATTTCGGTACAACTTGTTGAATTGATTTAGTACATCTTGGTAACACTCGGTATAACTGAGTGGGTTATAACTTGGTTGAAATTGGTTAAACTTTTTTTATCTTATTTCGGTACAACTTATTGAATTTGGTATAACTGGCCATGATTAAATCGTGCAACTTGTATAACTTGTTAAACTTGGTTTACTTGATTTCGGTACAACTTGTCGAATTTGGTATAACTGGCCATGACTAAATCGTGCAACTTGTATAACTTGGTATAACTTTTGAAAATTAAATCGTACAACTTGTATAACTTGATATAACTTGTTAAAAAAAAACGAACACCTTGGTATAACCGAATCTAATTTGGCTTTGTATTGAATTTCAGGGGCGCATTGAGTAATAATCATCGCATGAAGATAGTTTTTGATTTTGGAGGATATTATTTGAAAAAAAGAAATAAAAATAAATGGATTTCAAGTCAAATTCATCAATTTCTTAGATTGGAGAAATCGTACGAAGACGTCACTTATTCATATTTGGTGAATAAAATATGCATAAAAGCAAAGGTTGATGAAGCTAGGACTAAGCTGAAATTGAGTTACATTGCAGATCCAGTGGACCGAACGATACCACTATATATCTTTGAAGATGATGATGTTTTTATCTTTTTTGGAAATGAATAAAGATAATTTTTATGTTTTGCATGTGGAAGTTGTCAAAGATAAGGAGCATGAGCGTGAAAAAGACCGAAGAAGTTTATTTGTTGGAAGTAATGATGAGGTGAATTCAAGTGGGACATGTTCAGATGAGAACACGACTTCAGATGAGAACACGACTCAGTTTGAAGGAGAATCGTCAAAAAATTCTAAAGATGGGACCACCATGGTTATCTATGAAGAACGATCTGAAGAACGAGAAAATATAGATAACTATGGAACATTTGAAGGTGAGGCAACACCGGTAACCCCGACTGTAAATGTAGAATGGGAAGATGTGTTGAATCTGAAGATACGTCAAGAATTTTCAAGTAAGAATGTAGTGAAAGATATAGTTGAGGCAACGGCACACAAAAACTGTTTTGAGTTTGATATAGTGAAGTCGGATAAGGTGTTGTTTGTGGTAAAATGTTGTGAACGTAAAAAACGTTGCAAGTGGTTTCTTCGAGCTACGAGGGATATGCCTTCAGACACTTTCTCGGTCAGAACGTACCACAAGATGCATACATGCTCGTGGTCAACTACGAGTACAATGAGAAAGAAAAGGAGAGGCACAACACGAATGGTTGCATCTGTATTGCGAGAAGATTACCCATGTTCGATACAGACTCCAGCTCCAAAACATCTCATCCATTTGGTTCAAACAAGACTTGGTGTTAAAGTCGCATATTCGACCGCAAATAGAGGGAAAAAACAAGCAACTGCTGATGTTCTCGATACTCCAGAGGATAGCTATAGGAATGTGTATTCTTATTTGCACATGTTGGAGAAGAAGAATCCCGGTACAATTTCATATGTTGAACTGGATGAAAAAAAG
Organism: Arabis hirsuta; assembly: GCA_964056655.1. Lineage (NCBI taxonomy): Eukaryota > Viridiplantae > Streptophyta > Magnoliopsida > Brassicales > Brassicaceae > Arabis > Arabis hirsuta. Next base: position 12,361,435 of record OZ053313.1, read on the forward strand.
AGGTTTAAGTACCTATTTTTTGCTTTGGATCCTTGCATTGAAGGCTTCCAAGCCATGAAGAAGGTGATCATTGTGGATGGCACATGTATTACTAATAAGTTTGGTGGAGTGCCTATCGTGGCTACAGGTCAAGATCCAGATCATCACCATTATCCGGTTGCTTTTGGTGTAGTTGATCGTGAGAAAGATGCATGTTGGACCTGGTTTTTCGAAAAGTTGAAAACAGTTGTACCAGATTGTCCTAAACTGGTGTTTTGTTCTGATAGATATCAAAGCCTCATCAAGTCAATAAGTGCAGTGTACCCTTTGTCTCACCATGGGTATTGTATTTATCATTTGTCTCAGAATGTTAAATTGAGCTGCAAAAACGTCAACAGAGATTTGGTTGCAAAAACTTTCATTGAGTGTAGTAGGGCTTACACAGAGCCTGAGTTCCTGAACCTCTTTGCTGCGTTCGTAAAAAAATATCCGAATGCAGGTGCATATCTTGAGAATAGTATTGGACATAAGAAATGGGTAAGGTGTTACTTTCCCAGGACAAGGTACAATATAGATACAACTAATAATGTTGAATCGATTAATGGTGTTTTTGTTCAAGCGAGGACATATGCGTTATTACCAATGATTGATGCGATTATTGAAAAAGTTACTGAATGGTGGATCAAGCATAGAAAGATGTCCGTGGAGACACCGCAAGGGCAGAAGTTAGTTCCGTATGTTGAGAAATTGATACACACACGATGTACAGAAGCAAAGCTCTTACCAGTGACTAAGATAAACTCGTACTTTCTTTAGTACAAGGTGACTGCAATTGATGGGAGTAGTTATCTGAAGAATAAGACTTGCGATTGCAAGTGTTTTGATATTGACAAATATCCGTGTGTGCATGCTATAGCTGCTGCCATGGCAGCAAAGAATAGCACATGTACTGAGTTTCCATTGCATGTATTTTGCTCTAAGTATTATTGGATGGAGCAGTGCACATTGGCATATGCGAAGTCGATATATCTAGTTCCTAATACGAATACGTGGATGGTGCCTCAGGATGTGCGTGATTTGATTGTCCATCCTAAGGCGTATGTGAAAAAGAAGGGAAAAAAATGAACAAAGAGGTTTCCTTCAACCAAAGAACAAGGACGTCGGAAATCAAGATCATCCTCCGTTCCTCAGTCGTCTTCCATGCCTCAGTCGTCATCTGTGCGACAACCGAAAAACTTTGCTGATCAGTCTTCTTCCATGCCTCAGTCGTCATCTGTGCGACAACCAAAAAACTTTGCTGATCGCTGGTTTAATTGTGGAGTGTAATGGATATTGATGGTTTTATCTTTGTATAACTAAGTACAACTTGTTTCGTGATTTTCCAACTAGAACTTGTGATATAAATCTTCATCTTTTTCATTTACTCGAAAAATAGTGATATTTAAATTTATATTTGGTTGCTTAAAACATTATTTTCTCTAAATATGAATTCTGAACAATTATTCCATATTCAAACTAACATTTGAGTACAAAAATAGAATTGGATGTGTTACTTGGTTATAATATCCCTTGTTACACCTTATGCTTTAATGGTTACTTTGCATATGTTAACCACTCAAACTTCAAAAGGGATATAAAAATTATGTTCTGTCACATATTATTCTACAAAACAGTTGTTATTATATCTAAATTACCATAAACCATCTGTGCAACTACAAATGTTGTCATTAAACATGTGTATACTTAACATTTAAGGAAAATTTCAAAAAGTATAACTTGCGAAAAATGGTACAACTGGTCAATGATGTATAACTTAGGACATTTGGCGGCTCCACACGCGCGAAAAGGCGGCTCGCACGTGAATCATCCGCTTTGATCATATATCCTCTTTTCAAAAATTGACAAAATTCAAAAATCAAAAATCCCTTTCCGAAAAACGGATCTTTTCACTTTATCGGATTTCCTCCTCATCCCCTTTCCCAATTTTCCGATTCTGATTTTCCGTTTCTAATTTTTCGATTCCGATTTTCTGATTCCGCTTACTTACCCATTACCGATTACTTTCTGATTCCTGGGTTTTGCCTTTCATAAATCGATATGAGCTGCAACTCTGAAGCATCGACGAACACATATAGCGCATTCTCTAATCGAATTAGGGTTCCTGGAATTCCAAAAGAGTGCCACTGCGGATCGGTGATTGTTGATAAAATTTCTGGGTCGGTATCGAATCCTTGCCGTCGGTACTACCGGTGTTTATATGCTGCACAAAGGAAGGTACATCTCATAACTTGACTGAATTCACATCTTCTTTACACTTTCACATTTGTTTATAATTTATGTGTAGCTTGTGAACGATGGTCATGTCTTCAAGTGGGTTGATGAAGCATTTGTGGATGAGATAGAATAGCTGGATTTCAAGTCCGTGTTCTTGAAGAAGAAGTTCTCATGTTGAAGCAAGAAAGTAAGAAAACGAGGACATTACTGATTCTATGTTCTTCTCTTGTTCTTCTTGGAACAATGATTTTCAAGATTGTATAACTAAGAGTAACTAGGTCTCGTATTGGTACAACTATGTAAGGACCGTATGTTTGTTCAACTATTTGTATTTGTGGATTATTTTTACTCCTAATGAGAACTTTAACGTAGATTGAAAAAGCCAAGTTACACAGACAGCCAACTTTTTAAAAAAAAGCAAAGTTTTTCCAAGTTAACATCCTAAAATGACAAAAACACCAAAAAAACAAGAGTTCAATCAAATGATTTATAGAAAAGGATAAAAGGACAGGACAAACACACTCTAATCCTTCTTCTTAAGGCGTTGCTTAGTAGCAACATGACTCCTAATCACAACGGTAGATCCCCTCGTATTCCCTATAATCTTGACCTTCTTTGTTGCTTGTGTTGGAACATCTGATGAACCCTCAGGTGGAACCTCAGATTCTCTCTTTCTCTTATTCTTCTTCCTCTCATATGTCCTCAATTCAGTCGCATCAAGTTGTACCTCAGTTGCACCAGGTTGTACCTCTTCCGTATCAGGTTGTACCATTGTTGCACCAGATTGTACCTCAGTTGGACCAAGTTGTACCTCAGTTGCACCAGCTTTCTCACTGTCAATGGCACCAGATTGTACCTCTTCTGCATCAGCTTTCTCAGCCTCAGTCGAACTAATGGTTGCACCAGGTTGTACTTCGTAAGCCGCACAGGTTGTACCTGTCTTTCATCATTGTCATTTACTTCTTGACCTTCAGCACCATGTTGTACCTCTTTTGCATCATGTTGTACCTCCGTTGCACCATGTTGTACCTCAGTTGTACCAGGTTGTACCTCAGCTGCACCAACTTTCTCAGACTCAGTCGAACCAATGGTTGCACCAGGTTGTACTTCGTCATGTTGGACATTTTCATTTCTATCATAATCATCAAACCCACGGTTATAGTCATCTGCTTCTCTTTCAAAATTCAGAGCTGATTCAATAGATTTGACTCTGGTACCAAGGTCTTCAATCTTCATATTTATTTCGAAAAACATCTTTTCCATCTGGCTCTTTAGCGCAAGCAATTCATTTTTCCACGTCTCAGGAGCATCCGCAACATCCCGACGCATAGTCTCACCAGCATCCCCAAGCATAGTCTCATCCTGAGCAATGTTATCCGGAACCACACCACCCCGAATCACACCACTAAAACCCACAGCATCGTTATCATCACCCACATCAGCATCAAATCCTCAGGCGGTTACCTCTTCAATGTAAAAATCCCTTGACCATACTGTCTTATTCTCCACGAGAATAATCCTAGTCCACCCATCAGCAATCCCATCATCATTATCATTCCACCCATTTTCGATATCCATGATTTCATGCAACATACGTCTCTCACGGCTAGATGGAGTCAGGATACTCTGAATATCCTGAGAAAATTAATAAATACAAATTAATACCTACCCCATTGATACAAAAATAAAAAGTTTTTATAATATCAACGGATTTCTAACCTTAGTTGTACCGAGTTGGACATTGATGTCCTTCAGAGCAAACCCTTTCAATCGACCGGATTTGAATTTCATCTTGCACATACGAGGACAGCTTCTGTGTGCATGACTAACAACTTCAATGCAACTTTTCTTCAGAGCAGGAATAGCCTCAAACGCAAGATACTACACATCATCACACAAAATCCATAAATACTTAGTTAGATGAACTGAGTTATACTAAGTTAAACAAGTTATACCAATATATACTAAGTTATCCATTTTGTTTCACATGATTTGAAACTAACAAGTTATACTTAGTTAGATGAACTAGGTTATACTAAGTTCAAAAAGTTATACCAATATATACTAAGTTATCCCTTTTGTTTCACATGATTTGAAATTAACAAGTTATACCAAAATTTACTAAGTTATCCCTTTTGTTTCCGAATTCAATTTAGAAAAACTAACAAGTTATACATTTTTAAAAAACTTACCTCCAGCGGGATAATGAAACTAGGAAAGACCCACTGTGAGCTCACAACCCCTCCGTAGTGGACCATACAATGAAAGATGTCTTTCATGTTCTCTTCAAACGCCTCTCGTCCCCACAGATATGTTAGGCACCCATCAAGATCTTCCACGGCTCTAATAAAGAAATGGTGAACAGAAGGTGCTTGTTTCCCTCCATTTCTTTTCCCAATAAGAACACTGCACAAAAAAAGAGAACTGCCATCTGCAAGCGATCATGAGAAGGTTCCTTCAGTGAGAGTAGCTTCTCCTTCACTTCGTCCCGAGTTATTGTTGCCCCCACCCCAAAATGAGTACCAGCAAACTCCAAACCGCCAAAAGAGTCTTTGTTAGGTGGATAGTTATGGCAATACAATCCAGACAAGAGTGCCATTTCTCTGAGAGAATATCGAATGGGAACTCCGTTTACTACGAACCAACATTCTTTTTTCTTCTCTAACTTCGCCGTGCGAAGAAAAAGCATCCACATGCCCATCAACTTATGATTAGCGGACTTAGGTATATGGAAAAAATGTTTGAACTGTGGGTGATTTAAGAACCATGACATCTCATCCTGTGTAAGATGGCCTTCAATTAGTTCCACTGTCTCTTTGATACAACACTTAGCCGATATCTTAAATGACTTTGTATATTCCGAAGGTGGAAAGTACATCTTCAGATTTCGTTCTAACGTGACTTCCTCGTTAGAATCCTGCAATCAAAACATGTTGTAATAAGATTAACAAAGTTATCCTTTTAGTTTTCCGGAATATATTACAAAAATCTAACAAGTTATACCAATATATACTAAGTTATCCCTTTTGTTTCACATAATTTGAGTTAGAAAACTAACAAGTTATACCAATATATACTAAGTTATCCCGTTTGTTTCACAGAATTTGAGCTACAAAACTAACAAGTTATACAAACATTTACTAAGTTACCCCTTTTGTTTCCGAATTCAATTTAGAAAAACTAACAAGTTATAGCAAGATTTACTAAGGTACACTATTTATTTAACCGATTACTAAGTTACAAAAACTAGCAAGTTATACTAATTTGCACTTAGTTGGCCACAGTATTGAGACACACCTTTGAATGGCTGGAGTCCGACACAGTTTTTTCTGTGTCATTTACATGCGACTCAGTGTCATTCGAACCATCAAGGACTTCGCGGTCCTGGAGGCGAATCACCAACATAATTTGGGTTCTTCGTGCGCGCCATTGATCTTCGAAAAACCAAACAACTCAACATTATAACTTCGCGAATTCGGTTAAGCATTTTAACCTAAATTCGACGCGAATTCAACTCAAAATTGCAAAATGTATACTTGGATTTGAATAAAGGAATTAGATTCGGACTTACCTTGGAATTAGATTTCGAGTTACGAAGAGTTATCCTTGGTTGTACTAGAAGAAGCGAAGAGAGTTGGAAGAGGAGATGGGCGGACTTGTGTTTTTTTTTAAAAACTGTCGAAGGAGTTGTCGGGTTAAAGAGGGAGAGTAGGATCCGAATTTTCTGGGTTTGGGTGTGGGTTGATCCATTTAGGATGGTTGGATCTGTAAATAAGAAATTACATAAGGGGTTTTGGGTCTTTAGCCTTTTTTCGATTTTTACAAACAAAATTTAAATCAAAAATATTTTTTTTTAACACAGGGTTATATATGAATAGCATTTATGCTATAAGGGTATAGGAGGACATGGTCCCAAAAAACGATACAAGTCGATAGCTCATCAAACAACCATCATCCGCCGTTTGCTCATCTCCCCTCCCTGAGAAATCAAGCGTCCCTTAGAAGATGCAGAGATTTCGTCAGCCTCGTTTCTTGGAGACAAGTACTCTGAGAAATGGTTTATTCTCGGGTTTAGAGTTTCTGAATCTAGGTCTCCTTCTCTCTCCGTCGCTTCTTCTTAATGAACTCTTCCGTCGAATCGGGTAAGTGATTGAATTGCCTCTTTCTTTGCATATTATTCCTCTTAGTTATCAATCTCTTTTGGTTGGCAGATATACATATTGGTTTTGTGTTTTTGAATCGAAAATTACTTGCTTAGTTTCTGTAGCATCGTGACTTCCTCTTGATTATGTGTATCAATCTGTTTAGGTGTTAAGTTTTTGTTTTGCTTTTGTGTATATAACCGAATATTCTCTAATTTGTTGTTTGTTATGGATTTTTGCGATCTCTATAGTACTTGTCTAATTTCTTCTTTGATATTATGATATGATCGCATAATCAATGATTAAAAGAGGTATATCAAAGAATTTAACCACGAGCTCCAAGTAAGTTTCAACCAAATTGAGTTGTGATTGTTTTCTAGTTACTTTGAAGATCTCCGGATTTCAGCTCTGTGACCATTATTGTTTTAACCAGATGATGTGTAAAACACATTTTAAAGAGGAAGAGAAAGATTTACTACCAATGGTTGAAGCTGCAGAGATGGGGAAAGAGAAGCATGAGAAATTAATGAATCAAGGGTTGGATGTTATGAGAAAGGGAGATAATGGAGTTGTAAAGCTGCCAATTTACTGTCCGAACCGTATTGAAAGCATTTCCAGTACTAGATGATTTACAAGACTTGTTGTATGATCCTATCTTTGTAATACAAGTATTTTGTTTCATATTAATAAAATATGGTTTTCCTTTTCAAATATATCATTTTATCCAATACATTTTAAATACAAAGATTATTAAAAATATAAATTACTGGACAAAATTATAAATTGCTGGGTAAAATTATAGAACCATTACATATAACGAAACGTTATAGTCGAATTTTAAAAATGCTATGAATAAATAAAATAAGGAAAAATTATGAAAATAGTTAAAAAAAATAAAATTAATAAAATAGGCCTCAAACTATTATAATTAAAGAAAGGGCAAATTATTAAAATAATCTAAAAAAGAATTAAAATTAAAAATATAGGCTACATTTTTTAATATTAGAGATATACATCACATTTGACTAATTTATCGGGTCTGATCATAATGATTGATCTGCCATTCTCTGGTCTTTGGTTCATTGGTTTTTTTGTTTTCATAATTCTGGTTTTTGAAAGACGAGTAAGGATATAATATCCATCATCTGCAAATCTGAAAAACAGTGTTGATTAGAAGACTAATGCACTACCATCTGACCTCTTTCTTTTCCCGTTGTTTTTGTTTTCAATCCTCCCTTTTTTTTTCGGTGCAATCAATGATGCAAGTTCTTCAAATTTCAATGATTATTAATCAAATTGCAGATTATAGTTTTCTCTAACACTCATTGCTTGTCCTTTTGTTTTACTGGTGAACAAGTAATGCCCATGGTATATGATGTCCAAAGTCAATAAATGAGTAGTTGGACATTTAGTTTTTCAGAGGATGTAACAAATTAATGTCTTTTGTGTTACTAAGATTCCAACGAACGACGATCATTTTAATGTTGTAATTGTAATAATGGGTACAATAGACAAGTTATCCAATAGTTGGCTTATTTTTTTTAATTCTAGAAGATTTAGTGTATTCTTTTAATTTATCTTAAAAAAGTGGCCTATTTCTTTAGTTCCTCCTTAATGAAATAGCCTAAATGTTTCATAATTGCCCCCATTTCCCTTTAATTAAAGAGAAAATTACTAAAACAATTTTGAAAAATGGTATAATTACTAAAACAACTCTTAAACAAGGTTGGAACTTAACAAATGCCATAAAAGACATATAAAAATTTTATTACGAAAATACCATTCTAATTATTTTTAAAAAAAATTCAAAAATTTGTTTGAAACCGCGGCCGCTGAGACTGTGGAAACACCGGAGACGCACTCAGCGGAGGTGTGCTGCCGGATTTAGATAAAATCGGATTGAAAATCACAAGCAAAAAAAAAAACTTGAAATGTTTTGATTTTTGGTTAGAAAAAAGATATATGATGTTAGATCTACTAGTTTTAGGTTAAATCCAGTTGAAAACAAGTTAAAATACAGTAAAAATGAGCTAAATTGTTAGGGTTTTAGTTGTTAGGGTTTGACAGAAACTTGGTTGTGTGGAGAAGATGACCCATAAATTATGATTTTATCCTTTATTGAATAACTCTACCACTACTATAAATAAATCTACTACATATTTATAAATCTACCACTACTACAAATAAGTCTACATATTATAAATCTACCACTACCATGACTATATATAAGTCTACCACATATTATAAATCTACTACTACTATAAATAAATCTACCACTACTATAAATAAGTCTACAAACTAAATGTTGTTTAGTAAAGAAGTGAAAAGATTGAATAAATCTACCACTATAATAAATAAATCTACCACATATTATAACTCTACCACTAGTATATATAAGTCTACGATTGCGCGAACCATCAATAAGTTTACCGATCACAAAATAACTCTACTACAACTACTAATAAGTCTATCACTCAAAAATAAATCTACCACTACTGTAAATAAGTCTACGATTGGGTGAACCATCAATAAGTCTACCGTCACAAAATTAACTCTACCACCACTAGAAATAAGTCTTCAGATCACAAAATTAACTCTACCACCACTAGAAATAAGTCTACCGATCACAAAATTAACTCTACCACTACTACTAATAAGTCTATCACTGAAAAATAAATCTATCACTACTATAAATAGATCTACGACTGCGCGAACCATCAATAAGTCTACTGATCACAAAATTAACTCTACCACTACTGCTAATAAGTCTATCACTCTAAAATAAATCTACCACTACTATAAATAAATCTACGATTGCGCGAACCATCAATAAATCTACCGGTCACAAAATTAACTCTACCACTACTAGAAATAAGTCTACCGATCACAAAATTAACTCTACTACTACTACTACTACTACTACTACTACTACTACAAATAAGTCTACCACATATTATAAATCTACCACTACTATAAATAAATCTATGATTGCGAACCATCAATAAGTCTACCAACCACTTAATAAATCTACCAGTAGCAAATAAATTTACCATCACATGAACGATAGACTTATTCGCTTTTAGCGGAAAAATTTTGCTGTCTCACTAATGGCAGTTTCGTAAATACATTTTATCTTCAAAAGAAATAAGGCTAAAACGGGTATAATAAATATTTCAAGGTTGTTTGAATAATATTCAAAGATGAGCATCATTTTGGTCAAAATCAATTTTCCAAGGTTGTTTTAGTAAATCTCCCTTAATTAAACGAACATGTTTTTAACTGAAAGGAAATTAAGACACTCTTTAAGAAAGAGCCTCTTGAATGTTATTAGGACATGGTGCTTACATGAACACGTCTCGTGACTCGTGATGCTTAATCATCTCTTGTGGTTCAAATAACAAGATCTCCATAAAATCAAATAAACAAAAAAGGATAAAAGGCTATGAAAAATGGTGTACTCGATTTTATTAACAGAATAAAGAATCAAAAACTCAAATAATAAGTTGTGTAGTAAGAGCATATATATATATGAACATTGTACATAGAAAAAGAGAAGGTTGACTTCTTTTTGTTTAATCATCTATAAGCAAGAAGCCATAGTGGGGTAAGTGACGAAATGACCATTGTGAACAAAGGAAGGCTAAAATAACAGAGCTGGTATTTCCAACACTCTGTTTCAAAACTGCAGCTTCCTAAATCCCCAAACTATAAAACTGTTATTCCCGCAAAGGACGAGGCTCCTGCTAGAGAAAATGTCGTTGTTACCTAAACCGTGAAAGACATAACAAGATGGTTTAAGTTTTATGAACCTTGTGTCACTAATTTAGAGAAAGAGAGAGAGATACTTACCCAATTCCCAACTACAAAGAGATTGAGTAAAACCGGACTAAGAAGCGTTTTATTTCTCGCTAAGGGGAAGGTGTCTAGTACTGCAAGAGCGAAACTCCATATGACTTGCAAACCCATTGCTGCAATTAGGTAGCTGCAACCAAATTTCCACGCGTGAGAACAAATAGACGGAATAACAAAATACTTGAAAAAAGTTCACATATTATTTCTTCTAGATATGCTTGAGAATCCTTTATTGTCACAGAATCAAAGATTCACCAATCATACGGTAACATTAATTAAGAACTCATTTCTAAACTAATCAGACATATAAAAGAGTTGAGTTCTCCTCGTCAGAGTTCAAACGACGACGGCAGCATGAAAGTCTCGACAAAGGGGGAAGAAGATGAGGTTGTAGTAGATTTGCAGTAGGGGCAAAAATATCTCAAATGCTTCTACATTGTTATTTGCCTAAAAATGCTATTATCATGGCTATATTGTTAATATAATGGCATAATATGTTTACTCTGCAAATTGACACTTAGAGAAAACTATAATCTGCAATTTGATTAATAATCTTTGAAATTTGAAGAACTTGCATCATTGATTGCACAGAAAAAAAAAAGAGGTAGGACTGAAAACAAAAACAACGGGAGAAGAAAGAGGTCAGATGGTAGTGCATTAGTCTTCTAATCAACACTGTTTTTCAGATTCGCAGACGATGGATATTATATCCTCACTCGTCTTTCAAAAACCAGAATTATTAAAACAAAAAACCAATAAACCAAAGACCAGAGAATGGCAGATCAATCATTATGATCAGACCCGATAAATTAGTCAAATGTGATGTATATCTCTAATATTAAAAAATGTAGCCTATATTTTTAATTTTAATTCTTTTTTAGATTATTTTAATAATTTGCCCTTTCTTTAATTATAATAGTTTGAGCCTATTTTATTAATTTTATTTTTTTTTAACTATTTTCATAATTTTTCCTTATTTTATTTATTCATAACATTTTTAAAAAATCGACTAATAACGTTTCGTTATATGTAATGGTTCTATAATTTTGCCCAGCAATTTATAATTGGAGAAATTACAAAAATGCAATTTTTATGTGCATATTTGTAAAAATGCCACTAATTCTAGATTTTAAACTCTATATCTTAAAATTCTAAACAATAAAAAATGTTTTGACCCCTAAACCCCCCCCCCCAAAACCCTTATAACTAAACCTTAATAGAACATAATTAACCCAAACATAAATAATATAACGAAAAAATAATTCTGAAAAAGTGATATTTTTGTAAAGATTTCAAAAGTGTGGCATTTTTGTAAAGTGTCATTTGAAAAGTAGCATTTTTTGAAATTTCTCTATAAAATATATATACTTCTCTGTAATAATAATCCAATTGAGTTAGTGAAGATCAAGACTATAACGGTTAGATAGAGCAAATTTATAAACACTAAAAAATATATGGGGTTTTCTATGATAATCGACAAATTGAGTTACATCATGTAACAGTTAGAGTGGGGTAACTGCAGAAATTGTTAAGAATATAGGCCCATATATATAAAGAGGATTAAATTGCAAACCTGTATATATGCGAGTCCTTAATCTTAAAACAACCTGACCCTTTTTTGTTTTAATTAAATAATAATCGAATTAGTATTCCCATAAATACTAACTCTCAACATAAAGCAAACCAACAAAGACCAACGGAAAATCATAACTCAATAATTCATCAAACACCCAAATAATCAATTCCAACTAAACTAACAAAACTCCAATTCAACAATTCCAGAATAACCAACAACCTAACCAACAATTCTAAAACAATGATCAAACACAACAAAGTCAATACCCTAGATCATCCTCTTCCTCATAACCATGATTCCACGATCACAATTTGCTTTTACCTTGATTTCTAATCGGAAAAGACAAGGACAATGACAAACCACCGAAATCAGACCCTTCCCAACCTAAGAACCTCTGATTTTTTCTTCCTTCTCACAAAATCGCCAACCCTTTATCCCCTTTACGCTCCTATAGCCTTAAACGAGTCTTAACAAGCTTCCAAGAACAATCTCTGCCAAGATCTCCTCTTATCTCTCTAAAACACAAAAGGTCACCTTACAGGCTCTGATTTCTGTGCACAGAAGGAGGCTACTCATTTTTATAGCGAGTCCTAGGTTTTCCAACCCAAAAATTGCTAACCGAATGATTTAAAATCGAACTGGTCGAATCGACACCAACAAAAATACAACCAAATTTCAATTTTTGATTCACGGGCGTTACAAATATAGTTCTCAAATAAAGTAAATAGATTTCATGTTACAGTTTTCAATAGAAACTAGGGATTGTTGCAAAAATGAAAATAAAGTAACAGATGTCATGATTTTGTTAATTACAATGTTTGACGCATCAAACTTTATATAATAAGATAACAAAAATATTATGAGTTTATGTTAAAGATATATGTTTCCATATTTTAATTCAAAATAATTTAAAATATGTACATTGAAAATAAACAAAATAAGATGGAAAACGTTGATACTAAATAAATTTAATAGTTATCTTTTTATCCTAATTTTTATTTGATTTCCAAGTAAATTTGATCACGTTTTTTTCAAACATTTTTTTCTATTCCTGTTTGAAGTAATTTAGTTTTTACTACTTCATTATTCTATTTTTTTAAAAAAATTATTGTTGAATTAATTTCTTATGTTCCTGTTTGAATTTTACAAATATTGTATAACTTGTGGAAAAAACAAAATACGAAATGTGCAAATCACTAATAAAAAAATCTCATCGTTATTAAATTGTTTTGACTCTTTTTTATGATATTATTTTATTTTATTTTCAATTAAATCTGTCACATATTTTCAAATATTAGTTTTTCTTTCCTATTCCTAATTGAATTAGTTTTTTTTTTTTGACAAATTTCAAAAATACCACATTTTCAAAAATTTTGCAAAAATGCCACTTTTTCAAAAAAAAAAAAAAAATTCATTATATCATTTATGTTTGGGTTAATTATGTTGTATTAGAATTTAGTTTTGAGGGTTTAAGAGGTTTTAGGGGTCAAAATTTTTTTAGGATTTATAATTTTAAGATTTAGGCTTTAAAAATCTATAATTAGTGGCATTTTTGTAAATGGACACCCCTAAGTGGCATTCTTGCAAATGTGTATACAAAAAATGACATTTTTGTAATGGCCCCTATTTTTTTAAAGAAAATTTTTAAAAATACCACTTTTCAAAAGTGCCATATTTTCAAAATCTTTGAAAAAATGCCACTTTTTCAAAAAAATAATTCATTATATCATTTATGTTTGGGTTAACTATGTTGTATTATTGTTTAGTTTTGAGGGTTTAATTGGTTTTAGGGATCAAAACAATTTTTAGGGTTTATAATTTTACGATTTAGGCTTTAAAAATCTAGAGAAATTTTAAAAAATGCCACTTTTGAAGTTCCACTTTTCAAAAGTGTCACATTTTTCAAAATCTTTAAAAAATGCCACTTTTGAAGTTCCACTTTTCAAAAGTGCCACATTTTTCAAAATCTTTAAAAAATGCCATTTTTTCAAAAAAAAAATTTATTATATTATTTATGTTTGGGTTAAGCATATTGTATTAGGGTTTAGTTTTGATGGTTTAAGGAGTTTTGAGGTCAAAATATTTTTTAGGGTTTATAATTTTAAGATTTAGACTTTAAAAATTTATAATTAGTGGCATTTTTGGAATGGACACACCAAAAGTGACATTCTTGCAATTGCTCCAAAAATATATTATTTGTAGTATTTTTGCAAATAGACACAGCAAAAATGGTATTTTTGCAATTGCCATTTTTTATTTATTTATCTAGTCATATATATATTTTTTCAAACCTTGAAAATTAATCTCATTTTTTTAAGTGCAAACTAAATTTGTAAATTTTAATAAGATTTTTTTTTCACATAATTGATTTTTATATTTTGTAAAAATTAAAATTTCATATTTTTAGCGTGATAATGTAATCAATCAATTTTTTGTTTTCGTAAATTTTATAATTTTTATGTACATATAAAATGCATGAAAATTATAGATTATAATGGTAGGCTGCAACATTCAGCAGCACGGGTGTAATTGTATGTTTCACACAATACATGATTGTGTTAATTGCACTACAAGAAAACAGCCACTATTCCGACGGAAATTTCGACGGTCAAGATTTCCGTCGAAATTTTCCGACGGCTTACCGACGCATTTGCGACTAACATTTAGTCCGTCGGAAATCCGTCGCAAAATTCCGACGGAATACCGACGGTTTTATCTACCGTCGGTATTCCGTCGGAAATCCGTCGGTACAAACGACGGATTTTCGACGGAAAATAATCTGTCGTAATATTCTGACGACTTTCCGACGGACTCCCGACGGAAATCCGATATTTTCGATGTCGGCAAATTTGAGTGGTTACCATTTCGTTAGCGGTGGCCGATGGGATTGGTGGGGTGTTATGTCGGATTTTTGTGACGGATTTCCGACGGAATTCCGACGGAAATCCATTTTATATAAGTTCCTTCATTTCTTCGTTCATTCATAACACAATTTTACAAATCAAAAAAATTTGTTAGCGATGACTTCATATTTTCGGTCTTGGATGGACGAGCCAATGATGGATATGGGCTCGAACTTATTAACATCCGCTTACGCTGCAGGTATATGCGGGTTCATGAATTTACCCAAAAACCAAGATGCAGCAAAAAAAGGTCAGGATATCAAATGTCCATGTTCTAATTGCTGTAACAGAATTAGTGTTGCGGTTCATACTGTTTGGAATCACTTATATAGATATAGATTTAGGCCGGGATATAAGGTTTGGTTTTTACATGGAGAAAGCAATTACGAATATGGTAGTACTAGTAGTAATGCACCTTATTTTCCGGATAGCGTAGAAGAATGTACAACGGAAGTAGATGTTGGGATAAGTACGGTTGCGATGGTTAACGACGCGTTTAGAGAGAATTTGCAGTCGGGTGGTTATGAGGGTGATAGGGTTGAAGAACCTAATTTAGAAGCTCGAAGGTTTTTTGATATGTTAGACGCATCAAAGCAACCACTGTACAGCGGTTGTAGGGAAGGGCATTCACCGTTATCTTCTGCTAGTAGGATGATGAACATGAAGACCGATTACAATTTGTCCGAAGAATGTGTTGATGCATTCGCCGAGTTTGTGAAAGATGTTTTGCCAGAGGATAATCTTTCTCCAGCATCATACTACGAGGTCCAGAAACTTGTTGCCGGTCTTGGTTTGCCCTACCAGATAATAGATGTGTGCATCGACAACTGCATGCTATACTGGAGAGAAGATGAGAACAGAAAAAATGTAAATTTTGCCGTAAACCACGGTTCCAAGACACAAGTGGCAGAGTGAAGATTCCTTTCAAACGGATGTGGTATTTACCATTAACAGAGAGGTTGAAGAGGCTGTATCAATCAGAACGCACTGCTAAGGCTATGAGATGGCATGCAGAGCATAATCAAGATGGAGATATTACGCATCCTTCTGACGCAGAA